>CM053502.1:21559917-21618913 GCA_028627145.1 Eidolon dupreanum | reverse complement strand
AGCACCCCCACCACCCCCCTGTGGGTCGAATCTCACAGGCGCTTGCGTCACCAAACACCAGCTCTAGGGCGCCCGCTGTGGACCCTGCGTGCTGATTCAGCCAGGTGCGGTAGACGCGCACCTGCCTCCAGCCCGGCCAAAGAACTCTGGGGCCCTTCCTGAGCTCCTGGGAACCACCTTTGCTCATCTTAATTGTCAAGGTCCTCCGCGGCTTGCAAGAAAAGGCCCGTAGAGAAACTTTCTGGATTGACTAGCACGCTTCCGCACAGCCTGCTCTTCCCTGCTCTTTCGCACTGTGCTTATTCATTTATGGTTAAGGCGCTGCGCTGTGAGGAAGTGACTCCTAGACTGAGCTCCGACTGTTGAAAGGAATTGGTTGGGACAACAGGAGAGGTCAGTGGGAAGAGAATGTTCCACGCAGAGGAAATAGCTGTCAAGGCCAGAAGATTCCAGGGAGCATAACAACAGCAGGTAACACTTAGCACTTACACTTGCTGGGCATAACTTCTTTCACGTTCACACATTGTTATAGGGTAGATGTCACTTAAATTCTCTCTTTAAACAAATGTGGAAACTGAGGCACACAAGGTTAAGGGATTTCCCTGGTCACACACAGTGGAGCTGGGTTGAGGCTTCTGTGCATGTGCAGGTGAGCTGTCCAGAGGAGCCTGGAGAGTGTAGGGGCATTTTGGGAGGCTGAGCATGAAGGGTGGTCAAGCTACAGCCCCAAAATGGCCTTGCAGGGAGGGTAGATGGGGGCGCTGTACACAAGGCGGTTATGGTGTCTCAATGTAGATTCAAGATTGAACCTCAAAATAAACATGATGTCCAATCAAATTCATTTTCCCATGATCTCTTCAAACTTTAAAAAAATATCGTCTTAAATCTAAACAATCCTTTGCTGGTGCCTTAAGCCCATGCCTAGTCTACCTTTTACCCAGCAGATAAATTCCTAGTTTGTAAACACAGATAAGAATGCTGCAAATTAGCCATTGAAGGCACCCAGTGCAAGGCCAGAGCCTGGATATAGTGGGGACTATGGATTGGAGGAAGGGAGACTGGAGTCAGGCCCTTGGTCGCAGGCAGGTACTGTAGTGGGAAGGGTGGAGAGGGATGATGACTGATCCTCTAGTGGTGATGGGGTGAAGGGCAGAAAAGCTATTTAGGAGACTGAATCCATAGCACTTGGTGACTGCATGCAGAGGCAGGGAACAGAATAAAGGGGGTATCCCTCTATCAGGCTCTGTCAGATCTCTGAATCTCCTGCCCACTTCACTGTCCTTTTCTGTGCCCCTGGGCATCCTTCTGCACTCCCTTTGAGTCCATGTCACATCGTTTGGGGCTTTGGACATAGCCTGTCTCAGGTTACGTATCGCCCAATGTTGGACTCCTGGCTAGACTGGAAACAGCCCAGTGCTGGGCCGATTCTTGTAGTAACAGGAATCACTTATCTCAATTTAGGATGAGTTCTTTAAACAATGACCTCACATTTCCATAAACAATGCGAGCTGTGCCCCGAGTCAGAGATGAAGCAGAACAGCTCCCTGCCCCCAAAGCCCCCACTCTAACAGGAGTGACAGGTGAACATAGTCTTTTTTGAAGGCAGAATGAAGGTTGTGCCGAGGGGCCCCCAAAGTGCCTAGAAGGGAGAAGTAAGGGTGGGTGATGTGTGAATGGAATCCTGGAACTCGAACTGGAAGGGAACTGGGTGGGGGTTTCTTAGAGAAAGGTATCAAACAAAGGCTTTCCCCAGCCACCTAGCAACTGTGACCTTGGGCATGTTAATCTCTTTCAGGCTCAGTTTTTCATCTACAAATGGAGATCCCGATTATAGGATTGTGTTAGGGACTAAATTGAGATTGTACATAGAGTACTTACGTTACTGGCATACAGTAAGCACCTGATAAATGTTAGCTATTGCCATCTGGGGCCTCAGGAACCGCCACTCATCTGCTACCCTATACCAAATTTGCGTTACCGGTTTAGCATTCGTGTCACAATTAATTTTACTTTAACTCCTTTTCTGGCAGCACTTTATTTCCCACGTGGTCTTGCATACAAGTGTTTGTTGAATGAAAATATACTTTCTGCAGATTCCACCACCAGCTGAGCTTTGTTGCAGACTGAGGGAAAACCTGAATTACTTGGAAAGAAAAACAAATGACCATGGTCTACTCCTACAGATGGAGGTCAAGCTGTTTTCAGCATATTTCTGCAGCGGGGAGACCTAGAGAGGGAAGCAAGCTTAGGTGAAAACACTATCCTATGCAAAGTTTTGGCATCAGTTCCTTGGAGAAGAGTAAGCAGCACTTCAAGATTCCTTTTCATCTGGATACATGGCTCCAACAGCTCTGGCAAACATGGCCCATGTCACCAAATTCTGTCACCAAATTCTGCCATCAAGAGGATAGCCTAGTGAATAAGAACACAGGTGGCTGAGTTTGAACCCCTCTTAACCTCTCAAGTTCTCTGCTTATTTCCTAGTCTAATTCCTGTTTTAGAATTAGTTAATATTTGGCTGTTCTAATTATTATTAAGCCAGCTAGGAGCTAGAAGAAATAAAACTGCCAGACTTGAATAGGGAGTCAAGGATTAAGATTCAAGGTCCACATTTGCCATTTATGCTGTGATCTCGGGCTAATCATGTTCTCATCTACTTTCCCATTCCAGTTTCTCCCTGTGTAAAACAAAGGAGCTAGATTTGATGACCATTTTGATTTCCACCTCTGAAATTCTATCATTTAACTAGAAATGTCAGTGTACTGTGGGAGATTGGCCCCACCTCTGTGCTTTCTAATTAAGAAATTTTACATATTGGTATTTGTTTAATCACATAGGTGGGGGCAGATTCCCCTATAGATTTACATTAAGATTCTATTTCTTTGTTGCCTTGTTAAATGAGGATAAAATACACAAAATAATAAGGCCCATAATCTATCCATCAAGACATTTTGATTTGAATAATGCATTGAAAGACCTAAAACACAATCATATCTCAGAGTAACATGTTATATATAAGGTAATGGTTAAGAAGAAAATCAGGAAATACAAAATATTTGTTACTGCAAGCAATTTTAATACAAAAGTGTCTTGTTTTTAAACAGTTCATTGGTAGAGCTTCAGTTTCTGCCTCAATTAAAACCAATTGAGATATCACACAGCAACATGGTCGGAGCTGAAGAGGAACAGCAGCTAAAAACAGGAGCCTCAGACAGCTCCTCTTCATGGTCACTTGGTCAGTTGACTTTATTACGCACAAAAAAAGACGGAAGCAAACAGGACTTGTTAACAAGTGTGCTGGTGAACTCCTTTAAAGGACGAGCAAGTGTTTATGTCCACATTTTCAGAATTGTGGAATTCATCCCTCAGTTTGTGGGAAGTTGATCGACCATTTAAATAAATAGAAAAACTGCAGATAAACGAATCTATAATTCACAATGCCACCAAGGAATTGCCCCTTGCCAAGGGCCTGGTCCTGGTGAGCACAGGAGTTATTGGAGGCCGGGCTGGATAGGAAGTTACAAACCAGGGCTCTTAAAAACCCCAATGTTCTGACATTTTCTGAACAGTTACAGTTACCCCTGAATTCTAGCAGCTATTTGTCCTTTAAACACCCATTACTGAAACAGTATTCAAAGACAGTATTGCAATGAAGTCCTTTTGTTGTATTATGTGCAAATGTTACCTAGATGAGGTTCCCTCTCTTCAGCTAAAATCACACATTAAAAATAATGGAAAAAGCAATTAGAAGTGCCCTCCCCTCAGTTCTTGCTAATTGAGGTGTCTGTGATTTACAAAAAAGAGTTCCTCAAACACTGCAGGATTCTTATTTATTTTTTTAAATATAATTTATCTTGCTGAGATAGCAAGTCAAGTTTATAAAGATGCATTTAGGAATAATCCTAAAAGATAAAGCAGGTTTATAACCCTGCACCACGCAGAAACCCTATTTAGAGGCTTTTTTTCCTTTTTTTTTTTTAATACACATTCGTATCTTGACCTTTTCACTTGTTTTTCTCAAATATTTCATTTCTGGGCCCCATCCATTACAGGGTTACCAGGAGGCAAATTTTATCTACATAAATATTCACATGAAAATAGTAACTTACAAAAAGAAAAAAAATAAGGCAGCTTCATAACACAATTATTCTTTTACACTTTTAACAATATAACTTCTCCCGTTCAGAATAAATATACACCCAATGTATGGAGCAGGATTCAAAGTGGACAGGTGCTTGTACAGTGTTATCGCTTGGGACCCAGAGTCCTGGGGGAGGCAGTGGTGGTCTTCTTGGATATGGTTGGGATTTTGGAAGGCTTGTTCAGCCCTCTCCTGGAGTTGCCCTGGCCCCCAGCGGCACTGCTTTCTGAAGTATCTGAACAAGCAGACTGCGTCTCTAAAAGGTCAAAGTCAGAGGCATCACTTCCTCGCCGGCTGCTGGCTCGACTCCCGGCTCGACTCCCAGCCCGGCTCCCAGGGCGACTGGCTGACTTTTTAGGGTCTGGAATTCAAGAATAAAGCAGCAGCCTTAATAGAGATATCAGGGTTCTGAACCTAATACCACCGCGCGACCTCAGACAGAGCCTTTCCGAACTCCCATCTCCTCATCTACACATAAGTCGCTAAAAGCTTGTCTGGCTTTGTGATTCTACTAAAGAAGCTTTTCTCCCGAGGATTAGAAACCAGCTTCTATCAGCGGCACTGTTAACCTCATATGTCTCCAAGGCGGTGTTGAGCAGGGCTGATAACGGGTTACCCATGGGCAGATTGAGAATGGGGGTGAATTGATGGCAAACAGATGTGATCTACCCTTTACTGCTCATCAGCAGTGATAATAAAAATGGGGTATTGGAAAAAATAACTAGAAAACTGCCAGTTGCAACACTGGACAGGCTTCTGTGGACCGTCCTGCTTCAGGAAGCCCTTTCTTCCTTTTATATTCTCTCAAATATGATCATTTCTGACTAAGAACAGGTGGTTTGGCTTTGGCTGTGGAAGCATCTGCTCTCAGAAGGCAAGACTGAGCTGGCTGTAGTGATAGGAGAAAAAGTAAAGGTCAGAAAATCTGCAAGTCTGTCTTTCTGGTCCTTACACCTAAGTGCTGCCCTCAAGGGCTGCTCCTTGTGGAGCAGTGAAGCACTGCCGATGGGCTGCGCTTTCCCAATTCCGGGCTTGGCCGCCCCCTGCCTCCCATGCTAGTGCACAGGTATTATGACAGGTACTTACCTGCACGATTAGTTTTGGCACCTGTGGAGGCTGGGGAAGAACTATTGCTAGTATCACCAGCAAGGGACGTTCGACTAGAATGAAAGGTTGGTGTTGGCCGTTTCAACTTGCTGCCTGTTGATGGAATAACCTTAAAAAAAAATAAAAAGATCATATTTACTCGGTGAAATCTTTGATAGAAACTAAAATTTACAATTAGAAATTTAAAAAGCTTCCTTATGTCTAACTGAAAAGCAAATTAAAAGTCCAGGAAAACAAAGACTGATTTTGAGAGTGTCCTAAGTCATATATTTTGATGATTCCCAAAATAAAGGTTTCATGTTCCAATTTAAAATTTCAAAATGCTTCCAATACTCTTTATCTTACTGCCAAATTTCCACTAGAAATAGAAAAAGAAATCTTCAAATGGACAATAGTTATAATGAACAAAAATATAGCGAATGAGTAAAGGAAAAAAATCCAAATATTCCCAAGCATCAAAGTTTTGGGGTTAGAATGTGAAATGAGTTCTAGTCCCAAATATTTAATATAGAGAACCAAACATTAATCTCTAGCACTAGGTAGGTGCAAAAACTTCAGTCAAAGTCTTTCAATTTATTTACTCACTAGTTAAATGCAGGGAAAATTACTTGACTTGTGGATTGAATGAATGATCAGAAGTACACAAGAGGGTGTGCTGTGATATCAGGAGCCAGAAGACCTGGGTTTGGGTCTGGGCACCTTGATTCACCTAAATTAAGAACTGCGTCTTTACTTCTCTCTCAGGAAATCAGGGCTAGGTCCTGCCTTTTGGACCTCATTTCTTACCTAACCCCTCTCGTTCAATCCATCCCAGCAACACTAGCCTCCTTGCTGTCCCTCCAACAGCACAGGGAGGTTTCCTGTTTGTTGTCTGTCTTTCCTGCATTAAAGTACAAACTCTATAAAAGCAGGGATCTTGTTTTGTTCACTATCATACCCTCAGCACCTAAAACACTGTCTGGCACGGAAGAGGGGCTCAATAAAAACTTATTGAATGGATAAATCATGTGTTGAAGCACTTCCTAAACTGGAAAAGAGCTGCTACTGGTAGCAGCTACATTTCCTGTTTTTTTGTTTTTGTTTTTTGTTTTTTGTTTTTAAATAAAGACAGTAGTAGACCTAATTTGGAGAAAGAGTATTTTACATTTGTTTAAAGTGTCACTTCGTGCCACAGCATGATATTCTATTTTTTCTTTGAAATCAACTGTGTAAATTGTTTTCCAGGACCTTTAAAGATGTTTAAGAGTAAAGCAACCCATTTCATTGTGATTCTTGTATTTCTTTAGTTTATAAAGAAACAGCAGAAGCGACAGAAAGTGATTAACATTTAAGCGCAAACCCTCCTGGCCCACACAGGAGGAAGAGCACCAGTTTCAGAAGCTATCATTGGTGAGTGCTGCCGCTGGGATGACCACAGCCCCGGAGAACCTGGGCTGGGATCTGCAACAGGAGATGGCCTGGGTGCAGAACACCAACAGGCAAGGAAAGATGAAACCATGAAATAAAAGAAAAGGTAACACCATAAGATAAAACAAAAAGGGTGACCTATCAGAATCCTATGAGAATTTGTAGTTCATAATTAAAACATTAACAATTTTAGAACCTTTGGAACTTTCATGAAACTGGAGCCATTAAGGAAGAAGAAAAGCAAAAAAAGCAGGTTGAGTCTTGGGGTTTTAGTGGCAATAGGTCCCCAGATCATGTTCTAAACCAGATCTGTTTCTGAACTGGAGTTTTAGCTTGGAGGGGGGTGAATCCCAATGCAGCGGTCCATTCATAGGCATTGGCTTCTTGTACCTCCCGAAGTCTAGGGCTGAAGCACTACATGACTGAAGGCAGTACAATCTTCTGAGGCACAAGAACCCAATGTTTCCCAGCATGAGCTGGAATGCAAATTGTCCTGCTATCAGATAAGCTGCTAGCCCATGTTTTGTTTCTGAAACACTGCTCTTCCAAAAGTGCTTGGGCATTTTAATGATCGCACATGAACATGCTCAACTGTTCATATGCATTCAAATCAAGGCTACAGAATCCCAGGTGCCTGGGCCAAGAAATCCAGAAGCTAAATTCTGAGCCTCAGAGCAGTGTTCACTGACAGTGCGCTTGGCTGAAGTGGGGAACACCCATGTCTCGAACCGCGTAGTGAAGCCAACCACCCTGGGGATGTGGCTCAGGGAAGGAGCACCAGTCACTCTTCTGTTCTCAGCAGAGACAGAAAACTCTTGAACATGCACCATATTTGAATTTCAAGTGTTCATAACTCATCTGTGTATCTGATAACTGCAGGTTCCAAGAGGCCCGATTATAAATAATATTAATAAAACGAATCACCAGGAATGACCTATGTTTATCACCCTGAACAAATATCATTCTAAGGCTATTAGAAAGTTGGTAAACAATCTAGTTTTAGGTATCTCTTATTTATCTCCAATTTTGGTGAATGTGAGTTAGAAACACCTGAAAAACACTTGACTAGATGAATCGGCTGTGAGAGCAAGCACCATAAAGATGGAAAAGAGCATGGACTTGTGTCAGGAAGAGCGGCTGGTCAAGTTCTTGGCATCAGCGAGGGCCTCGCCTCGACTGTGTCTTTTAGTCAGCAAAGCCATACTCTACCTCGGGGCTGGGCAGCTGGAGGTCAGGATAATGACTGTCCCTGACAGGGGTGCCAGCTTTACTGTTTACCAACCAAGGTTTGTCATAACAGCGAGAAAACTGAAGTGGCGTCTGCGAAACGGAAATCCAAAGGGAAGGACGGGAACAATTGAAAATGGAACAGAAAGGGAGCAAATTGGGAACATAAATAAACAAATAGAAGACACTAAATTTTAAAGAAACAGAAAACAAAACAATGTACACATCAGTCCAGTGGGATGAAAATAACCAGGCAGAAAGGTAATAGCATTCTTCATATACAACCCATCCTAACAACAAACTTTTCTGCTAGCTCCAGCTGTACAGACAGTGCCTGGATTTTCAAAATCCGTAACTCTGGATGGGCTGAAATTCAAACTGAGAATATGTGAAAAAAAGCACTTCTGATTTAATGATTGAAGTCCGTATTTTAGTGAATGTCCTTTGCAGTCACCTCAAAGGCCCTCATTTGTGTAGCACTAAGGCTGGTCAGCCTGGCCTAGGCAGAGCTTGGTGTATATGTCCTCATGTTCCTCTCCTCCGCAGTCTTTCAGAGGCTACACTGAACAGTGACATCTGCAAAGATGGGGGTGGGGAGGGAGGCCTTAAGGGTGTTCAGTACGTACCTTAGTACCACTTGCTGGGGTGGCTGGAGAAGACGGCATGGACGTACAGCTGTGGTTACTCTGACTAGCACTTGAGCTGGAGCGCGTAGGGGAAGCTGCCCGGGAAGACGGTTTGGACCTTCGACCTCGTGACCGGAAAGGTGTCATTCCCTGGGATGCTCCCTCGGGGAGGATGAATTTCTCTCTAAGTTCAATGTTAGTTCTACCTCGTGCTATAAAAGAAAATAAACACACGCACACACACACACACACACACACACAAATATTAATCTCAAAAAAATATATCTTTGATGGTCATACAGCTGCTTGACCCCATAAGTTATATAAGTTATGGGTTTAGTACTATCTGTAGATTCTTTCAAAATAAGGGATGAATCCATGAGCTATTAGCCTCGTCATGATTCTTACACACAGCAGACACATTAACTAATAAGCCCTTTAGTTTGCTATAATCAAGAAATCTTTATATACAAGGTGCCATCACATTCTGTTGTCACGAGTGTCCCTTGCCACTGTCACCTGGGGTAAGCACACTGTAGCTGGTCAGGGAGAGCAGATGCAGCAGTACAGACTTCTGAAATCAAACCCCTTTTCTCTCTCATAGGACATGTGTACTTTTTATTCAGCTCTTGAGGGATACATGGTAATAAAAATGTGGAGAAAAACAGATCATTGAAATTGACATTGTCCAGACTCTTCTATTTGAATGCAGTCGATAACAATCCTAAAGAAAGGGGCCCAGGAACTCGGGACAGTAAAAAGGTCAGGACAGAATCACTAAGAAGTAAACATGTGGGAGGAGAGAGAGAAAGAGAGAAAGATCAAGACCATGCATAAAAGCTGCCAGTGAGGAACTGTTAGGTTAAAAACTGAAAGCTTGAGGGACATCTGCAAGTGGGAGAGAAACAACAAGGTACAAAGAAATGGAAACAGCACTGAAGGCCAACAGGTGCTGTCCGAGGCTTTCTAGAGCTGTAAGACCAGAACTTAAAATGTGGGTTCAGTCAGAAGATACCAAATATGGCCTACACAAATGTTAAATGTGAAAGACATCAATTCAAAAGAAATAATTCCTCTGGAATATGTTCTTAGATTATTTCTCACTAAAAGGTGTTATATTCCAATAAAGTTCTACCTCCTCATCCATCCTCAACTATTTGCTTTTCAGAATATAGTAGACAGATCTACACAAACAGGACTACTGGTGAAGCTGGGGAAAAAGAGAGCCATTATAAACGAAATATCTGTGGTTCTTTTTTATATTAGATTTTTTACTCTGGCCAGAAACTACAAGTCTAGAAGGTTACAGTCAATTGTGCCTACTCTCGCTTCTGCCCAACCCAGTATGTCTTCAAGAAATCTGAGGAATCTTGGTAGATTCGGATTTTAAATCTGGTTGTATGGGTGTCCCAGCAGAGTGTTTCCATATTCCTACATTAAATCCAAATTCTTCTCAATATATTATGTTGATATGACATACCAAAGTATCAGGTTAAAAGGGCTAACCTAGATGTCTAAAACTTTGAGTTTACAGTCCAGGCTCTGCTGCCAACCAGGTGTTCCTGCTCTGGGTGGCCTCAGTTTCCTCAGGGTTATGAGAGGTGATTGGGCTGAGTGATCTCTAAGACTAGGGTCTTCCTTGTCTGCATGGTCTATGATTTAAAGAAATGTTAAGCTGTTTCTTTCTTTCTTGGGCCCCAACAGAACGTGCCCCTTGCAATTCCTTCCCTGGCCCTCAGTTCTCTAATAAGCCATTTTCTGGACTTGAGTGCTATACTCTGTGCCTACACTAATGAGACTCAAAAAGAATTTCCTTTAGCACTAACTTAGGTACATCAGTAAGACTTCACATCACCAAAAACTTATTTATCTTGTGTTTGCTGAAGTGCTCGGCACAACGGTGGACACAGAGCAAAGAGCAACATAACACTGATGAATGAATATCATTACTCAGCTGAGGGCTCAGACATCCCAAGAATTGTTTATTGCCTTAAGCCATAAAGAACTTCAGATATGTTGTTAAACCTAGTAAACATTTAATAGTTCACTTCTGAATCAACTCTCCCAGAAAACAACAAGAGTGATTCAAGAGGAAGACTTTGAAATGGCATCTCAGATGAGGGTAATGATATTTTAAATGTAATAACATAATGACAATATCCTCTTTCCCATGCTCTGTATAATTCACAAAGTGTGATCAGGGGCAGCAGTACACTTGACTGTCACCAGCAGCTAGTCAGCCTCTCTATGTCAAATACAAAGAAAGAGCAGCACTCACAGAGGCTGAGGTCAAGCAAAGTCATGGTAGAGCTGGGACTAGCACCGATGTCTTCCACCTGAGCTGCTCCCCTCTCCCCCACCCCCTCAGCTTTTTACATCATCTACACTAGTTGTCTCGACTCCCCCTCATCCCACTCAGGCATAGTTCTATCCCCACCATGCCACTGAAATCACTCTGGCAAATTAACACTAATAACTCAGGAGAGAACACTTCTAAATTGTGGAAGTTTGCAAAAGACAGAAAAAGTACAGAGAGAATAAAAATAGCTTGATCTTATAACCTAGAAGACATCACTATTAACATGTTGGTGTGTCTTTACTCCTTTGCACAACTGTATATAACACTTAATACAGAAATATGAGAACATTCCTCCATGCTCTACATGTCATGCATAATTTCAACCAGTGGCAAAGTATTTCATCATATGGACGTCAATTTAACCAACCTTATGTTGTATTTTTAATTTGCTTATAATTTTTTAAACATCGTATACAATGTGATAAACAACTTATAAAGTTTTTGCACATATCTGATGTTTTCCTTAGGATAAATTCCTACAAGTGGGTTTGCTAAGAAGAAAGGAGGCAGACTTAAGGTTTTTGATACATGTCAACTGATCTCTAAAATTTTATACCAAGGTACAGTCTCCAAAATAATGTATAAATATATTCAATTTACTTCACTCTGGCCAATGTTCCTGTATTATTGAGGAAGAGTGAGTGAGTGAATGAGAGACAGGGAGGGAATGCACGTGTGCACATGTGTGCAGGGGGAACACACATGTATGTGTGCAGGTAAAAATCTACCATGTGACAGGTAAAAACAGCTTTCTGCTGTTGTTAATATGCACAGAGGGTGGGGTGGGGGATTATTAACTTCTCTTTTCCTGAAACACTCCCCTCCCTTGGCTCCTAGGACATTGCTCTCTTGCTCCTTGCTCCTTCCCGCCCACTTCTTAAACACTGACATTCCTCTGGGTTCTGTCCAGTCCTGTTCTCCCTCTTAGATTTTCAACCTGGTGATGAGCTCATCCATCTGAGACTTCAGTGCCATCACAGGTTATGGCTGACTCCCAAATATATCCCAGCACAGATCCTACTCCTGGAGGTCAGAAGTTTTGCCAATTGTTGGTTAGACAAGGTCAAAGCCAGAAACCTGAGAGACAATGCAGGTCTCTCCCTCCTGATGGCAGTTTGGTCTACTGACGACCTTCTAATGTTTCTTGAGTCCTGGAGTCTCTCCACACCTTCCTACACGGTGTAGTTCAGGCAGCATCTCCTCCACCCTGAACACCGTAAGGGGCTTCTAACTGGCCTCCTTGGTTCTCATCTTATTCCCCACTCCTCCCTTACTCCTCACCCCTAACTGCACTTTTCAATAAAAATCTGATATCTGCAGACAACTCAAAAATCCTTCCATGGTCTTTCATTGCTAACAGAATGAAGGATTTGAGGGATTTCCTACGAAAACAAGTTTAGTAAATACTGTATGCAACATTTCCCCGAGGAAAGCCCTAACATAATTGCCATTTTGTAAGCTCTGAGAAATCCTGCAGTAACGAAATATGCATTTGACCATGATTTTTTTTTTTTTTTTTTTTTTTGAGGATCATATCTTGTGGACCAGACTCTGAAGGCAGCCATTTCAAGTTCAATTTTCAATTACCAAAGAGGCCATCATTTTCTAAGGAACTTATGCTAGCCACCTGATGTTGGCTGCAATAGGCTTGTTAAAATTTGATTCTAAGCTATTGTTCAATGGGCATAGTTTTGGTTTTATAAGATGAAGTTCTATGGATGGGTGATGGTAATAGCAAAACAGTGTGAATATACTTAAATGCCACTTAACGTAAAAATGGTTAAGACAGTAAATTTTGTTATTTATGCGTATTTTATAACTTAAAAAAAAATCAGTTCTAAGCCAAACTCTGTCTTAAATCTTCATAAAGTTTTTCTAGATTTTCACTAAAATTTGGGAGAACTAATTGGTGTAATGCTCAAAAACATACACAGTACCCTAGGGTAAAGGTACACCTATTCATTAGGTTGGGGCATTGTTTTTATCTCCATCCAAAATATCATGATTTCCTTTGCCACAGATGGATTCAGAGGCTGAAATCTCTCATTCTGGCAGTACCAGGAACCTACCTAGTTGAAGATTTTCACTTTTTACATTTGGCTAAAGCAATGTGCAATTTGAGACGTCTTTTTAACAGTTGTGTAAAAGGAAATAAATGATTGTAAACATTGGTATTATAACCTTGTTTATGTTTTGTACTGTCTTCAGTATAAGAATCTCTATGATCCAGAGAACCAAAGAAAAGCAACAAATACAAAATCTACCTCAAGTGGAGCTTCTAGAAGCCACAGTGACCCTCACAGGACCCTAGACAGCTTCAAGGAACTTTTCTCACGATGCTCATGCCTTTCCAAGTCACTTATATCCACCTGAGCCCGTAAATGTTCACCTCCTAGCACAATTTTTGTTTGAATAGAAGTAGCTCATCCTGTCCATCACTGGTAGAGTTATAATAGCTAAGGCTGCTGGGGAGTTCCAGATTCTGCAACCAAAGGAATTGAGATGATTATTGAACTCTAGTAGGGCACATCTATAGAGGCACAGAGGAAAACCTTACCTTGTGTGCTCCAAGGGATACTGAAAAGGGTACTATGTTCCGTAGAAAATAGCTACTAGATGGCCCTCCAAATTTCCTTAGGGTTCTAATTTTTAGTTAATAAGGACAAAGCAAGCAGTGTTCTCCTTGGCCAGCAGCATAATGTTATCATAAATACAGCAAGAAGAGCAGGCAGCAAACAGGCATCCAAAGATCCCAAAATGTCACATGCAGTATCTCTTTTGTTTAGTCCAATCATACATGACACAAAAAATAAAACCTCATTAATAGATTTAGAAAGGAATAATGTTGTTTTACTGAGTTAAGGTTAAAATGATGTTTATTACTCCTCATTTAAAATAATGAAAGAGGACTTTTACATCAAGGAAATTGGTTTGTAATATAATTAAATTCTAAAACTGATTAAACCCTTTCCAGTTTTGACCAGAGATGTTTTCAAAATTAACTATTTTCTTAAAAAATAAAAAGAATTAATGAAAACTGTTACTTTGGTTTAGTGGAATAAATGCAGAATGAGTTAAAATAAGAGGAACTATTTATGGGAATATCTGAATTCATGTGAGAACTGTACCTTTTAGATCTAAATGCTTCAGAATATGACTATAAACCACTCACTTCCAAAGAGGTTATATAACCATACTGTAAACATTTTTGCTAGGTTTATAAATAAACCTTAATAATTTAATTATGCAAGCTGAACCAGTAATGCACTCAAAATGGGGGATTTGGTAGGTATGTCAGTTCCTGAGACACAAAGCGTATTGGTCAGGAGCACATACTCTACAGCTTGACTGTCTTGGATTTGAATCCTGTCACTGCCATTTATTACTTGTCTGTTCTTGCTTGGGTAAGTTATTTAACTTTCCTATATGCTTTAATCTCCTATTATTATCTCTAAAATGGAGATAATAATAGTAACTACACCTTATGGGGGTGTAAATGTGTTATTAGTTGTAAAGTGCTTATAATAATGTGTGGTGTATAAAGTTATATGAGTATTCATTAAATAAATAGAACTCAACGAATTCTATGAGTTTTGGCTCAACAAGAGTATTATGTACTGTCAACTTGCAGTCGTTAGAAAAGCTATGGTTTGGCTATTTCAAAGCATTCATAAAGGCAGCAGATACAGAGCCAAGAGGAGCTACAGTTTACGAAGCAAAGCCATTCTCAACAGGATGGGATATGGGTAAGAGAGACAAAGCTTAAAAGCCAACCTATGGGAGACTGACTGGAAATCGAAGAGCTGGAATCAGAGTGCTTTATTTTACTCCCAGGATGGTGAACTAGAACAAAAAATATATAAACACAAAGAAACAGAGCAGGAAATGCAGAAACCAGTCAAGAAAGACACACTGGCAGACAGTGGGGGAGCCTTCTGTATACCCACATGCAGCTTGGCTAAAAGGAAAAAGGAAAGGATGCAGTTGACAGGATTTAGCAACCGGAATTTGGTTATTTCTCTCCTTGCTGCAGTCCTTACACGTCTCTAGCTGTAGGTGCCACCACTCATATCAGATGTACTGTTTTCTTTTGTCTTTGGGCTGTAATGCCAGCCTTTTCATGTTTAGCAGACATACTCCATGGTCTTGCTTAGGTAATCATCTGTCTTAGAAGTGTCCAGGCTCATTGCCAGGTGTTCCTTATCTTGCCTCCTGGTCAAGGGAGTGCCCCAGTCCTTTCCTGCATGGGAGGGGCCTGATACTCTCCCCTAGTTTCAGGCAAAGGGGTCTGGAGGATAACAGGGACCCTATAGGGCTTCATCAGGCTCCTTTCTAGGCTACTATTTATTTCACACCTCACACCGTAACAGTCGATGACACTAATAAAGTCTCATTACTGTCTCACCCAAGAGCATCAACCTTTCCTGCTTTCTCCCCATGGTCTACTCTGTCATCCCCAAGTTCTAATCTGTGCTAGTGAGATGACATCTGGACAGCTCAACAACAAAATAAATGAACAGACCCTACCACCAATAGTTTGTATAAGCACAAAAGACCAGTGGTGAGGGTGTACCTAATGTGTAATTCATGTTCAGGATGGTTCCTTACCTCGGCAGGGGTCGTTTTTCACTAAAAATTCGTCCAGGGCCATCCATCCTCCACCGACGCGGACCATCACGGTGCTGCGCAGGATGCGGACCAGCCGCAGCTGCTGGGAGTCCCCGAACTGCAGGACCAAGGAGAAGCTGATGAGTGTACACTTCGGCGCAGGCAGACCACCTGCCAGAGCAGACTGTATTCAGACGCAATGGCCATCTGACAGTGTGGAGAGAACTCTCTCACTATTTCACATTTTTCACAAAAGAATTTAAAATATGGAAAAGCCAAAATATCAATCTAAAGGCCAGTGGCTTGATATATACTTTCCACTGGGATAAAGTTAACTTCTGATGGTTATGCTCCAAACCAAAGGGGGAGGGCAGAGGGTAAACAAAATGTTAGCTCACTTTCATTCTTTTAAAGATTCTGCCCAAATAAAAACCCAGTAATAAAATTTTTCGTAAAAGGTAGATATAAGGTAGATGTCAACTTCTGAATACAGTGTGCTCCAAAGTTAAATGGAGACCAGCAAATAATATTTCGAGCCTTAAGGAAACCCTTGCAAAACCATCATTATTATTACAAGCTTAGAAGGAAATTTGATTTTCCACATCAGGTTTTCGGAAATAAACCCAAAGTATTCTCTAACTGTGATGTCACCAGCAGAAAAGTTTCTTCTGTTGAAAAAATGATTAGGTCTAGTATTTATACTAAAATTTAGTTGAAAAAAAATCAAGATTTTAATTTACCATGCTGATTATAAATAGTATTCAACATCATTTGGGGATGTTAAGCATGACTTTCTGATACTTATTTTTCCCTTTTTTCTTGCCTAACATTCTTACTTCTCAGTTCCACTAACATCTGAAGTTTCCCACTACATAAATTACACTCTTCCCAAAATAAACTATAGGACAACAAAAGAGAATTATGCTGAGATCCCAAAACAAAAATCGAACTGCTGGAGAAATAGCATTCCTAAAGTTATATAATTCAAGGAAAATGTTGGGGGGAGGGGAGGGAAAGGGATTATTTAATCACTTAATTAGGATTTTCAAAGTTATAAAGGAGAATTGTAACTTTGAAACAATGCACAAAAACCTAAAATGCCAGAAAGGAATGTATTACATTGCACTGACTTAAATGCAGTTTATATAGGTAAGGTGACTAAACAAATATCCCCCTTCCCAGAACTTTACTTTGAAAATAGAGAGTCTCATATCTTTCATCCCACATAGTTTCAAGTTTTTATACAAGGTGACCACAGCAACAGCATGGTGTAGTGTGAGGAGCAATGAAGTGGGGACCGAGATGTGAGGGAATAAACGTCCTGTCCTGGGAAGGAAGTTGCCCCTCTGGCTTCTTTAGGAGTCTCCCTCAGACACTGGCCCAATGAATGAAAATCGGGAGACCCTCTGGGAGGAATTGAGGATTCCACCAGATCCAAGGGCAGTAACGGCCTGACTCAATTCGGGGTTCTATCCAGACAGGTGAGGAGAGGAAGGAAATAAGGGCCTGTGTGTTCCAGGGTGAGTCAGGAAGAAACCCCAAGATGTACTTTATTCTTACATTACTGTGCCCTATAATTTATTTTCAGTCTTTAGAATTACTCCATATATTTCATTCTTTTTCCCTTTAATTTCTTATCGAAGCTCCCTCTGAAAGATTCTAATTTGTTTCTGCTGAGCTATGGGGAAAAGGAGGATTGACCCAAGCCAGTAGCCAAAGTGGCTGGGAAAGCTGAGGACAGAGTGACGAGTGGTGGAAGGGGTTACAGCAGCTCTAAAAATGAAGACGTGAACAAAACTGGCAGAGCTGGGTTGTCAGTGAGGCAGAGCTCAGGACAAAGTCTGAGTTAGAAGAGTACCTTGTTTCCTTCTCTTAAATGGAATTTCCCTTGCAGTGACATGAGCTTTTGCAGTGGTTGTATGAGCTGTGTTAACTGTTGGCATGTGACCCTTTAGGCCTCAGATGTTTTGTGTATAAAATAAACTTCATAATTCTGTTCCCAACAATGGAGCCCACTCATCTGACTCTCTGCTGGTCAACAGAACAGTAGGGAAGGGTATCAGTGTCACTTCGAAGGGGTCCCTGGTACCTGCATGCAGTCATCAGCAAACGGGCACATCTTTTAGGTACTGCTTGGCACTCTTATGCAATGATTTATTTAAATCAAATTTCACTGTTCTTGTCTTTAGTTTCTTTCTATCCTGTTCTCCCCACTGGCCCAGAAGGTTACTGTAGCAAGTGATTATTATAGCGCCTGGAATTTAACAGTGGTTGAGGGCCTCAAATCAACTTGGTGTTTCTGATTTCATATCACAAGACAAATTTTACTCATGCAACTTCCTTCCATTTGAAGACACAGAACCCCAGAACCCTCAAAAAGATCTGAAAGGTTAGTGTTACCAAGTGGAGTCAAAGGTATTCAATCTTTCTGCAAGTCTAATCTGATCTATTTAGATTTTGGCTGGCAGGCATAATCGGCAAACTTTAGGTTATGGCCAGTTACAATTTCCACACTACACTTCTCAGGTACCTTTTAAGTACCAAATAAGTGTTAATATTATTAATATAAATATTAATAAGGTATTTAAACAAACAGTATTTACCCCAAGGCTTTTTTACTTAATATACATTATAAAATTTGTGTTAACTATCAAAAGACTTTGGTATAAATCAGAACTGTGCTATCTGGTATTGACTTCCAACAGAGAAGTACAAGACCAGGCTCTTTTTAGAAGGATAGACTGATACCACAGCTTCAATTTCCCCTGGACCATATTACTTATAACTCAGTCCAGCATAATATCATCATTGTCTTTAGCCAATCTAATTCTAATTCTGAATGGAAAATTTCATCTCCTTTAAAAAAAAAAATAGACATATCCTTCTGCTGCTAAGACAGCTCTGTAACAGTAGCCCTGCTAACAGTTTCTCTACTTGGTAAGACAACCATATGTGATGCAGGCATGCTTCAGATTACATCCTCTCCCCACAGCAAAGAACAGGCAGCATTAGCTACACAGACCATTTCCACCAAGGAGAATGTTGCAAGGCACACTGTACCTGATTGCCGAGGAAGAACTACAGACAATAAGAGTAAAGGACGGAGAAAACGGAAGGAAAAAAAAAGAACATTTTATCAAATTAAGACTATGGAATGAAAATCATGTAATCATGTTACCAGTCTTCAAGCATAATGATACATGCTAATCATATTCTTACCAACCTCCTGCCACAGGGATGTGGTTATACAAATTAAGACCTAACTTTTCCGTTTTATGTTACTCTTATTAACTCATTTCTCTTATAGGTAATTAAAAAATCCCCAGCAAACAAAACTCAATAAGCAAGCATAAGACTGCTTGGAGCTTTATTAACTAAATGCACAGAGCTGGTCCAAGGCAGAGTTAGCCAACACACCCCAGCTAAGATCAACTCCGTGAGCTTTTGGTGTACTTTGAAGACATTTTTGATATACTAATGGAATCTAGTTTTTTCCTGTTTCTAATCTGGTGCTTGTAACTGTAATCTGACATGGCTATCTAAATCAAATCCTCTTTGCCAATCCTAGATTTTCCTTAGGACTTCAGAGAATACCTGATGAGCTGCTGAATATATTTTAGGAGCCCTGTTGCAGACCTCTCCTATGTCCTGTCTCTGGTCCTAAAAAAAAAAGCTGAACACAGCATAGTTCACTGTCAGTTATGGCCATACTCAGTAGGGCTTTCAGGAAAGACTACTGAGCCCGGTACCACACAGTGCATCCAGGATGTTTGTAGCCCAGCTCCGAGTAGGCAGAGCGATCCTTGGGGCCTTGACATAGTTCTTCTGGCCCTCTCTGAGCCCAGGAGCTACTCAGGCTCATAATGACCAACTTGGTCGATTAACAAGTTATGATCAGTCATTAGATAACTGCTTCCTTATCTTACAGTAGAGGTATCTTCATTTCCCTAAAGACTTTGGTCACCAGTAAAGATAAGACTCTGAAATGTCTCCTATACTGAATTCAAGTATAAGCTACTGTTAGCTAGATACAGCACTCTTTTCTGATGGACCTATGTAGGGCACTAAGCTTAGCCCAACACAACACCTGCAAGTTGGAATCCATAGAGACAAGGGCCAAAGAGTGACCATATCTCATGTCCCACTGGCTCTGGTCCTCCAATCACCAGCATGGGAAAGAAGGTGGAATCATCAAGTCTGCTGTGTGTCAGGTTGCTTTCACCTGTAAGGGACATGTGGGTGGGGCGACTACCACAAAGGACTGCTTTGCTCTTCCTTACCCGGTATTTATTCTCTCCAATTTGCTCCACCTGAAACCTTTTTGCACATTTGCACTGAGCCACTTGTCTTGTGACCTATTAGTTGTGAAGAACAAAAAGAAGTGTAAAGGGTAAAGCAATATTTCTTCAAAGAAATAAAGATTTTTACATGTACACAGAAAAGTTATTCATTATATATTTTTAAGGCATTTCAGGCTCTTGGCACACATTTATCTTCTATTCTGAATTAAGACACATTGTTCTTACTAACTGGAATACTTAAGGCATCCAGAGAGAAAAAGTATAAGAAATTCTCAAGTAACTATAAAATGCATTCTTCCATCTTGCTTCAAAATTCCTTCAGAGATATATATTAATATGCATGCATCAAAATCAACTAATAAAGCAAATTATAAACTGATTTGAATTTCAACCAAGGAGTCTGATTCCCCAGAAGTCGGTCCTGGGGAGTTCCAGGCCACTCCCAAGACCTGTCTTGCTGCTTCTCCTTTCTGTATCAAGAGATCTTGGGATCTTTATGTGCTTCTAATCAATTTGCTGTTTTCAATGTGGTATATATAGTTCTTAATTAGGCAGAAAGCTTGGTGGGTACACACCATCTTAAACATTACATTTCACCCCTTAAATGCTACATTTGAAGATCTACTCCCCCCAACTCCCCCCAGAATCCTAAGTCAGGATGCTCAGGACTGAGAGGTGAACCTGGAAGGTTCTCTGCAAACTATATAGCACCACACAGATGTGACTCACTTGAGTGAGAAGTCATTTAGACTGAGCTAGAGTATAACAGTCAAAGATCCTCTGGGGCAACGCCACCCAAAAGGGGACCCCCAAATAGAACTTCAAACAATCACCTCCTGACAGATAAGTCGCAGCGCTGATATAGCAACAACACCTGACCAAACTCAGGACAGTACAAACCTATGGTCAAAAATGTACTCAAGATACAATTTATTTCTCATACCTCATCTTCAATTTTATCTGCATCAGTTGTTGGTCGATAAGCATCTTTGTTGGGATGAAGAGCAGCCACAAATTCATAGTAATCAATGTAGCCATCTCCATCTCGGTCAAAAATGTCGGCGACAGCCATCATCTCTAACTTGGTAGTAGGGAACTCTGGAGAAAGTTAATCACATTGAAACATTAACTAAGAGGGCTTTACTTGGTTGGTTGGTGGTTATATAAATACTACTTGAAAAAAAAAAACATTTGTCATGATTTTTTTTTCTGAAAAGTAAAACATGCTCTACTTTAGAAAACTTAGAAGATAGACTACTCACTAAAATTTTTGCTTGTCCCACATGCAATTAAAAAGGTAATATTTCAGATATACTAAAAGGCATAATCATAATATTACCAACACTCAACTTAAGAATTTATTTAACCACTCTACTATTATTAGATTATTTCAGAATAATGACAGTTTGGAATAGGATAAAGTTTTTTTTGTTTGATAATTGCCTTAGATTCTCAACAAATTGCTTTCCAAAGAAGGTTAATATTTAGTTTTATTTAAACTATAAATCAGATTACACTGTCTCTCAACTGAAACCCTCTGGTGGCTGCCCACTGTCCCACTATCTCTAGAATAAAATCTAAATGCTTCAGTATGGCCTATTGAAGCTCTGCATTAAGCTGTAGCCTACCCTTCCAATTTCATTTCCTACCTCTTCCAGTCATGTTAACCTTTCCATGCCTAGCACTTGCCAAGCTCATTCCCACTCTCAGCACTTTTTATCTGCTGTTCTCTCTGCCTCTCTTCTCTCAAATCGTGAAGTAGCTGTATCCTTTCTCATTATCTAGGCCTCAGCTCAAATATCATCTCCACAGACAAATCTTTCCTTTACTACTTCCATGTAAAGTAGTAGTACAGCTATGGGATGTGCTTTGTGATCCTGGCAAATCACTTTACTTTACGCCTCAATTATTCCTTTTGGCAAAAATAAATGAGATCATATACTTTGTAAGCTGTTACACAGATACCAGAAACCAATCTAATGAAAAACTTACTTTTTTCAAACATTTTACTTAGAATGTCATTCACAAAAGTTAGCTCCTCATCTATATCTCAAATATGTTTTGCTTGCCACAATGTGTCAAACAAGACCTGCTTTATTTTATTCTCAGTAAAATGAGGTTTTCCTCTCCATGAAAATAGACTAATTTTAGTAAGCAGTTACATTTCTTTCCAAAGACTACAGTTTTAACTTCAAAAGGACTGTTTAACCAAATTAAAGTCTGCTTCTTAAAAACAAGGAACCTAGGTGTGACTGTGTTTGGAATTATGACTGGACTCACTGGATGCTAGAATGCCATCGATAAACTCCTGACGTGTTATCTTCCCATCCTGGTCCTTGTCAATCCGCCGGAAGAAATCCATCACTCGAGACTTTTTGTGATTCATCCAACGCATATACTTTTTCCTCCAGACATCAAAGTCAAAGTTGGCAAACTCTTTCAACTAGACAGAAATTGAAGGTGTCAACATGACCTATTGTATGGCCCTCAGACCTGCCCAGAGCACACTAAAACTTTCAGACACTCTGTAAAGCTATGCAGGCCTTTTGGAGTGGCACCAGCAATGACATCCACGTGCTGCCTCTTTTGTGAAGGAACACTCTGGCTCCTTCACTTAAAGCCACAATTACACGAGCTGTGGTATAATGGAGCAGCAGGAGAAACAGCAACTGAACAACCACCATGGGAAATATGGAGCACAGAGAACAAGAATGGGTGGAGTCAGCTTTTCTTTCCCTCTGCACTTTTTCAAAAGGCTCACCCTCCTAAAGGTAAGGGAATGGATTTTTACCCCAGAACAGATGTGATTATTAGCACTCCTCACTTACGTGATTTTGGAAGGAACTGTGCTCACACAGAGGCCCATGTGAGGAGGCTCCAGGTTTCCTACCACTTTCTGAGATGAGAGTTCTGGCTAGAGGCATTAAGAATCCAACCCTGTATGCAAGCATGTTTCTTTGGAATGGCACCAGAGAGGGCAAACTGCTCATCCGACCTCCATGTTAAACATTTGGCTTTTACAGATAACAGCAGGTCCATGATGTAGGCAAGGCAATATTTAGCTCCTTGGATTATGTTAGTGATACTGACTCAGAATGACTTAAACAGTGCAGCAGTTTTTACACTGGTCTTTCAAACTCCAAAGTTGGAAGGAATGGGGAAAAAAGAAAAAGCCAAAAACCAAATATGCTTAAAGCTCAACCGACCTACAGAAATAACAACAAAAAATACAGAACACTCACTTCTGGGCAAAGCTGCTTTGATATACCCAAATAAAAAAATATAAGATATTAGAGGTTTACTTTAGAAACTAGTAAATGTGGTACTATGTTTTTTAGACTGCTTTTGATACTGCAAAATATATTTGCTTTTCATAATCTAGTGAAGACTAACAGAATAGCAAGAACATAAAAAATTACTCTTATTTCATAATTGTGTAGCTTATAGCTTTATCTAAAGGGCACAATCATGGTCATATTTGTGATAAGCTCCACATCTAGAGGTGACTTTGCAAAGTTATGGTCCCGATTCCCGACCACAAACAGGTGCTGAGGGGATGTGGGTCACAGGACTGGTTTCTTGCTTTTCACAACCAGGTACTGTGGCCTATTCTGTTTTGAGTGGTTTACTCACGGCTGTATTTTCTCCTATGGGGCCTGAAAGATAGAGTACTGGCTCACACTGGTCTGTTCCCACTTTTGAAGGAGTACGTCAAGACACACAGGTGATATTCAGATAGCCCCAGAAAGGCTGTCTTTGATAAAATCACATCCCCCCAGTGATGGCTGCCCAGCAGGACCTTACCTCCTCCAGTCTATCCAAGGCATCGTTCAGCTTTCGCTGACGCTCTAGTGCTAACAGCCACACCTGCTGCCAGCGGGCAGAGAGCTGGTTAATGCGCGGGTTTTTTGCTTCAGTTTGTGAAAGGATTGGCATGGGAGGAGGTGTGGGCTGACTCAAGGACTTCCCTAAAAGGAAAATAACCACGAGATCAGAAAAGCTGGTTTTGTCAGTTCAAAGAGAAACTGCCATATGTGTGTACTTAGGAGAGCTCCAGAATGATATCCGGTCAGTAACTAAGAAACATGGGAGCTATATTTAGCTACAGAAGCTTATTACTTTCAAAACTACTGACTCTCCTCCCAGCCGACAGGTACTTATCTCTTATTTTCAATCAATTCTGTCCTACTTTAGTGAATGGAGGAAATGTCAAATCAACTACAAAAGCAATGCTTCCACAGAGATTCATTTAGTTTACAATTAAATTAGTACAAATCAAATGTATAAAGCTAGCACTGATGACCAAAACAATGGAAAGGGCACTGCAAAACAATGTTTACGAAATTTCATACCAACCCCCCAAAATGGAGCATAGTTACTGTATGTCAGTGTAAGAAAAGTGAGTTTCAAAAAAAGGTTTTAGTTCAAATCCAATATGGTTTTTGAAAATGGAAAAGACATTGATATTTGGAAAGTGCTCATATTCAACTAGTGGGAACGAAGCATCCTAACACAGTGGGCTGGAAACATACTGCTGCCACCGCGGGATTTCTCAATGAAAGGCCCATGGGAAGGCTCTATATTTTTCCTTTTGTATGTCTTGGTGACCCGGTCCACGTCAGGTTGTTTGCGAGTCATCTCCTCCATAAATGTCTATTAAACACAAACAGAAAAAAGAATTGAGAGTTGTCTTGGACTAAGATGGAATCAGACAATTTCTTACTAACAAGGGCCAAACCCGTGACAGACCAACTGACAGATGACTGTACACTGTCTCAACTCATTTCAAGAAACACGATTGAGCAAGGCACTTCATCAGGTGCTGGAGGCCTGGAGGAATAAGATGTGGCTTCTGCCTTCAAGGTGCTCACAGCTGAGTGAGGAAAACCAGGAAGTCAGAGCAATGAGTATCACCTAAGGTGCCAAAGGAAGACCTAGCACAAGCATGCTGCAGTCTGAGGTTGCCTGGATGCTGGTGCTTGACCTGAGTACTGAGGAATGAAGAATTAGCCAAAGACTGGGAGGAGGGCAGGCCCAGCAGAGGGGGCGCAGTGTGGGCAGACCCAGGGAAGCCTGACAGTGAAATGAGCTAGGGCTCTTCTGATCAATGGCTGAGCTGAGGCTGTCATCAAAGTGGTAAGAGGGAGGGCAGGAGAAAGATCCAGAAAGGCCTTATGTCAGACTAAGGGATTGGGATTTTGTTCTGGGAGCAATGGGGGGCAATTGAAAGGATTTTGATCCAGAAGAGACATGATCAGATCTAGTTTAGTGCTTTTGCTCTGGCTTCAGTGTAGAAGGTAAAGCATAGTGGGGGACAAGTAGGAAACAACTGCAGTAATGGAGGCGAAATATGGTGAGGGCCTGAACCAGGGCAGGAAAGATGGAGCCAAGAGGTATTTTGAAAGTAGGACAGATGACACCCAGTGGCTGGCTAGATGTGAAAAGTAAAAGAATGGGAGGAATCTCACACATCACAGGCTTCTACGTTGGGTGACTGAATGGATGTGAGAGGAGACAGGTTTGGAAGGGAGAAGGGATCAGGCAAGGATAAAATGGTTTACTGCATGTCTGGACTTTAGGAGGCGATGGTGCTGGAAGTAAGGAGAGATGTAGAAGTCTTTGATTTACAGGTGATGGTAGAGGTTGGTGTGAGAAGAGGGTCAAGAATGGAACTTCAGGGAACAATATTAACAAGAGAGTAAGGGAAGAAGAATCAGCTAAGAAGACTGATAAGAAACAGGGAGATGGGAGGGAAATAAGATGAAAAGACACATAAGTCAAAAGAAGAGTTGTGAGATGGAAGGAAAGGCAACTATGTTATACATGAAATAAGATAAAGATTGAAAAGCATCTGTTGGATTTGACTGGGACAGTGTCAGTGGTCTGAGGGGATATGAGAGCCAGATCACAAGGGCCTGGGTAGAAGACAGGGAACAAGAAGCTTAGCTGAAAAGGAGGAAACAATGGGGGTAACTTAAGGGGATACAGGATTGACAAGACACGTCTACCAGATTCAGAAGAAAGCAAACAGGAGAGCTTGAAGACACAAGGAAGAGAGGGGATAACAGAAACAAGGATTGTCCTTGAATTGGAAGAAGATAATTTCTTAGTCAGGAGAGAAGGTGTCAATGTAAGCAAACTTGATAGGAAATACAGGGAAGTCTCACTGATGAGGTGAATCATTTATATACATGAAAAAAGCTATATGCCCGTAGCATAACTAAGCAAGACACGTGCTTGTATTCAATGTAAATAATCACGGTTAAAAATCACATTTGCCTCTTAAAGGTATACTGTAAAGACAGCTAAACTAAGCTTTTCTTCCTTCAGTTTAGTTTTAGACCCTAAACTTGATGTGTTGTCTTGGTCCATTTCTGAGTTCATGCAAGAGTTCTTTCTGAACCCAGGAGTAATGAAGACAGACTAATGGGACCTTGCCTCAGAGAAAAGTCAATAGAAACAGGATGTGGTGGGCAGATTTCTGAGACAGCCCCTAGGATTGCTACTTCTGGTGTATATACCTTGTGTGATCCCCTCCCCTTGAGGGTGAGTAACACCTGTGAAAAGGATGAGATAGTCATTCACTCCCTTGATCACATTTTCTGATATAAGATCTGTCAGAACAGACTGGAGGCATTTCTCCTGCTGGTTTTGAAGACCTAAACTGCCACACTGTGAGTGCCATGTAGCTAAGACCTGATGGCGGCCTCTAGGAGCTGACAGCAACTCCTGGCCAACAGCCAGCAAGAAAATGGAGATCTCAGTCCTACAACCACAGGAAATGAATTATGCCAACAGCTTGAATGAGCCTGGATGAGAACTGCAGCACTGGCTGATACCTTATTTTTAGCCCGGTAAGACCTTAAGAAGAACCAGCAAACTCATGTCCAGACTCCTCCTGCCCCACAGAAACTGTGAGATAATAATCGTGTGTTGTTTTAAGCTGGTAAGTCTGTGGGAATGTGTTAAGCAGCAATTTATAAAGGATACACAGGGCAAAGGAAATGGGCTCCACAAGCAACGCAGGAAACAACAGTGAACACACAACGTGGTGAAGATACCTGATGCTCAGCGATAAGGGCTTTAACTCGGTCAATGTTCTGAGGGATTGGCTCCTGATCCCGCTGGATGAGGGTGGTCTCTGCCCACTGGATCCACGCCAGAAGTTCTTCCAAGAGTTCGGCGTTAGCCACCAATTCTGACAGGGCTGTTTCAAGACGCTGCTGGTGCTGCTTAGCCCATGTCAGGACCTGGGAAAGAGAAACCATCGACGACTATTTTAGACAATCACATTCCTTTGCTTTTTTCAAGTCCTTTTCATTTGATCTTAACAGTGACTTTTTAGGAGAAAGACCATCCAAGTAGTCTAGAGACTTCACTCTTACTTAAGTGACAGAGCTGGGTTAAGAGACAGAATAAGAAAGCAGCTCTTCTGAAAGCAAACCTAGTATATCCTATTAAACAAGACTTCTGAGGAAGGAGGAAGAATTCACAACTTGTTCGCTGGAAGCCATCAACTAACACATTACTACATGGCACTTGGTCTTCCAGATTTCTGCACATTACCAAGCAAACAGCCGTTACTAAAATGCTAGTTTAATTCTTGCTGAGGTTTTCCCAGCGAGTGAAAGATTCCTTATCTGGAGGCGGGCGGGGGAAGCTCTGTAGTATTTTATCATTTTATTGCTATAAACCCATTTTATTAGGCACATGTAGTCTTCCTCTAAAGCCAAGAACATACCTCCTCAAAGCGGGCCCGGATGATGGTGATCCAGTGTTTGATGGTAGTGATGCAATCTGGATGGCAGACAGCCAAGATGACTTCTCCCATTGTCACTGCTGTGTTCACATCCACTCGCTTTTCTTCGACTTTTTTCATGAATTCCTAAACATAAACGATTGGAAAACAAAAACTTAAGAAATCTACTCTAGCAGAATTGTTAGTTTACACCGTGAAGTGGGAAATTTTCCGTGCAATTTTTTCCTCCATGTGTTTGTAGACACAGACATCTAAATGCCCGTATTTAGCTGTCTATTGCATTTTTTTAGTTCTAAAAGATATGAGAAAGTGAAAGGTTTATATAAGAATAACTTTCTCTGCTACAGATGACAAGGACTAGGGACACTGGGTAAGCCCCTTTTCCTATTCTGAAATAGTTTCTCTCTTCAAAATTGTTTTTAT
The DNA here is from genome assembly GCA_028627145.1 of Eidolon dupreanum. Lineage (NCBI taxonomy): Eukaryota > Metazoa > Chordata > Mammalia > Chiroptera > Pteropodidae > Eidolon > Eidolon dupreanum. Next base: position 21,590,955 of record CM053502.1, on the reverse strand, counting down.
TCATTTCCATATGTGTAAATAGTACTATTTTTGACAAATAACAACTATAAATAACAATATTTTTAAACTGCCTACACAGAATACAATGACAAAACCAAGATTTAAATCTCCCAGTGGGTAATAAAAATTAAAAAGGGAACACTTCCCATCATACTAGGACAGTCACACACTGAGGCCCCAGATACTGCATCATATTCTGCAGCTTGGTAAGAGGTTCTAGGGGGACTGATCGGGCCTGAAGCTAGTAACAATAAAGAAAGTCAACAAAGTCATGTGCAGGTGGGGAATAAAGAAGGTGGAATAGTCCATGTTTTTTCTTTATATAATACTATGATCTTTGACTTGTTTAAACCAACACATATTAGTTTTGTAAAAACAAATGAATCATGATATTTAAAGTGTCACAAAAACAACCAGTGACTTCCTTCTCATTTCTGCTAAACCAACAAGCTGGGCCCATTCTGGTTCTGCTCCTTTGCACATGAGGTCTGAAGTTTGCAAGCAAAAGCTGCTTTCTTTTAGTGGGGGGTCAGCCCTCAGCATGGTGGGCACCCTAGGGGTTGAATTACCTTATGGGTGTCAATGAGAGACTGTAGGGCTTCTGTGTCATCAGGAAGTGCTCCCCGAAAGCGAAGCGTTTGCTCTGCTTCTGAAAGCCATTCCAACAGCATGTGGACTGTGTCCCGAAACTCTTCTGCCTGAAATAACCAAGCACAAAAGATTGTACCTCTTTCTCTGCAGCCAATGTCCTCGACACTGAGAATGCCAGAGAAAGGACCTGGGTCTGAATCTGTTAGTATATCATAGACATTTGAAGATGCTATCAGAGCCCCACAAAGGTTGTTTTTCATTTGTAGATCTTTGAAAACTAATTGAATTTGTTACTTCTCTACTGTAAACGAGTATGAAAATCTTGTAGAACATTCAGAATATAAATGTTTGAGTTTATGTTCATTTTGACATGGGCTGACACTGATCCTAATAAAGAAACTAGAATGAAATCTGCTCAGTCCCACCCTCGGGTTGTCCTCTAACGTCTCTGACCTGTTTTAAGGCCTGCTCGAGCCGACTTTGTTTGGAGACGGAGAGTTTACACACAGTGTCCCAGCGAGTGCTCAGTTCCTGGAGCTGCCCTTTCACCCACGTGGTGTCATCGCGACTATTCTCAATCAGCTCACGGCCTGATCGCTTCAGTACCTGAACAGTTCCTGTTCGCTTTCCCAGTTCCTTCTGGAAAACCTAGAAAACAGGTGAATTAGTTTGTCTGGAAATGTCTGAATCCAAGAAGGAAACCCACAAAGAGGGTAATCTTTTAGTTCAGTGTTCCTTGGTAGGTTGCAGTCATGTGTCTTATGCACAGATGGAGGCAGGACAATGCATAAGAAAACTCAACCAGAAAAGGTGGCTCTAAATATGAGCAGTGTGACTTTGTTTGGATAAGTTGCTTAGCTGGAGTCTCAGTTTCCTAATCTGTAAAGCAGGAATAATGTTATATCAACAGTTCTGGAATTGTGATAGTTAAATGAGGACATCTGTGCCATGCACATAATAAGAAAATGATTTAATTTCAAGGTAAACTGAATGTTTTTTGCTAAAGTGGGAAGACATCATGCAGCTCAACATTACAGGATTAGGTTACACCAAACACTGGTCCACATGGTGCTGGGCTTGTTAAGTTCAGAAGGAGTTAAAAAAGCACTTGTTTTTATTTTAGATGTCAGTGGAAATGGATATCTTAAGGGGTTCCTGAATTTAAATCCATTCTGTGACTCAACTGAGAGATACAAATAGGAAGGGGGTGGGAGAACCTCAAAGTGAAGTTTACACATTGCCAAATCTGAATCAAACCAATTTTGGTCAATTCTTTACGACCAATGTAGAAATCCGGTAGCATTTTGTTTAAATACAAAGAGCAAGAAGCTGCACCTCTGACAAGCAAAGATCTAAGCTCTTTCAGGCTTTCTTCTTTCCCTAGAAGGCACACATAGGTGTAAGTCCCAATGGCTGTACCTCCATGCAGCCCAGATTTCTCCCCTTACCTTATGGGCATCCATGAGGTTCATGACAAGATCAAGGTCTCCGTGCACGGGCTGGTCCTCAGCCAGCTGTGGCTCCACCTTGTACAACCAGTCAACCAAGGCCTGCAAAGCATCCATGAACTGGCCTGAAAACAGCAGGGCCTCCTCCAACTTGTGCTGCCTGAGAAAAGCACACAAACCTCACCATTATTAGAGATTCTTTTATGAAAGCCCCACAATTCTGGCTGCTGAAAGGGAATACTGCTTGAATTCTACATAGAGAGGAACTTCCATGTTGGAATGGTTAGAAATACAGTAAAAAGTGACTAAGAGAGATGCCTAGACATTTTTAATCAAACCACTCTCTAGAATCGATTAAGTGCAGGAGACAGGTATAGATGCTTTTCTGGCACTTTCGAGTTGACATATGGACACACCCTAATGACCATAGTCTGTGTTCATTATTTCATACCACTTCAGTAGAGATGAGGATGACTTTGGTAATGGTTTGGAGCCAGGAGTTCAACTCCTTGTTCTATATCACTTGTATTTCTTTACCTTTTTGAACTTCAATCACCTTATCTAAAAATTGGGAGTACAAATAATATAGAGATACTATAATACTGAGCATAGCATAGTGGGTAGAAATGGATAAAAGTACAACTATTAGAACAAAATTGAATGGCTTTAAATCCCAGCTCTGCTTCTGAGTAGCTGAGTGACCTTGAGGGAGTTAAGAAACCTCTTTATGACCACTTCCTCATTTGTAAGATGAGAATAACGGTACCACCATAGTGGCTGTTGTGAGGGTTAAATGATTAGTAGTCACATATGCCGTAGAAGTTACTCAGTACGGGTCAGGTATTATGATGGTTAAATGAGACAACACATGCAAGGCTTTGCATAGTGTCCAACACATGGTGAGAGCCCTAAGTGAGAAAGCTACTAGTATTACAAATTAGTGATTTAGTTACTGATCTTTTATGGTTGGCTTGATTTTATGGGTCTCTCTTCCTAATACAATCGAATCAAGTTTAAAATGAGAGAATTTTAATATTTTATTCAAATTATTTCATAGCTCTCATTGAATCAACTGGAGATAATGAGATGCTACAAAACTTATTACTGATACATTAGCTTTATTACCACTTATGGACTCCAGTAACAATCTCTCAGTTTTGGCATAACACACAGATCTATGAAGGGGACATTCATGCTCACCTCTCCACGGACTTGCCACAAACAGTATCCCATTTGTCTCTGACTTCTCCCAGTAAGTTGTCAAGTTTCTGAGTGTCATCAGAAAGCAAAGTCTTTTCTTTCAGGGCTCTGCCAGTTCTAATTGTGGTATCATATACAGGCTGTTTGCCACCAAGAGTTTTCTGAAATTCCTATTTCCGAAAAGAAAAGAAAAACACATGCTAAAGTGAAAAAACATCTTGATTTGGAACAAAGAAAAAAATTTTTTGTGTTTTTAAGTTGGTAATTAGATACAGTATAAATGTTACTACTTCCTGAACTACAACTTATAAGAGCTTATCCTTAACAAATTTATGGACTTGTGCTTATGCCACATACAGCACTGCGTATTTCTAAAAGCCTATAGTTTTAACTGGTTTACTCCCACAATCATTTGTTTGAACTGTTATTTAAATGAGCAATTGTCATGGTTAGACATTGTCTAGATATAAAACGGAATGCTGGCTTCATCACCTTGACTTTTTAACATTAACCAATTAATTTTCTTTTGACTAGCTCTCATTTTCACTTTTAGCAAGCTACAATCTTCAGTGAATACCAAGCTCTGGACCTAAAAGAAACAAACTGCTTTACCTTATGCTTAGAGAGCTGAAGTTTAATTTTGTCTGGGTCATTGGATATCTCCAGTTCTGAGTCCAGGTGACTCTCTGCATCTTCTAGCCAGTCAATCAGTTTTTTCCAAGCTTCATGAAACTACAATTATGTATGAAATAAGTTTTAACAGGAAAGAAGATGCAAACTAGACAACACTTATATGTGAACCAATCCAAAGACGCAATAATACATGTAGCTCAAAGCTGTTCAGTAAATCAGTATCTTTCTTTTATAACTTACTTGTTTTGCTCGCTTCCTGGCATCATCTAGTGATCGTCCTCTTTCAATAGATCGCTGGACAACCTTCTCCCATCGAGACTGGACACTAACCAACAAATTCTTGATCAGAACAACGTCTTGCTTTTGGCTAAGGAACTTTAACTGATTCCCGGTTTGATCCAGCTCAATGATCTGGTCTCGATGAGCATTTACTTCATTAGCAAAAACCTGACGGAAAAATATTGCTTTTAAAACTGAAGACAAGATAGTGGTGCATCTCTTTCAATGAGTCCTTTCAAAAGGAAGGCAACATCATAGTGTCATAGTTACCTTGTGCTCCTCTATCTGGGAAAGGACAGTGTTTAGAATCAGGCTGGGAGGAGAAGCGATGTTTAAATTCTGCTCTGCTAGAGTGAGCCAGTTGATAAATTCTTGCAGGGAATTCTGGAATTCTGTTGCCAGGTTGAGGGCCTCTTCCAGCTTTGACTGAATTTTAATTAAAACACACACAACACACACACAATGAAAAAGTGCCAAATTCAGGAATTATAGCTTTGAGGACAAAGGCGTGAATTGTACACCAAATGAAATGACCTCTAAAAAGGAAGTCTCATTTAATCAACTGCCAAACATTCTTTGCAAAGAAGGGGACACTTTAAAGTTAGTGTCTGAAACTGAAAACAACTGTATGAAAAAGGAAAGATCACAATTTGCAGCTGAGTTGCCTTCTCTGCCATTTCCTACTTCCTAAGACATTAAAAAATAGGATAAAACTATTCAACAAGTAAGTAAGTGAACAGACCCATTAGTGGTGACAGGACCTGCAGTCTGCTTTGGGCAAAGCCTCATTTTCTTTTAATGTTCTTTTTTGTGGCATAAAAACAACTAAATGAGAAGTACTTTACTATAAAGATGATGCTCACTGCAGTGCTCTCTGTTCAAATGTTTTCAGAAAACATGGCGCCTAAAAATGTCTGGGTCTGAAACTTATTCTTATGCTACGAACAGAAAAGTTAATAATAAATATTACAATAATGTACAGGTCCGATATAAATATATCACATGAAAAAATAAAATCTACCTCAAATCTATTACAGAAATACTTAGGAATATATTGCCAAGGTAGATGGCAGAAATCCTCCACATCGTTTTATTGATATATTCTTTAATATAGCACCACACATACTGAATACACGATTTTAGTGAACCTGAAATGTAATGTTCTTGCAGAATCAGAAATAACTATCTTTTGCTTGACCAGTTCCATTGATGATGGGTATATCTTGAGGCAAATGCTCCATTGCTGGGAAAACCCTCTCAAAACTGATTATAAGCCAGAATCTGCCTTGGTTTCTTTAATTAGTCTTAGTTCTACATTCTGCAGGAACTATAAGCAACAGCCTGTCTAAGAATTAGAACATAGCCATTCATTGTATGACAAAATTACTAGATCCTATGTTAGGAAAATTGTAGAAAATCAATGATCCCTAATCACTTTTCTTTTGAAGAGAATTTGATTTTTGAAGAAGTGGGAAGAGGCCACATAATTTACTTCTCTCTTAAGTTTTAGTATTCTTTGCATACTATTCTTATACTAGAATCCAAATTCCTTGTATGGAATTATTTATTAGTCATACTCCCTCAATGGTCTGTCCCCACCCTCCCAAACCTAAGTCACCAGTTCTAATATAACCTTGTTTTTAAGTAGCAACACAAATCTGATTAGCAATGGATATAGGGTCCACCAATGGACAGTAATGTCTTAACTGGTAGGTGCTAAAAAAAAAAAAATAATAGAGGCAAATATTGGCAGAAGCTAGTACCATCAATGCAACGTGGCGTGGATGGCAAAAAATTTAATGGTGGAAAAGATAAGATGATTAGCACAAAGGCAATTCTGAGACTATCAATTCTGCAACTTCTGGTATAATATACTAGTTTAAAAAAAATCCTCATAAAAACCAGATGGTAATTACATGCCACCACCAAGCATTCCACACACTACACTGTATTTTGTGGTGATACCTTTCTTTCTTCCATCTTACTGCTGACCACATGCCACTTCTGTTCCAGGAGGGCTACACTCTGTTCCGTCTTTGAGCCAGACCCAGAATCATCACGGCTTAGAAGCATGAGCCTGCCCTTGTCAAGTAGTTGATTATAAGTCTCTTCCTTGGCTTTGAGCTGGGAATAAAGTTCCTATAAGAAAAGACAGGAAAAGTATCAATAATGTCAATTCCCTGAAGACAGCCACATACAGATTATGAGCATAGTATGGAAAAGTCCAGGAAGGTCTCATCTTGATTAAAATCCTTTCTTTTGGATTCAGGTCAACTGCTGAGCAATTAGGAAATGAAACCCACCAATATTCCTTAATATTAAAATAACCTGTCACCAAGTAAATAGAAATTTTTTTAAGGATCACAGATTATAAAAATAGACTCCAATAATTTATTTCTCCTTTCCTGAAAGACTTGCCTAGAAATTATGTTGCTTTTTATTTTGAGCCACTTTCTTAAAATATTGCTAGTATCTATTGGATTTCCCTAAATTCCACCTAAGTAGTCTTTTTCTTAAGTACAACTGCATCTGAGTTGTGTTTGTCTTCTTGATGCTCTCACTTCAAGTCAATATTCTTGTGCCTACTGACCTGACCAACTCAAAATTTACCAGCTCACTAATGTATTTCCAGCCAATTCTTCCTTGTCACCACTGGAAGCCTGTTGCCACAGGCTTTCAATACCCTTGTCTGTGGTAGGGTATTAAAAGCCTGTAATATAGGCAGCAGTCTGCAAGGTTGTACTATACTGTCACTAAAAAGGCACTACTTTGTAGACTCCCAGATACATATCTTTCTGTGAACTCAGAAAGGAGCTATTGAATATGAAATGCTTCTGCTCAATTACCATATGTGTATCAAGCTGTTCCCTAGCAGTTTCAGGAAGTCCTCCTGTGGGCTTAGATGCAGAAAGTTGGGTCTCCATTCTAGTCAGTTCCAAGAGGAAATCTTCAATTTCACTGTGGAAACCCTGGGCCTTTTGAGAAAAGACATATCAGCAAGGTTAGCAGTCAATTCTAGCTTCAAAAGTAAACTTTCTAAATGACCATAAGAATAATCTTACGAGCAGCTGCTCGTAGGCAGAGCTGCTCCGTTGCTGGATTAGCATGGGGCCAATATATTTATTTACTTTTAGAATCTAGCAGAATCTTTCAGACCTCACTGTAATATATTATAGATGTCTGAAACAGTTGATGAATTGGTTGACTAAGGTATTGTTGAATATAGATACGGAGGGACCTGACTTGATAACTGAATCTGTGGACAAGGTTTTTTATAGCCAAGATCTACTAAACTGTGAACAGTAAACAGAGACTGGACTACATACTATACCCGCAAAACCCATCAAATCAAAAGCTGTTCTTTCCAGAAAAGTTCCAGCACAAAAATGACCTTCCTCTCCAGACACAAGGGACTCCATCCCGAATAGCTTTCCTTTTGTTGATTTAGGCTTTCTTCCGAATGTTGCTATGTGCACAGCTCCACCTACCTAACTGGGACGATGACATACCTGTTGCAGTGTCGACTGAAGCTGCTGCTCCCTCTCCTCTGTTTTTTGTAACACGGATTCCCAGCACTGGTTCATAGTTTCCAAACGGCTCCTTAAGCTGCTGGCATCATCTCCAGCACTAGACTCCAGTAGTTCATTGCCAGCTTTGTTGACTGTTTCCACTGTGGCTTGATGTGCCAAAACATCATTTTTTAGAACCTAAAGAATGTTGAAAAACATAATTTATCTCTACAGATAACCTCAAACCTGGTTCTCTAGATACGCATAATATCAAAAGACTTCTGGTGGCAGTATCTGGTCTCAAACCAATAGGCTTAGAGATGAAAAATAAAAATACTTACATGATGCTTCGCGAGCTCAACTTCAATAACTTTTGGATCTCCACTTATTGGTCTCTGAGCATCTAACAACTCTTCAGTGTGAATCAGCCAACTCATTAGTTCTTCTAAGGCATGCTGGAACTGGCCAAGGGCCAAGAGAGCACCTTCTAGCTTATGCTACTCAGAAAAAGATATAAAGAGAACAAGAGATTGTCAGAAAATGAGAAAACAGTAGCTAGTAGTCCATTTATGTACTCTACCATTTGCTCTACCTGTCTGTGGGCAATTTTTTCACCCAGGTTTTCCCAGAGGTGTTTGAGTTCCGTCAATGGTTCTCGTATGATGTCTCTGTCTGTTTCATCAGTAGCTTTCTTTAACATCAGTTCGCCCTGGTGATTGAGCTTTTCCATCTCGATTTGCTGTTGGTAAACTTCCACTTTGAACTCCTATCAAAAACATACTTAATGTTAGCATCCAACCAAGTTTTTAAAAAGTATAAAGAAGTAAACCTTCTTCAAAAGCCATTCCCAGATACAAACCTTCATTTCATTTAATTGATCTTTAACAGTGTTGAGGTCAGTGCCGACAGGGGGCATGGTACAGAGTTTAATCACAGTGTTATCTAGCCAGTCAAACATAGCCTAAAATAAAAATACAAATAAGTAGTCAAAAAAACAAAAACATAAGGAGTCAGGAAAGAACTAGCATTATTTCTGCTTATTTATCAGAGATACATCAAAGTACCATGTGCCATTTGTTTTTAGGTGAAAGGCAGAGGTAATTTATTCCAGTAATATCGGGATTTAAGAATAAAGGCAACATTATTGAGATAATATCCAAAATAAACTATAATCTGAAAAAACTAAATGTGAATAAAAGGTAACATTTCTCATGGCCAGCTAGCAAGCTCATAATGTGCCAAAGCTACTGTGCCAGGTTGTGCTTCAGGATAACCTGGGTTTGGAACCTTTCACAAGCAATGATTTTCACAGCAAGGCCATCTTCACTGCAAGCCACCATGAGGATAACTACAATGAACACAAGATGATGAAAAACATGGCAACAAGGGTAGAAATTTGGGTATCAGTACTTTTTACACTTAGAAGTTGGAAACTGGCTAGAAATACAGAAACAGGCTGTCTCAGGCTTAAGAATGTTGTGGTCCTTGTAAAGGTGGTCCACTCTCATGCTGGATTCAGAATATGCCAACAAAGAACCTGTTATTTCTGTGGTGATCACCTTACAGTTTCTCACCTGAAGAGTATCCTGATACTGCACAGCGGCTTGCATGGCATCCTCAAGCTTTTCTAGCCTCTCTTTCCATGTTTTGTTTAAGTTCTCCCAGGCATTATTCATCTATGGGAAAAACAGATTCTTCAATTAATACTGCTCTTCAGTCTGAGGCCACTAGTATTTCATCAGAACTCCTTATCCATTTCTCCACACCTCATCAATGCTTTTCTTCACTTCGGGCTTCTCAGTTTCTCCACAGGCAAAAATTAAATCTGCTCCAAGGATTCGAATAAACTCCAGTTCCTCATGTAGACCATCTGTCTCTTCCTTAATAGTCTACATGTAAATGAATAGAACATAAGCCAAAACGGAAGCAGAACAGAACTTTCCAAACTTTGCAAATGTAATTATATCCCATCAATAGCAGATGTTAAACAGGACTGTCAATTTCACAAAAGCCTTTCAATGTTCTTATAGTATTTCATTTATCTAAATAGTGAAGTTTCAGACTCTGGTTATTTATCATATACATATACAAAAAACATATGTTCAAGTCTATTTATATATATAACTATAATTAACAATCTGTGAAAGGTACAGTGAGCTTCAATAATTTACCAAAGGTTCGTTATTCCTTTTTCCAAGGAGATTATAATCTATAGCAAGAAGTCTATTATAAAGACATACATCAACGACAGTAAATAATATAGCACAAGTCACAGTTTTAATTGAGACTTGTATAATAGGAATGCTAGGCTATAGAATCTTGAAGAAAGCTGTTTCTGTGCCAGATTCTAAAAAGTTGTTCATGGACTGGCAATAACAGGGGTGGGGAGAGAGAAAATGGTTGAAATAAAAGACATAAGAGAGACAATATCAAAACAGGCCTGGCCTGAACTAGACTGAAAAAAATGAGGGGATAAATGCATTTAGTAAAAATAAAAACTAGGTCCCCAAAAAGACTAGAAAAAGGTATGTCAAAGAAGTGACTTATCTTTGGATGATAAACACAGAATTTATTTTCTTTTCCACCTTCTACTGTTTTGCATTAGAGAAATTTACTTGAGAAACAAAATAATGTATACTATAGCAAGGACTAAATTCAGAAATAAAAGCAAAATGTAATATGCCAAGCATATTATACTAATTTGAATTAATTTTAAAACTAATGAGAAAATTAGTTTTGTGTGATAAAACTGTTCTATATCACAATCGATAAGCAGTAAAGCTTGTATATATAAAAAATAAATCTATTATAAAGAGCAGATATTTCTTTCTAATGGAAAATATCCCATTAAACTTAAAACAGCTTTTAAGGCACTCAGGCTGGGTAAGCAGTTAACACAATATACTTGGATAAAGCGCTTTTCTAGAGGACAAACACATAAGGGTGTTTTTTGTTTTTACCTCAGCAGCTTCAACCTGTTGTTTGATGATGGATGGGTCAATGCCTGGACTTTCTAAGTCATGGACGATGTCCTGGGTGTCTCTGATGGTGGTCAAGAGAGCTGCCATGTCATACCAGAACTTCTCTGCTAGTTCAAGGACATCAAGGAACTTAATTTCTCGCTCTTCAGCCCGAGCTTTGATGTCCTCCCAGAAGAATACCATTTGATCCAATTTGTCCTGGATTTCTGAGGGTGTAAAGGAGGACTGCTCTAAGTACTTGAAATCAATTTCATCAGAAATACCATCTAATTTTACTTACATTTTCACTGAAATTATCTTTAAAAAAGCTCTAAGAATTTATAACTGAAGGATAGTTTTCTATCTTAGTTTTATTATTTCCACATTTACATTTTCTGCTTATGTTGGTCTCACATATAAAGAGATCACAGTGGTAAACTGGAAATGAATTATCATCTAATATAAAGGTACTGGAAAGATACAAAACGCCTAACCTACTAACTTATAAAGGGATTGAAATTTCTATTTCTAGTGTTCTGTGCTGAATTTGCTGTTTTCCATGAAAGTGTTATAAAAGTTAGTTATGTTCTATCCACTATTGATACAGTGGTTCACTCATATTAGGGGTTAAAGGAGCATTTGTTTCCTGGCCTGGGAATCTAACTACCAATTGTAACCTTGTTTCAATGAGGAGATGTGTTCTGAATTCTAAATGCCTTCCAAATGACTTTCTGGAATACTCATTACTTGGGAACTTTCTACATTCAATGAAGTACTTCTGATGGGATGCTGGAAGTAAACAAAGCTTAGAATTTCTTCTATTGGTTTTCCTTAAAAATAGATTCGTTAAGCACCTTTTGCAGCCAGATCCTTGTCAGCTCCCTGAGATCGCCCAATGAGCTCTTCTCCACGGCGCTTCAGGGCCTCAAAGGAAGGCTGCAGTTTTTCTAGCTCCATGGTTGCACTCTTATTGTCACTGATGCACTCTCTGATCTTCTCTACTTCAGCTGGGATCAGTGGTGGCATACGCAAGCGAGAGGAAAGATTCTCCAGAGTCTCCAACATGGGCTCAATTTTATCATGGAACTAAACAAATGCCAGACCATTAGCCATCACAGCAATACTTCATCATACTTTTGGGGGAATTATTAGGGGAGGTAACACCAAGGTATAAATCTACTTCTATTTAGGATAACCTACACACAGCCATGCCCAGTGGATGTTGGGTTCGGCTCAGGAACTGCTTTGGGCATAATACACTAGAGCTGGCCCATCAGAAAAAGAAAGTAAATGTTTAAGAATCAAAAAGTTATTAAGTAATATACTAGAAATGTCACGAGAAAGGGACAAGACTATGAAACTGGTGAGAGTCAGTGTGTCAACATCTCAGATGACAGTTGCATGCAACAGATTAGACCAACAAGTTAGATGCCCTCCACCAACTATGTAAGTAGATGGGGAACTCAATATGCTAAATGACTTAGAATTTTAAATTATCATAGCATGCAACTTAACAACCACTGTAGATAACAGTGAGAAAGGAAACTGTTGGCACGATGAAAAAAATTAAGGAAGGCCACCTAACTTTATTCTAAAAGAACAATTTCCTCTTTTCTGGTACTTTGAATAAAATGACTATAATTGGAAAATTTTCATTCACAATCTGAAGCAGAGAGGGGAGAAATGGGTGCAAAATAGCTAAGCTTGCCCCCTAAAAAAGCTATCTAAAACCTACTTTGGATTCATTAATTAGAATAAGGCTTATCTACTGTAAGTGTCCTATAGGAAATAGGTGGTGAGTTTTCTTAACAAAATCACTTCCGATCACTCCTTCACTTCTAGGTTCCACCCCAAATGAAACTGGCATAATTAACTGCACTAATAAAATTCATTCCACTGAAGTTTAGGGAAATTTCCTTATAGGTAATCCTCTCAATTCTCAGCTTCATAAGAACACCCTAATCCCAATGGGGGTGGGTACCTTACCTCTGTAATCTGTAATGGTGGGCGCGGTCAACACAACAATGAAATGTGACGATGTGGGGAAGACAGGAGCAGGCAGCAACAACACAAAGTAACACATTCCACAATGTGAGTGAGAGATGGGACGGAAGGTGGGGGGAGAAACTTGAGTAAGTACAAATATTAACCAAGAATATTGACTAAACATAGGAAATAAAATACCCAGACATGACAAAGGTACCACTCATAGTAATATATTAGTTGAAAAGTATGTAGTTACATGCTTCAAACTCCACTGCTGGTGGTTTATGCTTCTCTTTCACTTTTATGTCTCCCTACTCAGGCATCTTTCTCTGAGCTAGGAGCTAGCAAGCCAATGGCCTCTTGAGTACAGAACTAATGTGCTATCTTATAAATCTCAAAAGTAACAGGTCCAATAGTAATCTGACTTTTCTTTTTTTAATGCCTACAACACCTGGTATTCCAAGGTGGTCTCCCATCCAAGCACTAATCAGGCCCGACCCTGCTTAGCTTCCAAGATCAGATAAGATCGGGCACATTCAGGGTGGCATGGCCGTAGACTTAATCTGACTTTTCTTAAGGCACTTATTACTTTGAAATGAATTTATCCAGGAATCATCTCTGCTAAAGGACTGTTATGATATAAAGTCTTCAAGGAAAGCATCAACAGACAATATATACCAACTGAGACGTGTTTAACCCTCCTGACAAGTGTCAGCATACCCATGCTCCTTGAATGAAAATGCAGACTGGCAAAGGTTCCTAGTCTCTGATAATGTACTACCAACATGCTGGTCTAGACACTCCTGAGCATAGAAAATACCTGATACACAGACTTCTTGCTTAGACTAAAGGACCGTGGAAGGAGTTTATGACACACACACGTACCTGAGCTGACTGGGAAATAGCCTCGTCCAGAGCCAAGGCCCGCTGGCGCACCTCCTCTTTTATTTGGGCATACGTGTTTTCTGCTTTCTGATATTTTTCTTCCACCATTTCTCCCTCTTCAGGATTTAGCTCCTTTAGTTGTGGGCCAATCTTTAGCAGTTTATCAATATGAGGTTTGTGTTCAGCAATGGATTCCCTTAATTGCTATGTGAAGAAATATGGATTAAAATGAGCATGTTTATATCAGTTTATTTATTTAAATATTTGATCAGAGCTCACGCCAACTTTGGGAGGAACAAAATGAATTACTAAACACCAGCAAGTCCCAGCATTTCATCATTTATCAAGAGGGAAAAAAACATCTAAGTGTTGGGCTCTGGACACTACCTGATTCTATCTTAAAAGCCAGTAATGCCTCATCGCCCAAGGAGTGTTCCCAGACATATCCTCTCTTACTTTCACCCTCTGATATAAGTTTATCCCATCATCTTCTGTACTCATAAATACTTATGCATACTAATAGTAATTTCCATGGTTTAATACCTGTCTCTCTTTCCAGGCTGAGAGACACTAAGCAGGACAAGCTACAAATAGCAACATTTCTGGTAATCCAAACATTCCTTGACTTTACTGCTGACTACTTCTAGTTTACAACTTTCCACTTACAGGAATGCAGAGATAGGAATAAGCACAAGCCATAAACAAATAATATAAGCATTAAAAAGTATCTTTTTACAGTGGTAATAGCATTTGTTGAAGCGTCTACAAACTTCCCTTTCATCTCAACTATATCCAGCAAATGCTTTCTGACATTCCCTCATGGCTCTCACTCCAGCTGGGGCCTAACCGAATGGAAAAAGCCACCCAACCACACCCCAAGTCTAACACCACCCTATTGTCATTGGAAAGATGTTAAATTCCCTAGATGTTTACTTAGTTCTTTGTTTACTTCTTTAATATTCAGGTTCCTGGTATTTCCATAATATGTTCTTTAACTGATTCATATTAAAGGACAAAGGAAATAATTCAGATATGTATTTTTATTGTGTAAAGAAATTCTAACCGATTAAGCATTTTATAACATAGACCTTAACACTCAGTAGGCACTAGTAAATATGTTTTTTAATAGATTGTAGAGCCCATTTTCCGTTCTGCAGTTAAATGAAACTCAGCATGCTCCTTACCCTCATTTCCTCTTGCTGTTGCCTGAGCTGCTCATGATCAATAGCAGGAGGAGGTAACTGTGCTATTAGTGCCCGAGTTTCTTCAATCCAGGGGCTGAGCTCCTCATAAGTTTCCCAAAATTGGTTCACCAAGACCTGTGCTCGCTCTAGACGGGCATAACGCTCTGAATTGAGTAGACTGACATCTTCATATTGCTGTATTAGAGACTCTGTCTTTTCCTATGAACAGAAGTATTACTATTATGAACTCTTCTAAGAAAAACTGTAGGTATATATACATTAGAAAGTCTAAAGGGCAATATGATTTCACTCATATGTGGGATGTAAAACAAACAAAACCGACAAACAGACTCATGGATCAGAACAGTAGATTAGTGGTTACCAGAGGGAAGGGGTGGGGGAGGTAGATGGGGGTAAAAGGGGTCAAATATTTGGTGATGGAAGGAAACCTAACTTTGGGTGGCAAACACACAATGAAATATATATATATTGCATATATATATGTGTGTGTATATATATATATATATACACACACACATATATATATACACATATATATACACATACACACTGTTGATGTACACTTAAAATTTATTTGATTTTATTAATCGATGTCACCCAATAACTTTTAGTTAAAAAAAAGTCTAAAAGGATAGACACTAAATATTAAAAAATATGGATTAATCTAGTAAAATTAAAAGAAATTTTTATTTTCTTTATACTTATCTGAATTTTCTAATTCATACATATATGTATTATTTTCCTATCACAGATATTTTACCTGTATAATTTTTAAAAAGATGAATGTTTCAAGTACAGTAAAATAGCATAAGCACGATACAGTAAAATTAACATTTTAGTGAGTAATCTTTTACAACTTTCGATACAGCATTATAACAGATCAGTTTAAGACTGAACATCTCAGGGGCTAAGATGAAGTCATTTGTCCATCAAGTCTCACTTGTCTTTTTTCCTGATAAAAATGTCTCCACAAACCTGGCATTTATGCTTTATATGTTTAAGATGAGTAGCTAAGTCAATTTATGAAAATTTCTTAGGAAATAGTGGTTACCCATACCCTTTATAAAAACAAACAAACAAACAAACAAAAATAGAATACAAATTAACTCTCTTGGGCAGGCCTTTTAGAAATGAGGATTATGTTTTAGAAGGACCTATAAAAAAAAAAAAATTCTGCATATGGTTCAGAAAAATCTATCATAGATTTTTGAAAGGTAACTCTAAAATCACTCATATACTGAGAATAAGCAACAATTTCTGTATTATAAAAAAGATGGATTTGTAACATGTTTCACATTACACAGTAATGTTTAGACATTTGTGAAGACAGGGTTAGGAGTCGGAACTCCCTAGAACATCGCTTATGACTTTAGTACCACAATTAGTAATAGAGGAAAAAAACCTTCTTAAACTATAATTTCACAATTGTACTTCTAATTCATCATAATCAAGACAAGACTATGGTGAATTAATAAATGCAATTTACCTGTAATACAGCTTTTTGCTCCTCTCCACATGTGCCAAAGATTTCACCACGATGACTAAAGAGTTCATCCATTGAATCTTTGTGTCGAATGATGTCAATGGAGAAAGCCTTTGAAAAGTAAGCTACAGTTAAGAAGAGGACCCCAAGCCTGTGTCAGTGAAAAGTTAGATATAACCTATGAAAAGTTCTTTGCTTTAATAAAGCCACATTAAAATTATTCTTATAAAGTTCGACACTTTGCCTAACCACACATCTTTAATGTTTATCTTTGAGTAGCTAACAAAAATATCTTTCCTCCTGAAAATCATTCAGAAAATTATTAACCTTTCCTGGATTAATGAGCCTATCTATTACTCCCTTTTCATAAAGCAAAAAAATCTCTTCCTCATCCTAACCAAATATTTATAAAATCAATCTCTATCCATACCATGACATTGAATCATTCTACTTGACTTGGAATACCAGTCAGAAACTCTTCTAGTCACTCTAAGACTGCTGATCATACTAGTTCAGGACACAATGGATGTGTCGATGTTATACTTACCTTCTGTACCTGCAGCTGAGCTGTGGTCTGGTCCTGTTCCAGGCGAATTGGACCCAGTGCCATCAATTTCCGTTTTGTTTCGGCAACCCAAGCTAGTTCTGCATCAGCAGCTTGCTCATACTAATAGACATATTGAAGAAAAATGAACAAATTATATATGCAGCCAGGGTCTACCTTCTTGGAATTCTAATTTATTCAGCACAGAAAAGCCTGAATTTTCAATGACACAGTTTATATCTCACAAAGTAGCCAAAACTGGGGAGAACGTCATAAAATCACAAGTCAAGATGCAAACAGTTTAGAACTAATTATACTTCCACATATATGAGTTGATCCTATTTCAACTTCGTTAGAAAGATGTTAGAGAACCCAGTTAGTGGTCCTACAGCTAGCAACGACAATGGAAACTGACATCTTAAAAAGAAATATACTTCTAATCAGTTTTTTATGAGGCTATGCTCTTTCTGCCAATCCTCTTTCCTACTTATACACTGAACAGGTTTTAGTCATGTTTAAATATAAACTTAACAGGGCAGCAGACAGCTAAATCAAGTGAACTTGGAAGCCCCAAATTCCAAAAGAACATCAAACCTTTAAACGGTTATGCAGTAGCAAAGGAAAACTAAGAACATGTTCTAATGTGACTGCTGTTTAATGAGGGTTCCTCAATCTTTTATTGCTTCCTCTGCCGAACTACACTAATATTTAAAGAGGAAAGAAAGCTTCTCCCAAGCACAGTAAGTTTCATACTGAATTCTGGCCAAGATTAGGGTTATCAATAAAGACACATCGGGGATGCACTTAAGAGTCAGAACAAACTTCTACGTGGTTCACAAACCATTTGCTTATCACTATAAATCCAAAGAGTCATGTTATATTATTTTTTTGAACCATAGCACATTAATAGGTGCATATCCAGATACAAAGAAAAGTAAATAACTTTTTCAAAAAAGCAGGAAGAAAAAAGATCAAGGGAAATATGACACCTGTGTTTACTGGGAGGGTTCTATTTTGGATGGCTTTGCTATTTTGGTTAGCATATTTGATGGTAATTATAGTTCTTGATTCCTTCCCCTTTTCCATCTAATGTTAAAACTGTCGATTATATCAAACTAAGATTGTAATGCATTTGGACGTTTTGGGTCTAGATATTACATACTCCCATCACCACCTGCTTCTTAGCAGGGCATTAGCTAAGAAGAGGGCTTGCATAGACCTCCTCAAGTTCTCCACTTAAAGGGGTCAAGTATTTTGGGTCAAACCTGGAGCCATCCTCACATACCTTTAACCTAATCACTTCTCATCAATGAAATAATCTGTTGCATCAGATTTACCTTGATCTCATTTTTCCTATTCCTGAGGCCATATTTTCATAGTTTTGTACATCTCACATATATCTACGCTGCCTAAAAAATCAATGCATAAGTGTTTATAAACATTACCTGTTGTGACCTCTGAATAGCAGCATCAATTTCATCCACTCTCTGTCCAACAGTATCACTGACTAGCTTGTACTGCTCGTTGGCATCAGACACAAGTTTATCCAGCCCTTCTCTGGCTCTCCAGGGCACCAGCTCTAAGAGTGCACGGCTCACTTCATTCACTGTGTCCAACACCAGCCTGTGCTCCATGACCTCCTTCTTTAATTCCTAAGGAGGGAAAAAGAGTTTTCAGGCCAGACCTTGCTAAATTGAGCACATTAGCAGCTCTGCTGGAGAGAAAGTGCTATCTCTGCCACAGATCCCATAAGGGCTTTGACCTCCTTCCTTTACTTATTTTTTCTTTTCTCAGATTTTTCAATCATTCCAAGGCTGACTTCAGTCTTAGCTGTTGCTTGTAACTGTCCATAAGACTTCTTCAACCAGACTGTCTGTGGGTAAAATAGTGCTTTTTCTTTTTTTCCTCCTTACTTCAACAGAAACGATAAATACTGCTTTACCCATATGCATTTAACTCAGTAAGTATCTAAACAATATTTCTGTGCCTCCAGAACTACACTAGATACTGGAGGAAAATCAAATATAACCATGAAGCACTCTTCAGAGACTGACTCATAAAAGTAAATCCTAAAGTGTTACATACAAGTAAACCTTCCAAGGACTTGGGAGTCAATCTGTTTTCTTCTTCAGACCATAACAAGTGTTCTTATATTGGTCTGTCTTTACGTCAAATATTCCTGTCCATGAGTAAACAAGAAAGGAGGCAGGCAGAAATTTTTTGTTTAGATTTAAGGTAGAGATAGTTGTTGGACAAACTTAGAAATTTAAAATTAAGGTTTTGACTAAGAGGGAAACTTTTTTTCCTTTTACAGTGTGAAATGACAGCTTACCTTCTGTCTTTGCTGAAACTGGGGTATTTGCTCCCCTGTGGGAGACTGTCCTCCACTGGCAGCCAGCTCTTCCTCCACCTCCCTGAGCCACCTGGTCAGTTCCTCATAAGTAGACTGGAACTTGGTAGCCAGCTGCCGGGCCTGCTCTAATGTTCTGAGGGCCTTGGAGCTAGTGACTGTGATGTCTGTGTAGCGAGTCTTTATTCCATCTAGTTTCTCTTGGATAAGCAATACCTCTTCACCTGTGGGAGACCACACACAATTATTCATATTTAAGAGAATATGAGGGAGTCTCTTTCTGGGGATGAGGGAGACCCTTAATCCCTTTCTTCGAATCAAGAGCATATATTATATATATGCTCTCTCCCTATAATAGTAATCTCACCTAGCATCTCACACTAAGGGAGGAGGGAAATAAACCTTTCAATCAATAAAAGGAGTCTTTTCTGAGATTATTAAGATCTGAGTTGAACTGGAGGTGTTTCTAGATGTTTTCATAACCTTTCAGCGAATGCTGGCATTTGACATATTAGGGGGCAGGGGGAGTCATCATCTATTACCAGATGTGAGACAACGACAAAGTCTTTTAGTTTTCAAAAGATTTAGCAGGAAATAGGAACCCAGGCCACCAGCCTCCCAGGAGCACATGATAACACAATCAGTAAATACTAAGCTTCTATATACAAAGAGAAATGGTAAGTTTAAGGTGCTCATTTCCCTGGATATGTAATTATATGACCACAGAGGTGCCAAGAGATGCATTTTTTCAAAGTACCTGTGGTTTGTTTTAGAAGAGCCTGACCATTTTTAATTGCTTGATCTACATTCTTCTTTCTATTAACAATTTCTTCATTTAAAGCCTGAAAGGAGAGAATATCATTAATCCTTAAACTATGGAATGATAAAGAGAAAGAAATGAGACCTCTTAAGATGAAATTTAAAGGAGATGAATACCAATTTAGTTTAAACAGTAGATATTTGATTCCTTCATTATCTCTTTGGTTACACCATTAATTACTTAAAATAATTAAATCGGATACTTATAGGGAAGCTTTCCTTTGTATTGGATAGAAAAGTTTTAGGATTAAATCAGCTTTACCAATCTACTGGGACCAAACGAGAACTCAAGAAAGGTAGAGCAGAATTCAGCAAAAATGTCTATTATGTCCAAATCAAAGAGTAAGACAGGAAGTTCAAAAGAAGAAAGTCAGCAAAAACAGGCAGACTGAAATTGGATCCTGGTTAAAAACTCTCAATATATGATATCAATGAAGCAGAAGAATTTGATTAAAAACAAAAAACCCCCACTTTGCCTATTTTTACCACCCCAAAAGAAATCTCATAAAAATGAAAAGGGCAAATTTTGGAAATATTATAAGTTATAGAAATGTGATCAAATCCTGGGTACTAGTTAAGCAATCTAGTTTTATGAAAGTTTCTGCTCAAATGGAAACTGATACATTACGTAATGATGTAAAACATGAGCAGGAACTGAGATGGCCCCTGACTATACTCTGGATCATCTTCTAGAATTATTCAGTTTGTTAAGTGCCAGTATTTCCATGGATTCATTAGAGAACAGATTAGTTCTTAGCAACGAATCTGTAACTATGCACTTGTATATAAAATAAAGTTGAAATGTTTGGAATAAAAAAGAAATGAAGAGAAACATAAATTACAAAATAACTTAGTAACATAACCAATAAGAATGGAAAACATGAATACCAGGTGGTCAGCATGCTGTTTCTGTAGGACATCCTGTCTGTAATCCTTTACGAACACTGAACTGAGCTTGTCCTCAACCTCAGCCAGCCAGTTGAGCACCTCTACCTCATCCTCCCCGAACAGTCTAGCATTAAACAGTGCTTGTTCAAGCAGGGCTGCTTTCCGACAGCACCGGTCTTGAATCTCACTGAATCGGGCCTGCAATGAGTCTAGCTTTTCTGACAGCACACCCTGTTCTGCAGAATATGTCAGGGAGGAGAGGGAGTGCCCAATTTTGACTGCCTGGTGCACATCTGTTGCATGGCTTTCTATTTCTTCCTCCAGAGCCTGGAAATCCAGATGGAAAAAATGAATAATGGAAATAAAATAAATGAAAAGTAAACACAAAACAATGAATAACGAATGACATAATAATTAAATAATAATATAAAAAGCTTACCTACTGAAGGCAAAAATAATATAAAAATTGAGAACAAAAGCTATTTTTCTGATGGTAGCTTATTACTTAATATCTATTTTTAAGGATGTGATTATTCCAATTAATAATCTGACCATATTTTAAATTAAACTTTAACCTCCCCCCCCCCACAAAACATATCTTTTAGAATGCTGCAGGCAGTTCTGTAAATTTCTAGGATTTCTGACTCCAGTTCTATGTATTCATTTACCATAACTCCTTCCTACCTTGTGCCGAATGATCTGCTGTTGTATTTTGGCAGTCTGAGTGCCAACAGGTTCTGAGTTAGCAAGCTTTTTCTCTGTGACAGATAAGAAGTCAGAAATAGGCTCAGCTGTTTCATGGAATTGCTTGGCCAGAACCAGGATATCTTCCAGCTGTTTTTGCCTACACAAATATATAGCACAAGCTGCTTAGGCAGAAAGTCACATTAAGATGGATAACAGTACTATATTCAGTAAAAGACCAATCTTCACTAGGCACATTTTAAATATTGATAGTAAACAGAACACAAATATGTAGATAACACTTTGCGGTTTTAAAGGGTTTCATAAACCTTACCTTATTTTGAGTCTGTCATAACCTTGTAAAGTAGGCAGAATAATTATCCTACTATTGTAAAAGAGAAAACCAACCTGAAGGCTTAAAGATAGATTTGTCCAAGGCACCCAGTAAGTAGCAATAGTACAATGAGTAGGAGAATCAGACCTTCTAATGCTTTCTCCTATGGAAAGTAGCTTATGCATTATCTGAATATGTGACCAAAACAAAGTTTAAAAGAGTCAAAAAATCATCAATCTTCATTTCTTTCTCCCTCTGCCACTGCTACCTTCGCTTTTGAGTGACGAGGAGAGCATTTGAAGAGCAAAGGCAAACTATGAACTAGAACTCCTTTCCCATCTCCTCAAATCCAGTCAGGCTTCTAATAATTTCAACCCCAGAAAATAAGTCTGAATCCAAATTTAAGGCAAAAAATGACCTCAGACTAACTAAATTTACTAACACAAAGGGCAGAACTATGGACTTTATAGCTCATTTGGATTCTTAAATCATATTTAATATAACATTATTACTAAGCTTAGATTTCAAGTTCCCTATAGATTAAAAGCAGCAAATTACAAAGGAGAAAGGAAGCCTGAATATTGGAGGCAGCTTGACAAGAAAGAGACAGAAAAATAACTACAGAACTGCATTAGCACCTGGATTTATAATAAAAGGCCATAACAATGACTCTGAATCTTAACAGACTAAATGCTATGTCATTTAAAAAGGTCTGGGAATGTATGATGCATTTTAGTTCAGCAAACCTTTACTGAACATTTACTTTGTGCCAGGTCCTATTGACAAACTTTTCTTAGTTTGTTTATGCCAGTCTTCAAAATACATCTTTAATACATCTAAAACATATAACCTTAAAGATTATTATTAAACTAGAATTTCATGCACTTCTTGAATGCATTTGTATTTAACAGAACCACAAACTAGCTCCTAGATGCAAAAACATCTAATATTATGATAAGCAAACAGAAAAGAAATATGAAAAATTTCAATTCCTAGTATCAAAGGTATTATTTATAAATACGAAGGGGGAAAAAATCTGTTTCAGAAACTCAGAAAATAACTAGCTGGATTGTAGGAGTCTGTGTCTGTCATTTGGAATCACGATTATGCTGCAGCAAAATAACAGAGGAATGAGCCTTCTAGTTCTCAGAAATTCGTGGAGGAGCTCAGGCTCATTTCCTGAAGTTATTCTGATTATGAGGATCATCTCTAAGAATGTACCCCTCTTCAAGATAAAAGCCACTGAACATCTTCCAAAGCACTATATGAATCATTAAGGAGCTTTCAGAGTACCTAAGTGATAGGCATCACAAACAGGACAAAACAAATCTTCTCTGACCCATTCCCAAAAACCCTTTGACCTTACCTGGCTGCTGCTTTGGTGAGCAGTCCAGTCCATCTACTTTCTAGACTCTCCAACTGTCCAGTGATTTTCTCTCTGTCAGCCAGCTCAGCTGACTGGGCTATTCTTCCTCCTTCTGCTTGAAGCATGTCTACTGTAGCCTTTCGATCATCTAGGAGCCGCTGGAGCAACTATTGTACACGTTTAAAGCAAATAAAAAGTAATAACATGGAGTCACATTAAAATATGAAATAAGGATGAAAAAACAAAATTCCAAATCCCCACCCCACCAAATCCTAAGCTTAATTGAATAACAGAAGTTTTTTTTCATCCTGAGGCAAAATCATAAGATATACAGCATAGTTCCTACCATCCATATAAACTTTTCATATATTTAAGTTCTTAAATGGTAAAGTGACTGTCATTATGTGACTAACAGTAAACTTACTCTGAACCAGGAGAAAAATTAACTGAAATGAAAGTTAAGCTCTGCCCCCAAAAAACCATAGACAGATAGAACCTTAAACATGATACACACAATTATTTAGAATATTGCTGACCCTGGAAACACCAAAAACCTCAAGATAAAGCTGTTACTGAAACAATGAAATAGGATACACAAGTAAATTTGTTCAGTCCACTATATGCCACACTAAGCTAGTTGATTAAGGTAAGATGATAAAAATATATTTCCACCTTTCTTTCCAGGATCACACAAAGTAGGTGAGGATTCTACTAAAACTCCTAAATATGCTCCTTAAAGTATAAGCAAATGTGTTGTCTGCCACTCTCTGTGGCTGTTACAGTTCACTGTCCCAACATTCTCACTTACCTTCTGTTCTTGGATCTGTGCTTTCACCACTTTATACTCAGCAGATGGAGGTTTTTGATTGGCTATGAGCTCCTCAGTGTCTGCCAACCAGCTGAGCAATGGCTCCAAGGCATCCTGAAATTTCCCACAATGCAACAAAGCCTCCTGTAGTTGTGCAATTCTTTGTGCAACCTGTATCACAAACGCAGAGGTTCATTATAAGAAAGTAGAGAGCTTTTTAAATTACTACTGATCCATTTTTGTAACTACAGATTGTAACTGTTAAATTTTTATTTGTGTTCAGGTTCCATGGAAACCTTGAATTTAGATGTCTCTTTTCTATGCCCTCCATTCCCAACCTACCCCTTGCAACTTACCTTTTTATTCAGTGTGTTCCATCGAGCATTGATCTCTTCCATGTCATGTTCCAAACCCTGCACATCACAGTTTTTTCCAGCACTCTGAATCAATCCCTGGCCAAGTCCATTCACCTGCTGTAATTTCATTTGAAGAGGATCCACCTGTTCTTTCTGAAACATCTAGATAATTATAAGCCAAAGATGATTTAATCTAATGGCAATCAGACCCTCTATACCAGCAGTCCCCAACCTTTTTGGCACCAGGGATCAGTGCTCCTATGAGAATCTAATGCCTAATGATCTGAGGTGGAGCTGAAGTGGTGACTGATGCTAGCACTAGGGAGCAGCTGCAACTACAGATGAAGCTTCACTCTCTCACTGCTCACCTCCTGCTGTGTGGCCTGGTTCCTAACAGGCCACTGACAGTACCGGTGTACCAGTAGTGGTCTACCGCCCTGGAGGCTAGGGAAACTTACTCTACACCACACAGTAACTGGTTTTCTTGGGAGATTTATGATTCTACAAAGGACGGCCAGGAGTAAAAAGTGAAAACAAGCCATTTGTACAGGGAACCATCAAAGAAACAGATGGTTTCATATTTCAATGCAGTTGCCTATGGACCAGCAATTACAGAGAGTTATGGCACTATTTAGATCTTTAGCTCAATGACTTATGGTTGTTTGCTTGGTTTTTAAAAACTGTTTGCTTAATTTTTAATGCAAAAAAATCTACAGAGATGAGAGAAGCATCAGCTTCAAGGTATCATAAAAGTGTGATGTATGTCAATCCTAAAAGGGACGAATTGATACCAAATGACTACTATTTAAGATTAAAAATACCTTGGGGAATAGCTTTAGCTGACCACTGATATATGAAGTGCTCTTCTCTGACTAGGACTGATAAGTCAATTAGCCAAAACATATTAACAGTGTGAAAAATGCCAACCTTACAGCTTAAACCCCCCGTGGCCATTTAACTCCACTCTGTTCCAGGGCCACAGACCACACACAGCCAACAATCTTGAAATAGTACTCTTCTGATTACAAAGGGAAACAGTCCAGTAATGCTGGGAAGTGCCCTTAACAACTTCAGACTCATACTCTCAGTAAAATGCAGATATATATACAATATTTCAAAAGTAATGATACTGTATATCCATGTTCACAAAACAAAAATTTAAAACAATGTAAAGAAGTGTAACGAACAATGTGCATGCTTCCACTGTAGTTAAGCTCCATCATGACTTAGAAATTTCTAAAGGAACAAGAGAATGGTGCTTTTGCCACTCTAAGGAAAAGAATGAAATAAGTATTTGTCCCTAAGATCAGATTTCTTTCAAATTATCAGGATAAAAATCAGCCATTCCTTTTTCTTCCATAAAAAATTTCCTTCAGTTTCAGTGAGAGAACTGTCAATTCAGACTGAAGGATGATAGAAAATGGAAGAGGACAGAAATAAATGTAAAAAAAATTTAAGTTTGGGTAAGACTAATTTTGGCCTATATGAGACCACAGATCACACAAGGATTGGGAAACTGATTCTAGAAAGAATGGTCTATGGCTGGATGGATAAGTGAGTCACCAGGGAGGAAAAGCCCCAGGGAACAATGAAAAATAAAGGTTACAAAGGTAATTACCAGTGGGCTTCATTTTATACTACAATTTGATTATACCATATTTTGTTAGGCAACACTACAAGGCATTTCAGCTAAAAATGACTGTTTCCCTAACATCGTTCCCAGAAAAAGCAAGTGCTATGATTCCAATTTATATTAAAGATGTTTTCACTGCAGAAAAATCAGAGCAGAGGGACTCCCCCTGCAACTCCCATGTTCTAAGTTGCTTGGGTGCAACAAAACGGTGGTGTTAAGATGGGGGTTGGAAAGGCAAAGAAAGCAGAAAGTCAAATGTACAGAGGAAAGATGTCCACTGAAGAGCCCCCGTTTACAAATAATCAAATCCTGTCTCACACTATGGCTGACATTTACATTCTTTCTGTGCTGTCCAATATGGTAGCGACATGTGGCTATTTAAATATTAACTAAAAATTCAGTTCCTCAGCTGCACTAGCCACATTTCATGTGGTCAACAGCCTCGTGTGGCTAGTGCCTACTGTATTAAGTGGCACAGATAGAGAATATCTCCATCTTGGCAAGAAGCTCTATTGGATAGTGACATAAATTTAAACACAGAAAAGTAAAATGTATTTAAATAGCTTAATAATCTCACATAGTAAATTTTTTTTTAAATTTGGATTTACTTTGTTTAGGAACATTTCCTATAGAAGCATTAGATTTCTTTGGTTCCCACTTCCACCCTATGGATTACATTGCCAGGGAATGTGTACTGTCTCATATTTTCTCAGAAGTTTAAAAATATATGAAAGCAACTCTAAATAAATACTATCTAAATATTTATTGTGAACACAAGTGAACAGAATGTTAGAGAATGTAAATCTGAAAACATTTGCTCCTTTCTTTCAACTCTCAAATAAAACTATTTTGTAAACCCAGTGCTTTAGAGACATTAAAATTCTGACTCCTTAGTATTTCAATGGGATTGTGCCATGCTCTTAACTAACCAGTGCTGGCAGACATTTCCCAGGGCAAAACACTAGTAAAAATCATTGCAAGGATATAAGATACAACAGAAACATAAAACAGAAAATTTTGCAAAGAACTTCTTAAAACATTTTTATCTTTGGTAATTTTACATTCTCCCAGTTTTCATCCTAATCTTTTTTTGACACCTTTTGCTTTCTTCCTCTTTCTCTTCTAGACTGCCAAATATCAGTCTCTGGGGGCATGGCAAAGGCCCTCTTCTCATGCTATACTCTTCTAGGCAATTCCATCCATTCCTATGGCTTTCAGTGTTAACCATGATAAATGCTTACGTCACTAAAACTGCATATCCAACTACTTTAATACTGCCATACAAATGAATCACAGGCATCTCGAACCTAACTCATTCCAGTATCAAACAGTACTTCCTATTTTCCTCTCTCTCCAAACCTATTCTTCCCTAAATCAACGACTTACTACAGTACCCATGCACTCAGTTGTACAAACCAGAACCTAGAATCCATCCTTGATATCTTCCTCGTCCTCCTTCTGAACATAAAAGCCACTATCAGGTCTTGTTGATTCTACCTCCAAAATATTTCTTGAATCCATCCAAATCTACTTAAATCCCTCTAGTCCAAGCCACCTGGACAATTGCAGTAACCTACCAGGACTCTCTACTCTTTGATCCTCTAAATCCATTCTACACAGAGTAGATAGTGTGATTTAAAAAAAAAAAAAATGCAAACCATTAAGTGTTCTCTGTATTTACGTCAATTATCTATAATACAAACTAATAAAACTTAAGACAAAATGAGCTCTATAAATCCCGAATGATGTTAAGAACGTTTAAAGTCAGTGTGGACTTGTTTTCTCTAAGCTGGGAGCAATTAAAAAAAAAAAAGTAAATGAAATCATTTCATTCCCCTACCCAAAATCTTTGAATACCTTTTCTCGAAGTTTTTAAGGTACAGATCCTTTTGAGGACATCTTTCTCAGTCCCTGCATCATCTGGCCCCCTGCTTACCTGTCCAGATTTACTTCAAGGCACTCTTCCGGAACCCTTGGTCACTGTAGTCTAGCTATTTGGCCACCTTTTAGTTCTAACATGCCAAGTTCTTCCCATGTTCCATTTCCTTTGTCTGGAATACTCTCCCCTCTGACTCTCTGCCTAAGTAACTTCTACTTATCCTTCAGGTTTTAGTTTTAAAACCCTTTCCCTGACATCACAATTGAAATTAAATACCCCTATAATTTTTTAGCATAGCCTTTATTTTTTATTCAATACATTTACCATAATTTGTAACTACATATTTGTGTCATTTTTGCTTAATGTCTGCCTCACCCACTATAAGTTCCACAAAGACAGGGACCATGCCAATTCTATTCACTGCAAGAGCCCCAGTACCTGGCACAGAGTAGGTACTCAATAAATATTTATCCAGAGAATAAACAAATCCTTGTATAGGAATGTTGTTATTGAAAGCAAACAAATTCATGAAGGTTCTGCTTATTAGCTGAGAATTCAAAACTAAAATTTGCTTAAAAAGACTTTTTTTGGGGGCATATTTTAATTTTATAGAATCCTTATTTTATACAAAAGGTTTTTTTCTTCCCCAGTGATTGGAAACAAGAGTAAGAAAGTCTATAAATGAGAAGAGCATTTAAATAACCAGATTGTTCTCAGTGGGCCTAGACTCCCATTATAGAAATGGCAAACAAATTCTGACATTTTGCTTCTTCTACCAAATTCTTATTAGAAAGCTTATATCTATTTAACCATGTATACATGTGTACATTTATACATAGATACACACACACAGAGGATCTAAAACAGATAATTTCAAATCACAATCTGGATATAATCACTTGTTAAGTTTTAAGTGTTTATGTATAAAAATGACAGGTTCAATTGCCTCTATGGACCCTTTAGGAAGAAATTAAATCCATACATTTTCTAATCTTGGAAAAACTTTTTTTCCTTAATAATATTTCATCAATTTAGCAAAATCTGTATACTTATGTTACCTCTATAACAATATTTGTCTTGTTTCCTTAAATATTTTCAAAATAGACTTTGTACGTTCTTTCTGGTTAACAGTCCTGACTGTGGCTATGGCTTACATTTCTCCTTTTGTACAGACGTAGGCATCTTGCTTCTATATATTTCATAAAGTAACCACATTTCAATAATGATGGAGTGATTATCCTGCAGCTGGCCTACTATTTCCTTCTCTTGTCATTTATATCAGGCAATATGTCTTAAAATGACCACCTCCTATAGTTTTAAGAATCCTTAGATATTACCTAACCTCATCTATTCATTTTGCAGATGGGGAAGCAGAGGTCCTAGAGACTGAAAGGGGCTTTCCTGAAGTTTTTTCTTTATGCATATTTGATTGACTCCTTATAAATCTAATTCCCATATTTCACTGACGATTGCTGTGGTCTTTATACTAGAAACATTCTTTATGATCAAGAATGCCCGTGACTTTGGACAGGTTACTGGGATCTTGGTGTCAATCCCAAATTTGCTAAAATTCAGAAAACTGAATCAAATCTATCAATATGAAAGGTGATACATTCTAATTTGATGGGATGCTATATTTCTAAATAACTGGTGAAGCCCAAGGTGACACCACCACCACTCAGCTGAGGAGGAAGATCTGTGGCAAAATTAGCAGCGTATGGCCCACAAGCAAATGATTTTTCGTTGCTAGTAACTGCCTGTTTAAGTGGTGCTCTAGCTAGCTAAGCCTGCCCTGAAAGGCTCTGCAATGGGGGATGAGAGAATCCATCTTTCTTGTAGCATCCATGGATATTCAGGAGACTGACATTCATCCAGGGAGCCAGTCAACAGTGAATGCCTACTACAAGAAAGATATCGTTTCGGGTCCTGGGGATGGTGTACAATCAAAACCAATTTTGTACTCAGTAATCCCTGACTAGATTAAACTTCTAACTCTTACACTCCACTCCTTACCACTGACCAAAGGATATGGGAGCAGTGAACTACAGGAAGATGATCTCAAAATCCTTTCACTAGGAATGCTCAAGGATGTGGACACTGTTCCCAACAGCTTCCTAACATAGTCTGTTCTCTAAGAATCTCAGAATGAGGAGCTAAGAGAGACCCAGGAGAACATTTAGCCCAATTCCCTTATTTCATAGATTAAGAAACAAGAGGTTCAGGAAAGTGACTTGGCTCAGGCCATAAAGTTTTACAAAATGATTAAAATATCTTTTTCATAAACATTATTATGCCTTATTCTGGCTTTAAGAAACAGGTTTGCATTAAAAAGCTGTTATTCACAGATCTGTATATTGTTTTCGACCTGCTTTGGTGAATTCTTTCAATTAAACCAACATAACTATTCGAAAGGAGACAGATATTGACACTGACTGAAATAGGTTATCTTATTTTATCCTCATAAATGAGGAAATTGGAGACTCAGAAAGTCTAATTTTCCCAGAATGGTTAAATATCCCAGGTCCTAGCCCAAAGTCCACACTCTGGCCTCTACCTGACTACTGACCTCACTGATCAATTAGAAGCCTCTCGATTTAGGAAAGAAAATGCTCACTGTAATTTTCAAAAACAGAATTATCCTCTCCTTCTAATAATCTTTGCCAAAATGTAAACTAATAACTGTTTACTTTCCTGTTTTCCTTGGGCTTGGGTTATCACTGAATAAAAAATGAAATATGAATTATAAAGTTTTGCCAGATGAAAGTAAGGCATATTCTTCCCCTTCCCCAATAAACTCAATAGAAAGACCAGAAAAGCCCAGGCGTCCCAAAGAGAAACAAAGTATTCTGTGCCCTTTCTAATCACCACCAAGTCTGAGTACTTGCAAACTTTATTTTACTCTCCAGATCCTTCAACAAAATGAGCAACAATTACCTCATTTGAATTTAATCCATCAGTTGCAGCCAGAGGCATTTTCCCAAGAAGCACTGTGCCTGCCACCTCTTTTATTCCAAATGCTGGAGAATCAAGGTCCTCCTTGATCCACATTCCAGCAGGGGAATCCTCTTCTAGAACAGAAGTTCCTTCTTCTGAGATAGGCACTGAATCAGGGTGGGCAGTATCTCCCAGGAAGGGCACACCAGCAAGGAATACTTCCTTCATAACAGGCACTGCACCAGTTGCAGGTTCCTTTGGGGT
>CM053502.1:21396510-21559417 GCA_028627145.1 Eidolon dupreanum | reverse complement strand
GGGCACTGCAGCAGCTGGGGCTGCAGGCTCCTCCGGGGTGGGCACTGCAGCAGTTAGGGCTGTAGGCTCCTCTGGGGTGAGCACTCTAACAGTTGGGGTAAAAGGCTCCTCTGAAGCAGGCACTGCAGCAGCTAGGGTGACAGAACCCTCTGGGATGTCATACCCCGTGGTAGGCACTGCAGCAGCTGGGGCAGCAGCCCCCTCTAGGGTTGATACTGCAGCAGCTAGAAAATGTGCCTCTACGGTGACCACTGAAGCAACTGGCATGTCCTCCTCTGGAAAGGGCATTGTAACAGCAGCTATAGCAGGCCCCTCTGGGGCAGGCACTGTAGCATCTAGGGCATCTTCTATAGTGGGCACTGCAGCAGTTGGGGCAGGTTTCCGTGGGATGGGTATCCATTCCTCCAAAACTGGTTCAGTATTACTAGCCTTGATAATTTGTTCCTCCACCAAGATATTTAGCAATGAACCTGAATCTCTCATTTCTGTCTCCCTTCCCTTCAACGACACCACATTTGGCTTGGGCTTTACATCATTTACAGTTTCCTCTCCGCTATGTCTCCATCCTCCACCCTGCAGGTGCAGATTCAGAATCTCTGACTCTGGGGACGTCCTCTGAAGTCCCTGGAAGAACTGTTTTGGGAAGTCTCTATGAAAATGTGCTGAGGCTTGGTCCTCCAAAGGCTGGGGTTCATAACCCAGCTCTTGTGCCTTACCATGAACTCTCTCCATGGACAACAATTCACAAGGGTCCACATTTACCAAGGAAGTTGGACTGTTATTTTCTTGATTAATAACTCCTTGCTCAGTTTTCAAATGAATTTCATCTGTTAGTAAATGTGAACCACATGATAACACCTCTACTTCGGCTCCTGAGGTAACATCTGTTAGTTTGTAGCTGAAAGCAGAACTGAGGGGAACCCTCTCAACATGCTCTTCAACATTCCCAATTTGACTGCAGTCTACCTGGGACAAATTGCCATTTTCTTTGGCCAGCTCAGCTTCAAAGGCTGATAAGTTTTCTTCAGGAGAAGCCCTGTGATCAGAGCTGGGCAGTCCTCTTGGGTCCAGCTCTCCCAGAGACTCCAGATAAGCAGGATATCTGAATTTAAGTTCCCCTGCAGTTGAGGGGCTAAAAGGCACTTTTTCACTCTTCTCCTCACTAACAGTGGAAGTGTCCCTCATGGTATCAGAGTGGCCAACAAGTTCCACAGCATTAGACACCTGAGAATCATCCGGGGCATGAAAATAGTCACAATCCAATCCAGTATCATAGTCCTTTATCCTTACATTTAAAAGTCCTATGTGTTCCTTTTCTAAGGCAGCCCCTGGAAAATGACTAATTACCAGTGAATTTTCTGCATCCTGGGATGGGGCCAGCCCTTCAAAAGAGGCTTGGTTCTCCAGCTCAACTAGAGAAGTTACTCCTTCACATAAACACTCTTTTTCTAGTTCAAGAAACATCTGCACTGAATCTGTGTCAGAAAGCTGCTCTGAATCGACAGGACCAACAGTGCATTCTAAATCAGAAACAAGACCCTTCAACTCCTGAGCAGTTCTGTTTTTCAGCTCATCCACTACACTCTCACCTGTGACAACATAACTGTAATCAAGAGGTATATCCTTGAGAACAGAAGCCAAAGGGTTCTTAGCTTGCTGTAGGTCATCAGAATAAATCCGACCAAGAGCTAGGTGGTCAAAGGTCCCCAAGACAGCAGCTGAGCCATTGGCTCCATCCTCCACCAGTGTTATAGTGTTTGCGTGTTGTCTTTCTTCAAAAATATCTGCCAGACTGTTCTTCTCATCTGCCATTAGAAAAGACTTTCCTCTCTCTGACAGTTTCTCCTCCTCCCACTCCTCCTCAGCCTCCATCATGATCCATCGCTCATCCTCCTCAAACTTTAGTTCAGACTCTGTTTTCTCTCGCAGGCTGGGGGTTATGAGAACGTTCAATTCTGGATCCAACAGCTCTTCACTCAGGCAAGGGGAGAGAGGTGGCATTTCCACAGTGCAAGCTGTGTCCCCAAGGGGGTGCTGCTTCTCACTGAAGCCTCCCTTAGTCAAACTTTTCATGGCTCTGGGCCAGGTTGCACTTGAGAATCTGTGTTCCTGCATTACATCTGTGTTACCACTTGCTGCTGCATGTTCTGATTTTAGAGGCTGGAATTCATGGGGAGAGCTATCACTGTGTTGCTGAAATCTGAAGTCTTGGCAGTCTCCACTTAAGTTTTTCATATCCTGCACTTCTGGAACACCTATGGATCTGGACACATGTTCCAGAGTTACTGACTCTGACTGAGGTTCCCTGTGGTCCAAATGACCAGAACTTTCTGTTAATGCAGAACTGGAGTCCTTTTTCTCTTGCAAGGAAGGATTTGAAACACCAGCTTCTGAAACTTCACTGAGAGAAGCTTCCATCCTTTCTGCAAATTCTGGGAAATTGGGTGGCATGAAGGACTTCCATGATCTCCTGTTAACATTGTCTTTGCGTTCTGCATTTGGTCGCCTTCTGGGCGGAACAGGTGCTGACTTCTGCATATCGCTGCTTAGCTTCAGTGCATCAAATATTATTCTCTCATCCAGTTTTTTGCCTTCTGGTGCTCTAGACTCAAAAACATTAGATGCTGCTCCTAACGTACCATTGCTGGATATACTACTTCCTTCCATCTTCTCCATGGTGCTCTTTGAAGTCTGATTAAGCTTTGACCCCTGGTCAATTTGTTCATTTATCCTCATTGTATCATATATAGACCGCTGTGGAACATAGCAATCCTCTATATAGCCATCCTCTTCCTCTCCTTTCCCCAGGCAAGTGGGGTTCTGCCTTAAACAGTCTGGCCTGCTGAGTGGCTTACCCATACTTTTTTAATCAAGATGAACCATCAACCTTTTAAAAGTTTTTCAAGAGTTCCCCCAAAATGCATTCTACATAAGTTAAAAACCTCTTTACATATTCATAATCTCAAACCAACTGGATTTGCCCTTCAGAAAGGCCTGGAAGACCCACTTTGAAACCATTCTGGGGGAAGTTTTAAGAGGAACAGCTTTTTCCTCACAGGCTAGCAGCCTCATAGTTGCAGGTAAGTGACCATTTGATCAACACATATAAAATAATTCCTTGTATGGCTTCTGTTTTTAAAAGAGCACTCTTTCTAATTTAGTCAATTAAAAAAAAATCACGTGATATTGACAAGTCTTATTCAATATCTAGTTTCACTCACTTCTCTTCCAGAGTTGGAAGCAGAGGATTTACCGATTGTGTCCTTTAACAACAATGGCACAGCCCCTTAGTCTTCATGTATGGCCCAAGCTCCCAAGAATTCCTTTCATGTTATCCTCAGTTCCAGCCCTGGATAAGGAGTCCAGCTGGTCTGAATTAGCCATTCGTCCTCCCTAGTTCGGGTGTTTGCATTTGAACTGGGCTGGTAGGCGGATATTCCTGCAACTTTAAACACAGGAAGTCCTTCATTCGGGGCCAGCTTGGGGCTTCCTGTCTCCAAAACATCATGGCATTGTTGTGGCTCCCAGAACAGCCCTTCGCTGTGACCGCAATACAAGGCGCGTTGAGCCCGGCGCCCGGCCTTTCAGCGGCCGGCAGGCTGCCGCAGCAGCCAAGGGTCTGTTGGAAGGTCTCGCTCAGCGCGGCCCAATCCCCCGCGCCATGCCACGCGCCCCAAAGGCCAAGGTCGCCTCACCGCAGGCTGGCAGGTGGCTCCGGGCCGCGGCGGCCTCCGGTCCCGCGCTCAGGAAGTTAGTTTGTCCCTCCGGCAGCTGAGTCTCGCGTGCTGTGGGCGACGCCTCCCCCGCCGCCGCCAGTCCCCGGCCCACAGCCGCCGTGCCGTGGGCTGCATGTCAAGCAGCCGCCTCTATTCTCCGCCGCCGCCGCCGCCGCCAGTCCCGCCGTCCTCCCCGCCCGCAGCTGTCACGGTCCCGGCATGCAAACTTCTGGCTGGGAACAAAAGGCTCCGCTCGGGCCGGGCGGGGGCGAGCCCTCCTCCCTCTCGTCGCGCCGCGCGGCCCGCTCGCCCGCTGCTCGCTGGAAGTGCTAGGCTGGCGGGCGGCTCTCTCCTCCTTCCCGCACCGCCCCGCCCGGGCAACCCCCCTGGAAGCCCGGGAGCGCGAAGCGGAGAGCCCAGGGGAGGAGGGCGGAGGCGGAGCCGCGGCGGGGGCAGGGAAAAGGAACGACCCGAGCGCAGAGAGAGGGAGCGGCGGAGAGGATTGGAGACCGAGGCACCGAAGGAGGAGCTTCTGCGCGGTTCTGGGCGATGGAGTCAGGACGCCAGCCGCTGGGCTCAGCAAGCCCACGCCCCTCGCGCCCCCAGGACCGAGGGAAAGCCCCGCCCCCGAGAGGGCGAGAGGAAGGGAGCTGCACTGTGCGAGTCTCGGCCGCGCCGCTCAAATCCCCTGACAAAGGAAAGCCCCGCCCTCCTCCTACCCGTCAGGCCCCCCGCCCGCCCCCGCTGGGTCCCAACCCGCTCGGCTCAGTTCCCAGTTCAAGGGCGAGCAAACCCAGAAGGGGCGCCCCCGCCTCCTCCAGCCACCAGGCTGTCTGGCAAGGGCCACTCGGGGCCTCATCTGCCGGCAGGGTCGTGCCGGCTGCAGCGGACCGCCTGCCTCGCTCTGCAGCCAAAGGCTGTCCGAGTCCCTCCAATGTCACCTTTAGCGCGCCCCTGCCGGGCCCAAGAACACTCTAGCCTTAAAGCCGGTACTTTCCGGGTGTCCGAAGGAATTCAGTCACGCTCAGAGACCAAGTTATTGGATAAACTCCAGGTACCTTCTCTCTCCCCCTACTCATGTACATTAGGTTTTGGTCCATTTTCCCACCAGGATATCTCTGCCCACAGACCTGAGTAGTGTCAATAACTGAGGAATAGGGATTGGGGGAAGGAGGCAGTGGAGATGCCAGCTGCAATGCCCCAAACTGAAACACCTGGACTCCTTTATTGCTGCCCACACCCAAGGAAACCTGAGCCTCCTTGGGGCCAGCTGAAAAGCATGGGTCTGTATTTAAAGTTTCAAGACGCAAAATACTAAAGAAAGGTGGCCCACAATCCCGTCCACAGCTTTTTGGCTTTTAGAAAAGCCATATACTCCGTCACCTGGTGACTGTTACAAGTACAAAGGGCAACCCAGGAAACTGTCCACCAGAGGCAGCTACATTGCTGAAGGAGTGTAATACTCTGCTCCCTTTGTGATGGTCATTTTCTGAAGGGAAAACAAAAGAGATCTAAAATTTCTGAATCTCTGTTGGACCTAGGGTCAATACAGATGGTCAAACTTATGGAAAGCTATTTTTATTCTTTACACAAACACTAAGTGAAGCCAACAGTTGGTGTATGGATATCTAACAGTGAAACCTTGAGCTGGGCCTTAGGCCTACTTAGGGAGCCAGAGGGGTCCTTGGCAAAAATGAGGTATGGGCTGAAGTCTGTGATCAGAATTAAATAAGTAAAAGACTTTTCACTGGAAAAATGATTTACACTTCATTTCTCATTTCCAAAGAGGCTGCTGATCAATTCTGCCCACTGAAATCCAAAAGACTCCCCATCTGTAAACTGAGGGGCAGGGGGGACACGGTAGTGCGGACTAGATTGTGTCTTGACAGACTTTCTAATTTTAATATTCTTTAGTTCTAAAACTTTTAAAGGAGCTGCCCCCAGAATCCTGAGTCCTCCTGGTCCTATACAGCAAGACACTAGAAACCCTTGTCCTCTGTGGAACAAACAGCAGTAAGAACCAAGAATGCCTGACTTAGAGGTTTCGGGCAATATGATCAACAAGAAATATTTGAAGGACTGGGATGTGGGAGGAAGGAAGCTTGTTCTGGATGTCTCCTTAAGCTGGCACATTAAGATCCAAGGGCAGATTTCCAACCAACAAAGAGCTTTCTCACAGCTATTCAAAGAATAGGGTGGCCCTAAAGTGATGACATTCCTGATCCTGGAAGTATTTGAGCAGAAATTCAAGCAATCACTTGGTAGAGATTTGGGGAAACGAATTTACAAATCCTCTATCAGTTTGTTCAGAATGAATTTTAAGGTCCTTTCTAACTGACATACTGTGATCTTAAGGCTTGATCAACTTACAAATCTGATACTTAACATTTCAGGGAATCCAGGTTTTAATTTTCCTTTAATTATTCAGTACAATTGGAAAAACCCAGGGAAAGCAAGATCGATTTCACTAGCAAATCTCCCTAGCCAAATACACTTACTTAAGTGTTCAGATATCATAACAGACTGTTTATTGTGCCAGGGCCCCTCTGGTTGGAAGAATCTGAGGAATTCTGGCTCTGGACTAAGGGTGGACGGTTATTCTATTATAAAGAATGATCTTGATTTGGAATCACAAACTTCATGGGCAGAAATTCCTTTCCCGTTTCCTCACCATGTCAGTTGCCAATCAATTCAATCTTTTCTTAATCCCACCCTACACCTATCTACCCTATTCTCACCACTCTCACCAACGCTTCAGATTATAATACAAATAAATAAGTGGAGCATTTTAGCAACTATGAAGTTCAGATTCAAATTACTTTTTGGCTTAAGTCACACTCTCTCTGACTAAAGTTTAGGACAGTATTACAGAGAAAACCTCCAAAAATTCAAACACAACCCTGTAGAAAGGATAACATAAAGTTGACCAATCTTCTACGCAAAACAAGAAGCCAAAGAGTGCTTTGCTCCTTATTTTTCTTTTTTCTTTTTTTTATTCACCGGTATGTTTAGAAAGAAATCAAGAGAGGAAGCACAATGTCTTTTTCCTCCATGTCTTTTTATCTGTTCATGAGATTCTCTTTAGTTTTGGTATGTGGAACTCTGCCAATAGCCAATGCAGTGACTAAAATAAATACCTGATACAGCTTTCAGATTCTTGTTACCCTGATAGCTCCAACAACAACAACAACAGCAACAACAACAACAACAACACAAACAACATAAAACATCTGTTCATTTTACATGCTGTGTGCAAACTTTTTAAAAAAGAAGTATGGGGAGCTCCAAAGAACCACTTCAGATGCTTTTCCTACTCCTGTAACCACGAATATATGTGCTGAAGCCAAATTTCAAATTAGTTTCCAGTTAGCTGATTACAGAGTTCAAAGAATTCTCTACTCATTTAGAAATTCCTAAGAACAGAATTTGGTGTCAGATTTTCCTTCAGTGAACTTAGAAGAACAATCTTAGCCCTTCTTGTTGTCTTCCTAATTAAAGACAGCCGGGTAGAGTCTCTACATACCCTAGCACAGCTCTCTTTCCAAATTTTTGACTTGGCACTTTGCCTTTGTTTGCTCCAGACTTAAACCACTAGACCCCTAGAACAATCTGGAGACCCCCAGATCCACACTTCCTCAGATTTGATGATGCCTTTTCATCTACCCCCTCTCCTGGAGGATTAGTTCTGACTAGAGCAGGATACAGAAGACTGGTTGGATCTTGCACATTTTAAATCTACTAAATGCCTTTCATCTTAGGATCTCTAGACTTTATAAGCATTTATTTAGTAGCAAGTGGAAACTCCACAGTATTAGTTTGTACCTGTTGGGCATCAGTCACTACCACCCTTTGTTTTTTTATTATATAAAGATGGCTACTGAGTGGCTCATTAAGCAATAGAGAAAGATGTAAAGCTTGCTTTACATGGGATACTAAGGATTTTGCTGCTATTTGAGCTCTCGTGTATTCCTGAACCCATGAGAAACCTTGCCACACGCTCTGCAGGAACTCTCATGACCCCTGTAAGCCCTTTCCTGCTTGTAGACTTTCCAAAAGACAGTGTATTAATCCCTCTTTTAGTCACTCACTAAGACAGTGCTGATGACAAAAGCATGGGGCTTTGCGAGTTAGAAAAGACCTGACAAAAGAGTGGGAGGAGGCAGGCGGGGGAGCAGAGAGGCTTTATGGAGAAAATTAAGTTTACTCTTTAGGACTTGTATATATAGATATGGTGAAGATAAGAATTTCTAAGGGATAGAGGCAGGAAAACTAAAAAGGCAGGGACCCTAAAGCAGCAAATCTGAAGTCAGAGTGGCTCAAAAACAAGGTGTATGAAAAGGAAAAATGAAAGGTCAGAATGGTAAGTAGCTCAAAGTCAGTTCATGAGGGCTCCTGAATACCAAGCCATAGAATTTATGCTTTATTCAGAAAACCATTACTATGTCAAGATTTATTTGTTTAAACCTACCAAGAGTAATGAGAGTTATTGAGTGGTGTGCAAAAAGTTTCCTAAGAATTTGGGAATGAGTGTTCATTAAAAAAAAAATCCAAATCCTTAATTTATAAATGAAACTTGGGATGGTAAACTTACCTGTCCAAAGTAACAATTCCTGGATTTGAGCGTATAGGTCTACAGATGCTGCGTTGGTGTTACTATGTATAGGATAGATCGTAAAAATGAATACTGAAAGTTGGAGCAATTAGTTAGGAGGATTTTAGAAAAGAGTTAACAAAAGCCTGAACTTGTGAAAATGAGGAAGGGGGCTGTAAAAGAACTTGCAGAGGCAGGATGTTTGGATTTCAGAACTGACCAGATAGCAAGTAGAGGTTAAGGGGAAAAATAAATTTAAAATAATGCTGTAGTATTATTCTTGGATTCCCGAGGGCATAGTACCACTATAAAATGGCAGCAGGGAGGAAGAAAATATTTGAAGATAATACAGTCAATTTAGAGCATACTGAGTGTAAAGTACTCAAAGGCTACCCATATGGAGGTGTCTAGGAAAGTCTCTCACACAGAAGATTGACGTTCAGGGTAGAGATACAGCATTAGAAGTCTTCTCCCATACAACAGTGAGGGGTCAGAGATCCCAGAGTTCACCTGTGGATTGGGGAAGAAGGCAGGTGACAGAATTTCAGGAATCACATGTTTGGAAGTAGGAAGACAAACCAAAAAAGAAAGCAGAAAAGCCAGAGAAGAGAATAGAGAGAGTACAATGTCAGGAAAGTAAATGGATAGGGGGGTTTTAAGAAATGCTGTATAAAGGATGAGGACAATGAGTATGACAAGGCCACTAGACTTGGCAACTAGGAAGTCAGTGAATACTTTCAAGAGAAT
This sequence comes from Eidolon dupreanum, assembly GCA_028627145.1. Classification (NCBI taxonomy): domain Eukaryota; kingdom Metazoa; phylum Chordata; class Mammalia; order Chiroptera; family Pteropodidae; genus Eidolon; species Eidolon dupreanum. Next base: position 21,550,363 of record CM053502.1, on the reverse strand, counting down.
AGTTTCAGCGCTGTGATGGGGTGTGGATCAGATGACAGGGGTTAAGGATAAGTAGCGGTGAGAAGTAAGTATTGGTCCTCCCTTCTTCTTAAGGTTCTTATCTTTTGGCTTCCATTGCACTTTGCTAGCCTGATGCCTCTTTTCTAGCCAGTCCTTTTGGGATCCTTTTCCTGACCTCTTAAGGCAAGTAATTTCACAAGGTATATCCTTGATTCTTTTCATTCATTCAACAAATATTTACTGGAGTTACTATGTGCCCTAAACTATGCGAGGGAGAGTGATGAGCAAGATGGGTCAGGAACTCACATTTTAGTAGGGGAGACAGACATTAATTTTAATTTAATTGTGACAAGTACTCTGGAAGCAAAGCAAACAATGCTATGAGAACATGGATTAAGGGGCTCAATGTGGTCTGGTGGTTCAGGGGAGGCTTTCCTGAGAAAATGACCATATGGGCTTTCACCTGGGACTGAGAATAGTCTTTCGAGTTCAAGGGTTACATGACTTCACAACTTTTACAAATTAAAAACTTCATAAAGTTACTTGGCTCTTTCTATTTAACAGGTCCCTGGGTTGAATCTCTCAAAGAATCTTGCTGTAGGCGTCCTCTCTCCAATATTAGAAAAGGAGAAAGAATAAATGATACAGATAAAAGAGATTTATGAAGACTCTCTCTTTCATTTTGTTACTAAAACAATTCTCATCATTGATTACAAACAGGTAATTTAGGTTTGAATTTAAAGAACTATACCAAAATCAGAACTCTTCCTTTGGGAGTGAATTATAAGGTGATAAAGATATCAAATGGTTCACTTGAATGGATACAATAAATTCAAGCTGGAAAAGACCTCAGATAAGTTCAATTTCTTTGAATTTGTATCTTCTTCTCCTGACTCATCTATACATATTATCAAATATTTGAAACACACATTTGCTGAAACTATAACGAATTGAAGCTTTCTTATAAAACATCGTGATGTGGTATAAATGTTTGGCAGAAAGATGAATTATACTTGTGTTTTTGAGCTGCTTTCCTCTGAAATTAAGATGATATTTTCTCCTTTCACATCTCAATGTTTTAATTAATGATTAATGTTAAGAGGTATCTCTCCCAAAGACGCTGACTTGGTAGTTGCCATTGTATGGCAACAGAGGACAAGAACATGGTCTTTGTTAAAAACTAATTGGGCCATGGACCCTGAGATCATTAAAGCTGATCTGATGGGTAACTCTGAGTGACTGGGGAAGTCACTGAGCTGGTAACTGGCTTCTGGTTAATTCTGGCTGATATGAAAATAACATTGATTTGTAAGTATATAAGCCAAGGTCAAAAAGAAGAGGTGGGATTCTGATATGAATAAATTAACAATTTAACAAATAAACAAACACACATGTATATATGCATACATGAAGTATGTTTAAAACTGTGTTACAGAGTCATGAGCTAAACCCACATATGTATTGCTGCTCTAGGATTAGAAACAAACCCTACACTTGTTCCCCACAAAAACTGCTAAGGGAGGCTATTTGTCCATCCGCTTGTTTCATGGCTTTCATCAAACTAATTTTAGTTTATTCTCATTTGCATTTTTCTAAGAAGAAAAGAATGAACCTAATCTTGTGCTGGGCCTTAGATTAAGTCTTCTGGAGAATGATCATCCTAGGCAAAACTTTCATTATTTTTTAATATAAAATTAGAAAATTTAATATTCTAATTGGTATGTCTGGATAAACTTTTTTCTTTTTAATAAAAGGATATTATCATTTATCGATCACTTAATATATGCCTAGGGCTTGCACTTACATCACTTTATTCAATTCTTATAAAAACTCTAAAGGTATGATTTACCACTCCTCACATTTTATAGTTGAAATAACTATACAGAGGTTGAGTAATTTCCCCCAAGTTCACTCAGGTAGGAAATGATAGAGCCAGAATTTAAAGTGGGATATTTCTGATTCGCACTCACATTAAATTTTTTTCACTACATCAAGCTAAATGAAATATAAAGACTCTTCTTAATTGCCAACTGATTGCATAAATGACAATGACTCTAATCTGGCTTTCTTTAAGTACATCTGAAGTAGCAAATTCCTTTCTTAGTTTTGCTGTGTTTGGGCTAATACTGAAATGACATTGTGTTCCTCTAGCATATTCTAACTGGTAGAAAAGGAAGAGAGCCCGGAAGCAAGATGGAGAGATGAGGAATCTAGGCTAGGATTAGAATTTCTCAGGACACACAGGAATATACCTCAAGTCTTGCAGAGTAGACAGAATTTTGAATCCTCACATGGCTAATGAGAAATAAAGAGCATTTCTCCATTTATACCAATGTGCTGACTACTTTGAGGGTCACAAAAATGGATTTATTGAGATGAGAGACAAATACATATAATCAGAAAATGCCAAAATTAGGAAGTATATGATCAAGGCCAAATGAGTTACACATATTAAATGATCTAGGAGATCAAGATGGCTTTGTGGAGATATAGGACTTTAGCTAAGCCTTCAGGTATGGGTAGAAATCAAATAGGTAAAATATGTAAGGAGTTTGGGGATAAGTGGATGGAATAGATGGTCTATATAGGAAATAAGACTGGAAAGATAGTGGGGATCAAACATGTAGTTTCCAAGACTGGAAAAGAAAAAGACTGAAGGCACAGACACAGAACAGTTCTAAAGGATGCCACCATTTAATTCATCAGATCAGAGGTCTCGTCCATTGATTTGGAGGAAGGATAAGCATTCACAGAAAGAAGGGTAAAAACAGACAGAAGCTAAGGGAAAACCACCTCGGAAGCCCAAGTTTTAGAAGGCTACAGCATAATTTATGTGTTTTTTCCGTGGGAACCATGTGCGTACATGCTAGCTGTCCAATCACACTAGCTTTCTGCATTCTGAACAGAGGATCCTTTGTTCCTAACAGCAAGGCTCAAAAGAGACTGTCTGATAAAATCATCCTGAGATCAGCACTCCCAGCTGGTGTAGGGGCTGATGCCATTCCATAACACACCCTACAGGAAGCAGCGTCAGATACACAGCTGATTGATTTCCACAGCAGGAGCCTTGTGGCAGGGTGGGGTGGGGACTGGTCAAGCATGGAGAGAATTCTTTAGCCACTGACTCAGATTAGTTTACCAAGATCCTGACTTTATCCAACAGGTCTGTATAAGTCACTCTTGGAACCAACACTATTTCTTAACTAATTCTCGAAAAAAGGGAGGAAAATCACGAAACTTCCCCAGGCAGTGGAACTATTTCATAGTAAGTTAACTCTTACTTGTCATGGAATCTGAAGAGGGCAAAATATCAAACCCTATCTTTCCAGAAGTAGGCTGAATGATTCTTTGTTGTAAAGGGCTATCCTGTGTACTATATGATATTTAGAGGCAATAGCGGCCCCCCTAGTCATGACAATTAAAAAAATGTCTTTGGACATTGTCAAATGTCCCCCAAGGGGCAAAACTGCCTCCAGTTGAGAACCACTGGTCAAGCATGAGCTTTGGTGCCAAAGAGATCTTTTCATTCCCAGTTCTAACATTTACTTACTGTATGGTTTGAACAAGTTACTTAACATCTTCACATCTGTTTTCTTACCTGCAACTGGGATTTCAAATGTCTGATTTATCAGAGGTGAGGGGATGAGGGGTGGGTTAGAGATCGTTTAGACTTGGGTCTCTCTTACTGCACTTATTACTACATCACTACCACTGCAATTCTTTGTGTCTGTCTCCCATACTACACTACTGTCTTGAGACTCCAGCACCTACCACAAGGACTGGCACAAGTGCTCTGTAAGGATGGATAGAAAGGAATATGGAACCCCTTACTCCTATCCCCCACAAAGGGATCCAGAGACCATAACCATGTAGCACTTATTCTCATACTTAAGTGGTCAAAGTTCTGAAAGGTCCACATTTGAAATCACAGTACTGGTAGCAGGAAAATAGCTTGTGCAGGCCTAGGGAATAAGTGTATCCCATTAATCTTCCATAGCCAATACCAGAGACTGGTATTTGAAAAGCACTCGGTAGTGGCAGTGGCATAATTTTGAGGAAGGTGGGGAGGAAGCACATTCTCCCCATAGCTAGGTTTTTCCAACCCAGACAGCTGAGACCTGGGAAAAATCTGTTTGGCAGGAGACAGACTTTTGGCACAGTGACCTGACACGACTCCCCGTGGGACTCATTTTATTCCTGGTGAACCAACCAACTCTAACACTGAAGTGCCCTTCAAAGCAACTCATCACACTTCCTAGGGGCTCACAGTTTATAGCTTGTGTGCCATCCAGCTAGCTAGCTTGAAAGTGCCCAGGGTACTTTTCTGAAGTTCCAGGACTAGGCTGAGGCTGAGACCACTTACCATGTATTTCTAGACACAGTGAGAAACTGGCCTGTTCTGCAAGTCTGTGTTCATCTCAACCCTGTTCTCTTATCGAATACTCAACAATAAACATGAGCTCTACATGCGGTAAATTCTAGTTTTTCTGGAAACATGTTTTTCTTCCTTCTTGTATAAAATCATATGAAGCATCTTAGTTGCAAATACTATGTGCTGACACTATATGTGAAGAATTTCAGTAAACTGAAATCAAACTGCTCAGTCCTTTCTTCTGGTTGAGGATATATTCGTTTAGTTGCTTTAAAATCCTCCCCTGCTATCAAAATTTCCAGACAGTTTTGTGAAAGCCATCAGCACTTTCTTGACAACCTTCCATTAGGTTTTCCAACATTCACTGAGGCGTGAGGCTCCTTTAAGATGAAGGAGGTTGCAATCTTGGGATTTTGTTTGTGGTGCCGGTGTTAAAAATATTAATGGTGATACTTTAAAATGGGGCTGGAAAAAGTTCAACATGAAGCAAACTTAAAGGCTCCTTCACCTTCTCCCCACCCAGTTCCAATGGTGGGTGTGGAGAGGATTATTACAGAGCAGTGGAATTCTTTTAGTGGGGGGAGTGGGACGGGAGGTGGTCACATAAGGGATATAAATATCAGCAGCGAGCTGTGAGCTCCTGGGCTGAGAACAACTGACAGGCTGTAGTCTCCCCTTAAAGGCACAGAACAAGGAAGCTCCCTGAAGTATTTCCACAAAGGAAGCTCCTCTTTAGAAATGCATCATCAACCAACACCTGCATCAACAACATTAGGCAAAACAAACTGCAGATGCTAGGGAAAGTGACTAGGAGGTTTTAAACCAGGCACACATGGATACCCATAAAAATAAAGAATCCAGGGCCTGGCCTAAAGAAAAGCTAACTTAGAGGCAGTTGTTGCTACTACGGACACATAATCAGATTAGCAGAAGTTTGCTCACTACATAAATATTTAACTTAATCAATGAGCACTTTTTACCAAATGAATACTGTTTCTCACATATAAATGGCAAATTTCTTCCAAGGCAGTAGTTCTCAATGGAGGAAGTCTGCTTTCCAAGGGACATTTGGCAATGTCTAGAAGACATTTTTGGTTGTCATACTGGGGAAGGGCTGCTACTGGCATCTAGTGGATGCAGATCAGAGATGCTGCTAAACATCCTACAAAGCACAGGACAGCTGTTGAACAACAAAGAATTATCCAGCCAGAACTGCATGAGTGCCAAGGTTGAGAAACCCTGTTCTAGAGCATTCTTTTTATATCCTTGGAACCTAGTAGTTACTGCTGGAATAGCCTTGTTTAAGGAAGGGGAAAAAAATCGACAAGGCATGCCTACCCAACTTATCTTGGCTGCTGTAAAGATGGAGATACCTAAACCTCCCAGTGACAGGTCATACCAAGTGTGATTTCCTTTCTCTCTAAGGGCAGGTAGCTAATGCTGACCTCATCTGATTTATTCTCTAGTGAATCTAACAGGCCAAAATGTAGATGGGCTGATACTGTCTTTGTAATTCTATGAAAGGAAGGAGTAAGTATCATTGTGCAGATTGGCAGTCTTTCAGCTCCATGTCAGGCTCTGTCTTCCAAGGGTTTTCACATGTGCTCTTAGGGAAGACTAAGCTTGCCTTCCATGATGTAAAATATCAAATGAGAAGGTTTACAGGGTTTTCTTGTTCTGGCTCCATAGTAGGACAGTAGCTGCTAAATATATGTAGTCCCTGACCCTGGGCTCTGCTCAACCTGAATTGGAACAGAGAATAGTCCTAGGGAAGGCTGCTGCACTGACATCCTGACAGTCCAGCCTCAAAGACAAGGAAGGAAAAGACCGACTGCCTTAGATGCATCAAATGCACCACTAGGGGAATTGAACCTTGGTGAGAAACCTACGGACCCTAAAAAGGCTTCCATTTTTCCCACTTGTTTTTTCTTGTCTCTGAGTGGAAGAGTGAGTCTGAAGCCTGGCCTGAATACACAGTAAATATAAACACATATGAAATACCTGCACATGCAGGTTTCTTGATATGGCTCACCAGTGGGATGCCACCACCACCACCACACACTTCCAGACTGAAAGGCCAGGCTGGTTCAGGGGGTGCAGGGGAGGAGGTCGTTTAAGGTTCAGAATGGTCTGAACTCCCAACTACAAAACCTACACAGGGAATTTCAAAACAAGGAAAGCCTCTTATTTTCAGACTTAATAGATATCGTCTCCAAATTTCAAGTCTTTTTCTACCCTTCTCAGAAAGTTTACCTTGGAAGAATTCTTTGGCTTAAGTTTCAGTGAAATAAAGGTCTCTCTCTCCTTTCTTGCTAGTCTCCTGCTATGTACATACAATTCATTTTCCTCAATAATTAAAGTCTCTCTTGTTCAGGAAAATGGAATTTCCTGAAGAGATTAGCCAAAGTCTTTTCCTTCCAGTTTTCTGAAAACATGCTCAGTATCCTCCTTTATGATTTCTGGAGTGATTTCCTTTCTACTTCCAACAGAGAGATGAACTCAGGAAAGTGCCTTGAAGTCTTTGCCATTCCCATTTGCTAGATCCTCACTGGCTGACCAGGTTCTATCAATTATTCAGAAGTAATCGAGGAAAGTGCTTTTCCTAGGAATAACGACTTTCAGTTTTTTACATTCATTTAAGGAGGACATAATTTTTCCCATAGGCTAACTGCCTCTCCCTGCATTTATCAGCACTATTGCACAGTCCCAAATAAGACCAAGGTTCTCCAGAGAATTGATTCATCTGTCTATTCCAACCATCCCCAATGGGGTTATTAGCTAGGTCAAAGCAGAGCCCACGTTTCTGTCTCACAGATTCGTATCCTCTTCTCTTCAGGAGATTCTGTTCTGAGAGCATGATACCATTATAAAAAGAAGAGCTGAAAACAAAGCTTATAATGTTGTTGTTGTTGTTGTTTTTTAACATTTATCTTTATCTCTGTTTTTTTTCCCTATTAAAAACAATTTTAATCTGAAAGCAGTTATACTTTATGAAGCTGGTGTGAGGGAAGAATAATCTATTGCGGCACAGTAATCCAGGAACTCAGCGCACAAATCAAGAAAATAACTCAGTTTAGAATGGGTCCAAGAAAACCTTCCCTTTACTCAGCCCCCAGGGAACTGTGGAACTGACAGAGCTTTTCCTCTCTCATTGTTTTCACTTCCCATGAGCTAAGTATGAACTAAGCCACAAGAGCTCCTCCCCTCATGACCCCCTAAGACCTTTGCTGGGAGGAGGCAAAACTGCCTCCCAAAGTCTGACTTTATAAGGTGGATCTTATAAGGTGGAACCAGGCTTCTGATTTGCATCCCCAACTTGGGGAGGACAGACACAGAGCATTCAACTTTGCCACTCTCCTTCTCTCATTCTTCTTTCAGTTTTGCCTTGTCAACACCACTCCCCTGAAGATAAAACACATTGTGCAGGTGACCAGCTGATCAGTGTCTGGTCCTAGCCTTCACATCTCTAGTACTGGTGGTGGGAGGCTTATTCTTAGAAGTCAGTGAAACGAGACTGCTATAACAAGCAACTAAAGCAGCTACTGAACTCTGAGCGCTACTACGCAACACACTAGAACACAAATAAAATATGGTAATGTCCAGTAATTTCTCAAACCTTCTAGCAACATCAAAATTCACAATGTCTCTAGAAACCCAGGATTAAATGGAAAGGAAATGATTATTGTTCTCAAATCCAAACACTCTATATGCCTGCCTGTGGATCCTTTTTAAAATTCTAGCTGGTATTTAACACAATTTTAACAGGCTTGTTTACTTCATTTTCTAGCTCACTGAAGGCTGGAAGAAAGTGGTAGGTTGCTAAAGGCAGGCCCAGTGACAGCAGTGAAAACAATAGCGGTAAGAAATAATACCTGATATCATGGTAATGAAGAAAAACCAGAAACTACACACTGTCCCCACACGTATATACACACTGCCAATCCAGCCAGTATAGCATTGCAGAGGCCCTAAACAAGAACTTCAATACAGAACTCAAACTGCACAGCTAATTAGGAATATTTAATACAAAGCAGCTCAAAATGTTACTAATATTCTTGAAGAATCACCACAGGAGAGAACAGTATCATCTTTTTAGTAATATTAACCTGCACTCATAAAGAGAAACTTATGCATAATATAGTATTTAGAAAATTAGGCAAATAAAATTTAAAATAATCCTCATATATGCCACAATCTAGTTGATAAAACTATTTTGAAGCCTAAAGGGATAAGTTTCAGTTTTATAAGAAATACATTTAGTTAGTCAGACAGTTAATTCTAAGTAAACCGGATTCAAGTAAATTGGATCAATGAAGCGTGCCTGTAGAAGAGTCTTTGCTTTCAAAGAGCTTACAGCGGAAGAGGAAAGGAAATCGCACATGCTGAAGCAGGGAAGGCCACCCTGCCCCTGGAGCAGAGGTATGGGAGTCTCTAAGAGGAAAACATGTGGGCCCATGGGTTTGGATTTTCTCTACCTACCCTTTCCTTATTTGGGTGCCTCAAGAAACCCAAATACGATGACTTGTGTTGCTCCAAACTGCACTACCTCTAAACACAGTAAAGGGCTGTTAGCCAATGTCTCACTGTAATGCTGAATATAACAAACTCCCAGAGAGTCTCTTCTGAAACAGCCACCTTTCTGCATTTGGACCTTTCTACAAATTTGTGATCTTTCTCAGGACCACGTGGATCTGACCTGGTGACAACGCCACCTCTCCACCCATGTTTTTAACAGAAAGAATCATGACAGGAAGGGGCTCTGAGAGACAACTTAACTCTGATGGAGTGTTAACTGTGTAAGTGGGAATTATCAACACTAGCGATGGAAATAAAGTGCCAGAAGTATTCTTTCCAAAATCACTCCATGCATCAGAAAGGAAACAGCAGTAGAGAGGCCTCCAGCAGTGGAGTGAGATACTTTTAGGTATTTACAACAAAGTAAACTTTTGGGGCGAAAGCCTCATGCAGTGAGAGTCAAGACCCAAAGTCGGTTCCGAGTGCCAAGATCCAGACCCAGCAAACTTGTACTTTGAGTCAACTCCTCTCATCGTCCCCTGTTGTTTTAAATTAGACTCAAAATCTCAGGACTCAAAGAATTAAAACATTTTTTTTGCAACTAAGGCAACACATCTCAAACTCTACAGGCAGAGAACTCGTACACTTGAGGAATCTGGGGTGTAATCTTAAGCTACTTACTATAAGTGGAAAATTTCTTTCAAGTGTCATGTTTTAATTTAATCCTGAGAATTTTGCATTTTATTCTATAAAATATTAATATTATACCAATAATTTTCCCTTGAAATCTGTGATAAAAATCAACACTTTAGATAGGTGAGCCCATGTTTATCTTATGGCTTCTTATATCTCAGTTTGAAAAACAGAAAACTGAAGAAACAAGCACTGCTATTATAAAATCAGTTAATTTGAAATCTCCAGAATCTCACAAGCGGAGGTTCTTAAGAGATGAGATTTGGACATTTCTTTCTATACCCTTAATTGGTTATAAACGCTGAAATAAATTGTAATAGAAAAATGTTTAAATCAATTGCTCAGAAGTCCAAGAGACTGTTTAATTTCCAAAAAGTATGCTTTGATGGTGATGGAAGTGAGAATAATGAAACCAGGGACAGAAGTTAAGAAGTATACTCAATCCGTTTCCAAGTTACAAGAAAAGAAATATACATATTAGATAGGAAAAGACTGAAAAACAAGAGCAAGACTTACTTTAAAGTCTGCTAGTTGTTGGTTGATGAGATCCACTTCGGTTCCCACTACCCATTGGAGGGCCTCTCCCTCCTCTGCTGCAGTGGTCATGTCATTGAGTACTTTCAATGTCCTATAGAAGTCCTCTACACGGCCTAGTGTCAGCTCCAGCTGCTCCTGACGAGCCTTACTCCTTTCTGTCAATTTGCCGCACTGTTTGTTCAGGGCTTCTAGCTCCCTCTTGAGACCTAACAAATCCAGAGTCCCCTCTTCTTCCAGCATTTGTCGGCACTCTGCTTCAGAGGCCTCTACATCTAACTTGAGGGCTTGGATTTTGTTAAGGAATAGTCGTACATCCTCAATTTGGGACTGGAGACTGTCAGTGTCTCTGCCGATAGCACTCATGCCATCTAGCTCATCGTCCAGGTCTGCCAATTGAGAAAACATCTCTCGGACTCGGCAGTGAAATTGGCCGATTCCCTCCAGCTTGTTTTCCATCATCATGCAACCACTGTTCACTCTTTGCTTCACTTCTAGGAACTCTTGCTGGGTGACCTCAGCTTGATGTAGAAGTTGGGAAGCATCGGACCCATCTGGGGCATCTTCTACCAGGCCCTGAGTAAAGTTCCTCAGATAGTCTACCTGAGGCTCCAGGGCCTGCAGCACTTCCTGTTGGGCTCTTAGCTTTTCCAAGTTCTTGTTGCTACAAGCTTGAGAGCCTAGAGCATCAAAGATCTCAAGTTGGTGTTTGGCTCCTTCGACCTTCTTTTCAATATTCTTAAAGCTTTCCTGGAACTCCTTGAGTCTCTGAGTCATTTCTTCAAGTGACCCTGTTTTAGCCTGTAGCTCTTCTGTAACAGAATCCATGTTCTGGTTGATTCTAGCCTTCTCATCCCGGATATCATCCTCATCTGTTTCTGAAGAATTGATCAGAATATCAGCAGCATTGTTCAATATTTCCAGCAGGGAACGACGCTTTTCCACTTCACTCAGCATAGCCTTTGATCTCAGGAGACTGGACTCTAGCTGCACTGGATCCAGAGTGACTTGCAAATCAGACATCTTGGCCTTACAATCTTCTATCCATGGCATGAGGTCTTCCATGTGCCACTGATATTTCTGAGCTTTCTGCAAACAGTCCTTGAGCCTGGACTGTCTGTCTGTAGTTTTTTTACTAAGTTCCTCCCAATGGCTTTTGAGCTCAACCAACTGATTTTGTAAAGTCTTTTTCTCTTCTCCAGGAGGTACGGAAAGAAGCAGAGATTCTCCTTCAGCCACAATCACCTCATAGGAACCACTGTGTTGGTTAAGGCTCTTTTGAAACTCTTCATTCTCTTGTAGCTGAGACTGTAGCCGCTCCAATTTTGCAGAAATTGGGCAGTTTTTTGCTTGCTGACTTTGTTTGTCATCCAACCAGGTTCTAAGCTCATCAAACATTTGCTGGAACTGCTGGGTGCTGGCAAGAGCTGCCTGGAGCCTGTTCATGCGATCAGCTGAAATGAGAAAAGCAAATTTAAATCAATCAAGTCTGAACATGGCATTTAAAATGTTTGCTGAGAGTATATGGTCTAATCTTAGGGGAAGGAAACTAAGCTTAATTGAAGGCCTACCATAAAAGAGGCACATAGCTAGGCTTCCCCACTTATTACATCTTATTTAATACTCATTTAATCTTGTAAGGTGATCTAAGTAACAGAAGTAAACTTTTATTTCTAAGCTGGTAAAAAGGCACAAAATGTTTCCAGAAAAAAAGGCAATGAATTAACAACAAATTTTTTCTTGTACAAGGCCATGTAAGAAGTCCAGAACATGTTCTAATTTTGTAAATTTTGTAAATGCATGTTATAGGTACATGGTATAAAGAAAATAAATGAGCATCAGCAAGGAATAAGTGTGTAACTCTACCTATAAGTACATCTATGAGCATGAATCTCTAGGATTATGCTATGTAGTGCTTCACATATTCCTTATGCCCAATCAATGTGCAATGACCAGTTCTCACTGCGGCTGAACAAAGGGATAGGTTAACACTATTCTGAGTCCAAAAGATACTGCAGGGTCATTCTAGATTCTTGGAACTACCACTAAACCACTCCTTCTTTTGGTTTGCCATTAATAATGGCAGCAGTGTGCTCTTCACCCTGACTCACCTGCAAGGTCTTCTAAGCCTTTGAGAGGCAGGGCAACTGTTTCCAAACGCTTCTTAAGCTCATCCTTGAGGTACTGCTCACCAATGAGCACTGAGAGTTCATCGCAGAGTGTCTGCGCCTCCTTAATCTCATGGTCTAATTGCTCCACATCAGATCGAATCTCACTGGTCTCCTCCAATTGCTGCTTTACAGCCTCAGGTTGGGTGCTGATGGCCGACTGGCCACTAAGTCGCTGTCCAACTGCCTTCACTTTCTGTGATAGGTCCTGGAGCAGTTCCTGGTACTGGGTGCTTTTGACAATAGCTTGGTCAATTTGGCTGGAACGGGAATTGAGTTTATCTGTCAGCTCAATCCATTTCTGATTGATGCTCTGGAGTTCTTTCTGTACTTGGCTGGTGGGTGGAGAGACATCTCCAGGGCCTATTAGGATGCCCTGAGCTGCCTCATTCAGTTGCTCATGCTGTTGCCTGCGTGCTTCAAATTCCTTTAGCATAAACTGTAATAGAAACAACACCAAGATGTTGAGAGAGAAAAGACAGATCTAAAAATGGTGTCAAAACAAAAACTGACTTTGGATTGTGCCGAGTAGTACCAACTTCTTTTGAACATAAACCAGAAAACTCCAAAGACCAGGTTATTAGGAAAATACATATCATTTATATTGACTGCTGAATAAAAATTTGTTTTGAAAGGATCATTCTGTCTATTTTATTTATTTTCCTTATCAGTCCTACTTTGTTTCAACATCGGTTACTAAGGTCAGCCTTGGTTGGGAAATTAAAGTTTGTTTTCTGGATTGGTACTTATCAGCTTTGCCAGGCAAAACCCAGGCTTCTGAACTAGGCACCTGGATCCCAGAGCCAGCTATATTACTGGCTGGGCTTGCTGTCTGAACTCTCAATACCTCTGTTTTTCTTAGTTTCTTTCTTGGAATTCCAACAGCACATACAATCTGTACATTATAATATAGCACAATTAGATAATGAGCTTTTTTAAAGTAAGCACTATGCCTTTTTATGCTTTTCTATCCACTGCTTTACTCATCAAAAAAGTTAGGATTATAGATTCTGGAGTCAGACTGTCTGGGTTCAAATCTCTCAATAGCTGTATAAACTTAGGCAAGTTTTTTAAAAGTTCTCCAAATCTTAGTTTCCTCTTCTTTAAAATGAGGATAAAGTACTTACTTGGCTGTTGTAAAGATTAAATAAGAAAATTTATGGAAAGTACCCAGCACTTACAGTGCAAAAAAATAAGTAAGACACAACCTCAAGGAATAACAGATGTGTAAATAATGAACTACAGTAGAATATAACAAAAATAAAAATGTTAAAACACTGATGTGAACATGAAACTGTGAAAGGAGAAAAGGTGATTAATTCTGCAAGGGATGACAAAAGTAGAGGTGGGCAATCAAGAAAGGCCTCACAGATGACATAATAAAGAATATGTAAGAGCAGAGAGTAAGGCTGGTTGAATGGGAGGCTCTAGGATTAGAAAAGGCACAGGGCTGTATGAGTACATGTTCGGGGAAAAACACATTATCTGGTGTGGGTAAACACCTGGGTATATGGGAGAAGAGTTGAAAATGAGGTTGGCAAAACAAACTGGGACTAGATTATGAAAACTCTTATATATCACATTGAGTAGGTATTTGGACTTTAACAGGCAGTCAAGAGCCACTGAAGCATTTTAATATATTCAGATATATGATTTAAGGAGATAACTTGATAATTGTGTGGAAGAGAGACTAGACAAAGAAGCCCCTTAGGAGGCTGTTGCAATGGTTTAGGAGACCTGAGATTAAGCCTACCAGAGGCATTTAGAATGGAGAAGGGACAAATTTAAAACAGTCGTTCTCGAATCATGCCTGCAGGTGTCCTAAATTCTTTCATGGGATCCATGAGATCAAAACTATTTTTATAATAATACTAAGGTGTTATTTGCTTTTAAAATTCTTGTTCTCTCATGAATGTTCAATGGAGTTTTCCAGAGACATATGCTGTCATGGCAGATTGACTGCAGAAGCAGATATGAAAATCTATGAGAAAATTCTATTTAGCTAGACGGTAAAGAGATTTGCAAAGATATAAAACAATGCCACTCTTATTAAATTTTTGTTTTTGAAAATGTATTTTTTATATAAAATGTCACTTATATTAATTTTATCATTTTATCATTATCTTAAAATTAATACATATTTAAAAAGTTCCTCAGTGTTTTAATATAGTAAATATCCATAGATAGCAATAGATAAACACAAGCTCTTTGGGGTCCTCAATAAGTTTTAAGTGTATAAAAGGGTTTTGAGACCAAAAAGTTTGAAAACCACTGGATTAGAAAAATATTTGTAAATTGGCTGAATGGGGCTTGATAATTAATTGCATGCAGGGGCTAAAAGAAAGTTTTCCTTCAAAAATAGCTTAGGTCTTAATTTAGGGGACTTGGTGGATGGTGAAAAGAAATGCAACAAGTTAGGGTGGATATAGAACAAAGAAAGGTTCTAGGCAGAATTTCACTGGAAATGACATAATTTGGCCTAAGTTTCATGATGTTAGGCACTTAAGCCAATTTTTTTGAGGTCTGGTCAGCAGAAAAGCTTTCAGTAAAGCCAGAAGATATAAGTTATTGCATTAAGTAATGTGGATGGCTATCACTGGGGATTATAAGTAAAATATGATTCTACAATTTAGTCAGAAGTTCACATTCTCACACCACTCATCTTACTGATTGTTAATGATATTACTAATAATTATTGACTATTTACTGTTTGACAGGAACCATGATAAAGACCTTAGAAATATCTCATTGAACTAAGGATCAAGACTCTGAGAGGTTAAATGACTTGCCCGGAGACATATGAAATCTACTTGCTGAGAACAGCATTCAAACCCAGGTTCATGTGACTCCAGTTTCTTTGCTGGAAAGCATTCAGCCATACTGCTCACCTGGACCTGCTGCTTTTGTGCATTCAGCATGTTGGGGTCAATAGACAGGGGCCCCAGCACTCCCATCATCAGTTCCTTCTCCATCAGCCAGGGCCGGAGTTGGGATTCTGCAGCCTGGAAGCAGGCCAGATGACTTGCAGATTCTTCTAGCTGCCTTTGCCGAGCCATCGTCACCTCCGTGGCCCTTTCCCATCGGGAATCTGTAGAGAGGAAATGAGAAAATGTATTCCTTCACTCTCATCAACCACAGGCCTGATCCCTAAATTATGTTCCTAATATACTACAGGAAATGACTTAGTTATTTAAATGTTTAAATATTTTTTTTAAAGTTAAAAATAATCTTCCATTAATTTTAACTAAAGTAACACAAACAGTTTTGTATCTTGATTGTGGTGGTAGTTATATGAAACTAGACAGGGGATAAAACTGCTCAGAAGTACATACACACACATAAATGAGTGCATGTAAAGTATCTTATTGACTATTTACTGTTTGACTATAAAGATATTTCATAGCCTTTTTTTAAAACTTTCTATATTATGAATATCTCCTATGCCAATAAGTTTTTTCATACCAATAAATATTCATCTACATTACTTATAGTTCAATATTATGAACACAGCATAATTTATCTAATCCTTTCATTGACTAGTTAGATTATTTCCCATTTTTCATTTTTATCATCAATACTCTATTTAGTTTTTGATTACAGCAGATTATCACTCTGACTTGCCCAAGAAAGCCAAACTTCTGATACTTTGAGTGTGAAATCTCTAAATTTTTTTTCCCTAATCAAGCTCACTCTTTGACCCTATCTGGGCTTCTTACTTGCTTTTGAAAATTAACTAAAAATGATTCCTGCTTTATATGATACGCTAAAATGCTGTATTTGCTTTGAAGACAAGCAGTTTAGACAAGGTGAATTTGTAATGGCCATGTGATAACTTACTGAGCTCCTCCTGCATTTTCTTCCAGTTTTCTGCTTCTTGTGAGTTGGGATATGCTATTAGTAATTCAGCTAGGGCTTCCTTTACTTTTTGGATTTTTGGAGAATTCTGTTCCAATTCCGCCAGGAAGGCCTAGGAAAAGAACATCGTGTATGCCATGAGATTTCTGGATGGAAAACAAAGATGTGAGTGTGGAGGAAATGACTGGAAGACTGGGTGGTTATCAAGGCTCTAATTCTGATTCTATCCATGACTTGTTTAGTTTAGTGATTTTAAGATACTTAACCTTTCTGCTTCAATTTTTATTTAAAATGAGAATCTAGATGATAGGATCTAAATTTCTTTTATGTACAACACATCAGTAGAACCCAATAAGAATTATTAATCCCTATAAACTAAAAGTGTCAAGATACAATCATGATGATGATGACAATAATGATGATGTTTATGTAGTTGGAGATGACATGCTATGCTCAACTGGAATATAAAAAGTTTCGGTACATTTTTTTTTTTTAGGCGAGGCAACCCTTGGTTGACCTCACAGATTGCAAGGATCTTGTCAGCTTACAATCCTTTATTTTTTATTTTTCATGCCTACAGCACCTGGTCTTCCTAGGTTGTCTCCCATCCAAGTACTAACCAGGCCCGACCCTGCTTAGTTTCCGAGATCAGATGGGATCAGGCTTGTTCAGGGTGGCATGGCCATAGATGATAAAAAATTTTTACAAGATTTTCTATATGGTTTTATTTCTTCTGATGTTCTTCCTAGTCCAAAGTGTCAATCATAAGAATGAACTGCAATCACAGATATTTAGATCCCTCCAAGAGCTGGAAAGTCACTTTTATGAGAATGGTTTGGTTTTTAGCATCATACAGAAAATGAAATCACATTCTCAATGAGCTCATGCTTCTGAGGAAGGTTATTCTCTTTCTGCAAAAACATCTGGTTTTGTTTCTGAATTTGATTTATAAAAATTTCTAATTTCATAGGTAAGAAGATTCCCTAAGATTGTTTAGGCATATTCCTTATTTGAAAGTCAAACACGCTGCTCATCATGGCCCTGGGTGGCTGGCCATGTCTCACTCTCACGTCCCTGGGCTCAAGCAGGAACACTGGTACAACAGTCTCTTCCCCTTAGTTTTTGGGATGCAGCTAATGTAAACAGTACCTTGTTAGATTCAGCTTGGGCTCTCACTGTTTCTGTCTTGGTTGGAGATGAAGAGGCATCCATGCCTTTTAGGATTTCCTCTTTGGATTCCAGCCACTGTAGCACTGAACTTGTCTCCTTCTGAACTTCCTGCATTCTGCTGAGAACAGCCTGAAGGTTTTCCTGGTGTCCCCGAAGTACTCCCCCAAGTTTCTCATATTTCAAGTTTACGTCTGACATGTCACATTGGATCTCCGTCAGATCTAGTATTATAGAAAAACAAATCAGATTGGGCATAGCTCTCCAAACAACCCCACTGGTTCCTAACCACTAAAGTAGTCATCAGGATTAAGCATCTCTCCTAGTCCTTCTCGTGAACTAGAGATTATCTTCTTGCTCAATCACATAAAAGTTCCTACTTGCATACACAAAGCGAAAGAGCTCTCATTAATTTGCTTTTTGATTTCAGCATTATTACTCACATGTATGAATAAAATGCTAAACGTGGGAACAACAAAAGTGAGGGGAGTTAAGGATCTGGGGCATTCTCCTGCTCTCTCTTCTCTAAACTACAGAGAAATCACCTGACTGGGAGGTCGAGGGTAGATTAGACCACCTCTAGTATAGCTTCTTTAAAATTCAAAGATTCTCATATGTTATCTTCAAGGTCTTTCTTCATTGGTTTGACCTAGTGATAGTTTTTATTTCTTTAGTACCTGATTTCACTGGCTGCCAACCCATTAGCCTATAGCTGGCAAACAAAGAGGCATCGTACTTGCTTCTTCCTAGATTTTTACTCTCACACCCATCCTGGCAGCAGTTCTTCCACACATATATGGAAACATACACAGGTGCAAACATGAACACTGTCCTAACACACCCAACAAAGAGGCACTGTTGAAATGGCGTTCTCACCTTTGCAGGTGTGGTATCCGTTTACACTGCCTACAGAGCTTCCTACAGAGGGCAGTATGGAACCTGAGCAGAAGGACAGAGAGACAAACAGGGCAAGACAAACGTGTTAGGAATACATAGAGGCACTGAATTTGTTCTTTGGCACTCACTTTGAGCTCAGGTATCAGGAAGTTAACACAGCACAAGACAACATACTCATGGAAAGAGACAAATCATTTTAGCTGCCAGGCAACAAAGTGTCACTTGAGGTGTTTGTTTTAGCTCCTTAGCAATAATGATTTCTAATCCTTTCTAGAGGAAATCCAAATTCCCTTCTTAAATCTCCAACTTAAATTCTTTGGACCCTTCCCTAATTTTGTGAAGTACTGGTAAAATGATTAAGTCTTTAGAATGTTATTTGACATACTTTGGAATGAGGATTTATAATAAAGCCAAAAAGGTTCAACTTTAACATCAATGTCTTTCAACATAATAAAAATAAATAATATGTACAATCAAGGACATAAAAGTATCATTCTTTTAATAATAACATTAAAACCAACTCTTCTTATATTGTTTCAAAAGGAAGATTTCCCTATCTTTTCTCTCATGACTTTCTGCTTTCCTTCTTAGATCAGAAAACAAATTCTAATTGCCAACAGATTTGGCTCATAAACGTTCCCATGAATTCTGCTTTAGGCCTTTGGTTCTGCTTCTAATTACCACAATTTCACCTATGTTCTCCCCAAGTCAACTTCTTGTATTTTGGAGGAGTGTCCCAAGTTAAGTAAATATTAGGTCATATAATTATAAAGATTATACAGAAATCTGAAGAATATTCATGATATAATGTTACATTAAAAGGACAGAATAAAACTCATGTACACTGATTTTTCACTATGGAAAAAACTCATGTGCAAGTTATATTAAAAAATGGATCAAACAGAAAGATCATATTCAATTGTAGTGTGGTGATAACCAAAGAAAACTGGACTCGTAATTAGGTGAAGAAGGTTCTAGTCAATACCATCACTAACTCCATATGTGAGCCTTCTTCTCTAGGATATGAAGATAATACTGCCTATCTTGTCAGCTTTCATGGGGTTACTGGAGAGAGGTGGCAAGGTAATGTTAATGTATACGAAAGCACTTTATGAAACAAAAAGGATTACACAAATGTAAGGAACTGGAACATTCATGGTTTTTCAGAGTTGGAACAGAACTTTAAGAAAAATCAGGCTGGTGATTTTCAAACTGATTTTCAAAGCAACTAAGGAGGTGCTCTTTAGGGACTCAAATTTAATATTCAGAATGTATTTCGAACTACTTAGAAATGGCAATAAGACATGCATATTCAATTATGTTCAACCACATGTTAACCCACTAGATAAAACCAATTTACAGTTGTCTCTCAGTAAGCATGGGGGGAATGGTTCTAGGATACCCGCAGATACCAAACTCCACGGTGTCAAGTTCTTTATATCAAATTATATAGTATTTGCATATAACTTATGCACATCCTCTCATATGCTTTAAATCATCTCTAGATTATTTATACCTAATACAATGTAAATGCTATGTAAATAGTTGTTATACCGTATTGTTTAGGGAAGAAGACCAGAAAAAAAGTCTGTACATGTTCAGCACAGATGCAACTATCACAGGCCTAACTACAGAGTACATGTCAGCAACAATGTGACATTTTCCCAAATATTTTTGATCTGCTGTTGGTTGAATTGCAGATGTGAATACGGAAGGCCAACTGTATGCTCCTTTTTGGGGGAAAGCAAAGAAGCTCCTGATGTATACATTTAAAGTTCTTTGAATGTCACCGACTAGAAGGTTGTAGCTCTTCACCAGCACTCATTTTACAATATTTGAACTTACACATGTCCATTCATGACAAAAAAGGACAGCATATGTGTACTACATTAAATAAAATGTCAAAAAAGGTCGTAGCAAAAAAAAAAAAAAGGGAGAGAAAGAAAGTTTGAGGCCCATCTTCTCAGAGCAGGCTCTCATCTGGGTAGAATTGTGTAATAATAGAATTCAGGTCATAGTAATGTCGAGTGTTGGGTTATAGACAATTTTTGTCCTCAATGCCAGTTTTAGGTGCCTTCCATGTTTAAGAAAAAAATGTGAGCCTTCAATGAATATTCTTGTTGAATTAACGCTGAAACAAGAATTTCTCATTATATCACTTTCAAGCTTCTAGTTTGGTTTAATCAAAGAGTATTCTGAGATTGCAGAGCGAAATTTTTAAAAACATTTGTCATCATTTTCAACCATTTATCTGTGTGAACCATATTTTCTGGATGCAATGCAACCAAACAAAATTTAGAAATAAATCAGATGATGAAGCTGTCAACCAACAGTCCTCTTTAAAATTTTTTTATATTTACAAAGATAAGTCTCAATATTCTCATTAATGGATTTCATAATAAAGAAAGACTATAAATGAACTTATAAGGGAAATTTATGCCCACAAAATATCTTTCTTTCTTTGCTTTCTGTAGTAGAGTTCTATATGAAATTTGATTAAAAAAAAGAGATTGGTGCTTTAGAAAGTTTGAACCACCACTGATCTAGTCCAGGAGTTAGCAAGCTATAGCCCACCAGCCAAATCAGACCCTCTGCCTATTTCTGTACATAGTTTCATTGGAACACAGACACACTTGCACATTTATACATTCTCTGTGGTTGCTTTTTGTGCTACAATGGCAGAGGCATATAGATGTGACAGAGACCACATGGCCTGCAAGGCTAAAATATTTTTTATCTGGCCCTTTATATAAAAAGTTTGCCAACTCCTGATGTAGTCATACTCTAAGTCACTTAATTTGGAAGTTTATGTGTCAGAATGTAAGAATCACCAATTCCCTGAACTGCTGTCATTATTAAATAATTCAATGTTGAATGCATTCAATACTGAACTTCTGGGGCATTATAAGAGATCTTTAAACTTTAGGATATGGTAGAAAAGTAGCCATTCTCAGGAAAAGGAGTATAAACTTTTCCTTTACTATTTAAGTGACTATAAGAGTACACTAACATTGTCTGGTAATAAAACCTACAAGATATCAATTAACAACCAGCAAGTGACTGAGTTCATAATGAATTTGTTTGAAAGACTTAATTTACAGCCAGAGATTATTCAGGTATCTAGGCACGATCTTTGTATCTATTTCCAAGAAATGTGTCAGTCCCTGGTGTACCATACTAACTCCTAAATATTAGCCTCTCCCAAGATAACACTTATACCATCCAGAGCTGACCCCAATATAAAGATGACGTGTAGCCATCCATTCACATGTATAAAAGAGAGAAATTCCTCAAGACAGAAAATTCTGTTTTAATATTTCTATGTTCATTTGACAGTTGTAAGTGGGCCAACTAGTCCCTTTACTTTTTCCCATCACAGGAAGAGATTTTGTAAAATGGAGCAATGTTATACAGCAAATGAGAAATAGATCAGGTTGAGGCGGGGAAAGACTGCTTCATGGATCCCCATTGGTTCTCATAGCAGACCTTGATTCTGACTTTTATTAAATAAGAGGTCATCACCAAAGGCCAAAGCAAAGAATGAGGTTTATTCTCTATATGTTTAAGAGCCTGCACTCACCTGTTTTGGCCTGGGAATCAGGTGCTGTGATCTCCATGATGAGATTTTCTAAAGATGTGCCTGTGCAATTGATTTCTTCTACCAAAGTTCCCTTACTTGTCCAGTCATCTAGGAGACCCTGTTTCAAGAACAAAAAGGCTAAATGTAACATCTAGAAGCTTTCTCCTCATAAGTGGGGACATCTGTTCTTCTATATATACTCCCTAGTTATGATGAATTAAGAGACCATCCTCATATATTGATCTTAGACAGCCAGGTATGAAAGAATGATATCTTGAAATAATCAGGACCTTCCCATTCATTCATTAATTATTTATTTAATGAGTATTTACTATAGGCCAGGCATCATGTTAGACACTGGGAATACAAAATAAGGATACAGTTCTTAAAACCAAGAGTTCAGATTATCAATTGCATTGTAATGTAATATATGTTATTACAGAAATAGACAATCAGTAAATTTTGAGAACACAAGAGGAGACACATCTAACTCTGGCTAGAGGGAGGAAAGCTCTGAGTTAAGACAAGAGGTTGCCAAGTGGCCAAAGGTAAAGGCATGCATGTAAAGAATAAAAAGGAAATGGCCTCTGCAAAGTAAAATGAGGAGCTAAATAGTGATGTGCAGAGAAATACACAGAATCATAGGCTACACTTTGCATTTTCAAGGGAACTTTTTATTGGCTTTAAGTTGGGAAATAATGGGATCTGTTTTAATACTTAAGTACCAAGTCATTTTGTGTCTAAGATATGGACTGCCTACCATGGTAATAAGATTTTACTCCAAAACAGGGACACCATCCTTGCTTTCAATCCCTTCCTCTACACTGAATTTCCCTGATAATTAGTTTGCTTTTGACTTAAAGCTGGAGAGCAGCAACAGAAAAAGACGGAGAGCCATGAACATCTAGCAAGCTCATTCTGCCTAACTTCAAACTGAACCTTATCAATTCACAGCTGCTAATTTTTATTAATTACTCTTGACTCCAAAGGGCCACAGTTCCCAAATTATGCACTGACTCACAGGACATTATAAATTTTTAAATGAAATACAGTGACATCTGTTGGACACCATATGAACAACCACTCTATTATGTTGTTTGGACCTGACCACTTGGCAAGTGAGGTTTTCTATTTTTGTTTTTGGCCTTGTGCTGCCATGAAAAATTTCTTGAAACATAAGGGTACTGTGAACCAAGAAATTGGGAAACCTCTGCCCTAGGAAATTCCCTACAGCAAATGCTCCTGTACTCTCTTCAAACTTTTTTCTTTCATCTGTTCAAGATAAATCCTGCTTTACTAAGACAATAAGGATGAATGCATAAGAGTTAGTTGGAAGCTGGTTTCAACAAGAAGAGATGTGTTAGAGGTATAAGCAGAGGCCAGATGACTACAAATCAAAGATGGTACAGAAAGACTCTGCAAAGGATAGGAAAAAGGTGTCCTACCTTTGAAGGCACCTTCCAAACATCTGATCCTAACCTTTCCTTTATTAGTTGTAGTACTAGTTCTTATTTCCTTGATTTTATAATCATATATCTAGTCATTGGCTCACATATAATTGTTTAATTCTCAAACATACAATGAGAGGTTAAGCTTCTCCAGCTGGAGTTTGGCAACTGTCTATCTTTTTTACGATGCACCATAGCATGAGAGGCATCTAAGAAATTGCTGAAACTTTACAAGTACCATTCCCAGATTATTGTTTTGGTTTTTTAAATAAGAGATGTTTTGGTGCTCAGTGCTTGGGTAGGAGTGGGTAGGAATTTCTATAATGGTGCATATGGATAACTTGCATTTCTCATATCACTTTCCCACCACATTTGGAGATGAGTCCATACACGCTTCTAAACTGCTGTCTAGCTCGATTCCTGGAGATCTTTTTGTTCGCTTACCTTCAGGTGTTCAATCTGCTTTTCCAGCTCTTTAGTACTCATGAAAGTCTCTGGAGGTGGAATACTCCCTTCAATTTCTTTCAGCCATTTCTGGAAGGTCCTAACCAGCTTCCGGAATTCATCCAATTGTTCCTGGCAAGATGACGCATCTTCTTCTCTGTCAGTGAAGACGTTTTGTTACTTGTGAAACTAAGCTGTGTGAAAAGTCAACTTGAACTAAAACAAGGTTCATTCTTGGATTCCAGGCATCAGTTTCCTAACAGGCCCTTTCCTTTCCATCATTTTTTCCACAGCAGCTCTGGCTAAACAACCACATACAATATAGGAGAGCATCAAACTAAGGAATCTGTTGCCCTTGTTTGGACATTTCTGAGGAAAGAAGTCTTCAATCTTACTCTAGGCTAAAGTGAAAGTGAGAAAAAGTAAAGGGAGCCTGCTATTTAGGTACTAGGATACAGTGGAAAGAATGCAGGCTTTGGATCCCCATTCTAGCTCTGCTACTTTTTGGGTATTTGACTCTTTCAAGGCCTAACCAAATACTAATTCCTTTAGTAATTAAGATGTTAAAAATGAAGCTCTAAGAAGTTAGGCTAAGTACACCAATATATAAAATAAATCAGGGAGAAAGGAGAAAGCAATTTGGAATTCTGTTTTGGAAATGGCCACATCTATCAGACTTCAAGCCAGGTATTCTGGTTCCTTGAACAGCTGAAAGGTCCTCAGCATGGGGGAAGAAACATAAAGCCTTCTTGCCTTTGTCTGCCTCCCTTCCACTAAATAACCTGCTGCTTATAGTACTGGTTTGAGCAACTGCTTTCCTCTAATTGATAATGCCAATATTTGTAATTATATTTATGGCTAAACCAAGAGAAAAAGTCTTATCAAGCTCTTAAACCTATGTGAGGCTTTCTAATAGAGGAATCGTGGCTTTTCAATAATGAACAGATAACCTGAAAAGAATACAGATACTCCTCTAAAACAGCAACTTAAATGTGGTCAAAACAAGCAAGGTGAGTGCCAACATAACCTTTAATTATGCCTGGAAAATCTCCTCTAATTTTTCTCTTTATTTTAATCCTGTCACAATCCTACTTGGTCCTCCAAATTTGTTCTATTTGATTCAGGTAGCCTGGGCTTTTGAGGGTACAGAGAGGAACTGAGCCCCATTGCATTGAAGGCGTTATTTAGTAATAGAAAGACCATTAAGCATCAAGTAGCTTGGGTAGCTGTGGCTGAAAGAGGCACTTTTCAACCCACTATGACTCATTAGCAGAGTTCTTGATGCCATCTTTTCTAGTGAAGAAGGAATAGATAATCATTTCACTCAACAGCAAGAAAAAATTAGTTCCCCAACACTGACCAAGGTATTTGAGAACTCACCTTTCTTTAACTGTCTTCTGGAGCTCTGTGAAGTCCTTTTTGAGGTTCTGTATCCTGTCCTGATGCTGGGACAGGTCCAGTGCAAAGCCACAGGAGCTCAGTTCAGTGACTAGATGCTCGAGAGTCTCAAGGTTCTCCTGTTGGTCTTGCATTTCCAAATTGAGCTCCTGGTCAAGCAAACAGGAAATGTATTAAGTCCTCTGGTCCTTTATAAGTAAATATACACTAAAAGATGGAAGATATCTAGACAGCATAACAGAGTGGAGGTTTTTGGAGTCAAAAAAAGAACTCTCTGAAAGTCAATCATGGCTTTGCCACTTATTAGTCTGTGATCTTAAGCTATTAAACTTCTCTAAGTTTCTACAGCCTATCTCTTCTCCTGTAAAACAGGCAAATACACTCTCTCCGTTATTATTTAACACTGTATTGTAGATATTAGGTAAGAGAAAATAATGTGTGGCATAAAAATTTGAAAAAGAGATAAAACTATATTTTCAGATTACATGAAAGGATACTTGTAAACTCAAAAGAATCAACAATACAACTAAATCAAACAATGAAGTAATTCAATAAATAGCAGGAAATAAAACCAACATATGAAAATCAAGAATGAAAACTTCATTTACAATAGCAGTACAAAAGGTACAGCTTTAGGAATCAACTAACGAGAAACGTATAAAATCTTTATGAATAAAACTTAAAAAAACTTCTGAAAGGCACAAAAGCAGACCTGAATAAATAGACCCATAAAAATATGTGTATGTATTTATACACACATGTATGAATAGCTTAATTTAATGCGACCCAAATAAAAATACCAACTTTTTCTCTCTAGAAATAATAAAGTTGATTCTGAAGTTCATGTGGAAAAACATGTGCAATTATAGCTATGAAAAAGCTTGTAATAAAAAAAAGTAATTAGGAAAACTGGTCCTAGATATTAAAACATACTATGAAGCTTCTATAATTAAAAATAGTATGCTATATGACTAGGTAGACCAGTGAAACAGAATGATGCAGCCATTCGAGAGTTGGAGTTGGCCACTCCTTGGTCAAATGAAGTACATGCATATACTATAGCCCAGCGATTCCGCTCCTGCACATACATACATATCCGTGGTAGGTAATACTTCTCACCAAATATTTCTAGCTCTGCACCTGCTAGGTACATGGTAGGATTACATTTCACCATAGTCAGATATGGTCCAGTGAAACTTGCTTTGACTAATAAAATGCGAACATATATGATATCCCCACTGCAGCAATAATTATGGAAGCTATGTCAGGATGAAGTTTCCATCAGCCTAAGTTCCTGAGTGACCATGATGAGATAAGTGACCTGCTAATCTGGGTTGAACATGTAATGTGAGTGAAAATTAAAATCTAGGCTATGTTTTTTAAAAATGGGAAAACAGTGCCTGTTTTAAAGGATGGTTGTGACAATTCTTTAAGTTAATGCAGGTAAAGTTTCCAGTATACTGACTGATATATTGTATGCTCAGTAGATGTTGGTCTCCTCCTTGCCCTTCTTTTGCCTTTATTCTGTCAGTCTGGGAGATATATCCTCACCTGGATCTGCTGGAAGAAGTGTGCAATATCTTGATCTGGCTGATTTCCAGAGGCCAGCATCCGACTTTTGTTTTCCATGAATTGCTGCAGCTTATCAGAGAGATGTTCAAACATCTCTGCCTGGGGCAGAAGCTTCTTTAGGGAGCTCTCCCTCTCTTGCTGTTGTAGACAGAGCTGCTCGAAGCGTTGGCTCACCTCCGCCAGTTTGCCCTGCAGCACTGCAGCTGTGGTGCTGTCTGCTGTCTCCATGAACCGAGTCACCATCTCACGGGTGGCCTCCAAGCTGCTCTTTTGCCGAGCAATATCCTGCTTCAATTTCTGTCATCAAGAACATGTCTGTCAGTTCTTGGCTCACTTATTTTAGGATATCTGAGCCATGAACTAATAAACTTCTAATAACTACATGTTCACCTCCTCAAAGAGGGTTGGAGGATTGCATCTGAGCCTTCAGAATACCATACATCTCATCCCCTTAGTTCTCTAACTCATTTCACCAAATCACTTTGCTATCACCACGGTTCTTACAGTTTAACAATGGTTTAGAAATTGAGTAGAAATATCTTCACATGGATTAGCTATCACCTCTAAGTCTCATTAAAAGATTTATAGAAATGACTTCTGCTACTTTTTCAAAATGATGCAGTTATGAAACATGGCAAATATAACCTTTATGGGAACTCAGGGTAGAGAACTCACCATGTTAGTGGCCAGGGCTTCTTGGATGACTCCCGAGGACAGAGATGCCACCTGCTCTTCTTCCAGGTTTTTTTCAACTTCCTTAATGGACTGTAACAAGCTCTCCAGGCTTTCCTGGACACTCTGAGATTGAGCAATTGCCTTCTGCAGCAGAGCAGAGCGCTCAGCCAGGCTACAGGAGAGACTTTGGAAATGGCTAAGTATGAAACCTGGAAAATTAAAGCCATGAGAAAAGAGAGTAAACTATTTTTGAGTTGTGCTTTTAAAAATAATGTATTTAAATCTCACATGTTAATTATAATAACAGACATCAAGATGAATAGAAGGAATAAGCTTAAAGGGTATTAATATTTGAGCCAAATTCAATAAGCACTATTTATTTAGCCCTTACAAAGTGCTAGGAATTTCTGTCATTAGGAACATGTCTGTCCTAGATGCTGAGGACTAAAGTCTCTGCTTTCTACAAACTTAAAATTCTAAAAGAGAGCACAGGCAGAAGAAGGGACATCACAATTAACCATGAAAATAAAATCCTAAGTGCTATTTTGGTACTAGGACTTCTGTACTGAAGAGCCAGAAATAAGAATGATTATTTATCTTTTATATCTTTTTTTGGAGGGGGGGGGTGGTAGTCATGACTTTATAAAATGTAACCTCTTGGCTACATTTGGAAGCATAAAGATTTCATGATAAGCACTCAATGTTATCAGCTAAGCAACAGGAGAAACTTCAGGGGTAAAGCAATGAAGAAATGACTAGTTTACTTTGGAAAGAAGTAGTGTGTGGCTAGAAAGCAGAATGCCTGGGGAAAAGAGATTGAAGCCAGATTGCAAAGGTACCTCGATGATGCAAGAATGTTCATTAGAAGGTGAGCTATTATTTATGTTTATATCCTCAGCACCTAGCTAGCATCAGATACTTGTGCAACGCATTGTGATGTATTACAGAACAGAGGTACATACTAGGAATTGAGAGAGCACTATTACTGTTGCTGCTTCATACCTGTAGTTTCTTGAATATGCTTGTGGTCTAGGGCTGGCTCCCCTTCAATTTCCATGAGGTCATGAGCTACTTTTTGGAGCTTTTCTACAGGTACTTGGTGCTCAGCCAATTCCTCCTGCAACTGCTGCTTATCCATGAAAAAGAACAAAAGAAAAATATCTGAGTGAGTAACCAAAGCTGGTTCTAGGAATCTAGAGTTACTAAGCAGCTTATAGAGTAATTCTCAGCTTATCCACAGCCATAGATATTAAAGTGTTTAGGGATCAGATCTTGTCCAAAGAACCCCAACCATGGTATTTAACCTATGTCAGTATTAGCTTTGCTTTGGGGTACTTTAAGTAATGCAATACAACAGCCCGTGTCCTGGGTTACCTTTGTTGTTGCAAGCTGCTGTTGCAGGACCCCAGGGTCAGAGGCCACAGTATCTGAGAGGAGCTTCTCCACCCTGGCCTCACAAGCCTGCATCCAGGCCTGCAGGCTGTCGGCACCGCTCTGGAACTGCTGATACTGGCCTAGCAGCATGTTCAGGTGAGAGCCCAATTGTGTACACTGTACCAGAGAAAGAAGGAAAAGCAGGCTTTTAAGCAAGGCCAGGCCAAAGGTAGAAGCTTCCTAGGCATAGTCTAAAGAGAAGCTTGCCTTTTTTACAGGGAACTCACCGTCACTACAGTTAGGGGCAGTGCTATCCACAGACAGTGATAGCAACCACCTCCTATGAGTGGGGTCTTCATTGTTTGAGCCATACTATTCACCTCAACTTTATTATGTACTAGAGAAGATTTAGTGAGCCATATAACAAACCACCAAAGAACTATACATCAGGCTGCAGGCAGAAAGGGAATGAGAGATACAAAAGGTGTTCCTCTTTGGGGGTTAGAGGTATTGATAGAAAACACAAGACAGGTAAGAAGAACTGACTAGATCCTACACCTTAGAAGCTAAAGGGAGTTCTTTGATACAGAAGAAGATAAGGATTTACCCTAGATGCTCTCTCTAGGAATATAGCCTGTGTACTTGGTTTAAGTTTCCCTTGTACATGTCTTTAGGGAGCCTGTGTCTCCTGGTCAGAACAGAGAAAGGCAAGCACCTCTGCCTTCATCACTGGAGTGAGACATACCCCTGATATTGCTAGGATCAGATATTAGCCTGCGGGCCTCCACGTTTTGCATTTTTGTGCAGCTTATAATGACATTCTGCCTGTGGTTAATATACAAATTAGCTTGCTCACTATGTCCTCAGGTTTCTGAGCCCCAGAAATCACCCACAGTTGTGTGAGGGCAGCCATGATCATTTTACCACAGGCTGCCAGGAGCCTCTCCCATACCTTTGCATGGAGAGCAGTGTATCTCTCTGTTGCATCCTTCAGCTTGTCCTTCACTAAGGTTCCAGTTGCCAATGGTTCCCTGCCTTCCTCAAAGCTGTTTTCAGTGTCCAGCACTTTCTGTCCTGAGATTGTCACAAATCTCAAGTCTCCTTTGTGGGAAATTACGTCCTCTGAGAAGCTCCCTTGCCGCTTTAGCAAGGAGGGAAGGGCTTCGGGGCTGCTGCCCCCCTTATGCATATTCTCCAGCTCCTTCTCAGACCGTTCCAGCCAGTTTTCAAACTCTCTATGATCCTGCAGAAACTTCTGTAGCTCATCCTGTAGTGTCTGCACCCGCTTCAGCTCTGCCTCTGACTGGGCCAGGGAAGTCGCATACTGTTCCTTTAGCTCTCTTAGCTTCTCTTGCAACATCTGTCGTTCCTCAGGTGTGAGGTTGTGGCCATGTTGGTCCAGGAATGCCTGAGCTGACTGGGTGGCCAGGATGAAATTTTGCTGCTGAGACAGCAATTCTTGGTGACAGGTCTGGAAAAAAAAAAAAATCCCCCAAAACAAAGGACAAAATCAGTAGGAACACCACAATAATTTGGTTACATCTATAGCTAGAGATACAGATCTCTATAGGTCACTTTTCTAGTTGCTTGGCAATCACCAGTATTTCTCTTTCTCTAAGTATTATGCCATATGCTAATCCTAGCTGAAATGACACATATAGAATCTTATAGTTTTCAAAGAGATTTTACATGTATTATCTCATCTGATTTATGGTACAGTCTGCAATGTAGGAAGACAATATTGTGAATATTAAAAAATGTACTATGTTTTGACTGAGGTCATACAGATAGTTAAGGGATGAACTGATAATAATGTAAGGTGAGACTAAGCTGGGTGAGCTATATATATGGCAATATGATAATTTTTAATTCTTAGCTGTGAAACATGCACTCACATATTGATGAAGACTGTCCCTACTAGAAAGATCTAGGAAAATTAATCCATTAAGTAAACAGCTCATATATTAGTGAGAGTAAACTGTATTTCTGGGAAGTATAGGTAATTTATATCTTTATGTGCATGTGCTATGTATGTCTATGTACTTATAAACGAAACTTTTTCGATTCTGATGGAATATTAGTTCTTTCAGAACAATAGGGGTTGTTTTAACAATGTTCTTCCTGAGTCTTACAGAAGTCAGTAGGAATTCAGTCTGTGTTCCTGACTATCTGTTTATGCAACCACCTAGAGAAGGACTATAGCCTACTTTTCTTCAGAATATCATCTAGTTTCAATCTGTATCAATAGCAACCTGACAACTTCAGCTTCCAATGTCATCTCAGGGAAGCTAAGATTCCTTCCCAGAATGGAAATGGTACTTGGTCAGGCTGATTGCTGTCAGTGAGAGGTGTCAGGGAGGTCTCTATTACAGCAGGACCATCTCTACTCTGTGTTGTTGTTACAAGACTGCCAGGGCCTTGGGGGACACATTATAATGAATCTGCCAAGTACAGAAGTGGAATGCCAGAGATGGAAATCCTACTAATACAAAATAGGGCAATAGCCTGCATAAGTCCTTCAACAGAAGCACTCCAGCTAATTCACATTTTCTTTGCCACAAAGGTGTCACGACTAAAATATGTGATCTGTGTGTTTCATAAGTGCCTTAAATATATAATCATCTTTCAATCATGCAATATAATGTGCCTGCATGTGCCAGTTAATGTCCTAGAAGATGGTTTATCTGATTGGTTCACTGGTTTATCTCCAGTGCCTGTCATATAGCAGGTGCTCAATATTTGCTGAATAAATGAATAAATGAGTAGCACTATATGGTAAGAAATAGTTTCTTGGGGGCAATAGGGAGCCATTAAAAGGATACACACACACATCTCATTTTAGAAAGATCACTTAGTGTGGGAGATGGATTGGAGGGTAAAAGCCAACAGGCAAGGAGACCAGTAGAAGCTACTACAATAACAGAAGTGAAAGTTGATAGTAGTCTCAACTACAATAACATCTCAGTGGATATGAAAAAGTGTGGCTGACTGTGAAAGAGATATAAGCAGTACAGGATTTGATGACTGATTCGATACAGGACAGTGAGATAGGGAAAGGAATCCAGGATGATGTCTCATTCAGGTAATTAAGTGTGAATACAGAAAATAGAACATGTTTAATTGTAGTAAACAGAAGTTCTATAGTAAACAGAAGTTCTGTTTTTCATTTTGAGGTGCTTGTGTTGCCAAGATGCAAAAAGACATGTAATGGCCTGAAGCTCAGGATAAGAATCTGGCCTGGAGACAAATATATACATGGAATGATAATTGAAGTGTTGTGAATGGATGACATTATCCAAGGAGAGTATATTCTGAAAGATGAGAAGAGGCCTTGACTATTACTTGGAAGCACAGTAATATTTCAAAAGCTGGCTAGGGGAAAGGAAGAAATTATCAGGGCACAGCAGCGCTATGGAAAGCAAGGGAGAAAGTATTTCAAGGGGTGTGACCAACAGTGTCAAAGCTGCTGAGACATCAAAGAAGATATGGACTAAGAAGTGCTCACTAGATTTAGGAGGAAGAAGGTTATGGTGACCTGCTTGTGCAGAAGAGAGCCCCTAGCATAGTGTGGACAAGCTAACATCCTTACCTTCATCTTCTCACATTGCTGGTCCAATTTCTCTGAGGCTTGGTTGACCCCCATGTGACCATCGGTGGTATCCAAGGCTCCTCTATCCAGGCTAGCCCCTGAGAGCTGCTGCGTTTGTCCACTGGATGATCTCACTGAAGCCACCCAATTTAAGAGAGCATCGATCTTACTCCTGTTCTCTGCCAGTTCTTTGGCTGCTTTACTCTGAAAACCACAGAGGAAGTCTAGTGAGAAGCCCCTATATACTCAGGAATTAATGTACAGGTTATGTAAAGGGAGAAATTTTTATGCTTAAGAAAAAGAGGAACTCTAAGACAGTATAAACAGTCTTTGAATCCATAAAAAAGAATGAGCATCTTCTAAATTTGTTGAACAAATAATTATTTAAAACGATCTCTAGATTTTGTCTATATCTTATTGGTTTAAAAAAAAGGGCGGGGCAGGGGGGAACAAATCCTAGGATCTAAAAAGCTTTATTTTATTAAGAGATGATTTAGTTCTGTCACCTCAGCAAGGCTTCATGGAATCCTTTCTAGGAACACCCAAGTAGTACACTGGCTTGCCAGGGTAAGAGCTAGTAGTCACACTCAATTACCTGGCTGCTCCACCCTAAGGGAAATGCAAACCTCTCCTATCCTCTTCTCTGCCAAACAGAACACTGAGTTCTGAAACTAGCCTCTCAAATTCTATTTTCTGACTCTTCAAGTATTTTAGTTAATTAAAAAGTATATGCCAGGTGATACATTCATGTAGTTTAGAATTCATCTTTAGGTATTTCTCGTTTTTCTACCTCCTTCGTTAGCATCAAGAGTCCATGGCCAGACAGAGGGTTCTAATTCAGTCTGCTGGCACAGAGTGAAATACAGAAGGCCATTTGTAACTACTTTCTCCCAGGCTTATCCCAGTGCCATGATTCCCACAGAGATTACAGTGGCAGCTTGAGGATAGCTTTCGGCCCACTAAGACTCTTCAAATCGTCCCCCCTAGCCCTCTGAATCACCAGTCCAGATTCATGTTAGAAACCTGCCAGTTGCTTTTTTGGTGGTGGGGGTGGTAATATGAACTTCCCATCAACTACCCCTGACTTTAAAAGTCCTTCAGGTTGTTTCCTATAAAAATAAATACTGGCTCAGAGACCAGCTCCTGAAGTAGCCGTTCTTCATGATTTTATGCTTTCTGCAAGGTAGTTTTCCCTCATTACCTTGCATTTGTGTAGGTACTAAAATTTTCTTTAAAAACAAAAACAAACCCCAAATATCATAGCAGTCTGGTTACCTTTTCAGTCTCCTGCTGTAAGGCTGAGGTCACTACTTCCTCCAGCTCTTTCTGGGCCACCCGTGTCCGTTCCTGGAGAGCCTCATATTGCTCCTTAGCCTGATGAAGTTTTTCCCGAAGAGCTGTCAGCTCCTGGGGGCTCAGCTTGGTCTGGTTCTCTTCCAGGAACCCTTCAATGTCTTTGACAACACTGGCAAATGAGGCGGCATGATTCTGAATGTCATCCTGCAAATCCTTAACACATGAAAACAGGGATGGCAGAGCCTTCGACTTTGGTATTACAAAGACCTCTAAGAGTATGAGGACAGAATGACTAGGATTATGTATCTGCAATGGGCATACGTCCCTGACTATGATCTGCCTAAGGTTTAAGCCTAAACCAGTGCAAATAATACACTTAAAAATATTTTTAAGACATTTTCTAATATTTAATTTTCTAAGCACACTATAAATTTCTAAGCAGATATTTAGTGAAGACAAAAAATAAACTGCCCATAAATATGTTGTAGAACAGAGATTTTTATTTTGTAATAAGTTATCCTCAAAGAGATCATTCTTCTATAAAGAAGAGTTGACAACTGGATTCTAGGTGAGTCAAGGCCTGATTGTTCCTTTATAGTCTCTTGGTTATCACTCCTTATCCTTAAAGTAGACTTTAAGACCCAGCATGATATAGGTATTGCCTAGTCTACAGCCTCATCCTTCACTAATCTTTCCTTTGTTTTGGTCTTTGTAGGCTAAATGCACTAGCTTTCTTTCAGTTCTTGAATATGTTGTTCTCATTCCCATTTCCACCTCAAGACTGATGCAGAGGCCTCTGCCTGGCATATTCTCTTCCACCTCCTGCCTCTTCATGCATTAACCCTTACATATCCTTCATTTCTCAGTTTCAGTGACACTTCTTTGAGGTAATCTTTTCTGACATCTTAAACTAGATGGGGTCTCTCTGTTACATGTTCTCAGGTAACTTTTCCTTTATAGATATAATAGTTAAAAATTATATGCTCATTTTTGTGATTGTCTGTATAATATCTGTCTTTCCCACCAGACTGTAAATTTCTTGAGAGCAGGGATGGCTACCATTACGTTGCCAGCACTAAGCACTGTGCCTGGCACATAGCAAGCCTTAATAAATATTTGTTGAAGGAAGGAAAAAAAATGAATTAACTAATACTGACCTTCAAGTCACTCTGGTTCTTCTGTAAAGCAGAGAGATCCTGCTGGGTGGCTCTTCCTTGGTGGCCCACCAATGCTCTTTCCGCCTGTTCTACCCAGCTACAAAGATCCTCCAGTTTCTGGTGGCAAGTATTTTGTTGTTTCTGCAGAGTCTAATTAAAATGCAAAGGGGCCAAGAGACAATTAATAATTCTCATTTTACGAATAAAAGATAACTCCCTGAAATATAAAGAAAGAAGGTTATATCTTAAGAATGAAAAAGTTGACGAGAGACTAGAACAAGAAAAAGCACAGAAATCATATACAGAAAGCTCCCCTCATTTGGACAATCTGTTGATCTGGGTCTATGGTCTGGATTTTCATTAAGGGTAATTTCAGGTGAGAGAATGCTCCCAGGTTTTGGTCCGGGAGCTCCTTTGCCAGATTGCTATTATCCTTGGAAATGGGGAGCAGAGAGCCCAGATACTTAAAAATCCACAGATGATAACAGTGATGATAATAAATTAGTGGTTCTGATTAATTCCTCTACCAGAACCAGAGGATGTGGTACATATTAAGTCAAAATATGCAAAATTAGAAGGACTGGACTAGGAGGAAAAATCAAGATACTGGACAATTCATAAGCTGATTGAGCTTCTAGATAATTTAACTGACTTTATAAATCAAACATCTCACAAATGCAGACACCCATTAAATGGAATGATTACATGCCAGACATGAGGAACTTGACTATTTTGAGAAGGAAACTCCCCCAAGATTAGCAACTGACTCAGTCCTTCAGGTGTCTACATTGATATCAAAGAGAAAAGCCAGGCCCACGGGGAGAGAGGGAATATGTTTCTGTGCCTGATTCTTGCTTTAGATCTCATCTCAGTTGCCTGACATTGAAGCACCTGATTGAGCAATTGAGCATGATGTGTTCTCCTGACCATCCTTCTAAAACCATTTTCCACCAGTTTCTACCTTCTGATGGCGTTTTAGTCACCTGCACTTACAAACAGGTGCCCAAATTGGCCCTCTCTCCCCCTCTTTAGGACAAATAGAAGGGCTGTGGAAGAGAACTCCTAAGAGCTCTTCAGCTGTAAAACGGGATCCTCATGAGTTAGGATGGGTGCGGACTGAATCTGAAAAAAGCAAAGCAAACAAGTTAACACACAGACGTACACATGCATTCAGGGCAAATATAGAGAGAAGCAGAACATTTCTGACAATAACAAGGTTAATAAACATTGTGAAATTAATTACACGCTCAGAGAGAATGTTCACATGCAGTTCTATCACCTGCTGCAGCTTAGGGGCCTACCCTGGATCTGGGCTGTGTCTTAAAAAAGGGTGGCTCAGATCAATGCTATTTCATTAATTGTCCACAGGTTACATAAATTCCCAAGTGAGGACACTGCAAATTTTCAGATTTGGAAATTAACTTAAAACATTTCACTAGTTTTATTTCAATTTCAATTTAATACAGTTGAAACAACTAAGCTGTAATGGAGAACAACGAACTGACTAACCTGATTTCCTTTAAGTCTGACTCAAAAGCTCAATTCTGGTTTGCACAATATTTAATAAAGGAGACCCTGAGATGGACTTGCTAGTGACAACAACAATTTTAATATTGTCTTGCTGAATTCCAACTTATTATTCAAATAGCAGAAATGGCATAAGCATCATTCTTGGCATTCTAAGGTTATTTTTCTCTTAACGCAATTACGTTTTGTAGGAGGGCTGTGATGAAGGTGGTAGGATTGTTAGTTTTTCC
Source organism: Eidolon dupreanum (assembly GCA_028627145.1). NCBI lineage: Eukaryota > Metazoa > Chordata > Mammalia > Chiroptera > Pteropodidae > Eidolon > Eidolon dupreanum. The sequence goes on along the minus strand of CM053502.1, from coordinate 21,513,872 downwards.
CTAAAATGTATCACCCCTGCTTCTATAGTTTTCCATAATTGAATAAGCACTGAGCACTACAGTGTGAAGGTGCTGAAAAATAATAATTTAAGAGGTGCTAAAAAATATGATTCTGATAAAAATTTCCTTGTCAGCTGTTTGAAGGTTGTTAAAGAATCTTATTGTTAATTATTTAAAAAGCCCCAGAATAAAACTGATTTCAAAACCATTCTTAAGAGCTCAGAGTACCTAAATGCTCCTAACAGCTTTCAAAAGAATGCTGAGGGAAAAAAAAGGGCTAGGGATGTGATTTTCATTTGTAAGTCAGAGACAATCAGATACAGTGAGGGTAGAGTCCATTAAAAGAGAAAATACTTGCACAGGCATACACACATAAACACATTCTTTCACACGCACACATAAAACCAAAAACATGGCAAGAAAAAGAGCCAGAACAGCTGCCTCCTGGACCAGAACCAAACTGGCCTGAATAATATGAAATTTCAAAATTGGTAAATGCAGGCTCTTAGAATCATGATAGATGGAGTTTGGCCAGAAAATCCAAACAGGAGACATCCCAAAAGACAAATTGAGCCCAGCTGCTGGTTCAGTCTGACCTTGACCTGGGCTGCCTGCTCCATTTGTTGAAGATGGCCCTGTAAGGCATTCATCTGAGTTGCAGTCTGCTCCACAAGGTCCTGGAAGGACCTCTGCAGTTCATTCAGAAGCCTCAGCATCTGTCGGTTCTGCTGAGGGGACAAATCCTGGGCATGCTCAGAGATAAAGAACTGAATATCAAAAGCAAGAGCATCCAGCTGAGATTTCCTTTCAGACATGGGCTGTTTCAAATCCTAAGGTAAGTAAGGAAAGAGAGGAAAAAAGAAGAAAGAAATAAAACTTCTAATTCTCTGTTGAAGCTGAAGCTTTTGGTTCTAATCAAAGAACCAACATAATCACCAGAGGTTAATTTCCTCTGTATTTTTATAATTGACACTGATAATTTCTAGAGCCAAATTAGCACTGGCAGTCTCTCTTATTTCTGGTCTCTCTGCATTCTTCCTAAATTACAATTAGGTTTCCTTTACTGCATATTGATTTCCAAATGCAGCAATTTCAATTATTTATGTTACAGAATTACACTACTGCTAATCCCAGATATCTGTAAAAAATATATTTTTTTAAGTTTTGGAAAATATAACAAATTTCTGGTCTGAGATATATCTGTCTAATTATATTTTCTTAGGTTCAAAAATCTATTTGCATTTGTCCAACAGCGAGTTACCAGTAGGTCAGAAGGGAGAAATTACTCAACTTATTTCAGTTCACTAAAATTTGATTTTTACAGTAAGTAATGTTGCTTATTTTTTTAAAAACTATAAAGGATTATAGTCAGACTTTCTTATATAAGTTATATTGTTCCCTTAAAACAGTAAAATCTGCCTAACACTAATAGTATCTGTTTTCAGATAATTAAAATCATGTAATTTTCCCACAAACATTTAGTGACCATCGGCTATATTACACTGGGTGCAATAAAAACAATTAAGATATCTATAATCTCTACCACTTTGAAAATGAGAGTAGTCAGCAATCCTGCAAAGCATGCTGGGAGAGCTTCTTGGATATTTATCATAAGACCATGCTTCCTTCATCTGTGAACACACAGATTTTGGAAATTATCACTAGGGCAACAAGGGCTTTAGTCCATAGCCCTCTTCCCATAAAATAATTCACAGAAGTTATAACTATGAGAAGAAACCAATGCATGATATGCTTTGTGTTTTAATATCTTATACTATGTCATAGAAATTTTTCTCACCCTTGATTCTTTATAATACCCTGTCAGTGAACAGATAGAGTCTGCTACTCTTTCCCCTAATTTTATCTTGAATAAAAGGGTAAGGAAGAAGAAGGCAGGTCAACTCTTGCAAAATGAAGAGGAATGAAGTTATATACCAGGAGCCTGACAATGGACAAACATTTCTGTTTGTTTCTCTTAAGACTGGGGAAAAGGGACAGGATGAAACAGAAGGAGGGGGGGCATTTCTGGTTCTGCTCTGATTTTTAAAAGAGTTTAAAGAGAGGGATACCTATAGCAGAAGGCTATATACCCCCGCCTCCGCCAAAAAAAAAACCCAATGTTGGGGAGGAAAACCCTATGGCTAATATGTATCTCAGAACATTACCTTTCTCTCACTGACATAAAAAGAATCAATTAATTTGGGGCTTAACAGAAAAAAGCATCTTCCTAGATCAAGGGTTGGCAATCTATGGCCGCTGAACTCAAATCTGCCTGCCACCTACTTTTGTAAATAAAGTTTTATGGTAACATGTCCACAATCATTCCTTTATGCATCTATGGTTACTTTAATGTTTCAATGGCAGAACTGATAGCTCGCTACAGAAATGGATCATTTGAGTATGACCTGCAAGGCCTAAAATATTTACTCTCTGACCCTCTATAAAAAAAGTTTGCCAAGCGATGAACTAGATCATTGATCAAAAATTCTCCTGAAATTGGTGTATGTTCATGGGATTAGATTTTGGGCAAAACAGAAACAAAAGACAGGTACTAGATGCTCGGTTATAAAGAGATAAAGTTGATAATAATAAGCCATTCTATAGACTCTCAGAGAATAGCTGAAAGAAAAAATAATCATAATCTCTAAAGCTCCCAGGGGTAGGATAACCTAAAAAACTAAACATAGCAGACTATTTCTGAAATAGAAAATCAGACTTTCTAAGAAAGATAAGTACAGATACTGGTTTCCCTAGCTGGAAAATAAAGTTCATATAACTCAAAGGACAAATAAAACATGCTTGAGAATGGGTAGAGTTTACCTCAAAGTGTTGGAGACACTGATTAAGGCTGTCAGCATCTGTTTTGCTGTTATACTCCTTGTTCAGAATAAGACTGGTATTGCCAACCCAGGCTCTCAGATCTTGAAGTTTGCCTTCTAGCTGTTTGTGCTGATTTAACACTCTCATCTAAGAAATAAATGGCAAATTAGATTATAAAAATCTCCAAGCCTACAAAGACTTTGTGGATAAAAACAAAAAGCTACCTTTTTTACTTCCACAGCATTCTGGAGGTGGAGTAGTCTGGAATTCCAGGTGTCACTCACAGAGCTAAAGGACTTTTGCAGATTCTTGGCGTCTTTCTCTAGAGCCTTCAGCAGTTGAGAGGGGACTTCCCGAGGCTGGCTGATGATAATCTGATTCACACACTCCAATTCGTGATTCACCAAGGTAGATAGCTCCTTTAGCTCCTTGTCTAACACCTGAGGGGATAAAGTGGCGAACCTCCAAAATCAAAGCTAAATAAAATCTTGCCATCAAAAAATCGGCTATGAACACATTTTTTTCTTACCTATAGGCTTCAGGGCTTCTAAAATGTTTTTATATATGTTCATTAGTTTATTTGGTTCTCACAATCACTAATCCTTGAGGTAAGCAGACTAGGTATTATAATTCTGAATTTACAGAAGAGATGCCCTCAACACTTAAATATAATTTTTTAGGGGGCTGAGCTCACCTCACCCACATCGTAAGCAACAGAACCAGAACTTAGTTCAGATTTTCTGACTCAGTGCAATTACCTTCCACTACAACTTGCTGCTTCTTCAAGAGTGTTACTGCCTATATCACGTTATGCAAAATAAGTCAATCAAAAGGATGACTCTCACTCCTAATTCCAAGGGGACAGAATTAAAGAACATAAAAATATCCCAAGCCAGATTTCCCACTCAGCTCGTCTACAATATTGTGATCCTCAGTTGAGACACCAGATTATTTCTATGGAAAAGCTACATAGATCTTTTGGGCATCATCATTCTCACTTTCCCTTTAGCCACTCTACCCAAGGCCATGCTCTTGCTATTGAGAGAACTGGTAAACCTCTACAACCTCTGCCCTCACTGTGACTCCAAATCTGTGACAATTCTTAACTTCCAGTTCCAATAAAAGAGCTACTCTTCCTCCCTTCTCAAGGCTGTCTAATTCCGTGTCATCAGAAGCCTCACTTCATCAGTCATCGCTTTCTCTCTCCTCTAACTTCAAGTTCTCCTTTTCTGCTGGTTCTTCCTCCTCAGCTCAAAAATCTACTCAAAGCAATCATCTTTTAGTCCATCTCCTTTAGCTAGTGTCCTACCTCTATCCCTGCCTACACCACCAAATTTCTGGAAAGAATGATTTACATTATTTGTCCCCACCTTCCGAACTCCCATTTATTCCCACTGCAACCTAGTTTCTATCCTCCCACCCCACTGAAACCATTCTTATCAAGATCACTAGTGACCTTCAGGCATTACTCCTTCTTTTAGTTCTCATTGTACTCAGTCTCCCTACTGTAGTTAATACTGCTAACTACTCCTCCAGTGAGCCTCTTCTGTTGTAGTTTCTTTGAAACCAGTATTTCCTGGTGTTCTTCAAAGATTTCCAGTTATACCTTTTTAATCCATTTTTCGTCCTTTAAATGGTAGTTTTTTAAAATGTGTTTTTCTTTCTGAATAGTCTCTATTTCCTCCAAGCTCGTGGGTCTGGAGGAAGTGTCCGGAAACCTACCTTGGCCTGACACAACAGATCCTGTAGCTCTGTCAGGCTTCGCTCCAGAGGCTGAATCTGTTTAGTCCTCATTTCAATGTCTCGTAATAGAGACAGGTAGGATACCAGCTTCTCATCGTGTTCTAGACAGAGTTGCCGGTTAAATACATTCTGTAGAGAAAAAAGAAAAAAAGAAAAAAAAAACACATTTAGACCTGACATTTTCATTTAAGTCTGCTTTTCAAAGCAGGCTGGGTCTTACTGATAGATATATAGAAATTTTTACTACACTTAGGTTGAGATGAAATCACATGTTACTTTGTCTATGTCTTCTCAAATCAAAAGAAAAAGACTGATTTTATTAACTTCTTCAGTGAGCAGAAGCTCATAATTATCACTTTAGCAAAATTTCCAGAAGCTATTTTGACTGACTTCAGGTAGCATCACCCAGTATTTCAAGTTAGCTCCAGTGTTAGTTTTTAACTTAAAATCCTTGCAAATTTCAGAAAGACATTCAGAACCATTGCCTAATTTTCCTACTGTGTTAAAAACAGATAATGGTAAACTCAGTTGCACCTTAGAGAAACATCTAGTGCCCTGAAATGTATGTATGCATATAATTACATATGTAAACTCAGTATCCAGTCAAGAGTTTTAGCATTAAACTAGTTATTTTTAAAAAACAAGACAAAACAAAACAACAACAAAAAAAAAAAACATGTACAACACAAGACACTACTGGGAAACTTACTTTAGTTGCTCTGAAGGGCTCAGGGTTTACACTTTCATTTCCCTTTTCCCTGGGTGCAGTAACGAAGGGAGTTTGTTCACTGCCAGGGCTTTCTCTAAGCTTTTCTTGTGGTGTCTTCTCATCCATCTTTATTGTAGGGTATATGAAGGGCATTGTCCTTTCCTCACTGGTCTCTGGAACAGTGGGACTAATGATGGCATCCGGCTGCCCTGTATTCTCTTTTTGAGACACATCTTTGAACAATTTCTCTCGAAGCGGGGATGCCAAGACTCTGGGAACTCCCTGAGTCACTATACTTTCAGGGGACCCTGACATTTCTAAGAACGTCTCTCCAGTTATTTCCTGAGTTGTTACTATTTTAGACTCAAGAATTCCACAAAGTTCACTATCACTTTTGCCGTTCTGATTATGGAGGTCCTTTCTCTCTGAGAGTTCCACATAACTGACTTCTTCTGGGTCTACTCTAGAAACCGTTATTTCCAATTTAAGAGCTTTTGTTGAGTCAAAAGGTACTTCTTGGTATGATTTTTCTTGATATTCATTAGATGAGTAAATCACATCTTTGGTTTCCTTACTCTTAGAAGTAGCACAGGAATCTTTACAATAGTTGGTCTCCTGTCTGGTGGTTCCTTGGAAAGACTTGTCTGTTTTGGAAAGTCGGGATGTATTTGCAACTTGGGCTTTTCCAACTGATTCCTGGTAGTGCAGTCCTTTAGGTCTTGGGGCCATAGAAGAGAATGATTCACTCTGGGCCCCACCAGTAGTAGTTTGAGATAAGTTTTCTTCTGGTTTTAAAGTTAAGCAGAGGCTTAAATTGACTTTTCCTTCACTGACCTGATTAGAGCTGAAAAATGGTAAAGTATTTTGATTTCTTACAGAAGTTCCTTTGGGTATCATTGGGGAAGAAGAGTCTTCAGCTTTACAAATAATAGAAAATCCCAGCTCCCTATCAGTTTCTTTCCCTTTTTCACTTATGGTTATTTCCACTGACTGACTCTTTATACTGGAGTCACCATCATCTTGAATGGCAGTTTCTTGATTTGACTTTTCTTCTGAAAAAACTGATGGTTTACATGTTTTGACATTTTCTTCTACAATCATCTCCTTCTCTGTCTTCCTTTTCTCCTTGGTGTTCACTGCTTTCTGTATTACCTGCTCATTCAGCAATTTGCCTGAAGTTTCACAATTTGATTCTTGTGCTTCTGGAATAATTTCTCCTTGGTTTTCCCTTATTTCTTTAGGATCTAAACCTGATGCAGACTGTTTCATATGGGAAATAATTTTTATTTCTGGCACTATTTTTTCCTGTGCTTCATTTGTATCTTTTTCCATGTTACCTTTACAATCACGATCTTTAGCATTTGGAAAAGCTCTCCTCTTATCTTGATTCTTGCACTGCAATTCATTTAATGAAATTTTTCTGCTCTTTTTTGCCTGTTTCCCATCAGAAACTCTCGTTTTAACATTTTCTTGTACAGATTGACTTTTGATTTGAAATAATTTCTCACTTTCTCCTTTGTTACAACTCATTTCAGCAGTCTGATTACAAGCAGTTAACGTTTCCTTTCTTAGAAATTCCTTCTTTAATTCATGTACTTTGATTCCATCTTGCTTTTCAATTTGAGTCCCATGATCACTGGACTCTAAAGTATCTATCTGGATTAAAGTTGCCAGTTCAGGGCTAATAAATCTTTTCTCAACAGCTTCCTTTAAAGTCACTCTTTGGTCATTAAATATGTCAACAATTCCTCCATTTAATACCTGATGAGATGCAATAATTCTGACCATGTTTTCATCCACTAATTTCTGTTCCAAAGCTGATGCCAATGTCAGTCTTCGTCCCGTGGCAATGTCTATGATTCCCCCAGTATTTGCCTGAGCTTCCAGAACCTTCAGTGTAGATGTAAAGTCTACCTTTCCAAGCTGAGTTGCTTGAGACAATGTAAGTACTTTGTCACTTACTCCACCTTTAATGTCTGAGAAGGGAATTACTTCCAGATATCTCTGTCCAGATTCAATATCAATCTTACATTTCTTTACTAATTCTGAATAGGGAACAATTCTGTAATTCTCAGGATCTACGATCCCATGCATCATTTCTGAAGACAATGTTGCTTTATTAGTTAACAGTCCTTCATTTTTAGCTTCTGCCAAGGTCAATCTCTGGCCAGAAATGAGATCCATGAAGCCTCCAGTTGATGCCTGAATTTCTTGGATTTCTCTTTTCAAGTCTGGGGCAACAAGATCTAATTTTATAGCTTCAGGGAGGGAAATAGTTTCCTTTGTTTCAGGATGAAAAAACTGATGGAGGCTTAAGTTCTCAACTTTTTTGAGTTGCTTGGCTAAATCTTCATCAATGATGCCACGTTTAAAGGCATTATCAACAGAAAGTCTCATCCCAGATATATGGTGAATGATACCTCCATCTACCACCTGCTTTGTCAACAACTGAACGGCCTCCTCTCTCTCCAAAAGTCCTCTGTCAATGGACTGCATAACTGTTAAAGGGGCCTTATTACCAGGGTCCATAATTCCAGTTGTTTCCATTTGTAAGCTAATTAATCTCTCCCTAACTGTTTTTTCAGCACCTCTGCCTTTGGAAGCTTTCTCCAAATTTATAAGCTCTGTCTGGTTAGCACTGTCCACCAAGCCAAGATTTGAGGCCAAAGTCACTGAAACCTTTTTGCCTCGTTTCAGGTCAATGATTCCACCAGTCACCACCTGCCCCTCTAAAATTCTGGTGGCTGTTTGTGTGTCAATAAGTCCAGCTGCAACTGCTTCCTTCACAGAGCAGAGGGTGTGCGTACGGGGGTCTAAGACACCACTAATAGCTTTGTCTGCCATGAGGACATTATGTAATAATTTCTCATCCATCAGCCCTTCATTGATGACTTCTTCGGTTGTCAAAGACTCACAGGTCTGAGAGTCAAAGAAGCCCCGAAACATGTTCAGTTTTCCCATGAGTTTCACAGCAGTGTGACTGGGCACAATGCCTTGGGCTATTGCTTCATTCAGTAAGAGCTGTTGACCTGTTTGTTCATGAAAGATACCACCACCTAGTAATTGTGCAGATAATATATTTAAGGTAGCTTCCTCAAGCATATCTGAAGGATGACTGCATGACGGGGAAGTTTCACCATCATCACCTGCCTCATCTGTCTTTTCTAACATCATCAGACTACCGCCTGCAATGTTTTCTCCTTCTGGACTTTGTTTACAGTCATTGCTACCTGAAAGTGTTTTATTTAAGGCTTTCTTTTTGTCCAGAGAATAAATATTCATGTCATTTTCAGACTTTAGTTCCGATTCTAAATCTAGAGTTTTCTCTACCTGAAATTTTGACTTTTTGCTTTGGGGTTTCATGAGCGGTCCTACACTTTCACCTGGAATATGTTCAAGTATGTTTGCTTGTTCTTTCTGACACATAAAGGAAGTCTTTCTGAGAGTCTTCCATTCTTCCTTTGGTGTTTCAACAGAAAAAGGATCACTGTCCACCACCAAGGTCACATCTTCTTCCTCAGGGGGTACTGTAAGGAGAAATCCTCTGCTGACATTTTCTCTGGTAGACACTTCTGTCAGGGCTTCCTTTTTGGTATCTAACAACTGTCTTTTTAACTCTGATTTAACTTTATCTATGACTTCTGAAGTATCAACATTTGGATTTCTCACTATTTGTTTCCCTATAATAAAAAGGTCCTTTTCAGGGTTGTCTACAAAGGAAACTTCTGTTTCTATAATGGTCTTTTGGCCTTCTGCTTCAGTGCAATTTGCCTGATCAGGATATTCTTTGTTCTGAGAAGAGAACTGGAGCTCACATGGCTTCATAGTTAGTCCCTCACAGAAAGTTTCTGTGGGTTTCACATTCACAGATTCTTGTAATTCCTTGGGAGTTTCTAGTCTCTGATGCCTAATTCCAAACACTTCTGGAGGACTTATTTGATGTTCGCCTTCTGTTGTTAGTGTCTCTATCAGCTCACTGTCCAGCAAGAGCAGCCTCTGTCCATTCTGCACATTAATATAGCTGTGGGTCATCAGCTGAAACAACAGTTTCTCGCTATGGTTTGCCATGCTCTCAGTTTGGCCCTTGCTACGAGACAGATCTGATACTCCAGGATTAATGTTTAATTTGCTTCGTTCTGAAGAATCTGTTAATTGCATGTGGGGCATCACATCAGGTATGCAAATTGATTTTAAGTTATTGGCAAGATCTTTGTCCAATATACCATTTTCTATTGCTTTTTTCCAGGAACAAATCTCTGTTGTTGCTGGTAGAAACAGAGCTTTAATATGCTGTCGGCCACTAAGGATATTATGAGCTAGCTCAGTAGACACAATACCTTGTTCCAGGGCATCTGTAATTGGGAGGATCTCGCCAGATTCAGGCCATAGCAACCCCATGAATGACCAAAGGGACTCTAGAATTACAAGAGCAATCTTAGCAGCTACTAGATCATTGCTCACTGCTTCATCTACTGTCAGCCTATGCCCAGTGACAGTGTCTATGATGCCTCCTGTCTGAAGCTGCCTTATGAGAATTGCACAAGCCATATCTTGGTCAATCAAATTATGTCTTACAGCCTCTTCCACTGTAAGTCTATGTCCTGTTCTCGGATCTACTATGCCACCAGCAAAAAGCTGAGCTTCCAGCAGCCGGACAGTGACCTGTCTATCTATTAGCCCTTCCTGAACTGCACGGAAAATGCTAACCTTTCGGCCTGATTTTAAGCTCACCATTCCCCCTGCCAATTGCTTGACAGGTAGCAATTTCAGCCCTGATTCTTGGTGGACAATACATCGCTGCATCAGATCTAGCAAACCGATTTTCTCAGCTGTGTTGGGGTCTATCAAATTCTTGGATGATCTCAGGTGAGACTCTAACACTGAGTGAAGCCATTCAGAAATGAGGCCTTGTTGAAAAGCCTCCTCTAGGTTAATACAGTTCTCACTAGAGGGGAGAATGAAACCTCCGGTTGCCAGGTGAGCTTCTAAGATTTTCAGTCCAACTCTCTCACTGATTATTTTCTTCTCAATTGCTTCCACTACAGAAAGAGGGCCTTTGCTCTCAGTAAGCCTGCTTATTAAGGACAGAGTATCTTGTAGCTCCTGGAGTTGCTGGAACATCTGGGGATTAATGAGGTTTCTGGCTAGGCCCTCCTCCAAAGAGAGCTTTTCATTGGTCTCAGGGGCAATAAGGCCAGACATGATAACCTGGGATTCCAGGAGCACAAGGCCTGTGTCTTGGTCAATGAGGCCCTTTTGCATGGCTCTGAAGATGGGAAATATCTCCACTGTGCCTAGGTCAATCACCCCAGCAACTGCTTTGCAACCCTGAAAGAAAAAATGAAAAAGAAAACAAAATTAGAGAAGCACAGCTGTTGAAAGGAGTCATTCGAAGAACTATAGTCTATCAAACTCTGACGATAAGAAAAACCCAGCCTGGGATGAGCCCTAACAGGAAGGGAATACTGTGAAGCCTGGCAATGTTAATACTAAAAAAGAAGTTTTCTAAATTGCAGAAGGTCTAACATGGCCAGAAGTTCATAGATTACTTGAGGGATGGTAGCATTAAGCATATCTGAGTGATCAGCTCTACAAAGCAGCAAGCAATGAGAGGACAGCTATCTCTAAGACTAAATCACAACAAAAGTTCTTACAGACACATACCAGTTCCCAAAAGTGAGAATTCAACTTTTATATAGCAATTTCAAAGTGTTGCAACCCATGCAGAAGACTCTCGAAGCAGTACTTCCCTGCTGATGAATTCAGGACTGGTCCACAGGATTAAGAGATATCTAAGCAGCTTGACAGCCACACAACAGATGTGTATCTCAGTAAATGCCTGTGTATGTTACTCAAGCAGCTGTTTAGCAGCTGGGGCAGTCATACTCTCAGTGGCCAATGCTAACATCTGCCAAGGCAACGACTCTGAGTTAAATTAGTCCTGGGAATTGGAAGTAGCAAGTCAAGGAAGGAACAGACTGAGGACCCCTGCCTGTGGAACCACTAATAACTTCTTCTGGTCTAGGCTAGAATGGGTAGTAACCACCATGATTATAGGTACCACTTGTTGGGCACCTAATAGATTTACTGAGCATTTAAAATGTTTACTGAGCACTGATATTTAACCCTCACAGAAATCCTAGGAAAGCAATTATTTTAATCTTTGGTTTGCAGATAAGAAAATGAGGCACAGAGAAGTTAGGTAACTTGCCCAAGGTCACAAAACTAGTGCGCTCCAATATCAAACCGAGGTCTGACTCTAAATCTTGGGCTGTTCTTCTGCCTTCCCAGTCAGATCCAGAAGAGCATGAAGGATAAGGACAGTAGAGTCACCATCTTACACAGGAATTAGGTCCTGAGGTGAGTGAATAAGGCATACCTTATATAGTTTAATTTAGCCTTGCAAAAAAAGCCTAAAAAACAGCTCATAAAGAATTCCTATTTTGAAGCCTTTTATCATGAAATAATGGTATTCAGAAATTAAATCATTCATGTGTTTCACCACTTATAACATTTCATCATTTTAACTACTCTCGAACTTTCTAGCTCTTGTTCACATCCATTACCTTAATATTCTCAGATGGTTTCATCTGTCCTTCTTTGGTCAGTATTAATTTCTGATCCTTATCTAATTCTGACTTATCCATGGAGGATCTTATTGAAGCAACTGTCAATCACTTTCCTGCCTCTTAAATAATGCATTTAACTTCTGTCTCAGTGAGAAGTGCCATAAGAGTAGGTACTTTGCCTGTTCAATGTCTACGAGCAGTACCAGCAATTCAATAAACACTTGAAGAATAAACAGATTGATAAACAGTAAAGAAATCCTTAATATCATTAATTTATTTCCCTCCAGATTTTAGAAATGTGCACTGAAAATTTCAAGCTTGATTAATAGCACACTCTAAGAGATGCCAAATGGATAGCAAATGAAGGAACAGATTTGGTTCACTTCTCCATCTCGCTAGATTTGTTCAAATAATGGAACAACTGACAAATTGTCCATATTATTTAAAATACGTGTCATTCCCCATCTCGCCCTTGTTTTCTGACCCAGAATGTCGAGTTTAACTTATATAAGGTAAATATAGGTTACGTGAATCTACCAGGTATCTAGTCTATCGAGATTGAAAGAAAAATTGCATTGCCATAAGACTCTTCGAGATATATGAAAAACTCTTTTGACAAAATCCATGTAAAGACTATTTGGAAGTAGATAATTCTTTTGTAAACTTCTAATTTCTTCTGTGAGATTCATGAAGTCTCAAATGCTGATATTGAAGAAAGAAAGGTCTGGAGTCTAGCCAAAGAGAAAAGACTACACACGAAGCACTGAGCTGGGACATAATCCAGAGAAAATCATTTCAGTCCCACCAAACATGGGCATTCTGACCTAAACAAGAAAAAAAAAAAAAAAAGACAGAGGGAAAGGAGAAAAGAAAACATAAAAGGCTTCTACTTACCAGAGTTGCAGGATACGCCTTGGGCAGATAAGAGACAGAGCCTTATGGAGCAGCTCAGCCGTATCGCACACACAGTGTAAGCTTGGTGTTAGCGTCCAGCATGCGACTGTTTTTGTTTTTGTTTTTGCAATAAAGAACCCCAAACAGGTCGTCCTCTTTTCCCTTTGTGCATTTGTGCTTAAACTCCAAAGGGTTAGTGAAACTTGTAAGCAAGGATGTCAGTTAATCAGAACAATACTTCACATGAAACACACACATGGTAACAGGGACACATCATGCTCAATGTAGTGGTGCTCAGCAGCTTGTCTTTCCTTTTTTTTTTCCTCCCCTTTTTTAACCTTTCAAAATGAGAACTGAATGTTCTCAGCAAGCAATTGTTAAAACTTTTCACATAATCCCTTATATGGTGAAGCAACAAGCCATTAAAAGTGGGCCACCTTATACAGAGAATGCTAAACCAGCACATTCTTTTTGGAAATCTACTCTCAAATAAAACATAGCTGGTTCTGTCTTGTGGTCTTTTCAACTCTAGCTCCTGCTGCACAAATTTCATATCCATGGACCAGAGTCAAAGTATATTTTGTCTGAATATCATTTTGAGCATCATCTAGACCAAATTTGGTTACCACACAAGCTTTAATTTTGGCTTGCCCCACATAAGTTGGCCATTGCTTCACAACATAGGAAATAAGCAGGCAAACACACATATATATCCCAGAGACACATGTATATAATATGGTAGGTTTACATATACACACAAGTATCCACGAAGAACTTAGGACAACCAGCAGGAACTTAACAACTTTCATATGGTCCAGGAAATGAACATAAGTGGGAGCTGGTAAAGATGTCACATGACAGGATGACTATGGGTAAGGGGAACCAGCGTCTCAGTCAGTGCAGCTAATCTATCAGTTTGCTTTGGAAATGAATACTTCTCATTTATTTAGTAGATATGAAAAAAAAGTATAGGGGAAAAGGTTCATGGACTTTACTTTCCAATATTTAGAACTCTTGGCTATCAACTTTTGAGTGGCAATACCACAAAGGAATATTCTTATTGCTCTGTATTCAGATATAAAATTTATGTTCTCCTCAACTGTAGTCTGCCACAAAATGGTAGACAACAAAAACAGTAAACCAGGTCGAAAGGGTTAGCTGTAAGTGCCTCCTAGTGCTTTTGACTGACCAACACATCATGGAACCCCAGTAAAGAAACACAAGACAAATGGCTGCTATGGTGAGGTTAAAAATTAAGTCACACTGCTCATGGAAAGCTAGTGATTATGACTCTCAATCAGCAAAGCTGTTTTCATACCATTCAAAGGTACCCTTCCAACATTTGGAGAGTAAAACCACAAGTACCTTTTGCTCTGCCTGCTGGGCCAACTGGCTCTGAAGCTGCTGAAGCTGGTTTGCAGAACCGTCACAAAGATCATGGTAAGCCTTATTTAGGGCATTCAATTGCTCAGATATCTGTTCCTTCTCTTTTACTGAGAGCCTACAAGATGAAGAATTGAAGCTCTTTTAGAGAAAAATCTTTCTCTAAAATGTCCTTTATTGATTCAAAATCATGACTCCTCCATCTTGGATGCTATTCTTAGTTACTGCTAACTCTGGATCATCTAGTCTGAGTTCCACACTCATGGAACACTTTGGCATCTAGCTCAACGTTTTCTTGTCCACCTTAAATCAAGTCATGATTCTTGGTGATGTTAATGTTCATGTCACCAACTGTCTAACATTACGCTTGTAGTCCTGCAACCTCTCAATCCAAATGGCTTCCACCCAACTTCAGCCTCACCCTACACATGGCAAACCTGACCCTGCCATCATCTAGAATTTTTCCACTTCTGAAATTTTAAACTTCAAGAATCTACTATTTGATTATAACTTCTGATTATAACACTACCTTTCCAGTTTTTTCTTACTCCTATACCTCTTTTAAAAATATTTTAAACAGACCAAAGAGAAGAATATACCAAGCTCTCATTTACCCAACTATTCAGCTTTACCATATTTTGCATTTTACCAGATTTGCTTTAGATCTCTTTCTTAGAAATAAAACATTATGGATATAATGTCCAATGAGTATTTGTCACCAACCCTGTTATTTTCCCTTTCTCCCCAGAAACAATCACCATCTTGAATCTGGTGAATTTTGCAAGTTCCTTTTCTCATTCTACATTGTTTTTGAGAATGAATCCTATGATTCATACTACAACTATTCATCAACTTACTGAGATTTCCCAAGTCTTCCTTGACTTCTCCATTTTCTCTTAATATATCAGTCTTCCCTATGATATTCAGTTTCTTCTCTTTAGAGTTCAGACCCCACAGTTCATCATCTCAGTCATTCCTTACTATTATCCTTGCATATTCTCTTCACTAATCTGATGAAACTCTAGCCCAAGACCAATCAAACCACTTGACTTTTCTGTTCCCACATACAGGCTGCTAAGTATATCCAGTGCAGAGGGTGGGGAATCCCACAACCATGTAGAAGAGCTCTTATGGGTTTCCAACCTGTACTGGACTCCAATGCTTTCTCACAATCCTCTTGGAGGCTTCGCATCCATCCTTCTTTCCTTCCCCTCAGCATCACTCTAACTTTCATCAAACAACCTCTCTATTTCAAAGAGGAAATACAGACCACTGGGTACTAATTCTCTCACTTTCTGGCTTCACTCCTGGCTTATCAACCTCTATCTCTACTTTTCCTAATCTTTCCCTCAGACCTCTGAGAAAAAGCTGTTCCAACTATTTAGGGTTGTACTTCCTACCCACTGATGAATTTTATCCTCTGGGACCCCTCTCCTATTATTTCAATATCTTTCTCCCTTTGGTCCTTGAGACGCGGTCCATAAATACAGTTAACACCCTCTGATCTTTTAAGAAAACAAAACTATTTTTCTGATCATATATATATTCTACTTTAATTACTTACTGTATTATTTCTTTCCTTTCCTATGGCTAGCTTCTTGAAAGAGTAGTATAATTTCACTATCACTACCTTTCTACCTCACTACATGTGCTCCCTATCATACTAAATCTGACACCATCCCCCAACTTTTCACCAAAAACTTCCAATCTGCCAAATTTAACAGATATGTCTCAGTCTTAACCTCCTTGGGATCTGACCATTCCTTCTTTTCGGAACTGTTCTCTCTTTGGTTCTGAGATATGTTTATAATTTTCTTTTACTTTTCTAGCTTCCTTTACAGGCTGAGAAGCACTGCGAAGCCCTTGAGCCCTTGTTAACTAATCCACTCTTTTGGTTTCTACTATGCTGATGACTCGAATCTCCATCACTTTAGACTTCTCTCATCAATTCTAAATTTATATATACAGCTGCCCTTTGGATAACTTTAATGGAACTTTGTAAGGCATAAATTAATGTATTAGGTGCTTCCTAATACATACTAGGTATTTCCATTCTGATGTCCTGTGGGGTCTTCACATTTATAACATCTAAAACTAAAGGTGTCCTCTTCTCCCTCAATCCACACCTTCTCCTTAATACCTCTCTTGGTTAATGGTATCACCATACACGCAGTGACCTAATGCAGAAACCAGAAAGTTATATCTGATATTTTTTGTTTGTCACCAAACCCTGTAAGTTCATCATCCTTAGTATCTTTTTCATCTTTTTCCCCTGTCCATCCCTTGTCATTTCTTGCCTATATTATCAGAACAACCTCTTAACTGGTTTCTCAGACCCCTACTCTTGCCCCATGCCGATCCATTCTATATTAATAAACTGTTCTAGAAACCCTTACCAACAAAATCCAATCATGTTTAACATCCCTCCACATAGGTAAAATGCAAGCTCCTCAGCATGAACTACAAAAGCTCTTTATAATCAGTTCTTGCTGCCCTTAATTCTCCAGCCTAAATTCTCATCACAGCCCTAAGTTTTAGTCAGGTGGATCTGTTTTCCCAGATGTGCCATAATCTCTCATTTAATACTTACTTATGACTGTGCTTGGCCAAGAAGATTTGTGAAGTTTTAATGGCCTCAGAGACTTGTTCCCTCTTGGTTGTCAGCTCCTCTGTCAGAACCTATTTAGTAGAAATAAAGAGAAAAACTTTAGAACCTTAAAAATTAAAGCATCAAAAATGATTTGAAATAACTTTTTTAAAATCCTAGGGAAAAATCTAGCTTAGGTTAAATTATTACCAATGAGCTATATATAGCTGATTAAAAAGGTAGAAATATAAATAAGATGTCTCCTTAAGTTTCAAGTATTGCGAGTTAACATTTACTGTAATAACAATTGTTCCTGGGTGGCTCATATGTGACTTGTATTATTCCACCTAATGCATTATTATACGTTATTGTGACAGATGGACCTTCTACTCACCTGCTGTTCTAAAATAGCTTTTTCAATATCTGTTGATTCTTTGGTCTGAGATGAGGTAGCTTTGCTTTGTGTATTCCTTGCTAGGGTAGACACCCAGCCCAAAAGTTCTTTAACCTTCTCCACATGTTCCTGTTTTTCCTCTTCTACCACTTTCTAGAACAGGAAATAGAAAATCAGTATGTTGGTCAATGTCTTATTAGACTGGCCTGATTTCAGATTTCCTAGAGACATAAAAATTACTCAAATCGGTAAGCAACTAAAATAAGTCCAAGTTAAATATAATTTACCCCATCTATAGCACTTCTCACATATGCCTGTGTGATACTAGTAGCTAAATTCATTGTACCAAAGTTAGCACCTTTCTAAAAAAGCACATTGTTTTATATGTGATAGGTACTCTATAATTATTTACTGATTTAAAAAAGCCCTTCACAAATAGCATCTTACTTATTTTCTTAATTCTTAGATTTACAGGTGAAGAGATTAAAGTTTACAGAGATTAAGTGAGGTAGGTACTGACATAGAGGAAGATTTTTGCTAAATTTACCCTGGCAAAAGTTGGTATGGGTCAATGTCTCCAAAAGCATTTCTTTTGTGAGTGGTTGAATATGTGGAAACTTATTTTACAAAGACAGAAGATTTTTATAATTACAAAATATTACATACTCATTACAGGAAATTCAAATAATCTGAAATACATAATATATACTTCCTTAATCTCATTTCTCCAGAAATTTGGTATATATACTGATAAACTTATTTGTATGTTCATGTTGTGTCTTTGTGGTACACAGTTTTGTTATTACTGAAGTCATAATTACACACAGCATTTTAACTTGCTTTTATTACCCAAATAATATATTATGAATAACTTCCTATGTCAGTTCATTTAGATTTACTTCATTATTTTTAATAGTTTCATAATATTTCATTACATAGAATTTAGATGTTTCCAATATTTCCCTTTAACAAATTACACTTTGTTTAGGATCTCTGTTCATATTCCATTCTTCATAGTTACACTATTTCTGTGATAAAGATAGGTGGAAGTAGGACTGTTGGTATATAGTCAATCTTCATAATTATTAAGATTCCCTATTTGTGATCTACTCATTAACATTTATTTGTAACCTCAAAATCAATACCTGTGCATTTTCAGTCATTCCCATACATGCAGAATGGCAAAAAATTTTGGTTGCCCAATGTTCCTAGCTGGGATAGAACAAGGTGACACTCTACCTTCTTATTCCAGCTCTTATACTGTAAACAAGTATCCTTTTCACAGTCTATTTAGTGCCATAGTTTTCATATTTTTGTGTTTTTGTTGGTGATTGTGCTGTTTAGAATGGACCAAGTGTAGTGCTGTCCTGTGTAGGATCCTAAGCACAGGAAGGCTGTATGTAACATGCCTTATAAAGAAAATGTGTGTTAAATAAGCTTTGCTCAGGAGTGACTTAGAGTGCTTTTGGCCATGAGTTCAATGTTCGTGAATTAACAAAATATACTTAATAAGGTGTTTGTAAACAAAAACACAGAAAATAAGGTTATGCTTTATCTACTGATGAAAAAGATGTGATCAGAGGCCGTAGAAACCTAACCCCATGTTCCCCCTAGGTGCAGAAGTTCAGTATTTGCTAATGAAGCATTTATAGCAACCTTGTAGAACAGGACAACTGTGAATAATGAAATCAGCTGTGTGTACTTTAAATTCTGGTAGATAGGCATAGAGTTTTTACTTCCATTTTCAAGATGATTTAGGATCCAACTATCCTCACCTCCTCCTCCTCTAGCCGCCGGAGCGCATCACTTATATACTTTACATGCTGAGTTGTTAAGGTCACCAATGCTGTGTAGCGAGTCCTTAAGTCCATGAACTATGGTTTGAAAAAACAATTTAGATAAGTTATCTGCCAGAAAGTAAACGGAAATAGTTGAAAATATGAGGAAGTTTTCATCAAGTCACATGCTTAACGGAAAGGTGAGCCCTAAGTCAAACTGCAAGGCCCAAAGGAATCTTCCTTAAGGGAAGACAATGGCTTATGTCCTTCCCCGCCTTTCACCTCTTGAGTGATGGCATCTGAAGAGGAAAGCATGCGACGGCGCTTGCCAGGAGATTTCTGCTGTGACTCCACAAAAGCCTTGTATGTCATCAGCTGCAATTCATAGTCCTGAGGAGGAAGAAATTTCACTATGTTTACAAAAGGCTTTATAGCTCACACATGTCATGTAACAGTATCATAGTATTTTACTGCTGGAAGGCATTTTGCTGATTTTTTAAATTAGAGGTTAGAAACATTTCCTGTACAGGGCCAGATGGAAACTATTGGGCCATACTATCTGTCAGAACTACTCAATCCTGCCATTGTAAGTGAAAGCAGTTAAAGACAATAAGTAAATGAAAGTGCAAATCTATGTAACAATAAAACTTAACTTATGGACATTGAAAGTTGAAGTTCATATAATATTCAGGTGTCATGAAGTATTATTTGTCTTATGACTTTTCTAGCTATTTCTCATGAGCCATACAAAAATAGGTGTGCAGGCTGGATTTAGCCTGTGGGTCAGAGTTTGCTGACCCCTGAGCCTGCAGTTTGATGTTTGCTGACCATTCCTTTTCATCTCACATATGGGAAAACTAAAGCCCAGAGACAGGAAGTAAGTTCCTGTAGTTAATTCAGTGGGTAAGCAACAGAATCAGTCTTCCAACCTCTAAACCAATGCCTTTCTCAGGTTGCCACGCTACTGTCAGTTCTTCTGCAATCCTGAGAATGCTGCCCTAGTCCAGGCCCTCTTCATCTCTTACAAGGATGGGTACAAGAAACTCTTATTTACTTTCGTGCCACCAGGTTAACTTTTCTGAAACACAAAGATAACTACTTTGTTCTGCTTGAAAACTTTCAATGACACAGAGCTTCTCAAATATCAACATGCATAGTAATCATCTGAGGATCTTGTTAAAATGCAGATTCTGATCCAGTAGGTTGAAGATTCTGCATATCTGACAAGCTCTTAGGTTATGCTCCTGATTTAAAGACCACATTTTGAGGAGAAAGAATAGAAGGCAAAGTCAAAGGAACTGAATAAGGCCTTTCATAGGTTGGCCACAATCTCCCTTCTCATTTTTCAGTCACTGCTTCTTATGTACCATACACCTTCTAGCTCTACCAGAATATTTGCTATTTCCTCACATAATCATTGTATGGTCATTCCTCTGTGCCTCTGATTATGCATTTCCTTTTGCCTAGAATGTCCTGTTTTCTATTGTCTCCTTAGAAAACTCTAGGCATGAGAAACACATGGAATGAGTTCCTTGTGCTATTGAAAAAATAGTAGTAGTAGTAATAATAAAAGCATGTGCTACCATTTACTGAATGTATTTTAAGTTTGTGGCATTGTCCTATGTATACATTATCTCATTTAATCTTTACAATTACTTGGTGAGGTAGTTACTGTCCCCATTTTGTAAATATAGCAACAGAAACTCAGAGAAGCTAAGTGCTTGCTCAAAGTCTGAAGCCTGGAAAATTATGAAGCTAGGATTTGAACTCAATTCTTTGTGACACCAAGTCTTCCGTTACTAACTAAAGAAATTCATTCATTTGAAAACTATTTTTTGAGCCTGTACTATGTGCCTGTCATTGTTCTGAGTGTTACACACATAGTGGGGAACAAGTCAGGAAAAAACCCTGGAACTGACATTCTAGTGAGAAGGCACATAGTAAATAAGTAAATATATAATAACCTTAGGTCATTTTTATTTAAAGATGTTATCAGAGAAGTAGGAAATGGGGGAGCAGATCATGCATAGCCTCATAAACCATATAAGGATTTCAAATTTTATTGTGAGTATGATATTGGACAGTTTTGAGCCAGAGGATGACAGGATCCAATTAACTATGTTTCATCTATTATAAGGTATGCATTGTCCCCACATTTTAGTATCTCTAAAATCAATGGCATTTGCATAGTTGACAGAGTTTCTTCTCTTTTGGTAGAGCATAAAATAATGGTAAGGCTTATAATTAGTGGTGTCTGAGATTCCATGACATGCAGTATGTTCTATAAAGGTGAGTCTGTCTACAGTGTGGGAAAATAGCCTATTGGCAGGAGCAGAAGCAAGAGATCTGCACAGAGGTACTAAAGCAATCTAAGGAAGATTCCTCACTTGGATATAAACCAAGGGAATGGTGAGTGGGTGGGTAATGAGAGGCAATAGATCCAAGACATACTGGAAGATGAAGCAAACTTGTTCACAGACCGAACAGAAAGTTTAAGGCAAAGAGAAGTGTTAAGGATGGCTCATGGGTTTTGCCTCAGCAAATAGGAAAAAGGTGATACTATATCCTGAGATAAGCAAGATGGTGAGAAGCATATTTGAGAAGAAAACTCAAATGTTGCATTTTTGACTTGGTAAGTTTAAGAGGCCTGTGGGTCATCCAAAGGGAGACTCCTCAAATCACAGCCGATATCTGGTATCTCTGAGCATCCTCAAATGCAGAGCCACGAGAAGTATACACCCGCACTAAAGGAAAGATGGGATCAGCCTCTAGTAGAAGAGCTCTGCTGATTTGTAGCAACAAACCTATAGTGACAATGCAGATCTTCCTAAGCTGGAGATCATTTATGTTCCTTTTGGGACATGTAAAGTTACCTTTACAATAGTGGAGTATTGCTGGGAAAATTTCTGACACTGGTCCAGTTTTGTCTGATTTCTCTCAATTTCTGCAAACAAATCCTAGGAACCAAAATATCATAACGTTATTGTTGTCATGACCATCACTGAAGTAGCTGAACATCTGTTAGGTTCTAAGGCAATAGTTTTCAAACTATTAGCTACATCAGGAATCACCAGGAAGACTGAAGAAAATACAGATTCTGGGCCCCACCTCCAGAGTTTCTGATTTGCTAGGTCTGGCTTTGGGTCTGAGAACTTGCATTTCTAACATGCTCCCAGATGATGCCAATGCTGTTAGTCTGGAGTTCACAGTTTGAAAACCGCTATTCTGAATATTTTACATGTACCGCTTTATTTAATCCTAACGACAATAACCTTATGAGACTGGTTGAACAAATGACAGACTGTGACTATTTTATTGATGAGGAAGTAGAATATTGAGAGATTAAGTAATTTCTTCAAGGTCTCATAATAAGTGAGAAAGCCAGGACTGGATCCAGGCAATATAACTCAACTTCATACTCTTAACTATAATGCTAAACAACAAAAACAAACAAACCCCAAAATACCAACAAATAAAACCTGCTTTGAATGAGATCATTTTCTTCCACTCACAGCTTTCCCTGGGTTTTCATTCCCCTATATTCTAATCCAAGTAAATAAAACGTAATATCAAAGAAAGTAAAACAAGATAATTTTAATACATATTACAGAAACTGAGGATTAACAGGGACCTTATAGGTCCTCAGGTCTAAATGCAAAATCATTATCTTGAGATCATGCTGCTTGAACTCTTTTCCGAAAAGGGGGCTTGAATGTATTGCCATTTGAGGGGAAGCTTAATTGCTAGCATATCATCATCTCCTTTTATGATGATCTAACCTCCCCTACACCCCCCACTAGACTGTCACTTCCATGGTGCTACTGCCACACCCACCGTCTGCTGGCTGAGCTGCTCCGATAGCACTCTGCTATCCTCTGCCTGGCCTGGTTTCATCATTTCCTGCTGGGCAGTGGTTTCTTCAATCCATCTGATGAGTGTTCCATGGCAGGCTCGGTAATCTCCTAGAACTTCCTGGATACTTTCTAGCTCAGATTGGCTGAAGAAGCACAGAAAGACTACTATCAGATATCTTAGTATCAATACAATAAAGTAAATGAAGCAATTCCTTTCTTAGCTTATGCTTCCAGTTAAGCATGATCAGAGAGGATACATCCCTGAGGGGAACAGCAACACAATGCCGAGTGAAAGCTATGCATGTACCCAGTGCCCCACCTGGTAAAAAGTGAGTAGAAACCAGTTGTGTCCTGCTGGCCTTGGAAACTGCCTGGGGCCTAGCATCCCATGATAATCCTTGTCAATTTTTTTACCTAGGTTGCCAAGGATTATCAGGGTTGCCAATAGGTAGTACTGGCTATATACTTCTGTCCTCTCTTCACGGAGTACCTGTTAGATTACCCCAGCTATGATTTATGAATCACTGTAATTTCTTGAGAGGACCGTGAGGATGAGGTCAGTAAAAAATAGTACTTATTTACTGTTAATTTCAGTAACAGTTTCTTATACCACTTTTGATAGCCTAACCAGCCTTGGGATAATAATCAATTATAGAGAATCAATCCAAACTTACACAAGTTGTGATACTTCCTCTCTCCATATATGTGCCTGCCTAGCCTAGCTTCAGATAGGTTGATTTCTGTCTTTCCTAATTCAAATCTGTCATCAGAAACAGGACCTTCAGTTACAGAAATAAAAACCACTGTATCAACCAATGAAAAGGAAGCAAGAAACTCTGCAAAGGTCCACTATGAAAATGGCTCATATTTAGATTCCAAACTAATAAAAAAAAGAACTAGAACTCAGGTTCTATCCTTGAGAGAAGATCACCAGGTCACCTTTCCAGTCTATATTCTAAGATACCATTGTCATCATGGCTTAAATGGGTAAGACCAGGGACACCAAAGGAGAAACACAGTTTAATAAGACCATCTCTGCTGATCCAAAAGCAAGACTCAAGTCTGCCTCAGGGTAGGTGATCCCAACTTCCAGGCGCTTCTCTTGCCCAGAATTAATGCTGTCATTTAATTTCTACCTCTCCCTAATAATTCTTACCTATAAATGTGAACGCACAGATATAACTCAATTTTTGTTTAAAATCTAGTCCCTGAACCCTAATACGAAAAAAGGTAGGACCACCACTTACCGGGTCTCAAGCTGGGCAATGACCCGGTGCCAACGCTCCTGCAGCTGGGAGCCTTTTTCCTGATAGCGCTCCAAATCCAGGTTTCGCTCTGGGGTCAGACGACTCAGCTGCTCTGCTACTGCCTTGGCTTTGGCAATTTCCTCATCCAAGACTGAAAACACTGAATTCTTGTCCTTCACATCACTAAGCCAGTGCTATAAAAACATAAGTACAGGTTAAATACATTCCATGCTAAAAAGTAAAAAACTCAGACTAAGGTAGACCCCAAGGACATGGTCTACAGCTAGTTCCACATTATATTTGTGATTCAGAAGCTATGCCCTACAAAGTTTGTGCCAGAAATGCCTCCACAGTCCTCATGCACACTGGGCAGCTAATGGCAGGCAGTACAGTAAAGAGAAATGAGCAAATAACTTGTGTGTGAAACCTGGCTCCACCACTTATAAACTATGAAACCAAGACAAGTCATTTATCCAATCTGAATCTCGGTTTTCTCACCTGTGAATGGAGATGAAAATCTCTGCCCTATCCACCTCACAGACTTGCTTGCAAAAATCAAATGAGATGACAGCTAAGTGATTTACAAACTTTACAGCAAAACCACTAATTGTATTCAATTATGCCTTGATTTTACTGGGGAGAACAGAAATTGGCATAGTTCTTTATCTCCCTTTTCTAGCTAGATGTATTTCTCAGTCTCCTCTTGGAATCCATATTAAAATACATTAAATATGATACTCTGCCTAGTTCAAATGCAACCTTAAGTCAGTGTCATGCCATCCAAAACTGTATTTCTCTGCTAACCTGAAGTAATGGGTATGTTAAGTCAACCTCTAAGACACTCAGAACAACAAACCCGTAACGTAGAGCAATGGGACTTCAGAGCTGAGAGATCTGCTGGTACTGCTTCTTCTTGACTTAGCTTAATTTCATAACCTTTGACCAAGAGTTCAGCGTCCTGGATGCTACGCACTATAACATCAATTGTCTTGAGCCTGTGAGGGTAAAATCACCTTCATTAACACACTCATTTTAAGAGCTGGGCCACAGACCTGGAGCACTATAAAGAAATTCAGAAAACATAACTGCCAAAATCAATTTCATCATTACTAGATGATGACAGTTTCATAAAAAAAAAAAACAAAAAAAGAAAGAAAGCATGGTATACATGCTGCCAATTAAAGTTCTAAGTAGCACTGGGACATGCACACATGTGATGAACTCACAGGAGAAAAGGCATGAGGCCAGAAAGCCACTCAACTCACTGAAGAGTCTAAGATCTGTTATTCCTCAAGGTCATAGGTGGGGATAGGTAAGTAGAGGGAAGACCTTCCAAAACCAGTATTTAGTTTAGGTTAAAAATTTTCTTTTTATTCTTTAATATCCTTTTTTCCTTCTTTCTTTTTTTTTTTTCCCAGAGGAATCTAATTAAACAGAAATGAGGTAGAAAATAGTCCTAACACTGCAAATCAACTCCCGCACTGGCATTTTGTTCACTGCAGCCCATATGAACCCATTCCATACTTGAGACTAAAACCAAGGTCTCTTGTCGTGGGTGCATGCTCTTCAAGATCTGCAATCTCTCTGGACTGTTCATGAAAAACTCTGGACACTTTCCCTTCTCATCCCAAAGGAAAACATTGCCTTTTGTACCCAAACCCTCAGCTTACTCACTTGTTCAGATAAACAGTGGAGAGACCATATACATGGTCCATTTTTTCCACCACCAGATTGAGTTCTGTGCGCAGAGTTGGGACACTTGAACCAGACGGGGACTGGTGGAGAAAGCTGTTGCATTTCATGGAAACAGCCTCCAAGTCTGACCTCAGTTGCTGTAAATCTTCTTGGGTACGCTGTCAGGAATAAGACATACAACAAAGAAGGAGACAGAATGAAATGAACAAAGTAAAAAGAAATCCTTATGTGTAATAGCAAAATATTGGAAACAACCTAAATGCCAAATATAAGAGAGTGGTTGCATAGACTATGAAACATCACTGAAAGGCACAGAAGGGAAAGAATACAAACTAATTTTTGAACAGAGAATCTGGATTATCAACATACCTTTAGGCTAATGACAAAAAGAACTAGAAATAAATGAACTTCAGTTAACTACTTGTTTTTGTAGTAGTATATAAGTTAGCAGTTCTGAAACTACTATCTGTACATGTTAGAAGTAAGCAATAAGTAAAGTTGTTGCAGATAATGTGAAGTAGGTTTTTTAGTCTTAGGGAAGGGAAAGAGGAAAGGTTAGAATAAGTTCTGTGGTATTGGTTTGGAACTGGGTAGAGATAGGTGTGTGTGTGTGTGTGTGTGTGTGAGGGGGTGGATATATATTAATCTACCTTTGTGATATACTTATATGTATATATACATATGAGTAGATGTATGTATAGATATAGGTATATGTGAATAACAGGGGTGTGTCTGTATGTGTGTATGCATATATGGTTGTAAGTATGTATTTTTCTAGCTCTATTGCTGAGCAGTCCTAGAGCAATGACACCCCATCAATAATGAGCATACTCAGCACTCAGATCTTGGTTTCTAAATAACATTCACCACCTAAAGGAAGTAGGACTCCTTGGAGAAATGGCTGATTCCAAGGCTGGGGCTGGCAAGATGAATCTGGAATGCCCTGCTTTGTTGAGAAATAATAAAGCACTCAAAGAATAAGGATGACATGTTAAAATGACATAGAAGCCAGCTTGAAGGGATTCCCAATGGCTAAATTTGGAAGTATTTGAACATCAAAATAAAGATAGTAGCAAATTACAAACCACTAAATAAAATAAGAATCTGTACGTCCATACTGACATAAAGAAGGAAGAAAGGAGAGAGGGAGGAAGGCAGGCTCTTCTCTTTTAATAGAGTGGAAATTTTAAAATGTAAAAGGAATGACAGAATTAGAAAATCACCTTTTGGCAATAGTCAGACTAAATCAGTCAAGAGTCAACAATAGATGCTAAAACTAGTTGGTGAAACTTTGATGTAAAACAGGTTTTTATATAGTCTCGAGGTATCTCCCCACAAGATACTTAGTAATTATAAAGGGGAAAATAGCAACAAGTGATAAAACTTATCACCACTAGTGGGACAAATCAACATCACATGCCTCCTGATATCATGCACCAAGGACACAATATCACTTCTGTGGTATTACTGCCAAAAATGTGTAACTTGTATCTAATAATGAAGAAGCCTCAGATAAACACCAGTAGAAGGACATTCTACAAAATAAATGGCCTACACTCTTCAAAAATGTTAAGCTCATGAAAGATGATGAAAATCGAGACATTGTTTCAGGTTAAAGAAATCTAAAAAGAGATAGAGCAACTAAATGCAATGTGTGATATTGGATTGAATCCTGTACCAAAACACTTTTTTTTTTTTTTTTTGGCAAGGGGAGAGGGTGAGGCAAGAGAGGGGTGCTACCCCAAAAGGCATTATTAGGTCTACTGATAAAATTTTAATAAGGTCCTATATCCATGTTCATTTCTTGATTTTAATCATTATCCCACAGAAATGTAAAAGACTATTCTTGTTTTGAGAAATGTACAGTGATGTATTTAGAGGCAAAGAACATCATGTCTGGAATTCACTCTTAAGAAAAAAAAGAAGATTATTATTTTGTATACATATATGTAGAAGGAAATAATAAAGCAAACAGAGAAATGTTAACATTTGGGGAGTCTAGGTGAAGGGAATATGAGAATAAAAACTTTTCTGTATTTCTAAAAGTATTTTAAAATAAAAAGTTAAAAAAATAAAACGTCCTTTAGAAGAGCTGAATATTAAACTTTATTTCTTAGAATGGTCTTGCCTTATTTCTTAGGATCCATACTCTCTTGCCATCCGATTCATTCTGAAAGTATTTACTCGGCAACCAGCACCTATCTTGCTCTTAGGGCTTACCTCTTGCTCTGCAATCCTTAATGCACTGTCCTGCCGGGCATCTTTGTCAGTTCCAGAACTAGCTGGGGTCTGAATTCGTTTAACTAGCCTCTGTTCACACTCTTCCAGGTGCAGTCGGATATTCTTCAGCTCTGAAATGTACATCTTGGCCACAGTTTCCTCTTTGTCCTCTGTGAATGCACAAGCACAGACCATTAAGCACCACCTGGGAACAACAGATTCACCCTCAGACAGAGGACACCACTGGTTCCAGCAGACCTGATATTCCACCAATGAAAGCAAGGTCTTATATGGGGAACCTTATGCTTGATTCTAAATTCCCTGCATTATATAATGATCTTTAAAAATCTAAACATGTTATTTCCACGAGAAAACATTATAGGTCAATTAACAATAGAGATTGAAATATGGCCTCTTATTCCATGATCTGATTTTGAGAATTCATCTCTACAAATTTTTCATTTTAGTAGTGATGGTACTTTCTAGTTACTATGATCGGTCTAGCGGCACCCTTCAGGGCTCTCATTCCATCCGTCCTCTCCCTCTTTCCAAGGCACACACCATTCTCCATGGATTTCATGAGGTGCTGGAAGTGGGTTTTACAAGCCTCCACCTCCTCTTCCAAGCGCAGACGATCAGCCACTGAAAAGAGCACCGAGTCACAGCTATCCTGCAGAAAGTCATCACAGTGGGCCTGAAGGTTCTTCATAACCTGGTGGCACTCCCCTGGTGCTGATGATCGAAGCTAGAGAGGGAAAGCCATAAGAAATTTTGGTAGAATGGAAATACAAACATCTCTCCCTCTCTTTTATTGACCATTTAATATAGATGCAAAATAGTGCAAAACCATAATTGTAAATATGTTGATTTTTTTCATGAATTGAACCTGTCCACATAATTAGCATTTAGATTAAGAAATAGAATATCACTAGCATCTGAGAAGCACCCTTTGTGCCCCCTTGGACATAACCCTTAATAATAGTTAATTCATCAGTATTCCCTTTACTGCATATACCTATGCAAAAGAGATGCTTGTCCTGCAGTATGAAGAAGACTATGGCCTCCTCCCACCACCAGGAAGACCAAATATGTTATTTATTTCACTGGGAATTTCTTTAACCATTCAGGCTGCTATTTCTAGTTTCTAAGATCCTTAGGCCCCTAACCCTGAAACACTATCCCTGACTCCCCATTATTCCAATTGGGTGGGTAGAGATCTTAAAATAATGAAAAATGTTCCCTCTCAAAAAAGCTTGGCAGTAGGATGTGAACCTGGGGTAAAGTTTTCACAATTACCTTTTCCAGGTTCCAGGTCTTTACAAGGTCAAGGTCCTTCCTTAGATAGTTCCAGGAGATAAGGCTTTTGGTGTTAATGTGTAGCTGATGCCAAAGGGTCATCACCTTTTGATAAGACTGCTCCACTCTAGGAACAACACAGAACCTGGTTATAGCTTTTACAAGACTTGAGCTTCATATTAGAGACCCTCTAAGGAAAAAAATGTGATTGCCTTAGCAGAACTGAGCTTATATGCTGAGAAGAGAAAGGCAACAAGTCAGACCTAACAGCACGGGAATGTTTAGAACTAAACTGAGATCCCCAAACAATTTGAATTTGCTACACTATTAGTTAGTATGTCAGCACATATTTAGTAATCTCATAAGTGTTACCTGAATGCAATATAATTACAAGAAGTCAGAAAGAAAATACCCAGGGAAAACAATAATAGAGAAAAGTCACGGTAAAATAACCACATTTAGAATTGCTGAAAATAATAATATCAACCCTTAAAAAGTGATTTGCTATGTTCTATATATTTACGAAACTGCTAAAATATTTGGAAATTCATAGCAATTTAAGAAGTTAATCTGACACATAAAAAGGAAACTGCAGTATGAAGACCTTGAAAAGAAATTTTTTTAAGCATTCATGCCTAATTCAATTTCGACTTCTGGAAGACTTACAGACACACAGATACACAGACATATTCAACAAATACCAACATACCTTGAATTTCTTCAAGTTGAGAAATGTTGATATTAAGAATAGGATGGAAAACTAAAAGCCAGGATTGTCAGTTAAATAAAAGACATTAAACACATTAGTTTATCTTCCCTTTTTCCAAAACTTCCACTAAAATGTCAGCAAAGTTGAAATAAAAGTCAGGAACTCTCAAAGAAGAATAAAAATACAAAGAAATATAAAACAGAAAGAAAATTAGAGAATCTGTTCTAACATCTGACAAATTAGAGTTCTTGAAAGTAAGAACAGAAGAAACACAGAGAAGAAAATAATTAAATAATCCAAGAAAAATTTCCCCAGATCTTAAAGATATGGGTTTCCAGTTTGAGTTCAGGGTTAGCATAAAGACTACCCTGAACACAGAGCAGTCCCCTCCACAGATTAAAGACAAATGGAAGAATTTTAAAAGCTTTAAAGATTTCATTCAAAAGGTTCTGTATCATTTCCTTCAAAC
The DNA here is from genome assembly GCA_028627145.1 of Eidolon dupreanum. Taxonomy (NCBI): domain Eukaryota; kingdom Metazoa; phylum Chordata; class Mammalia; order Chiroptera; family Pteropodidae; genus Eidolon; species Eidolon dupreanum. Next base: position 21,483,505 of record CM053502.1, on the reverse strand, counting down.
TGTTCTGTATCATGACTATAGTGGGGGATACACAATGCTACACATTTGTCAGGACCATAGTATTGCTCATTACAAAGGAAGAATCTGACAGTTGTATAAAGTATTTAAAAAAGGAAAGATAAAGAATGAGAATGGTACTGTACTTCTCAACAGCAAATACTGGAAGCTAGAATCTCCTCTCAAGATTTAGAGTAAAAATAATTTCCAAAAGAATTCTGTAAATGACCAATTCATTATGAAGGGAAAAGAAAGACATTTTCAGACATGAGAGGTCTCAAAAAAATTTATGTCTCATGCATACTTTTTTCAGTAAGCTACCGGAAACTATACTCTCTTCAAATCAAGGAATAAACCAATAAATAAGGCTTGGTTTCTGGGAATCAGAGAGTCCAGCACAGAAGAGAGGTAAATAAAATCTTCAGGATGAAGATGAAGTGAAATGCCAGGGAGGCAATACTGAAGCAGGTCTACACAGCAGGCCCAGACTAGAAAAGGAAGATAGAATGATCCAGAAGAAATGTTTCCAGGAGAAAATGAAAATTATCTGTGGTGTTTGGTCATATTGAGAAGCCTTTTACAGTAAAGTAGGAGAATTAGGGAATAAGTTCATAATATGCAAATAGATAACTAAGCAAACTTAAAAACAAAAGGATTATCATCTCCAAGGAAACAAAAAGTTATACAATAAAATAAATGAAATGATTTGTTCATACACCCACCCATTCATTCTTTTCTTCAATAATCACCTACTGAGCACCTACTATGTGCCAGGAATGGTTCTAGGTGCTGAGGCTACAGAGGTAAACAAAACAGACAAAAAACCTGTTCTTTTGGAACTTCTAAGAGAAGGGGAAAGGCAATAAACAAATACATAATCTGTTAGGCAGTATTAAGTGTTCTGAAGAAAAAAAGATAAGTAAAGGAGTTTGAGAGTGACAGGCAGTAAGTGAGTGTGGGGGAGGCTGCATGAGGGCAATAACATGAATTGAATGAAGTAAGGGAGTGAATCACGTAAATATCTGAAGTGAACAGAAGAAGCACAAACACCTGAGGAAAGAATATCTGTGTGGTGTTGGAGAAACAGGAAAAAGATTAGCGACTAGAACTGAGCACGAGCAAGGAGACTACAGAGGATGAGTTTAGAGAAGTAAGGCATAATGGGGTGAGTTTTAGCTATAAAGAGTTTAATATAACAATAGCACAAAAAGAATCAATTTAAACAAAAATTGTGACATAACTACATTTGGAAGATGAGAAAAGGAAAAGCATATGCAAGCTAAATGTTAATTTCCTAGAGCAGGAAACTAAAGTTGGAAAAATCATATTATTTAAAAATTTGGAGTTTAAACCAGAAAAATCTGCTCATTTAATCTAGGAAGCAAAACTCTGGGGTGGGAAGGTGATTGTTAGTTTTTATTATAAACTTTGTGGTATAATTCAACTTTTAAAAATATAAATAAAAATAAAGTAAAAAAATATTACTTTAATAAAATACAAATTAAATTGCTATCATTGTAAAAATTAATCTTCTAAGAGTAAACTGTTTTATAACCAAAAATTCTTTTTAAAAGAATTATCACAGAATATATGTCAATTGAATATAAGTATTTACTGAAAATCTACTACATAGTTGGTAGTGCAAGACTTGATATCCTAATAGGAGGTTTTTCCCTAATGAAGCTTTAAAACTTGATTGCTCTGTTCAAGGAGATCACAAATGGAGATTCATCCCTCCATCAGTTGACCCAGGGCAAATAGCAGAGGTGGCAGTACAGAGTAGAAGCTGAGCAAAGTTACCTGCTGGCCATATCAATGGCCTCCTTATTGGGTGGAGGGATGAGGAAGCAGACCGATGGCACCATTGCCTCATTCCCTGTGGGGCTGATTACTTTCCACTTGGTCCTCTGTGAATTATCTTCCAACACACATTCATCATTCTTGCAAATAGTGATCTGAAGAGACAAATTTACAAGTTATTGTTAATGGATAAATCAACAACCCATTATTACCTGGTGCCCGATCCCAAGGCTATAAAATCTTTAAGGAAAAATCATTTTGGAAATCTGTCACCACTAAGAGTTCTTGATTCTGACAAAAAGATAACACATAAAAATACAGAACACAGGAAAGGTTGTGGACATCAAATAAATCAAAGAAGGAAATGTTTATGAAATGTCTGTTACATGTCAAGTAACTCAGTATACGAAGGGTAGAAAGAGACTGTAAGACCTCCAAGAGCCATCTCTGCATCCATAACCATTAGGGTAAAAATTAAAGGGCCATCAATACAACTTTGCTTCTGTGATACTTCCTCCTCTTCCCTTCCTGTCATCCCACCCAAATCCCTGAAAATGTTTAAGCATTTGGAATCAATAATTCTCTCCTGGGAAACAAGAAACCAACAGCATCATCTTTATTTTACAGACAGAAATATTGAGACAGAAAAGTGCAGAAAAGTTCATTCTTTTGTGTAACAAATATTTGAGCCCACTACGTATCTGAAAGTATGCTAGGCGACCAGAGACAAAAATGGTAAAATGGCAAGCTAACAAACATTGTCTATATTCCACAAATTCTGGTGGGGTATATAGTTATAATATTGTGTGACAAATGAATTTACCAGAGAATGAATACACGGAAGGGACGTGGGTCTCAGTTAGAGAGGTAAAAAAATTACTCTGTCCTTGAAGTCATGTTAAGGAATTTAGACTTTCTAAACAGAAATGGGGAATTACTGTAGGACTTTAGCAGGGGAGTGACGTTTTTTGTAAAAGATTGTGTTGGTGGTAAGATGAAGAATGCATTGAATGCGGAGGCAGATGAAATGATCCAAATGAAAGAAATTATGGTGTAATTTAGGGCAGCAGCAGCACGGACAGAAAAAAATATGTCTAAGGGATACTTATTTACAAATTAGTGTTGACTTGGTAATCTTACTACCTATGGGTTAAGAGGGAGGAGTCAAGGATATCTCTCAGGTGCTACAAAGTACCATTTCTGTCACTATTTAGACAACTGGATAAATGGGGATGCCAATCACAGAGGCAAGGAACAGATCAAGATTGTAGAGCTGAAGCATTTTTTTTAATGATAAAGCTTTGAGCATGTTTAAGTTCTAATTTTTAAAAACTCTATCATTTGAATTTTCCTTATTATCATACATGTAACTTAAGGCTTCCCATTCTCCCTTCCTTCCGTCCAGAGCCAGAGGTACCCTTTCTGCCTCCTTACCTCGATCTGCCGATAGTCACAGATGGCCTTTACAGAAATGGTGCCCTTTAGCATGTGGTCAGGACTGCGTGGCTTTAGCTGAACAATGGTTTTTGATCTTCCAACAAGACTGGCAACGGAACTCTTGGACTGTATAAGCTGCTCCTTCTCATCCTACAAAATGAGAAGAAAATCCAAAGGACATTAATGTTGTTACTCAGGGTGACTAAGTCAACAAAGAAAACTGAATGCTCCACTCCCTCAGAGAATGCCATTTCTCATAGGGATCCTTGATGGAGCCATCTTAGAATCACAAGGATAAAGAAAAAGAGAGAATATGTCTCATCTTCTACCAAGTACTTTTGGACTCAAAATTTGCAGCTTTCTCCCTGTGCCCTTTCAATGAACCATAAAGCCGCATGCAAAATAAAGAAATAAATAAAACAAAGAACTTCTAGCTGTTAAATACAGCTATAAAGCTAACAAAGGATTTCCCCAAATCAGATTCAGAGAACATGGACGTTAAAAACAATAACGATGTTGTTATTGTTTTACTATTATTCAATTTCTCACTGGTAGAAAGCCAGTTCTTGCCTTCTGCTTAGGGAAAGGTAGAGTTATATGCTTTAAAGTTTTTTTTAAATTATATCTCCCAAGCTCTACCACAAATGTTTTACTTTCTTCAATTGAGTCAAACTTTCTATAGAAAGATCTTATTTCTTCAACCAACAGTCTACAAACCAATACTGTTGGTGAAGCCATGACAAATTATTTAGGTTTTACTTTTTAGTATCTTGCTATGCCACAGTCATGTAAATTTGATTGTTTTGAAAAGCAATGCCATGCACAATTGAAACTCTCAAGTCTCTGCAAACCCAATTATCCTAAAAACTAATGAACCTCTTGTCAAAAAAATTGGTAGCAATCTACTATCAATTCCATTAGAGTGAAAGATTAACCAGGATGTTTCAAGCCCATTTTGAGGTATAAAAACTCCCCAGAAGAGGGCTTTCTTAGGATGGAAGTAGATGTAATGAGAGTAAAGAGTTAATAATGTTAAGAAATGCCATTAAAGAGTTAAGAATATATAAGTAAAGAAAAAGAAATGCTTAAATAAACTACCTGTGCCTGTCCCCGGGAGCATGATTGGAAGAAATACAACTTTAACTTATTAGTTAAGAAAGAGGAATGGAACATATCAGGGAGAGAGCCACATTGTTCCATACTTGAGAGCTGATCTACCCATGTCATTGTCCTTGCAATAAAGATGTCAGTTTCTGTCTAACCCACAGCCAAACATCTCAAACTCCAGAGACCAAGTGCTCAGCGTGGTAAAAGTTCTGAAAGAACCAGAAGCCAGGACAGATGCTCCCGAACCTGACGGACAAGCTGAGGAGCAGACCCAGGTGACTCCATGCCCCGATGACGCCGCCAACCCGATGCCCCTGACCTGGAGAGGAGGGAACAGAGCAGCAACCCTCGAGAAGAGAAGATATGACAATTGCAGAGAAGTTACCCTATGACAGGAAGGTATTCTGTGGGAGGGAGGAGATAATAGCCAAGGATTATTATATTCCTCCTTCATATTTGAACTACCTCCAAGAGAGAGACATTCTAGAGACAGCATCTGAAAAGTCAGCTTTTTACTCTTCATTCCAAATTAAATTAACAGGTTATTTGCCCAGGTGAAACACTGAATGTAAACCCATTCATAGGTTTATAATACTTGAAAGTGTAAAAAACAAACAAACAAGAAAACTAATGTTCACAAATGCCCAAATCTCCACCCATGAAAAAATGACACTGTTTTGAATTATTCTGGTTCTCTTATTTATAATATTTTATTGAAATGCGAGAATCCTCTAGCTTCTCATAAAATATAATTCCTCAGGAAATATAATTCTCTATTACATGCATATTTCTATCTCAATTTGAGATGTACCTTGAGCCCTGTCTTGGCAACTCTATATAATATACATTCAATAATGTAAGTAGTCCCATTGCTGATTTCATTACCAGCACTCCTGAAGGAATAATTCATTGGAGAAAATAAATATAAAATTGATTTGGATTAAATACTGGATGATACTATTTTTAAAAAGTAAATATACTACATAAATAAACTGGATACTATTGCATTACATCTAAATAAGATTTTAATGTTGTCCTCAATTAAAATAAATTTTCTAGTACTTCATCATTACCATAAGAAAACTGCCAAGGAGGAAAAATTTGGCTAAGGTTTAGTTCATTGAAATTTTTTTGTTTTGTTTTAATTCTCTTTTCATGAGAGAGTGAAAAAGAATTTGATGTCAGTTAATCCCTTTTGACCCTATTTTTCATGCTCTACATTTCATCTTTGGCTCCCACTATTGAATTAAAATGGAAAGAACAATGCAAAAGAAGCATGAGGAACACAAGGGGGAGATGAAGAGGCCTTTATTTCAATAACATACCCAAAGGAATCTTATTAGCAACTTCTCTAAAGAAAGAAAGGAAAAAAGGAAAAAGAACAAATAGATTAAATTCTATCTGCATGTGACCCAAACATTATAACAACAACCCACTGCCCTGGAGCTTTCAAGGATATAAACAGCAGCCGCTGACAGTATTTACTGTTTCTCAGAGTGTGTTTCTGTAATCATCCCACTGATACGACACCCACCATGGAGTCCTGAAGCAAGTCCTCAAGGCGGGATAAGCTGGTGTTATGGTCACAGGAATATTTTCGTTTGATGGAGTCTTGGAGGTTCCTCAAGAATGACTCCAGGTCTCGTGCATCACTGAAGAACTGTGGGGATAGAAGGGAGGGGCGCCTTGTGCTCAATATGTCACAACACCAAGATCTTAACTGAGCAAGAACAATCTTACTGTGCAGAGCTGAGCAAAGCTGATCACAATCTCCTGAATTAGTGATCGTTCATTACAAAGACCACAGAAGTAAAAAGTGGAAGTTTTATAATGCCATGACCGGGAAATGTTAGTGGTAATGAACACAAAGTGTACTGAACTCTGTAGGAAAGAGTCTGTTTTAGCCCCTCAGAAATCGCTGTTGGTTCCTCTTGACTTCTGCCTAGTGACAGCACTTGGCTGTGAGGTGTATTTCACAAAAGTCTACCGGTTGAGTGATTAAATGTTTCAATTCATTGATAGGATTACACTGATAGGGTTATTTAGTTTAGGACAAAACCAAATAGAGATAATAGCTTATTTCCTCCTCCCACTCTCACCTGAAAACAAGTAGTATAATCTTCATGCTGTGACACATTGTAGGAAAAAAATGGTCCTGATATTTTACAGCTCTTCTTATCAAGAAATCAAATTTATTTCTCTTCCCCTTGAAGCTGGGCATGGCCACATGACTTCTTTTGGCCACTGACACATTAATAAATGTGACAATGCAGAAACAAGTACACTGGGGCTTACTTTCTCTTGTTGCTGTGGAACACAGGCACTCTATGAAGAAGCCTAATAGCCTACCAGATGCTACATACTTGTATATAGACTTGTACCCTACATACCCCAGCCAACTGTCAGACATGACAGTGATGCCATTTGGGACCAAGTAGCCCCCCAGCCAGCCTATCAGCTGCCTGCAGCCATGCTTAAGACAGGCAAGATGAAAAAAACCACTCAGCAGAGCCCAGCCCAATTTGTCAACCCACAGACTCATGAGCTAACTAAATGATTATTATCTTAAGGAACTAAATTTTGGGGTAGTGGTTTATACAACAGAAGCTAACTGATGTAGACAAGTTTTTAACCTCACCTTTTCCATGCATATGCATGCACGCATGCACGCACGCGCACACACACACACACACAATCTCTTGCTGGAATGAAAACAAACATTCTTCTCATCTTCTCTGATGCACACACATGTACACACAGACATGCACGCAGACACAAACACAAAGTCCACATACCTGAAAGTAAGCAGTATTTTCTTTCACATGCTGCTCAACACACACGCACAGCTGCTTCATCCACTGCAACTGGGACTGGACAGCGGCACTATAAGCCTGCAACAATCAAGCACACAGATGGAAGGGCATGAATTTAATAGATCCAATGTATATGTGCAATGCTCTCTTTTAAGTACAACTCTGCTAACGATGGAGAGGTCAACAGAAAACAAGTGGAAATACTTGACTAGCAGCTGCTCAATGCTTGCCATAAGAGGCTTGCTTTTAGCCAACATGAATTTGTTAGAAGGGGTTACATAGAAAAGGCCTTTTCCACACATGGTTGTAACCAAATGATCTGGCCATCAAAACCCAGGCATAAATAAATCCCTCCTGGATTACTCCACTGTCTCTCTTTTCCATGTAAAGGAACCACACCAAGAGGCAGAATCTGTCTAGATAGTTATTTGAAAAATTATGATCCAAGTCACTTTTCCCATGAAGTTAGAAGTCAATATCTATTCTTGTTTCTTGTATTCTCCTTAGACCATCAAACTGTTTGCGGTCTTTTGGGGGCTGGGAAGAAAAGGGAGAAAACCCAAGACAAGGGATCCTGACATTTCCTCTGCTCTTTCGGCAGAACAAAGCCTCCGATCTGAATACTTTCCTAACATCCACCTCTGAGCACTTGACCCTCACATATTCTCAAGTCACATACCTCCACAGTCTGCTTGGCTGGATGGTTCTCAAGTGAGAGCAGCTCTGCTGTATCTTGTAGAGACCGAAACACATCCTGTTTCTCCTCTAGTTCCATTATCAACTCCTGAAAATTGAATTCAGTTTTATGCAATCAGTGCTATTAAGGGAAGAGTAGCAATAAAGAAAAGACTGTGTTCTCTGCCCTACTTTAAAAAAGCCTACAGCTTTTTGGCTACTGGATTAGTGCCAAAATGAGCTGCATAAACAGTACATGCCAGAAGATTTCAGAGAAGAGCAAAAATGCTGGAATTACTGGAGAATGATTCACAAAGGATATGGGACCCATGCCAGACCTGAGAAAGTGGGGGAACACAGGATGAGCACTGGAAGCAGAAAAGGAGATAACTTGGCTAGCGTGGCTAGTTCGTGTCAGCACCCACCTAACACAGCACCTGATACACCAGTGGATTCGTATCACTGACTGGCTGGCTTTGCTCAGACTATATTCCCTTAGCCTGCAGTGCCCTCTTCTGGCTCTAAATTCTATTAACATTATGGACCCAATTTAGATGCCAGCTCTTCTGTGAAGCTGGATACTGAACCTTACTATTATATCTGACCCCTTCTCCTTGATGCTTTCCAAGCAGTTTCTTTATATCACTACCACAGCCTAATTTCCGTTCTCATACAGACTGGTTATTGTATTATTGGACCTAGTTTTTCTTCTTTTCTTCAGAAGGATCATATGCCACCCTCTAATCAGAAGCTTATTTTTCCTTTTTAAAAATTAAACTCTAAATTAATTGAATTAAAGTATCTAAAGTATGTGTTAATAAAAAAAAGTTTCCTTTTGTGTAAGGTTTACAAAATGTTTAAAAATCCTGAGATGTAGAAATACTAAAAGGAGCAATACTAACTCTCCTTACTTGTATACATCTTTCACTGAAACAAATACAAAGCATTGTCCTATAGTCTAATGTTGAATTTGCCTTCCCATTTACAAATGAAGAGATTGACACCAAAAGATTATTAAATGAATTTAAGAGAATTCAGCATTTGTGAGAAGTGCATACCTCAGTTAAAAAATACTAAGCCCTATACCAAGCCCTTTGCTATTTTAGCTTATTAAATCTTACTCAATCTTTTACACAACTCTTTGAATTAGTACTATTATCCCATTTTACAGGGGTCAAAGGAGATTAAATGTCTTGCCCAAGGTCACAGAGCTAGCAAATGGAAGACTAAGATTTTGAAGTTAGGTCTGTCTCGCTCCAAAGCCTGTGATCTTAACCACGAAACTATATTGCTTCTGACATGACTCAACTTGCAGGCTGCTGCTCTATCCACTCAAGACGTTGTCTTTCTAAATGCATTCTAAATAAATTCTAGGGCTCGATTTCCCTCTCTTCATGTACACTTGTCACATGTACAGATGCATTAAGTAGGGTCTCTATTTCTATCCAGCAGAATGCAAATCCAGAAACCTAAGCTCTCAGCAGACTAGCTCTTCTGTCTCCTTCTGTTGCTATTACATAAATATGACAGGCCTGTTGTGCTAGACTCACAGAGAAGTAATTTCTCTTGGCTGAGATATTGGGATTGTTGTCACTCCAATCATATGCTAGTTCTTCCTCCTCCTTCTCATTCAACCAAATCAACTCAGCTGTAGCTCTGGAGACAAATTTATGCAGGCTCTGAAGGTGCCTCATCCGGAAGCTAGAGGTTTCCTAGACAAAGCAAGGATACAAGGTGAGACTACCAGCCTCTCATCTATAGCAGATAATACATTTAACATCAAAGTAAAGAATAACTCAGGAAATAAATTTAGCCTTGCTTTTTAATCTCTGGGTGGTTCTTCATGGACTTCAATTTAGTACAAGTTTGGTATAAAACTCCCAGAGCCCCTATCAATCCTAGCTAGAAGTCAGAACCCACCAGGACTTATGGGGCTCTCTGGAAAAAGAATGATCTTGGGTCTGTCCTACTCTGGACAATCTGGAAAGACAGGAATGAAGAACAACGGATAGAAGTCCCTTCCCTATCGATCTCAGACTTTCAGTTTTGGTGTCTCAAAGCACATATAGCCACTGCTTTGGTGAAGCATGACAGCTGGGATAAGCTCGACTTACATACAGTTTTCTAGGGCAGTGGTTTCTGATCCATTAAGAAAATGTTATAATACATATGAACAACTACATAGTAAATGACATAATCTAATAAACAGAAAAACAGAACAGGGCCAAACCAAGAACTTTCTGAAGTAGGGAAAAGAATTGTTTGGACAAAACCAGATTCTTCATGAACAGACTGTAAGACAGTTAGTGAAACTTACCTTCAACTTACAATACTGTGTCTCCAGCTTTCCAAGAGTTTCAACATAACTAGTATGAAAATTTTGAGACATTTTTCCCTGATAAGAAAGGAATGAAATAAGAATACATTAAAAAAAGGGTAAGTACTAGGAATACCAGGTGCTGCAGACATTAAAAAAAAAAAAAAAAGAGTAAGTAAACTATACTATGGTATGGTTTCAACTATGTAAATACTATGTCTGCGCATGGGTAAAGATTGGTTACTCTAGTGAAAAACAAAACAAAACAAAACAAAACAAAAGATGCTTATATAAAAAATCTCTTGTCTATTTTACATCTGAGAGCAGCACTATGTGAGGAATAGTTCAGCAGGATGAATACAACCAACAAATCTCACTATCATGTACTTCCAGTAATTCTGGGAGGTTACTAAGCAAAACCCATGCCTGATGATTCCCAAACCACTCAATTGCTATTTTGAAGAGGAAAGTTGAAATAAAAAATGAGAAGATAGAATGAGTGAGGGAGCAGAGAGACTGTATAGTTTCTCTACACCAGCTCTCTACTGCAGACAGAAGTGGAAAGAGCATCAACTTTTGGAGCAGAAGGCCTGAGTTTGAAAACTGCATTCACTACTTAATAATTTTGACCTCAGCTTTCAGTATTACTTTTCAGTGCTTACTGTTCTGGTTACCCGCCCCAATCTCCTCTCCATAATGAATTCTGACTGCCACATACCTCATACAACCTGGCCTCTTTGACACTTAAGCCCAGTTCTTCGACACTGGTGTGAATGTGCTGCTGTGTTTCCAGCTGCAACTCCACACTAGGCAGGTCATTGCCCCACTCCGCTCGCTCCAGTTTCATCTGAAAAAGAAAAAATACAAATATAATAATTGACCGCTAAGATGGCAGAAGAAGAAAATCGTCAGAATCAATGTTTAGACAAGGGGGGTTGGGGTAGAGGACTGGGCAAAAGGACATCTTAACCACCTCCATCACAGCCTCTTACATGAAAATATGCCATAATCACCCCAAGAAGCTGAGGACTAAATCCCAACAGCTATAGCAACAGAGGCAGCCTTTCGCTGCTATATTATGGGAATACATTCCTAAATTTACCAACCAGAAAGGTGTTTTCATTTCCCTTTATGGAGTCTTTTCATTTCATAATCAGAATGAATATAAGAAATATCTGAAAATATTAAGCTTCATTCATGGCATCAACTGTTAGCCAACAAATTTTAAAACATTAGCTTGCCTTTGAATGTTTTTACTTATTGTACATGGGGAATCCATTATCAGAAGATGGGAAGAATTTTTTTTTTTTTTTTGCATTTTCTTTTTTTAGGCAAGGCAACTCTTGGTTGACCTCACAGATAGCAAAGACCTTGTCAGATTACAATCTTTTTTTTATTTTTTATGCCTACAGCACCTGGTCTTCCTAAGTGGTCTCCCATTCAAGTACTAACCAGGCCCGACCCTGCTTAGCTTCCAAGATCAGACGGGATTGGGCTTGTTCAGGGTAGCATGGCCGTAGACAGGGAAGAATTTCAAACAAAACAAAAGGGTTAGAAAAGCAAGACAATATTGAACTTGAACCATTATCCTAGAATATATGTAAATAGTTCCCCTTAGGGATATAAAGTACAGCATAGGGAAAACAGTCAATAATATTATAATAACTATGTATGGTATCAGATGGGTCCTAGGCTTATTGGAGTGATTACTTCATAAGTTATATAAATGTCTAATCACTATGGTGTATACCTGAAGCTAATAAATTGTATGCCAACTGTAACTGAAAAATAAATTTTAAAAAATAGTACCATATTGTGAAACACAGCAGCCTTGCTTAAATGTAAGAGCTAAGGCCAAAATAAAAAGTGAAGAATAAGCTTCTCTGCCAGTGAGGAAATTTCAGAAAAGATAACTAAGATTTATAGACTCTGCAACTTCTCCCACAAGCTCCCATTTAGAGCACAGTTAGCTGAAGGGTACAGATTCTCAAAGGGCTTCAAATTAGAAAAGCCTAAACTATTTGGTGTGAGATTTTGAAGATCTGAACTAATCCTATCCATTTAAAATTTAAGAAGAAAGATGTCTGGGTCATAGACAACATCAATAAGTGAGGGAGTCTATACAAGCAGCGTAGAGCAACTTGGTCCCCTTAGACAAGCTGCTGGACCCAGTAAATCTTAGCATTCTGTATAAGCATTTGAAACATACACCCACCTGCATTTCTTCTACCCAAGACAGTAGTTCATACACAAATCGGAGATTGCCTTCATCTTCAGAGGACGAGATAGACACAAGTTCAGCTCTAGTCATGGGCTTTCGGAACCAGGAGGTAGAAGAAGAATGGGTTCCCTTGGTCAAGGATTCCGCCTTCAGATGAGTAGTGGTTAAAGTAGAAGGTGGAACTAATTCAAGTGAAGTGAAATGGCCCTTCCGATATAAGTTTGTGCACTCTAGACGCAAGGTGACCAGCTCATCCTGTAGACGCATGACCCTGAAAAGGAAGAGAAAGAAGGAAGAGTTTTAAATCTGTACCATACTTTTTAAAATAAAATCTTCCCTATCCATTTGACAAAGATGAGGTAAAAATAAAAATGAGATCATATCAGGAAACATGTTTTGTGAAAGAAAAAGTGTTATATGAATGCAAGGTGGTATTATTAATATCTTCATCATTTAGAGTTGCCTTTGAGGCAAATACCAAGTTATAGTGTTAACTGGAGGGAAGCAAATCAACACCAGTTTATATAACTCCTAGATGGTAGATGTGGGCCTTAGTCTTGGCTCTTTACAAACTATGTGACTTGGATGATTCTCATCCCCTCTGTAGGCTTGGGTTTCCTCCTCTATAAAATGATACATTGGATCACCAGCAGTTCTAAAAAAGATGTGGTACCAGACCCCTGGGAAATCCTGCAGGTACTTAGTGGGCAGGGCCTGCAAAAGAGGAAACTGTCCTCCACCATGAGAATTTTCCTGCCAAAATATCAGTAGTATCCCCACTGAGGCACTGGCCTCTAAGGCTTAAGTTACAAGATTTAGTACCTGATTCTTGACCCATGAATCTCAACAGTAAGCAAACCCTCCGTTTGAGTCCCATGTTCCTCACCTAAAAGCCAGCTCTTCTAGCTGGTAATAATTCTCATCTCGTAGGATCTGGAGATCCACCTGCAGCTGCCTGATAAGACCTTCGCATTCCTGAATGTACATGATGACATCTGACTCGCACTGTACTGGTTGTCCTGATTCCAGGTGAGCAGCATCCTGAGAAAGAGAGAATAAGAGTAGGAAACTCCCATTGCTCCCACCCACTAGAACCTGAGGAAGCCAAGGGGCCCACTGCCATTCCAATAGGAAGGAATTAACACAGCTGGATTCCTCAATGGTTAACTTTGATCATTAGAGCCCAGGGTGAGAAGTGGAAAATATATGACATAAGAAGTGAAACAAAACAGAGGCTTACAGCCTGCAGTGTATTCTTAGCTAGTGTCAGTTTTTCTTCACAGTTCAAAGCACCATTCTGGATTTTGTTTGCAATCTGTAGCAGCAATTCCAGCCTAAAATAAGATCAGAAAACCACAGTCAAGTTATGGCCAGGTAAGTTATGTCAGATCCCCTTCAGGCTCTGGACCCACCTCTCTACAGCTGGTCGAAGTGACTTCTCTCGCTCCAGCATTTCGATGATAAGCTTTCCCCACTCTTCTTCTACGTCATTAGGGTGATAACCTTGAGGCAGTTTAATTCGGCCGAATTCAATCCACACCTGAAAAACCCAGAGATACCCTTTTAGTCCAATACACAGCCATGCCCTCAGGCCCCAGTTTTAATTTATTCTTCTCACATCACTTCTTGCTTCTTTTCCCTAGCCATTCAGCAGTTCCCCTGCCACTGCAACCCCTCCCTCCCACAATGTCTAATAAGAGAAAAAGGAACATTTAGCAGTACCTCACCTTGAGGTGAGAGCAAAATAATCACCTCTAAAATGCAAGGACTACCTGCTCTAAATCCATCCATTTCTTCTACATTTTACATAACTCTCAATAAGGTCAAATGTCTATCTCTACAGCTTCAAATTCTCTAGGAATCACAATGTGAATGGGACTCTCTTCCTCTGTCCCCCACTCAATTCTAGGGAAATTAGCTTCCCTCTGAGAAATAAAAAAACTCATCCACAAAACTCAAGATTCCTGAATAAATGTATGCCATTTTTTGATTGGCTCTTTAAAAATATAGATGGTTGCTACTACCCCTTTATCACAAGTTTTCAAGACCAGCCTGAGAGCGATGCTAGATTTGTCACCCTGAGAATACTGCTGTGAATGCAGGTTGAAAAGAGGATGCAGGGGCTCTGTCTAACAAAAGCAATAACATGGCAAACCAGCAAACCTCAAATATCAGCAAAAGATAAGCTTTCTTACCTCTAATAATTTATATAATTCCTCGATTCTTCCTTTTTCTCTCTCCTTGGCCAGAATTTCTGTTTCTTTGAAGTGTATATACTGGTTATAAAGTGCCTACAAAATTAATATTCAGTGAATGAATGAATGAATGAATGTATGCAAGCAACCTGACCCAATTTTTTATACTACCTCACCCAGAAACCAGCAGCGACAAGCTCTGAGACTTACTCCTTAGAAAGAATTTATAAAAAACAATTTAAGTCCATGATGTTACCTTTAGTTCAACAGGGTTCTGGGGAAAAGTTTTATCTGACATCAGTATTGTATGCTGCTTGATCCAGGGAATGAGGGAATCCACTCGGCTTTGGTATTCTTGCCACTTGGAGTCTACCTCCTATTGCCAAAAGGTAAATATCACACACTTTCTGATTAGTGGTATGTAAAACGACCACAGGAGAATGTAGCTCAAACCATCCTAAACCACATAAAATCCTTGCCCTCTAATTGCCTATCCAGCTGCTCAGTTTAACGCTCAGAGTCCCAGTTTCAAAGCCCCTCCCTCATGGGCTCTCAAGATGAGATTCAATTTCCTGATACCTAGAATAGTGTAGGCTGGATGCTATAAAATTAACAATATCTAGACTCATTCCTAGAGACCACAGACAATGACCATGGTGTGTGGGTTCAGGTTGCCCTGTATAAAACTGCTCTGGAACACAGTACGTGTGTGTGTGTGTGTGTGTGTACACACACACACACACACACACACATACACAGCTTAAGAAGCATGGCCTAATCAATACATCCTACCCAAACAAATCAAAGTCAGAAAGTATCTTAAGAATGTGTTCTTTTACCATAGCATTGATCCCTTCTCCACCCTCAGGGACTTTAGGGAAGGCATCATAAATTGAAGACACATAAGTGATCACAGACTTTTCATCTGGAGATGGCACATCCACATCTGAGAGAGAAAGAGTAAGATTTCTTAGAACCTGCCAGAAGGAACAGTGAATATATGCTACATACACACAACTTCAGTCGACTCTCACCTTCTGCATCCAGTAGCCGGGTGACCCCCAGTCTTTCTGCTACTTCGAAAGCCTGTTCCAGATTCTCTCGGTTACTCTGGATTTGTACCCTCTCCATGTCTACCAGATCAGGTCTGTAAAAGATCACCAAGGTACGTGAAAGGCCACCATCTACACACTACACACCAAGTCCACACAAAGAAAACCTCTTAAAAGTACCCAGAGCTGAAAAACTCTCATTGAGTTAGAGAGAAAACAAGAGGTTTAGAAAGGTACTAACCCCACTTTTAATTACAGCCCAGAAGCCCAGTGCTCCCTAATTCTAACCTTACACAACAGTAGCCTTGTTGGATTTCATGGAAAAGGTATCCCAGTACAGAATGAAAACTGGGGCATATGTATGACCACTAAGAGTTTAACTACTTTTGATTTTTGTCATTCAAAATTCCTGTCTTCCTCACTAATCTCACTCTAGTCACCTGCTATTTCTCAGCCACTCCAAGCAAGCCCCAGCTTCAGGCCTTTTACATTTGCTATTTCCTCCAAATAAACACTCCCTCACAGCTCTGCTCCAGTCCTCATTAGAGAGGCCATCTCCAACTACCCTGTCCAAAATACCACAACCCCATGACTCTCCATCCCTCCACTGCACTTACCACTGAATGACAGCATATATTTGTGTACTGCCTAATAAATAAATAAGTTCCATGAGAGCAATAATTTTTGTTGTTTTATTCACTGCTATTTGAGCCCAGGGCCTAGAACACTAGGAGTTCGATAAATATTCCTTTTTTTTTAAATGAATAAAATGAATCAGATTCTTGATTCTTGGTTCAAGAGGAAAAGTGACATTAAAACTAACTACAAATAGATAAAAAGAAGCCCCTCCAGGCACACTGAAATTCTACTGTATTTACCTGTATCGGTGAATAAGGGCATTAAACATCTTCCCATCACTCCAGCAGGAGGAAAAGTTGGTGCATTTGATTCCTGTGTAACCAGCTGTCACCTTCTGGGTCCACAGGAGCAGCTTTTCCTTGGCTGACATGTCCCCTGACTCTCCACTAATGTAGATGTCAGAGATCTGCCAAAAGACAGGACACAGAATAACCTTCTCTTCTTCATACACTACGGTTCTGAGAAGAGGGAGATCCAAGGCTGGCAGCACTTCAGATGACAACCCTGACATATATTCACTCTCTTTGGTTAGTCAAAGAAATGCAAATTAAAATCAGGAGAGGTCACTTTTTCACCTATAAATTAGAAGTTGTTTTTTTTGTTTTTTGTTTTTTTTTTTAAATGATACTACTCAGTATTGGAGAGAATATTTAACATTGGATGTTCTCATGCACTGCCACTGGTGAGAATATAAATAATGGGAGCTTTGAATCAAAAATCTTAAAATATACATACACTTAACAGAAAACCATCAGAGACATGCAAATTTTATCAAAACATGATAAACATTAGAGCAGAAAGTTATAGAGCTTAAACTCTAATAAGGGATTGATTGATCACATATTATAGTATATATACATGGTAGAATTCTTTGTAGCACTTAAAATTATGTTAAAAAATTTTAATGACTTAGAAAAATGATCACCATATTTTATGAAAAGAAAAATGCAAAACTATATATATAGTAACACTGATTTTATATAGATATAAATATATTTAACTATACATACATATCTATGCATAATGTATGTGATAGATGAATATATGTATATGAGTATAAACACAGGAAATATATCAAACTAGTAATCATCATTATCTCTAAGTCATAACATTATAGGTGATGTATATTTTCCAAATTTTCTATATCATGTGCATTTTTATAAAAAGAAAAAAAGCTATTTTAAGAAATTCCCAAAATCTATCATAGGACCAACTTTGAGAGATGACAGTGTGGGAGAGAAGAAAGTACATGCCTTTGATTCCACACAGACCTGGGTTTCAATCTCAAACCCAAACTCGAACTCAAGCTGGACCTCAGTTATAACACTGGGAAAGTGAGAAAAAGACCGACTTTTTCAGGACTGCTGTGATCATCAGTGAGGTTACACATAGTAAGGCATCTAGCCCAAACCCAGGGCTGTGCTCAACAAAGTGTCCCTGTTGCTCTTTCTTGCGCAGATGATGGTTTTCCTTTAATTCTTACTTGTCTAACTTCCACGGCACTAATATAGCCTGTGTCATCATTTAATTAAATGTTATCTTGCATTATTGAATATTATTTCAGATATTTCATCTTATTTCTTCAAGACTGTAGGTTTCCTGGGGAGTTGATATCACATCTTAATATTCAGAACAATCTAAAATTGAATAGCAGTCCCCATTAGGAAGAGCTCCTTTACACAGGACATGTTTAAGCAGAAGCTGGGATGTCATGAAAGAAATCACCTCCGGCTCTGAGACTCAGTGATCACAGTCCTTCCGTGTATTGCCCATTGCACCTAGCATTGTGCTGGTCATATGGTGAACGCTTAACATGTTTTCATTAATAATCTCTTGGTTTATAAATAATAAAAATAAACAAATGTATTTTGGGGTTAGGTCCACTTAGAACCCTGAGACGCATTACTTTTATGACAGCAAACTTAACAAATTCAAAGCAGAATGTATAATCAAACAAGTTTGGGCTAATATTAATAATGGTCATCTCTCCTGGAGTGGGACTATGGATAATTTTCTTTTTATTTTTTTCAGACTTTAAATAAAAAGTAAGCATATCTTACTTTTATAAAGAAAGCTATAAAATCATTTCGTCAATAAGAAAAAGCATAAGCCTTTGGATCAGACAGATATGCATTTGAAAGGGGGATTTACTAAGAAATGACCTCAGGCAAACTACTTAAGCCTGTAGCACTCCATCTTCCCCATATTTAAAGCAGAATAATGACCTGCTCTTAGGGTCACTATAAAGATTAAATAAGGTGATGTAGGTAAAGTACCTGGTAAATATGTATTTCCTTCCCATAATAATAAAACGGCATGCCTAGCACAGTTTTTGGGCTGGGTGATTTGGGCAGGGAAGGCAGTGCGTGTCAACAGAACATCTGTCTCTCAGTTGTCTCCATCAGGTACAGTACTGTGAAAGTAATAGCCTCCCTGGTGGCCAGTAAAAGGGACAATCACTAATAAGGCACTTCCAAGTCTCTGAGTGAGTACTAAATTTACAAACTCACCTCATAATAGGTTAGATTCAATGTCAGCAGAAGACATTGTAAAATCAGAAAAAACAGAACCAGGAACTTCTACTAATACTTTATTTAGTGTAAACGAAAGTTGCAGACTAAGAAATCTTACTAAGAGGTCTGAAGAAAGACTGAGAACAAAAAAGTATGGGTAGCCTGCATGGAGTCCAGAAAAAGGAAATCAGTATGTGTTTCCTCTAATACTGTGAGAGATAGAAATGGTGGCCTAACCAGCACATTCCAGGATTCTTGTTCCCTTGACAGGTACATTTCTGCAGGAGAAATCAAGCTGCCAAACTCTGATGATGCCAGCTAGTAATATCATCCTGCAAATCTCTTCTCTACCCACTACTTCTCTGCTCTGACTCCATGTTCACCTGACAACCTTCAGATTATTACCTGCTTTCCATATCATACCCTAGAGCGACAAAATGCACTGAGTGGCCGATTCAAATACTGTTATCACTTGGCAGTTAAAATTCATATTGTAAATTAATAAATTTACACCAATCAATCTCTAACAAGTATGATCACTGTTAAGTCAATCCCCTAAAACTCAGACTACTCTGAGTACACTGGGGGTAGGGACGGGGAAGAGCTATGGAGTTGCAAAGCTGAGGACCCAACTATGGAGAATAGTGCCCAAGCCATCATCCTGTGAGTACAGAGAAAATAGCCCGACCCTAGTACCAATTCTGTTACAGTTCTCCTTAACAACATTTCCAGCTGCTTGTTTCAATGGCTAGATACCAACCACCACTGACATATCCCAGTACTTTGACCGTAGTCACTTCACATACCTATTAAGGCAAAACATGGTTGAGAACAGCAAACAGGAGATTTACTGAACTAAACACAGATAGAACTTGAATAAACCAAATGAAATCTGAATGTTGATGTTTTTTACCCCCAAAAGAAATTCTGATTAATTATTTGACATTGTTAAGTCCAGTGCAAGCACACTTTCTCTGATGGTATCGCCTACCTGCAAATCACAGTATCTTTGTATATTGCACTGAAAATGGTTCAATGAATAGCTTTTACTTCAGATTGTCCACACAGAGAAGTGTTTGGATCTCTCAAGGGGAAAAAAAATACCCTGTTTGAATTAGGGCCCTGCCTAGACTGTGAACTGGATGAGAAAAATGGGATTATCGTTACAATCGCCTCAGTAATTAAATTTGGCTTTTGTCCATCTCTTCAGTTAATACTCACATGTGATATGCACAGTGCGGTCCTTTGGAATACACAGAAGCTTTTACCTTAATCTCCTAAATGCAGAAACCCAGTTTTAGTGTCAGGGAGCTTTCCCCTTCATTTAGATTTTTAATGGAAAGTCATTTGGAGAGGGAGAAAAGCCTCAGTACCATTCCAGAGACATGCATATCTACCTGAATTCTCTTTCACCCCACACTTATCAGGGCTTGACTAATTCCTTCTCTGAAGCATATCTAGAAACTTACTGTGTTCTTAGTAATTCAATAAGCATTTACTGAACAACACCTCATCTGTGCTTATTAACACAATTCTAGGCACCATGGAGAACAAAAAAAGTCAAACATCATTTATTCATTCTGTTATTTCTTGAGTAACAGCTAATGTTCTAGGACCTGTGTTTAAGTTCTTCGTATCTCAAGATAAAAGTACATCCTTGAGCCTCAAGCTCAAGAAATTTAGTAGAGGAGATAATGTGTAATATAGAGATTAATGCTGTGACAGAGGTAAGTAACCCAAACAATGCCAAGGAACTTCTCTGAGATAACAACATCTATGCTTAGTTTTAAGACGTAAGTAGAAGTTAGCCAGGTGAAAAGGGGAAACAGGAAAATAGACATGGCTACCCTGTAAGAACTTATTTAAGACATGCCATACTGGCTAAAATAAGGCAGTCCCCAAATTTTCCCAAATGACAACAGATGGATGAGAGAGTGGAATGGAGGAAAGGAAGTGTGGTCCTCTTGAATACATAAACTTGTAGAAATTTATTTATACATATACACATATTTAAAATTAAGCAGCATATCTAATGCAATAATTTAGTATTAATGCCTTTTCTACTTTTACATTTCATAAAACCACGTTATTCAGACTCTGCAGCTTTGACATCAATAAAACTACTTAAAAAAATAAAACTATAGTTTAATATTCTAGAAAACATCCTCTACATTTCTTTTTAAGATTTCTGAGGTTTGACAGCACTTTTCTGAATCCATGAAGTCACTAGAAATTTCACCCCCAACCATAAGAATCCAGTTGCATAACATTGCATTAGTCTTTTATTCATTCTGTTGGTATTTATTTATGATTTCCATAATATAACCACTTGCTGTGTGTGTTTTATAAGTGATATGAGTGATTTTTAAAAAGTTTTTAAAATATGATTAAGACTTATATACAATTACACTCAACATTTCAAATTAGGAGGTTATAGTCCCAAGAACAATAACTAAAATTTTCTTAGATTTTTGCACTCTTTTTTGTTTAACCAATTATGTCAGTTGATCTCTATAAAAATTGATATAAATTAAAATAGCAGATGGTGACCCAAATTCATTCATCCTTTTTGATGAACTGACTAGTTTCACTGAGAGCCCAATAACAAGAAAGACTTTATAAAAAATCAAATACAAAGAGATTCCCTTTTTTCTGAAGGCTAATTTCTAGGAGAGGAGGGGATCTTACCTTATATTTAGTCGTTTGTGGTAGATCACACGAAAGAGTTATACATAAATTAAGGCCCCAGAGAACAACAAGGATATAGTAAATAGTAATGCCCAAAAGAGGATCAACAGAATGAAATTAATATGGCTGGAGTGATAAAAAATATTTCTAAAGAAGTATGAGTTAAACTCATACTTGAAGGGTATTATAGAATAGACAAAAAAAAAAAAATTCCAGGTAGAAAGTAGATGCAAAGATTAGAGGTTGAAATAAGTTGAAAAAGGAATAGTAGACGGTTAAGAGGTGGACCTATTAAAAAGGAAGGTTCAAATTAGGGACTGATATAGGAGAGAAGATTAGATTATGGAGGGGTTGGGATACCAGGCTGAGGAGAGGAGTTTGGACATTGTCTATGTAAGACTCAGGGAATGACACTAGATGTAATTAACAAATAGATCTTGATTTCTAGCTGACCTCAACCAACTACAGAGAAGGTATCAGACTCTGAAAACTTTCACTCAAGAAGCAGGTGAGAGCACATGCAATAGTTCATTACAAATGCTTGATTAGAAGGACCTAATAACAGCTCTGTTTCACCAACATGAGAGTTAGGTAAAGGTCAGGGGTATGCCTTTCAGTAGTATTCTAATCAGAATCATGGAGGTCTCTCCAGGAAATAGAATTAGAATGGAAATCCTAGGTCATAGAATATGGGTTTTCAATTCTACTAAATAGTGTCAAACTATTTTCTGAATAACAGTACAATTTATACTTCTACTCCCAAGGTCAGAAGAGGTTTTCTGCCTCTCTACATCCTTACCTATACTAGGTATTCTCAAATTTTTCATTTTCTGCCAATATGATGTGTCAAAAGTATCTTATTGTTGTTCTGATTTCTATATCTTTGATTAGTAGTGAGAAAGAAGTATGTGTATGAGGCATTTTTGGTTTCCTTTTTTGTGAATTGCTTATTCCTGGGCTTCCCCTTATTCTTCTACTAGGACATATTTCTTTTTATTTGTAGTGATTCTTTAATATTATTAATAATTAACATTTCTTGTACTTTACTCGTACTAACTCATGTAATTCTCACAGCAACCCTGCAAAGTATATACTACTCTTAACCTCAGTTTACAAATGAGAAAATTATATCACAGGGAAGCTAAGTAACTTGCCCCAAGGTAACACTGCTAATGAGTAGTTGAGCGGAATTCAAACTCAGTCAACTTGGCCACATTCTTAACCATTACTCTTATACTACACTTCCTATATTCTGGATATTAAGTCCTTTTTTGGTATATGCATCATATAATAATTTTACCATTATTTTTCTTAACTGTTCATCTGAAATGAAAAATTTCAAATATATGCAAAAAGAGACAGAATGGCATAATGAACTCCTATGTACTCAACACCCATTTCCAACCACTATTACCTCATAGCTCAACTTATTTCATCTGCACTCCACCCACTACACCCTTCCCCTATTATTATGAAGCAAATTCCACATATATCACTTCTTTCATAAATACTTCAGTATGTATCTCTAAAAGATAAAGACTATTTTTGACATAACCACACCACCACTGCTACACCTAAAAAAAAAAAAAAAAAAGATTCCTTAGTTATATTTTTAATTAAGTAAATTTTTTTGAAAAAGAAAAAAAACTTTTCTTAAACCGCTTTAACTATAATTTCAATTGCTACATTCCTCCAATAGTATCATCTGCTTAATTTTGCTTTCTTCTTGCAATATAAAGCCAATATTATAATTAAAGAGAAGAAATGGGAAAGGAATACTTGTACCCTGAAAAGGCTGAACCCAGAAAATAATATACCAACTGATTTTTTCTCAGCATACCTAACCTCCAACGATAGATCCTACTATCATCCAAAACTGTAGAGACCATAAGGGTATGTGGCAAGGACACTGAAATAGAGCCAAATTCTTCATTCAACAGAATCCAATAATAATGTGGGAAGATTAGCAGTAGGAGCCAAGATATGGAAGAGGAGGGATTTTCAACAATTTTCCTTGTTCGCTCCATAAGCCAGGTGTTGTGGACACTGATGGCAGCTGGGAATAGGGAGTCCTCCTGAAAGAAGGAATGGGCCAGAGAAAGCCTTGGTCCAATGTCAAAGTACAAGGCTGTTAATCCGCTCCCATCCAGCTCCCAAATCCTCATCTACTTGTCACTCTGAAAACCATTTTTTGTCAGCTGGCCTCTGCCATCTTGTATCTGTTAACTACTTCCTGACAAGGGAAGAATAACTATATTAGATAAATAAGAAAGCAGACAACTTATGTTCTATTACCTAAATGCTGCGCTCAGCAATAATTAGACTCAGTTCCCATTTATCTCTACCCTGTAAAGAAACAAAACATAATGCAAAGTTTATGACTAGCCATAGTCAGGTCCCACTCCCACTGACATACCCTGGTCTGATCAACAACAGAGACAATGGGCCTGAGTTATGCCAAGGACAGACATCACCCTGAACTCAAATTATTCTCTGAGGAGAGTTACTATTCTAACATATTAAAAACAAAATGAGCATCAAAAAAAAAAAAATCCACTCTGTTGAGCTGCCAGCTGTCTCTTTAGGAAGGAGTTGGT
Source organism: Eidolon dupreanum (assembly GCA_028627145.1). NCBI lineage: Eukaryota > Metazoa > Chordata > Mammalia > Chiroptera > Pteropodidae > Eidolon > Eidolon dupreanum. The sequence goes on along the minus strand of CM053502.1, from coordinate 21,459,454 downwards.
GTGTGACTAGCAGCAGCTGCTCCCCTGACCCCCATGTCCTCCCAGTGCTCTCACAACTCAGCAGAGGGAATTCAGGCTCTAGTCAGATGCTCTCGCCTCAAGTTTCAGCACATTTTACAGGCCTGCAGTGTCAGAACATGCTGCCTCTGTCTGGCTGGCTGCTACTATCCTCAGGCCTTGTGAACAGCCTGCCAGGGAGGGAGCAGCTCCCTGGAGATAGTCCCTTCAGAAGCCAATGAGGGTCTTGGGCCCTTTGGCCTTAAGGACTCGGATTCCTCAGAGATTTTACACTTATTTTGAGAAGTTACTTCTTATCTGTCATATGAAATGGCCAGTCTGTGGTCCCCACATCACACAATGGACACAGAGTCTCAGAAATGTGTCAGCCATCTGAGCTGACAGTCAGGTTCTCAGCCTGGGCTATACAGCTGAAGAATCTGGCTGTGCCTGATCTGAAAGGGTAGAAGGGATGAGCCATAGAGCTTGGCTGCCCCCAAAATGCCATATACTAATTTGATTCACATACTGAACAGCAAAAGAAGTCACACGACTGTCAAACTACTGACCATGGTCTAAAGGTCTTTCCTACGGATCTTTTCCTTAAGACTCCTCACAGAGTTGTTTAGAACCGTCCCTTCCCAGTGTGAAAACACCATACTGAAAGTGCCAAGGGTCACCTAAGGTCCCTTTCTAGAACTGATTCCCACTAGGAGTCTCTTAAAATTTTACACTCCAAACTTTTTGAAAATCTCACACTCAAAGGCGAGCATGCATCTTAAATGTTATGTTTCCACGACTTCAACTTTAACGCTAGTGGGATCAAAAGAGCAATCAGTTTGGCAGTTGGTTTTATCCCCAAGTACTCTATATCCATTCCACAGAAAGATAAAGCACAGTTTGACATTCTCTCTCATTTGATGAAACTCAAATAATTGTACACCCCACCCCAGCTGCCTCACTACTTTCCTTCCCACCTTTGCGCGCGCGCGCTCTCGCTCGCGCTCTCTCTCTCTCTCTCTCTCTCTCTCTCTCTCATACGGAAAATTCCAAGGAGGTCTCTTACCCAACCATATAATATTTTTCAATGCTCACTTTTCCCTGCTGCTGTTGGGAGTCTCCAAACTCTATAATAACAAAGGGCACTGAGATGGGCCTAGCCATGAGGGAAATTCATCCCCAAAGAGGGCATTTTAAACATAAATCAGCTTAAAATGTGTGTCTCTCCTTAGCTTCATGCTGTTGGTGATAAGCAGGGCACCAGCAGGGAGGCCACATTTCTGCCCCGCAGACGTCAGGGCAGCTACCCTCAGTCTCAGCAAGGAAAACGCCCAGCTTCATCTTCCACCTCTTGCTGCTCTGGGATCCTAAAGTGTTTATTTTTTCTGCTGTAGAGGCTGCCATGCCAACAAAAGTTCTTCATCACTGGTGAATCGTAACTTCAGTTACCTACACAATCACACACCCACATGCCAGATCCTGTGCCACTCAGGGTCTTACTGAGTCCTCCTCCCCTCCCCTCTCAGTGTACACATCTCTTGAATTCTCACTTGTTCCTTAACCCTAAAAACATTCCCAGCACCCACCACCATCACTACTAACACCACCAAAACAAAAACTTGTTGGAGCCGTAAACAAGTCCAATCACAAAACCAACTTTTTCTAGCCTCAGACCTTCAAACTGTCCCAACTCTCTCCTCTGGATTAATCTCCAGGTAATTCTATGTCCCTCTCCTCTAACGCCAGAATTAGGAACCAAAGGAGGATTAGTCCTCTCCACCTGTACAAATATTGAATGAGAGTTGTCACTAGCAGTGTCCCCACAGGAGTGGGATTGCATCAGCTCTTTTAAGAACATCATTCTCTCAGGGAGAAGAGCAATTACACGAAGATATCCCTCACTCCATCTTCACTCACCTCAGGCTCCACTAGGCCTCCATTATCTTTTGTGCCACACCACAAACTTCTTGTGGCAGGGAGGCTGATATGCAGCCCTGCCTGAGTTTAGTATTAACTAGCACTGAACCTTGAGAGAGAACCCCACCTGACAGCTTGAGCGATTATGCTGCATGGTTACCCAGAATCAAGGATTCTCCGGGGACAAGACTTGGTTCCAAGCATCCAGGGGCGGACCTGAAATAGATTCATTTGCCAAGCCCAGGAGTCACTAACTCCCAGTCCCCAACGTAGGGGTAAGCTTGAGAAGAAGCCCCAAGATCCTCGCTGCTCACCACACTTTACTTTAATAAGTTTGAGGGCCAGGAATCCAAACAGCTGTCTGCGCATCCCTTGGAAATGCCCACCTACCTCCTCCAGACCCCCCGATGGGGTGTGGCTTGCCTCCAAAGAAAGGGTGCCATCCTCTTCTGAGAAGGACATGGAGCTCTTTTCAGGTTCGGTATCTTTAGGTTGGAACCCACGTAAGTGCAGCCCGTCGCTGCCATAGCCAGAGGAGGAGGGCAAAATGCTCACAGTCATGCCACCAATGGATAAATCACTGTGAGAAGTAGGCAGTCTGGAACCCTGGGGGGGCACTCGACCCACGTGGGCACGCTCTGTGTGACTATGGCCACTTGACTGGTCCAGTAGTGATGAAGGGACAGAATACTCTGCAATCCAGGAACCTGTTTCAGGGGCACTTAAAATACTCTTGGTTCCTCCACCCACACTCCAGCCCTCTGAGTCTTGATTTCCTGTGTCGGTGGGGCAGTCTGTTCTGGGGAAAGCGCTGCTCTCATATCCAGGCTGAGTATCTGCTTTCTCCACTGCAGTCTCTCCTTGCAAAGGCAGCAGCACAGCCCGGCTGCTGCAGGATGCTGTCCTCGGAAATTCCACCAGTTGGCTCACTGACTTCTCACAGTTCCTTTCTGCTGGGTTATCGAGCAGGTGAGCGATGACAGTCATCCCCTCTTCCAGGGAATCCCAGACCCCTCCATCAACTGAAGACTCATTCCCTAGCAAAAGGTGGGCAGTCTGGATCTCACCCTGGAATCTCCCCTTCACCTGCACAACCATTCCCTGATCTCCAACCTGTGAGTTTGAAGCCGAGTCCCCAAGAATGAAAACGTCTTGGGGGAGATGCTCTACACCTCCCACTCCTTCTTCCTTTCGGAGACTCACTGTTAACTTCGTTGGGGTTTCAGTCTTTTCAATGACTCCAGCTCCTTCTACGGGTTCTTCCTCAGGAGATACCTCTGGAGTAGGGGTTTTTTTCCCCCTCCACTTCCTTTTGAACCGAACTCTTTTCTTAGGAGATATAGGAGCCTTCTCAGGAACAGCTACTGAATCTTTTGGCTCCTTAACACAGCCCAGTGAATTTCCCATCGCTTTCCTCTCCTAATCTCAGCAAAAACGCAGCTAAGCTGGTCCTGGGAACCCAGAGAAATCCCAACCTTGGCTTCATCGGATTAGATGCACATTTAAAAACATGCACTATGCCGGCAAACCCTCCAATTCTTTCTCCCTCCCTCCCCGCCTCTGTCTCTTTCAGCCGCTGCTGATTCAGACAGCCATCTTACAGGCTCAGAGCTGCAACAAGACAAATTCAAAGCATCTCACTGCAGTTCAGAAATCACTTGACCTAAAAGCAGACAGAGACCGGATTGGCTGCAGCTCCCTCTCTCCAAATATGAGGTAATTGGAGCACTGCCCTCAGAAACACAAACAGAAAGCAAAAAGGAGCTAGAAACCAAGGGATGAGAGAAATTAGGGAGGGGAAGGAGGAGAGGGAGATTTTAAGAGTAAAGAGAAAAGGTAGAGGGAAAGAAGAGGCCATGGGAGAAGGTAACATGAAGGAAAGAGGAGGGAAGAGGAGGATAAAGAGGGAAAAAGCAAATCAGTGCTGCTGGTACCAACTAGGAAGGGATGGGCCAGGAAGAACCACGGCTGGGATGCTGCAATTATGGCCCCCAGACTTAAAAGGAAATAGATTTCAATTGTTGCAGCAAGATGTCCATAAGAAAATAACAAGCAAGATAGATATATTTTCTATTTTTTCAGTTGGCAATAAAATTATTTTAATCAAATTATAACCTAAGAGAGACCAGAGCCTAATCCTCACAGTTAAGAAAAGAAACAGGCTTTAAAGATCTAGCCTCTGACAGCATTCATTTAGAGGGGTGGGGGAGGGAGGCAGAGAGAGGTAGGGAGAGAGAAAGAGAGAGATCTGTTAAGTCTGCTGACCAATGACACACACAAAGAGCCAGAAATCGGTCCTGAGTACAGTATACACGGACACTCGGTAAAAACGACACCACTTCTAAATACAACAGAGAAGCAGCATCTCTGCTGAACAATATGTGACAATAGTAATTACTGCTGTTGCTGCTAGCTAACAGGTTTTTAGCATTTATGTGCCAAGCCTATGTGCTAAGCTATGGATTATCTCATTTAATTCTCACAGTAACCATAAAAAGTCAAAACTACTATTTAACATTTGACAGGTAAAGAAAGGAAAGTTTAAAAAAGTTGATGAATTTGCCCAAGGCTACAAAGCTGGTAAGTGGCAAAGCCAGAACATGAACTCCTGTTTTTTAAAACTTTTAATTCCAACCTCATGTCACACTATCTTCTAACTCTGGCAGGGATGGGAAGTCTGTACTCAGTTAAGTAAAGAAAGAAGATTCCCCATAGTTCTGAACTGATAACTAGACTTATAAGGACCAAGGGCTCAAACAAAGAGATAACACTTGCTATTTGGAGTAAGAGAAGAAGTTACACAATGAGGCCCAGATGATTTATACTTAAATTGCAACAAGGCAGAAGTCTAAAGTACAGGTCTTGAATTCAAAAGTTATGTCAATGGGATTTGCCTACTCTGATTTTTTAGTATAGTGTCTGACAGATGAGATATCACTAAAAATCAAAGGACTCTGAATGAAATGGAAGGAAAGAGGTTATACAAGTTTTTTCCCAGTTGTGGCTGTTTAGTTTACACCAAAAGGATCCAGACCACACAGCAGAGAGAAATAACCTACCTGGCTCTATGTCAGCCCTAAAGATTTGTATTAGTACAGCCCTACCCACCTCTCCTGGAAACCTGAAAAATGCCCCAAAGCACCAGCTCCTACACATACACTTCTGAGACCCCACTGGTTCCCCGTCCGCTTCACAACTGCAGTGGGCATTTCTTCCCAAAGCCTTTTCCTAAGGCTGACTGCAAAGCTGTAGCACCATCTTATGGCCACAGCCAGAAACAAGACAAGAAGAATAGCATGGGACAGAAACTTAATAAGACTACAGGAAATCATTTAATTAGCAAAAAAATCTGGCATTCTAATATAATTCTCTAGACTGGAACCAGGCCTTCATTCTTCCAACAAAGAGAACTGGAACTCTGGAAATTTTAAGATGCACACCCTAAGGCATAAGCTTGAATTTTATTCATGAAATACAAACAAACCAAATTCCTGAAAGTGATCACCTCAGGGCCAAGAGAGACAGCGGTTTTATGTGACTGCTGCTGCTGGAGGGTTTTTCTGAGAAGGCTGACAAAATTGAGCATATTTACTTCTGGGAGCATTTTCTTTTTAAACTTCTGCATATGTTGGCCAAATCAGGCCTTTATTTCCTTCTGCTCCAAAGGAAAATTGGCCTAGGAAAGGAGCAGAGAGATTTTAGTAGGGTAGACAGACCTAGGTTCAAATTTCCAGCTCGTTAACTTAGTAGCTAAGTAGCTTAACTTGCTATGTGATTCAGTTTCCTTACCTGTAAAATATGGATACCTCCTACTTAATGGGGTTGTAGAAAGAGTCAATGAGATAATGTCCATAAAGTGCTTGGCTCAGGGACTGGTCTACAGTAAATCTCTATTCTTCCTATGTGTTATTGGAGTTAAATGGTTTGAGATACTCCACCACCGCTACCACTACCAGGATCCAAAGTTCGGGTGCTTGTTTTCCTTTGCAGGCGCTCTGCTACTATTTAAGTAAGTTAACTCTGATGGCCAGGACTTTCCCCTGGGCCTTTTTCTCATTTAGCCTGAGTTCTTAACAGGGGACCTGCTGCCTACTGGGAAAGCACTTTTAGGGCCTACAAATTCTTACTGTCTCCTCCTTTGGCTTTTTCTCATTAACTGTTTACTCTCCACAGGTCTTCCACAGAGACAGCCAGAGTGAAGGAGCTCATTCATTTATTCATTCATTCTACAACTGTGAATGGTGCCTCATCTACATGCCAAGCACTAAGTACCATAAAGTACACCATAATGTGAACCTCAAGTCTACCCAGCTAAGATCACTCCTAACCTGAACTCCCTAAAGTGTTTAAATTTCTGAGTGCTAGACATACACTGTATTTAGTAAACATTTGAGAGTTGGAAAACTAATTTTGTCAGATTCTGACTTTCAAGAACTTATCCTTTAGAAAAACTGTAAGTCCTAACATGTTCCTTTAAATAGGCTTGGACGAAATCAAGCAACAAGAAATCCTATTATTAGTATCTGGATGTGTAATCCAAAAAGTCAGTTAATCTATGTGTTTCGGTTTGCTCATCTGAACAAGGGGACAGAAAAATAGATTTTACAGTCTATTTCTCTGGTCTACCTACCCCACAGCTTTGAGACCATATTCATAAACTATCCATTCATTTAATAAATATTTATCAAGTGTCTATTCAATGCCAAGCAAAGAACAAAACACGAGACAAAATCCCTGCCATTATTAAGCTTTCATCCTAGTGCAGGGATCCAGACCACAAATAAACATATCAAAGAGTAGTAGGTATTATCCAACACAACAATGTAAGTCATATAGTGCTTCTGAGAGCAATTTGGCAAAATAAAGGAATGTGTACAACCCAGCAATTCCAGTCCACGTATCTATCAAAAAAACCCTCTTTCCTATATGCATAAGGACACATGTACTCAAATGTTCACTGCAGTAATAAATGCCTTCTTCATACAATTAAATAATAGACGGCAAATAATAGCTGTGTTGCACTGCTGCAGTGGGCTGCACTCACATTATAGTCTACATAAATTAGTTAAGATGAATATATTAGGTCCTCCTTTATCAACATGAATAAATCTCAAAAACAAAGGTTAGTTTAAAAAAGATAACAGGATATGTAGAAGATACTCTTTGTGTCAAACATAAAAACATACAAACAACAGCACATATTGTTTATGATTATCTCCTCTGTCATAAAGGTACAAAAGCATATATGGGAATGATACACATCAACTTCAGGATAGCATTTACCTGGGGGGTAGAGGGAGTAAGAAAGTTGGCTGTATCTGAAATGTTTTATTTCTTTAAAGAGAAAGAGGAAAACAATTGGAAGCAAATGTAACAAAATAGAAACATCTGTTTTATTTTTAAAGTGACCACACACATGAAGATCTGTTGTATACTTTTCTGAGTACTTGAAATTTTCATAACTAAAAACTAAAAAAAAGAATCCCTGCTATTTAGCATATATATTTTTAATATGTGTTAAAACATTTTGGAAATCATAAACCTCTTTATAAAGTTATCAATACTACCAGTCACATCGGTAGTAGCAATTTTTAAATCTGGAACCAGCCTCTCCTTCAACTGAACACTCCTTTGAGATGACAACCACCACCTATATCTATATCATTATCCTATTTCATTAGCACCAATAAGAGATCAACTATAACGGATGTTTTACTGATCCCCTAACATTTGATGGCTCTACTCAGCATTTCTATTTTGCTTTATAAAGCACATGTTCTTGGTGAGAATAGCTAATAGACACTCCATAATAAAATAATAGAAAACCATAGTGATACATAAACTAGCAAGATACATATCACACCCTATCTGAAGCAAGACAAGGAGGCTGAAGGCTCTCTTTAATCCTTTATCAGCCAGCCAAAAGCTTTGCAGGCAGGGACCCTTTCCCCACATTCCTAAACATGTAGCTAGTTGTATAGGCAAAGAAAGGAAATCAGTAGGAAAAGCATCTGGGAAAACACTTTGGCAGCAAAACTTCCCTCAGTGAGAAGACAAAACAGGCATTCAGCTAAGTTGAAACAGCAAACAGAGAAAAGCAGGTAGCCAATATGCATCCAGAAGACAGACTGAGCCAAAGCTTTTATACCTTTCAATAAAACTGGTAACAGGGCAGAAAAACAGTGGGCTAGGTTGAATGCCCTAGAAATTATAAGATCCATTAATAATTATAACAAGTTGCTATGAATTACTGAGTACATACTGTACAACTCAAAAATCATTGAATAATACAAGGAAAATGGGTCAATTTCATGATATGTCAATTATACTTAAATGAAGTTGTTTTTTTAAAATATGTATTTTCCTAAAATAAACAAACAATAGAATGATAACCAGAAAAGTTTTTAAAACGTTAGCTAACTATAGAGAAAGGAAAGAAACAGGATGGAGGAAGCAGAGATGGAAGCTAGATTTCTTTGAGTATAACTTGTACACATTTTTAAAAATTTCCCTTTGGAACGATGTAAATATATAATGTATAAAATATAATCTACATAATGTAAAATGAAATTGAAAGGGAGCAAAGCAATCCCTAAAAACAGAGCAAATAAAAACAAATGAACCTAATAATGTATTGAATTGATGGCTTAACAACAGAGAGAAATTATTTCACATAACTTTAAGTTACATTTATTTGTACATCCTTAGAAAATATACACTAAGGACAAAAAGAAATGCAAAGAAATCACATACTGCTTAGTAATCATATTGTTAATAACACTGATACTGTTATTTTGATTCAAATATATTACATATATTATACATGATTTTACAGACATATGTGTATGTGTGTATGAAGGGAATAAGTAATATGTTACTGTTGTTAGGATCAAGATTTTCAGCCTAAGGAAAAAAAGGACTATGGGAAGTGAACACACAATGTAAATACACACACACACACGCGCGCGCGCCTTACTGTTAAAAATGTACAGCTGAAACTTATTGGATTTCGTTAACCAATGTCACTATAAAAAATAAATTTTAAAAAAAATGTTAAAGAAAAAAAGGATACAAATATAAAGTCAAAGAAGTTAAATAAAGCTCTGTAATTCTAAATTTGATTAGAAATATCTGCATTAATTCATGATTTTTTTGAAAGAGAAAAATACAAATATTGGCTAGCTCTGTCTACAGAAAAAGCCTAGAAATAATGATCAACCAGTAGCACTCAGGCTGTCAATAAAGAATTAGAGTTCCGTGAAGAAATTGCTAATTCCAGGCGTAGGACAGGAAATAAAAAGAGTCTGGAACATCTCATTACACAAGAAAAAAAAATTATCAAAGACTATGAGGATCATGCCATAGGACTCAGAGTCAACCTGAAAAGGCTCTTATTGGCCAAAGATGAAGCTATATATAAATAATTTCTTAAATTGATCGAACGTCCAGATTTTTCTTAAACTGATCAGTGTCCAGATTTTCCCAATTATCTCATTTTAGAAAAATGGTTGGTCTGAATCAGAATCCAAACAAGGTCCACATATTGCACACATACACGTATACACACACACAAATATGAAGTATTAGGAAGCTTTATAGCTGTATATGATTGAAACACATTTAAGTCTGTTAAAAAATCCATGAGTCATAGTGATAATAAGGGGGGAAAATCAACAAAGAAACTATCATTAGTTACCTTTGGAGAATCTTAAGGAACCAACTAATTATTCTGAAAACTGGTAAATAGAGGTAAAGACAGTGCATTTATCTTTTTTATCTTGCCTTTCTTGCAGGAGCTCTCTCTCCAGGTAATTGATACTGTGCAGTTCTTGATACAAGTATTCTAGCTACACTATAAAGAAAGAATTACAGAATTTGAGTATCACCATTTTGCCAACTAATGAAATAATAGAATTAGCAATGATGATCAATAGCTGCTAAAACTATTAGATGAAGAGCTAACAGGGAATGTAGAATGAATGGATCAGGCTGATAACACCTGACCCCATTAATCAATCTTAACATCATGAAAAAAGAGACAGCAGACATTATGCACCTCCTGATGTACAGCAACAAAGTATACAGCATAGCATTGCCATCCTTGCCCTGCCCCACCCCAATGAACCTGAATGCAGTTGAGCCTCAGGTCTAAAACTAAACTACCAGTTTATAGGCAATACAATAGAGGGATGGAGGACATTGTGAGAAAACATGCCAGAGACGCTATCGGCATCTTTATAAACCTTACAGGATAAAAGACTTGGTTTCTTCAACAAATTGTGAAGGGAGTAAAGTAGTAAAAGGAGTGTGGCGGGGATTTAATATAATATGTGGACCTTGTTTTGGATTCTGATTCAAACCATTTTAAAAAATGAGATAACTGGAGAGATCTGAACACTAATCAGATATTTGATGATTTTTAAGAAATTATTAATTATATGGTCAAAATATTATGGCTTGCTTAAAAAAAAGGGTATCTTTCAGAAATACACACTGAAATACTTACAGATAAAAGTATATAAAGCCTGGGATTTCTTTCAAATTAACCTACTGGGGTTTGGGGAGTGGATCAGGATATAGAAGAAATAATACTGGCCATGACTGAGCCATTATTGAGCTAGATGATGGGTAGTTCTTCATATTATTTTCTCTACTTTTATAAATGAAATTTTTCATAACATCACAAATTTTTAAAGAGAGAAAACATTTTCCTGATGGAGCTCTTCAAGATGGAAACAGACCAATTTCCCCCATCTCCTCCTTCCCAGAAATGTTTTAATCAGTTTGGTTCTTGTTCCTTAGCTCCAGAGTTTTCTTGCTAGAGAGGTTCAGTTATAGTCAGGGTAAACAGAGACAGCAGACAGATTCCTCTTACCTCACACCTATGAAATTAACATTGGGCACTCGCAGTGAGGGCAGGTTTGTGGCAAAAATACAGTTTCTCTGAAGAAACAAAAACCCTCCTCTGTTTATAAGAGTTCCAGGGAGGTAACTCTAGTCTTCCACAAAAGCTCAACAAAGTTTCTGTTCCCGCCCTGGGAAGGAAAATCTTGCCAAGTTCATGTTCCCGGTTATCCGAAGCATGGCTGAGGCCGTCCCATGGTTCCACAAAAATACATGTTACCTCCACACTTCCTAAGCCTACCTACCCATCCTGCCAACTGCCAGCACTGGCTCCAAACCAGAGCCTTAAGAAATAAGCCCCCAAACTCAGAAGTTTCTCTGGCCCTTAGGAATTCTGGTACAGCGCTGTTCTGCTTTCAACCAGCAGGTGGCGCTGACTCCCCAACTAGGACTTGACAATGGCCTCAGTACCTGGAGTCAGTGCCTTGAGATGTTTGTTACCTTATCCTTCTTTCCCCACCTGCCCAAAAAGTGCTCTCTCTAATTGATCAGCTCCCTGTACAGTAACTGGGTATGGGAAAGCTGTCTGAAAAATAGCTTTTTTAGTTTGGCTAAAGTGTTTCAAGATAGTCTTTTTATAAAAATAGGGCTGTACTTACTTGAAAAGGCTTTGCCTTCTTCGAAGGCCATGTGACCATGTAAACACTACCAAGATGCCACTGCTCTTGGGTGTGATGGATGCTACAAGGTTGTACTTATGAGCACATATACAAACCTAGCTACTAAGGTGCTTGCTATGGACTAAATGTTTGTATCCCCTCAAAATTCACATGTCGAAGCCCTAACTCCTAAAGTGATGTAATTTGGAGGTAGGGCCTCTGGGAGGTAATTAAGTTTAGATGAGGCCATGATAGTGAAGCCCCTATAATGAGATTAATGGCCTTATAAAGAGATGAAGAGACATGAGATCTCTTTCTCTGCATGCACGCACCAAGGAAAGGTCTTGTGAAGATATAACCAGGAAGAGGGCTCTCACTAAGGGCACCCAACCATGCTGGCATCCTGATCTCAGATTTCTATTCTCCAGAACTAAAGAGAAATAAAGTCTTTTAAGCCACCCAGTCTATGGTATTTCATTACAGAAGCCCAAAATGACAAAGAGAGTGCTACAATTAACCAGGCTTATTTTAAGAGCATTAAAGATGAGGGAAAGTCTACATCAAAGCAGGATTATAAATATTCACTCCACCCTCTCGAAGCATCAAAATCAACCTTTCTCCTCACCCCTCATCCTCTGAATCCCTAAAGAGTTGGTTTTGACTCAGCTGAGCCAACTTCTAATAACCAGACTGTCAATGATAGGGCCAAGCAAAACAAGTGAAAAACCCCATTTCATCATGAAAATGATTAGGAAGTTCTGGGTTTAGGCTGTAACAGCTTTGTCTCCAGGCCAATCCTTATCTTCCTTTCCAACTCCCACTCTTACCCTTGTTCACTGCCAAATACAGAGAAGGAAAGCTCAGTGTGCCTGTGGAATGCAGTGCAACTTCAAGTTCTTTCTAGGCCATGTCCAAACCAAGCAACAGGGATCCTAAGCTGCACAGACCATACCTGGAAGTGCAAAATAATGGTCCAGATCAGGCCCAGGGTCAGCTTCGGGTTGCCATCTGTGATGTCATCATTGCGAATATTCACTAGTTTCACCTGAAAAACAAACAAAAGCTGGTCTCAGAGTGCTGTGAGTTTAATTTCATTTTTATAGATTTTCATCATTTATATGCAGTTAAGTTGATTTTTTTGTGAACAGTTCTGAGTTTTAACACATGTATAGATTCATGTAACTACCACTGCAGTCGGGATAGCAGAACAGTTCCATCGCCCCAAAAAGGTGACCTCGTGCTATCCCTTTGTAGTCAAACCTTGCACCCACCAACTCCCAGCAACCACTGATCTATTCCCAGTTTTGCTTTTTCCAGAATGTCATATAAATGGAATCTTTTGATACTGGCTTTTTTTTTTTTTTCACTCAGCACAATGCCCTTGAGATCCCTGTCCAAGTTACTGCATGTCTCAATAGTTTGCTCCTTTAAGTGCTGAGTAGTCTTCCACTGCATTGACACTACACTGTGTTTACCCATGCGTCCACCGAAGGACATTGTTTCTTGGGGCAATTATGAATAAAACTCTTATATTCATGCACAGGTTTTTGTGTGAGCATATGTTTTCATTTCTGTAAGGTAAATTCCTAGGAGTAAGATTGCTGGGTCATATGGTATATGTTTAACTGTAAGAGAAACTGCCAAACTATTTTCCAGCGTGACTGTACCATTTTGCATTTCCAGCAAGCAACCTTGCAAGCACATGGCATTACGAGTTGCTTTTTTATTAAGTCATCATAGCTCTTTTTTCTTTTTTGTTTTTTTAAGGTAAAGGGATAGGGGTGGAGGAAATGCCTCTTCTCCCTCATCAATCTTTGGCCTGTTCTGGCCTCCATTTTCCCTCCATTTCCACCCACTTTGTCACAGATATCCCCACCTGCCCATGACTCACTCCCATAGCATCTGCTTTACTTCTAAAATCTCAATCCAACAACACAATGTGCACAGACGCACAGGCCCTTCCCTCTCTAGAATGACCAACCATCACAGTGTGCTAGAAACTAAGGGGTTTCCTGAGACATGGGACTTCCAGTACTGAAACCAAGAGTGGCCCAGGGAAACCAGCCTACTTCTACCTACTACTGCTTCTCAACTCCTGTCACACCATCAGGGAGCTCCTGTTCAATTGTGGCAAACTGTCCTTAAGCTGCCCTGCCCTCCCTTTATGTCTTTAATTGAACTGAAATCTGCATGTCTCTAAAGAACTCTAGTTTAGACATCAAATAGAAGCATTTTTATTTTCTTTCCTTTCACTAAGGGTGACCAGTACCATGGACTGAACACCTGTGTTCCTCCAAAATGCATATGTTAAATCCTAACACCCAATCTAATGGTATCTGGAGGTGGGGCCTTTTGGGGTGACTAGGTTATGAGGTGGAGGTCTCAAGATGAGATAAATGCCCTTATAAAAGGGACCCATTACCCCTTCCAGCATGTGAGGACACAGCTAAACAGCCATCTCTGAACCAGGACCTCACTAGATACTGAATCTGCCTTGATCTTAGGCTTCCCAGCCTCCAGAATGGTGAGAAACCTCTGTTGTTTATAAGTCACCCAGTCTATGGCATTTTTGTTACAACAGCCTGAATGACTTATGACACCTGGGAAATTTCTTTCCTTTTCTGTGTCTCAGTCACTCTCTGGGGGTGGAAGAAGCTGCCCTTCTAGTTTCAGAATTAAGTTTTTGTAATCACTAATCAGTAACAACCCACAGTTGGTTGGCTGGCAGTATCGGCCTGGTCCATATTCTTCAGTGCCCCTCCCTCAGCTTTCCCCTTTAATTCTGAAGACCATCTCCCTGGGCCATTCCACTTTGCACCCTCTGCTAACTCTTCCTTGATGTCTTCAGCACCTAACTCTTATTCTTCTTTCCTACTTCATCTTCTGCCATCTTTATTGGCAATTTTAGTACCCATCTAAATGACCCAAATATCACCTTGTCTGCACAATCCATCTACCCTCTCAATTCCGATGACTTTCATTTTTATTCTGCTTTGAACGCCTCCACAGCTACAACTTGGACATTACCTTACCATTACCAAGAACTGTTCTAAAGTGCTCTCTGCCCTTCTCTGAGTCTACTGTGCTTATCTGCCCACATTTTCATTCTATCATAGTAACCAAACCTACTCTTGATCCTTCAGTCTTCTGGCCAATCAACTGTTCTCTACTTACCTTCCACATTAAAGCCCCCTCTGGTTTCCTCTGTCTCCACACATAGACACTTCAGTGCTGCTTTCTCTAGCACCCTAAACACTTCAGCCAACAATTCTACTACTTTTCATTTATCAATTTATTTCAACAAATATTTATGAAGTGTCGATTATGGACCATTCATTATGACAAGTGATGAAGATAAAAATGTTAAGTGAGATCGTGTTATCCTGTCTTCATAGAGCCTATAGTGCATTACAACAAACAGAGAAGCAAAAATAAATATTATACTAGAAGTAAACTGCTATGGGAGCACACAGAAAGAGAATTTCCCAAGTTAATGAGAATTGCTGATAAGAGTGACCAAAAACAAACTAACTCCAAAAATATGCATACCATTTAATGTCATCTTGACCCATGCTGTTGCCTAGCAACTATAGCTATCCCAAATCTTTCCTATACAGCTCTCTCTAAGCAGATAAATTTCTGACTCCCTCATCTGTCTTCTTCTCCACCACAATCTATCTTTATCCCTCCCTTCTTCCCTTTTTCCTTCTTCTATTTCAGAAAAGTGGAAATTTCTTTTACCAACCTCCTCCCCACGCCCCCCCATCCCAGCCTTAAACCTAGGAAATGACTAACCTGTCCTCCATTTCTATAATTTTGCCATTTCAGAAATGTTATATAAATTAAAAAAAATACAGTATGTAGTTTTGGGAGATTGGCTTTTTTTTACTCAGCATTAATTTCCAAGTCATTTTGTCTATCAACAGTACACTCATTTTTATTATTGAGTTGTGTTTTATAGTTTGAATGTACTTTAGTTTGTTGAACCATTTACCCACTGAAAAATGATTGGATTGTTTTCAGTTTAGAGCTATTATAAATAAAGCTACTATGAAAAATCATGTAGAGGTTTTTATATGAACCTATTTTCATATGCCTAAGAGTGCAATTGCTGGGTTATTTAGTAATTGAATGTTTAGTTTTATACAAAACTGACAAGTAGTTTTCCAGAGTGGCTGTATGATTTAACATTCCCACAAGCAATATATTTGTGATCTAGTTTTTCTGCATGTTTGTAAATATTTGGTCTGCCACTATTTTTTTATTTTATATTAGTTTCAGGTGTATGGCATAGTGGCTAGGCATTTATATAATTTATGAAGTAAAAAGAGGCATTTTTATTTTCTTTCTCAAAGAGAACCACACTGGCTGTGCTCTGAATCTCATCACTCAATCCCTGGACCTGGTCCCATCAATCGGGAAGCAATTAGAGGAAGGTCAGTACATAGAAAACAGCATGGATAGTGGAAGAAGCATTAAACTACATGTCAAGAGACCTGGGTTAAAGTCCCAGCTTTGCTCTAACTTGTGTGATATTGGGCAGGTCATTTCACCTATCTAGATCTCAGTTTCCTTAGCTATAAAATGAAAAAACTGGACTAGTAGATCTCTAAGGTATCTCTAGGTCTCTTAATTCTCCTTACTCTCATTTTCAGCCTTCTTCTTTTCTGGCTTCTCCTATGTCTAAAAATGTGTTGCTGTCTTCCTTTCATCTAGAGAGGAGAAACTTATTTTTTCCCTTCCAATATCCAGGTCCAATATACTCTAAATACCTTTCTTCTCTATTAAAACTGCTCTCTTAAGTCGCCAATGCTTAACAGCTAAGAGCTTCTTCTCAGACCTGATGTGACACCATCCTCTCATCTAATTTTCATGATGATGTGATAACATGGCACTCCGGTTTTGCCTTTTCCTGAGTGCTATACCTTTTTCCCACCTTCTTTGCTGGTTTACCTTTCATCTTCCTTTTGACCTTCATCTAAGATGGGTCTATACAGTTCAAACCTTAGCATCTAGCTCTTCTGTTAGGTACTCCTTTCTCTCAGGTAGGCCACAAGTCCAAGCAAGGACCACCAAATGATTTGTCCAGCCATAATACAATTGCTCACTAGGCAAGTAAGACTCAGAACTGGGTCAGTCAGATTTAGCAATTACCGAGGGCTTACTAGGGGCATTGAGAACATCCTTAAATAGGAACCGAACACCAACAGTTCCTGGTAGAATGGGGAATGCACGGGACACTCTCACCTGTCGCTGCTTTAGGAAGTCCAGTGCAATCTGCACATTCTGCAGCCTATGAAAACGCATCCTGCCCTTCTCCCGGGGCTGCAAATAAGCAAAAAAGAAGGATTGTTCATTTTAGCTACACCAATTTACCCAGGCAGATCACTTTCCTCCTCATACCAAGGACTAAAAGACCACAAAGAATTCATCGTGGTTGAAGCCAGGCGTGGGAGCATTACATAAAGTACCCTTCAATGGCAGGAACTGTGTGTGTTTCACCGTGCTCTCTGAGGCCTCCAAAAGGCTTTGTTTATAGACATGATTCCCGTGACCATAGCATGTTTCGGCCACTACCACTGAATCAGTATCGCACCTCTACAGGTTCTTCTGTAGTCATATGTGGCAAAACTTGATTCTGGATGTGAGATTAATGAGAACAAAGACTTTGGCTCTATAGCCCTTAAAATTACCATTAAAGTCTATTGTAAGGGAAAGGTGGAAAGTCCTAATTGCATATTGCACAGTAATGAACAGAGCCAACCTTATTGCAAACCTGGCAAAAGATGAGGCTAGAGGTAGCTAATTTTAAACTAGGGAGTGCTCAATAGGCAAGTGAAAAAATCCAAAATGAGAGGCCAAAATCAGGAAGAAACCCATTTTCTGGGAAGATGGGTGTCAATATAGGAAAGCTACCCTTTACTCCAGTATGAATTACCCAGAGCAAACAAAACCTTGATGATGTAGGGATGTTCAACATGATAATCCAAAGAAAGGTAGTTTCTGCCAGTCATTCAACCCTGGATGTCATACAAGCCACACTAGAGAAGCCCATCTGCATCCGGTGCCTCTGGTGCCCTGTCCACAGCTCAACTACTATCCACCCAAAAGTGAATGAAGTTGTTTGCCCAACAAGTACATGCAGGGATGGTTATCTACCTCTGGAATGTTTTCTCCCACTCACTTTCCACTATTGCTTTTATTTTCCTAAAACTGGGACTAAAGCATCACTCTGACTAGATTATATCCAGTTCATTTGTAAATGCCAAATTGGTACTAATTAAAGGTTGATAAAAATAGAAAGCAGCTCTTTTGTGGGTGCCTGCACAGAGGCGCCCAGGTTGAAATGGAAAAAAAGTAACCCAACACGTGGAAAAGGTAAGGATGAAAGGATCTCTCTGGGCGTCCCTCAACACTATTAGGCATCACTCCCAAATTATGATAATCTACAGATGTTGAGGTCTCTCTGGGCAACAGAATAACTTTTTAAATCAAAAGTTTAGGAAAAATCTTTTTAGCAAAAACCACTTCTCAGCCATTTCAGCTAAATTACTGTGAATATATATATAAAAAATTACTGTGAATATGGCTTAGAAAATGACAGAGCCTAAGAAGCTTAAAATTCTAAGCAATGGGAAAGGAGATCAATGACGTGGAAAGATGACTAAAATGACACAGAATGGGAATACTGTCTAATACCTGTTTCTGGAGAAAGGTCAGGGGCTATAATTTAGGGCCTGCGAGCAGGACATGCCCCTCCACCACACTCTAATCTTTACCCCTATGTACACCAAAAATTAATAACCTTAAGAACATGCAAGTTAAATCTCTGTTCTCTATTGCAACTAGAAATGTTATTGACCAAGACAGAGTATCTCCATGCAGTGAGTGATTTATAAACAGCAGGCTATTTTGAAAACAAATGACATGGTGTGTGGTGAGAACCTAGGGGCTAGCTAGAGAGGTGGAGAGAGAATACCAGTTAGTCTAGATGAGCAATTAACTGTCATGCTGTCAAACTTTTCAAAATTCTGCAATTTGGATTCACACAACACAGCAAGGCCACCAGAAAGCTATGGGTCTCCAGGTCACAAAGGGATTTGACACCTCCAAACACCATTATTCTTTTTGTGCCAACCATTCTCAGATAAGCAAAACAATTCCCACTTCGAGATCATCTAACAGTAGCAAGAGGCACAATTAGTTTTAACCACTTTCTTTGGGACCCAAATTCCCAGGTAGACAGGGATGAAGGCAATTGGTAACTGAGCTACTGGAGACCTAGAGAACCTCAGACTCTCTGATGGCCCTGCAGTGCCAGCTGGGACGCTGGCATCCCCAGGAGGACCTACTACATCATCATCATCTTCCTCCTCCTGCTCCTCGCTGTTTGTATGGCGCCAGGAGGGCATGCTCACCAGACGGAGGGTCTTCAGCCCTGCTGGCTCCTTTGGCCACCAACCAAGGCAAAGACATGACAGAGTAACAGGAAATTTACAACACAAAAATGAAAAGGAAATGAATACAAAATTTAAAAATATGAAAATAAATATGAAAATACCCTCCCACCTCCAAACATGCAAAACCAGAGCAGATGGTTTATTGGACACATCTTATGTTAAAACACATCTTCAATTCTCCAAGGGCCACCTACCCTCTCTGCTTTTATGAATCAACTAAGGGATAAAGAGATAATGTGAATAAATGTGAAAAAGATATTTGAATGGTTTTTGGTGATAAAATAATATCCTATGACAAGCTCCATATACACCTGCAGGTTTTCAAAGATTAGGAAAAGAAATAAGGTTGAAATGGTTTTAAACTATTTTGCAAGCAATGTCAACAAAAATGTCACTTTCCAACATAAAATCACTACAAATTCATCAAATATACCAGCCAAGTTGCACAAAATATAACTTGGTGAGCAGTGAAAAGTAAAGTCCAGCACAGTGAAGTTAAAATTTCAATTACTTACGAGATTTATAAATGAGGGCCAAAGAAGAACTAGAATTCACCATGTGCTGCCTGTGCTAATAAAAGCATCTGTCAATTTGAGGACATTAAAAATTATAAAATTAATTCTATTGCAAGGCAAAAAAGATGTGAAAACCAAAACAAAGGGCCCAGAGGAGGCCAAGCTCAATCCTAGAAGAAGCTGAATATTACTTAAGGAATAAGGTCTAATGTGCCAAACTCTGTTCTAGAAACACAACAAACAATGACTAAGAATTCACCAAAGGCAGTGAGTGGGCTGAGCTTCCCAGACTACTCAAGCTGTGCACCTCTCTTCGGTTCTCTTTCCTCACAGATGTTTCCAGTATTCAACCCACACAAAAGTATGTTGTATATGCTGCTAGAGATAGAACAGAAACTGCACAGGATCACCTGCTTCTATTAGGCTCAAAAATATGAAACAATGGGACCACCAAGTGAGGTTGTTTTGATCCTGCAAACAAATCAAGAATTCTCAACCGACAAGCCAAATTACACGGGATATGCCCTCAGATATATAGGTGTTCCCCACAAACAATGTTTAACACATTTTGAGAGGAGGCAGGCATAATTAATTGTCCAAGGAGCCCAAATGTACTGCATCCAGGGCTATGCTCAGGTATCAACTTCAGCATTTCCCCAAACCTGTGAGACTCAGTAAATCATAGAAGGAAGAAAGTAAGGTGAATTGGAAAAAAAGAAAAAAACAAACTCTAAACACCTGGGCTTTTATATGTAAACTTCAGGTCCTTAGCTGAATGCAGAAAATTAAACAATTCACAATAAATGGAAAAATGGGAGGAGTCTATATAGAAATAGACATTCAAAAATGTTTAAATGTGAATCTACTATTCCTGAAATATTACTAATATCTATAGATAAGATAAAGAACAAGTAAGGAGAAAACATGAAGTTGTGAAAGGAATATAACTGATGCTTGAATCCATCGTGTAATCAGAATATATGAGATACATCAATGTAAATTAAGATAAAATTACATCATTTGTAAACTCTATTTCACCAACAGGGCCACACCTGAGAGGTCCCTCTTTAGGATAAGAGAGCAGCTCACCAGTTTGATGCCCGAGAGGACCTCCAGCAGAGAGATCAGGTTATGCCCATCACGCAGATCTTCATAAAGATCGTTGATGTGCTTGCGGACCTGTGCACAAGAGTAAAACAGAGTGCTTTTCATTTGATCCTGAATTATTATTATCTACAAAAGAATTTCTAGTTCAAAGTAAAACACAAATTTAAAAATTTGAAACTGGAAACAATGATAAAATTCAGACACTTTCAGGTTGTAGTACAACACATGAAATGGTAACCCTTACCAGAAGTATATGTGTTTTTAGAATTGAAGCCAGATCTATTACACATTCTATCCCACACTGAACAATATTCTAGAAAGTATGGACAAGAAGATGGAGAATCTTAAGCATCGTGAAACATCTCAGAAATTATTATGGACTAAAATGTGGTACAATGGCCAATGGTGGGTAGATGAGTCCAGAGGAGCTAGAAAAGCCTTCCAGAATGCTATGAAGGAAACTAAAATGTCAGATGCCCCATGTTTCATGGGCATACATCTAATTTAATCCTTGTTTTACCAAGGTCTCATAGTGAATTTGAGGGTTATTTTCTTTGGGGGAATAATAATTCCAATTTTATACCTGAAACTATAGAAAAACAAATCTCCTTTTGGAAAAATGTGTGGTTAAACACTGTGCTAAATGCTTTACACGTTTTCTCATCTATCCCTCACCTCTATAAGGCAGGTTTCATTATTATTCCTATTTACACAAGGAAATGAGGCACAAAGCGGTTAAGAAACCTGCCCAAGGTCACAAGTAGAAAAACTGGTCTCACTTTGGTCTTTTGGAGTCTAGTCTTTGCCATTAACTACTATAACCACCATAATCTTATTTTATTTACTGAATCCAAATAACTGCCCTGTGAGCTTTGTTTATTACCCATATTCTATTAGAGAAACTGAGGAAGCTGAGGCTCTGAGATGTTGAGGTCACATAGCTTAGGTAAGTGGCAGTAGGTCTTTTGACTCATTCCAAGCCTAGTGATAACTTCATTGAGTGATAATTACAACACAGAATCAGAAGATTAGTGGAAATTACAAGGAAGGGGATTTATTTCAACATAATTTTCTAGACAACGATAAAAAGGCTACTTTCAGAAGTAGTAAATTTCTAGTTACTGGAAGTTTTTCAAGCAGAAACTGGGATATTGAGATTTCTACATTTGCAAGGAAAACTAAAATGTAGTCCTTTCCAATTCTAATATTCTAGCATTCAAAATGGGAAGGAAATCAGAAAAGATAAAGACTGGAAATATCTGAGAAGACTTCCTGAAAGAGAAAACACTTGAAGGATTATCAAATGTTTTGATAGAAAGAAAATGGGAAAACCATATAAGACAAGTTACAGAGGTAGAAACATGCAAGGTATGCATGCTTGTATGTGGGCGTATTAAGGAATTAGGTGATGGGTAGATTACCCAATTGGAGAAAATGGTTCATTCCGAACTGCCTAACAGCTTTCAAATACTGAAAAAACATTTCTTCAATTTTCTGTGTTATTTACAATGTACTCACTAAAGACATGATACACTTTTTCGTTTAATCTGCAATATCTACATTTTTCTCTATCACTTTAAACCTAGACAATGAATAAAATAATATGCCCAGCTCAGACTTGTACCATTTGTTGATTTCCAGGATATAAATATTCCCACCATGATCAATTTCAAGCTGCTAATATAATATCACAGAATGTGATGTTGGGAAGATATGTACAGTAGCACACCATTATATAGTATTTTCATCACAGAAATACAGACATAATTAACTTCAAAAGTGCAGACAATAATAACATGTAGTAAAATAATTATGAAGTGATGAGTTTTGAGTAACGTTACCTTTATTTTAAATAGTATTTAATTGTAAATTTAGATAATTTAATTTTCAGTAATGGCTGTGCTTACAAATCAGCTCATAAAATTCCCCCAAATGTGATATTTTGCTCTGAAAGCCCATGTAAGCTGGCTCCAAGACTTCAAGACCTTTCCCTCCAATGGGTCCAAGTTTTCAAGCTTTGGGCCTGGAACAGTCACAGTGCACGGCTAACAGAAACGAACAGTCACGAGGGTTAGAAAGGAAATTAATTTGATAAATTCAGTTTTAAACATGTTGAATTTAAAACAGCAACAAGGGAGCTACAAATGGAAATGTTCTTACAGCAGCTGGAAATACCAGAATTCAATTTGGGTCAGCTGAGAACTTAAGTTTAGAAATCATATGCATAGAGGTGCTAGCTAGAGACATGGGAAATGTTGGGCTTTCTGGGTTAGGGGCAAGAAAGAAGAGCAGAGTGCTAAGGACTGAGCCTGAGGGAAAAGCCAAAATTAGAAGGCAGGAATGGAAAAGCAATCAACAAAAGAAGAGGTGGGGGTGGGAAAGCAGTGAAAGAGGTAGGAAAAAAAACAAGAAAGTGTAATCAAGGAAGGGATGATCACGAGTATCTAATGCTACAGGACAAAGAGGATGAGAGCTAAGAAAGGGATTTTTAAAATTTCCTACAGATATGAGTGTTTTGTGAGAATAATTTTCTAGAGAGTGTTGGAATGCAAATCAGATTATAAATAAATGAGATTTTTTTTTAAGTCAGAAAATATTAAATACTTGGTGTTAAGGATTAAGAAGAAAACAGACAACAATGAGGGATTTATTTTTGATAGGTAAGATCTGGATACAGGCTATAAAAACTGAGAATGGGCATTGAATAATTATTTAAATAAATTCTAGTAGGGCTGAAGACCAAGTGAGATCATGTTATCAATAGAATACTAAACACCATAGGAATCTGAAGAGAAAAAAGGCATTTTGAAATGTAAAATTAATTTCACACCAAGATCCCAAAACTTCCTAAAAATTCCAGTATATTTTACACTTGTGAATAGCAAAATTCAATGACCTTATAAGAAACTTAGAGGAGAACTAGCGTATTATATCTCTCAGTATTTGTCTGATTATAATAACCAAATAACTATGAAAACCAACAGAGAGGGATATAGACAGAGGTAATGGAGGAGGGGAGTGCAGTGAAATTTTTTTTCCTGGAGAATTTTTAACAACAGAGAACAATAAATAGTCTGTTTCTGAAGCTCTGCCTGGAAAAGGATAAAGAATTAGCTAACATTTACTAGTGCTTCTATGTCAGAAAATATTCAGATGCAGATATGGCATCTGGAGGGCTCAATTAACATCCTAAAATCACACAACTAGTAAATGGCCAGGCCGATCCAATCTAAGTCTGCTGCATTCTAAAGTCTTCACCTCTTCTGCACTGACCAGGCTGACTCTAAAGTTTCCCACAAAATCTCTTAAGAGAAGGTCCCATAGACTAAGCATCAGAAGTTTTAGAGGCAGCCACATGAAGACTAGAGTGCCCGGGAATCATCAATACGTGTTTCTCTCCAACAAATAATCATGCTACTCTGTCAACAAATAAGATGAGTGAAAAATTTCAACTATCCAGGTCCTTGACTGTTTGCACTCCCTGTGAAAATCACTGTCCAAATTAGTCAGTGCCTCTAAAGAATATATACAAATGGCTAACAAATTCATGAAAGATACTCAATATCATCTTTCCATAAGGATATTCGTAAGAAAAATGTAAAGTAAAATTATAGTGAGATACCACTTCACATCCACTAGGATGGCTACAATCAAAAGAACAGATAAGTGTTGATGGGGATGTAGAGAAACTGGAACCCTCATACACTGCTGGTGGGAACATAAAATGGTACAGCTGCTTTGGAAAACAGTCTGACAGGTCCTCAAAAGCCTAAATGTAAGTCACCATATGGCCCAGTAGTTCCACTCCCAGGTATACCCAAAAGAACTGAAAACATGTCCAGAAAAAAAACTTGTACATGAATGAATGTTCATAGCAATATTCATTGTACATAATAGCCCCAAAGTGAAAATAACTCAAACATCTAACAATTGATAAATGGATAAACAAAATGTGATACGTCTATATAGTGGAATATTATTCAGCAATAAATACTGATACATGTTATAACATGGATGAACCTTGGAAACATTATGCTAAGTGAAAGAAGCTAGTTACAAAGGAAAGGGTCACACATTGGATGATTCCATTTATATGAGATACCTAGAATAGGCAAATCTATAGATATAAAGTAGATCAGTGGTTGTCTAGGGGTGGGGAGAATATAGGAGGGTTAGGGGTGATGACTAAGGAGCACGGGGTTTCTTGTGGGGGTGATGAAAATGTTCTAAAATTGATTGTGGCGATGGTACACAACTCTGAGAATATACTAAAAGATACTGAATTATATACTTTAAATGGGTGAATTAATATGATGTAGAAATGAAATCCTGAAAAAAAGCTATTTTGGAAAAGTAATGAATAACTAAATTTTGAGAGATCAAGTCCATCCTAACCCAAGCCAATCTTCCCCAATCCCCTGTGCATTAATAAACCAAGGAAATCTCTACTCTCCCAATATTTTAAAGATTGACTTGAAGTTATAAAAAAATAAACAATTTGAGTGGTTAGCAAAGAGAATAAATTGCACTTAAGTGCTTGGAATCAGAATCTGAGCCCAGAGGACTTTAAAGATTACTTAACTCTAACACTCAGTTACGTATGGGAGAAGTGTGGCCTGGAGAAGTTAAATAACTTGTGTAAGACCATTTAGCTGGGAAGTGTCGGATCACTCTCTCCTGACTGATAAGAATTCTATCATTTCTCGATTTGAGAATTCCTTAAGTTTTGAGAAATCTAACAGTGGTACCAGCCAACCCTGATTAACAAAGATTCTCTAAGGATGAGGATGATTCTAAAATTCTTAAAGGGGAGCTTTACTTAATAGGCCGGCACTTACGCACATGGATTAGAAAATCCAAGCCCAAATGTAGGCCCAAAATTTTCAGTGGGGTTTGAGATGTGCTTAGAGTCAAATCAAGCCCCGAAAACTCAGGTCCGGGAAGATAGCCACAAACCACCATACAGTCACACTTTGGTAACAAAGACGACACTCCTCTCCTCAGTGTCTAACCAGCACTATACTGTCAATCTCTTAAACACCACTGCTAGTCTTCTTTCGACTTTTCTCACAGACATGAATAAGCACAGGTGTGAAAGTACACCCAACGTTTAGGGAGCAGTGAGCTATCTCATGCGGCTACAGCAGACGCTGCACAGGAGAAAGTGCCTGCCTGGAATCATCAGAGCTGTATACTGCCTTGTGTTTAACCAGAAGGCCTCAAACAGACAGAAAAATTGAGAACATTAGCACAAATTTAGAGTTTAAAAACTTTTACTCATTCATCAGGAATTTTTAACTAAAATCCAGGAGGCTAGTGGCTTCTAGATTGCATACATGAATAAAAAATGAAACAAACTATTCCATCTGCTAGATTATATACTGGCTTTTCCTTTCTACATACACACCTCTGAAGTTAATAGGAACTGACCAGAGAAAGCATTTCTCTTCCTTCTTACAAGCTCAAGCTCTCCGTTCTGTCTCATCCTCTCACCCTTTCTTGAAGTTCTCTCCGAGGGGATATACCTTATCAGCTACTAAGACCTAGATATATGGCAAGGATAATTTAAACAAAACCTCATTTAAACCCTACATTTTTCATTTTTGATGGTTCTGGCATTTAAGCAGAATTCTTGCGTTTATAGGCTTATATTCTAAATTAGGTTATTTATATAGTTCAGATGCTTACGTCTTTAACAAACCTCTTTTAAGACTGAATCGGCAGTGTTCTCAACTAACAAAGAGGAATTAATTTGCTTGTTCCAGAACAGATGGATATTTGGGAATCTGAAAGGTCCCAGGTCAACTACATCAGAACTGGAGCGACATGGTTGTTTTGATCTTACATCAATCTACTTGCCATTGGCAATAATAATCTGAGTGTACCTGGAGGGCACAGCAAAGGATGCCCGCATTATAAAAAACAAATCTCGATACCTAATTCTCAGCCCAAAGTTCAAAAAATTCCACTATGGGAGAAATGATTCTGATTAGCAGTGAATCTCTCTTTTTCTCTCTGAAATATCCCAAGATGAGAAAAATGCCATTGGAACAGTAAGGCTGGAAGTCTGAGAAGAGAAGACAGATAGCTCTGGCTAGCCTCCAGTTTCTAACAATGCTATGATATGTTCATCTAGTTTCTCTCTCCCTGGGCCTCCTGTCATCATACAGCACTGAGGCAGAGGTCCAACAGGCAATATCAGCTACAAATGAACAGCAGGGAACCAGAGGATTTGTATTCAACTACAGAATTTAGGGAGATAAGATTGAGGCTGGATAAATTCCATTCTTCTGATTATTAGAGACGAGGTATAAAAGCAGAGCAAGTTGGAGGCATAGTCAGTAGAAAGAACAAGTACTTTTGGTCAGAAGACTCAAGATTGATCATTAGCTCCATCCTTCACTAGCTGTGTGATCTTGGGGAGTCATTTCATCCTTCTAATTCTCACCTTCCTTAATTGTGAAAATTGAAAGGAGAAAATATCTTGACCTCCTTCAGGCTGAAGTCAGAGAAGAATGTCATTTATAAGCTATAAAGCATTATCAAAATATTATTCACTCACGGCAACAAATACTTATTGGGTACTTCTTGTGTCCCTGGTGCAGTGCTTGTTAGAGAAAGTAGCATAATACAGTCCTAGCCCTCAATGAGAGCTCTAACAGAGGACACCAGTGTGTGAACATACAAGGCATCTCTCCAAAGTGGTATGGAATAGAAATGAAGGTGCAATTAATTTAGTCCAAGGGATGGAGGTCAGTCTTAGGAAGGTAATACTGAACCTGAGCCTTCAAGGGTAAGTGGGTGATGGCCAAACAGAGAAGCTAGGATGTGCATTCTAGGGGGAGAGAAATGAATAAGCAAAGATATATGAAAGTATATAGTGTTTAGGGAGCAGTGGGTTGTTTTGTATGACTACAACACAGGCTACACAGGGGAGAATGCCTGGAAATAAAACTAGACAGATTAGATCTGGCTGAAAAGGGTTCTGCGTGATGACAGAGTTACATGTCATCAAACTAGAGGCAACTGGTACACACTGAAAGAACGAGAGGGGAATAGCAGTTTTTCCTCCCCTTTCTTTGTACTCGCATAAAAAAAAAAGATAAGAAAGAATATCTACCTTCAAGTTACAATCCAGCAGAAGGATAAATGCTACAGGTATTATAACAGAAGTATGTAAGGAGTACAGGGAGGGGCATAAAAAAAAGGGTCATCAATTCCATATGAGAGAGTCAAGAAAACATTTATTAAGGAGTGTTAAGTTGGTGTTACCCAGGCAGAACAGAGTTGGAAGGGAGCACAAAGGGAACAGTGAAAGCAAAGATATAGAATCATAAAATAGCCTGGCACATAGTTCAGAAAGAGCTTAAGGTATGAAGGGGATTTGATGCTATAACCTGGAAAGGTAGGCAGAAGCTGGTGCCAGTACTGAAAAGGTGAAGAGAGCAGGTTCTAGACTTTAGGTTGGCTGAGTTATAAAATTTCAGTTCTGCCTCTTTGTAGTGCTGTGACCTTGAACAGGTTACTTAACTTCTCTAAACCTCACTGTCCTCACAGATAAAATGAGAATATTAATAGAATCCACAGCATAAAATCACTGAAGGATTAAATGAGATAATCTATGTGAACAACTTAAGTTTAGAATGTCTGATGTATAGTAAACACTCAATAAACCACAAATATTATCATTATCATTATTACAGAAAACTTTATTAGAAAATTATTATAATGGTCAAGGCAAGAGATGAAGAGGTCTTGGACTAGAGAAGAGTAATAGGGATGGAGAAGAAAAGTCACATGCAACTCTTTCTGAGTTGGAAGTGAATGACTGGAGTTGGTGACAAGATAGAGATGATGGGCAAGACAGAATACAGTATGATTCTAGGTTCCAAACTTGGATAGCAAGGTACATGAGTGAAAATATTTAGCAATTTGGGATGTGCTGAGTATGGGATATGTTTGGGTAACATCCAGATGAACATGTCAAGTACACTGTGAAATATACAGGACCTTGGCTTAGGAAAGAACGCAGGAAAAGGTTCTATCATTACTTTCTTTTTGATATCTTATAGTTTGAAAATCGCCCTCACCTGTAGTCCCCATTAAACAGTGGCCCTAAGGAGCCATGTCTGATTTATGTAACCATTTCCGTGGCCATAGTTTACTGAACTGTAAATGGACACCTGACTCATGGAGGAAAAGAAAACCCCAACCAATCAGGTTGTTTGTGTTTGTGTCTTTAGAATTATGTAGCCATAGGGTTTGTATCACCATTTGAGGGACAGTTCACACACAAGCAATGGGAGATATGCAGAGAAATGAATGTAGGAGACATACAGAAAAAAATAAAAATGAGGGATTACAATGCTTCAAAGAAAGAGAAAAAGAGAGTAGCTACCCCGTAACGTTTAGTTTTCATAAAGCCCAGATGCATCCAGATATCAGATCCTGTGAGATGGCCCTATATCCTTTTCTATTTGTGCTTCCTTGCATTCCATGAAACCAAACAATCTCCATGACTAACACAGAAAAGGAGTTAGAGGAAGAAAAGCCAGTAAAAGAGGCAGGAAAAAGGCATTCATAGAGGGAAGAGGAAATTCAGGAAAAAGCAGTATTCTGGAGGGCAACATAAGTGAAAGTTTTAAGGAATATTAAGTTAGTCAACAGTATCAAGTGCTACAGAGAAATCAAATAAGTGGAAGACAAAATTAGGCTACTGGATATGGCAATTAAGAGGTCACTGGTGACGTTTCCCAGAGCAGTACTTACTATAACTCAAAAGCTGTTTTCAAATCTTTCTGTGTATGTGGGGGGGGAGGGCTTTTTTTTGCTCAATATGTCTATGAGATTCATTCATGTTTTTGTATATGCAATTTTTTTCACTGCTGTCTATTATTCTATTGTACAATGATACCAGTATTTACTCATTCTACTTTTGATAAACATTTGGATTATTTCAGTTTGGGCTCTTATGAACAAAGCAGCTATAAATATTCTTGTACAAAGTTTTTACAAGTCCTCATTTCCTTGAGGGTATATGCTCATAAATGGAAGTGCTAAGTCATAGTGTATACAATTTCCAAAAGTACTGTTTTCAAATCTTGACTGCCACCTTAGTCATATTGTTTATCCTTAGGTGGGCCTTTAATATGTCTCTGCCTTGGTTTCTCCTCTGTTTAAAAATAAAAATAAAATCTTCCCCCCATATTGTCCTAGCCAAAAAATTGATCAGTAAAAGTTTCCATACTGTTATGACTATGTTCATCATTTAATTGAAAAAAAAAAAAAAAAAAAGCTACACATGTATCCCCATCAACTTGAACACGCGGCAAGCAATGTGAACTATTTGAGAGAAGGGGCTGATCAATCCAGATTAAAAGCAGCCAGAGGTGCTAGGGCAGCATCTATGAAGGGGTCCTACCTTCATCAAGTGTTTGTTGACCCATTTGGTGAACGTTTTCTTCTGAACGCGGTCTCGTTCATCTGTAAAGGAAACACAGAAGGCACCGGCTTAGCACTACCTGGACAATAGATTCCCATACCCGTTTCTCCAGGACCATGGGGACAATTTCCACAGAACTGTAAGTCAGTATCTTATTGCTGGGAAAGTTTGGCCTATCTGAACTTTCTCTTCCGTAATGACCTTATTGTTACTTTCAAGGATAACACAATCACGTGCCTCAAAAATCATGTCATGGCAAAATCTCCTTAGCATAATTCTCTGGGAAGCAGAGTGATTCCCTGCTTTCCCCACAGCAAGCTCCAAAAAGCCAAAGCTATGAATACCACCAATAGAAAGGGTGGAGTGGCCTCGGCATTTGGGACACTTGTGTTGCAGTGCTTAAATCTCACTCTTACACCATTCTGCCTGATTAATGCTCTACTCCTCCCCTCTCCTACTCCAGTACTTTCCGCTTTCTAATTTCCTCACCAGCTGTTACCAGCCAGCCAAACTCTCAAAGCTGCCCAGTGTTCACTCACTGCACATCTCCTCTCTCCCTTCCTTCTCCTAAATCTTACAGAGCCCCCATTTCTTTGTAATCAAACACTCTTTCATTCTCAACTTTGTTCACCTCTTTGACACAAACATGACTATCAATACTTGACAATGACTGCTCCACAGAGGCTCAATCCTGCAGAGGACTCACTCTCACAACTACCAATAGCCCAGAGCCATTTTCAGAATACTGATCAGCCCTACTCCTCCATTTGTTTGAAGCCCAAGCCATCCCTATACCATCTTGTTCAAATCATCCTCAAAAAGTCATCAACCATTTCCTGTTCCCTGCTTGCCTCCACATGGCAAATTCTGCCTTAACCTTCCCTGACAATTTGGTTCACAATTATTATTTCTACATGTACCCCCTCTGGCAGGATACCCAAATTACTTCAATATATATGCTGACGATGTATTGAAGCCTAGTTGGCTCCACTGACCTTCATCTCCTAATCATATGCAGCCACATCCTTTCTTCAAACATACCATTTGGCAGTTACCTTTATCAATTTCTCATACCTCCTAATCATTCTCAATCTTCAACCACACCATTCTTATTTTCCCCTATTTATTAAGAGCATCTAAGATTATCCTCATCTATACCACACAATGTGGTTAAGCAACTCAAAGCTGCCTTCACTAATACCCTAGGGACTCCCACCTGCCTGACAGTCTACTACTTTGTTCACCATGACAACCTCCAAGCCTGAATTATCGACATTGATTAACTCATTCATTTCTTCTCCAAGTCAGAGAACATTTCAGAAAAAAGTGGCAAAATTATACAGATCTGGTTCACTAGCAATTCAGATAAACTTCAGTTAGGTTTTCTTTCCTACTGCCCAGTTATTCCCTTCTAATTCCCTAGTAAAAGCTACAGAGGGGCCATTCCAAACAATGCCAACACTCTCTCTTTACTTCCAGGTAAATGCACATCTGCTTACTTTTCTAAGTTTATAACATTCAATACTCTTACCTTCACATCCTTCCTTTCAGCCTTGAATCCTTCCCTGCTTTTCAAGGAACAATGATCTCTTCCTACTATAGACCACAAAACTTAGGAATTGGAATGAACCTTAAAAGTTATCTAATTCCCTGCTGATACACAAATCTCTCAACAACAAAAAATCATATGTTCAGAGTTGAAAAGTCTGCCCAGACCTTGCATACATCTATAATATTCCTGATGCTTAAAACTTATAATAGGGAAGTCACTATCTCATAAAGCAACACATACTAATTTAAGTCATAATCTGCTTCATAAATTCTACCTATTGGCCCTCATTTGGAACTGTTATAATAATAATAGTTCATAGAATTCTGCAAGAATTTGAAACCAGGATTTTTATTAGATTTGACCACTGTCATTCCAACATATGGTGATCATTTGATCTTTTTAGATGCTGATTCAGTTATCCAACATCATCATCCTTTCCAAGCCTGTATCATGTGCAAAGTGAATCAGCTTGCAACTATAGTCTCATTTAAATCACTGACACATTGCTCATACTATTCACTTTCTCCTCACAGCATGCTTCTTTCTTCCTTTCCACCTCTCCAAATGCGTATTCTTTAAAATCCAGCTCATTCATTCACTTATTTATTCTTTAAATAAATCTTTTTTAAGGACCTAGGCTGCTTGGGACAAACTATGTTACAAAAAGTCATCACAGTCCCTACCTTTAAAAGAGATGACAGTCTAGCAAAGAAGAAAAATAACTTTAATATAGTCTGATAAATGCTATAACAGACTTAAGCACAAAGGGGTCAAGAACATAACACAAGTGGTCAAGCCAACCAGAGAAGGGGAGGGAACCATGGGAGGTTAGTGAAAGTTTCTGGATAAGTGGCTCCAATTAAATCTTAAAAGATGAGTTGAAGTTGACCAGAAAGAGAAGGGACAAAGTTTTACCTAATGCAAATTCATGGAGAGAAGAAGGAGCTTATGTTCAAAGAACTGCTCAGGATTAAGGATGCTTGACAGATAGGCAGTGTATTAGGTCACGGTGAGAATTAAAACTAGATAAGATGGCATGGGCCAAATTATGACTTTTCATGACAAGCTAAAGAGTCCAAACTTTATCTCCAAGAAACTGACAAGGGGAAGGTAAAGGGAAGCATTGAACGATTTTAAACAGAATGACATGACCAGATTTGTGTTTGAGAAAAATTACTCCAGCAGTCTTTCCTTTCTCAATAGCCTCTTTGTTCTCCAAATTTTTATGGTAGTTACTATGCTAATCATTCCATCAGCACTTATATAATTATATAGAGCTCTGACTTTTAATACACTATTCTTACATCACCAATAAGATCATTAACTCCTTAAGGAAAGAGATCATGCTTTACTTTTTTGTATCTCCCACAGCTTCTAACAGTTAAAGCTCTATATAATAAGACCTAAAACAAGAACAAAAACTTTATTGATTGGCCAATATACGGTTAGAAGACTGGCTAAAGAAACACATAGAATGAAACCAGAGCCAAGTTACCTGCAAGAGTAGAGTCCATAGGTTAAAACCCCAAAACCTCAACAAGTATCTTCACCTGTGTGCTGAGACATGCAGACGTGACAGAAAAACAAAATTAAAGCTAACGAAAAATTCTGCCCACCACATTTTCACCAATATCAGACCAACTCTGCTTCACTATATTTATTACTTTTATAACCAAGAATAGTCTGTTTTTAGTTGTACAAAATTCTTACTCTGAAGTCATAAGTTTTCTCTTATTTTTCTTTTTAGAATTTCTTTTATCATAAAAGTTACACATGCTTGCCATAACAGGTTAACAATACACACATAAATGGAAAAGAAAAAGTCAACAGATTTCCTTTTAAACTAATCAATATTTTAAAGAGGTAGAATTCATGTGATTTCTTTTTTAGTCCACTGCCTTATTTCTTTTATCTGAAGAACTAGCAAATTGAGTCTTTTTAATTTTACTATTCATAGTTATTCTGCTCACCTACCAAGCCCTCCCATGGGGATAAAGGACTCGGGAAACCTGATGGTCTCATATCAGTCATGCTTCCAAGAGCTAAAAAACTAACTTCTGATTGAGGAGGAAGAGGTCCAAGTACTTATTCTGAATATAATTGTACGGGCAACATGATCATAAGCCCTTCCCAAGACCAGTTTGCCTGCTCAGAGCTGAGCCATAAGTTCCTCAGAAAAGGTTTTATAGAACTTTGCCCCAAAGCTGGAAAATTCTTTTTTTAGGGTCCTATGTTACACCCTCATCAATTATATGAAAGTTCTTTCCTGATTTAAGCATCAGGACAAGAGGATATTGCAGAATCTGGAGTTTAAGATCTTACTATTTTAGCAAGGAAATTCATTAAGGGAAGCCAAGGAGCAATTCTAACACAGACCTTCAGAATGCTCCAAACAGCCCAGACTTTCAAAGTTAGTAATAAGTCTAAGCTTTGGCTCCCTAAACATAAACCCCTAATTTAATTCCAGGTCCAGCAAAGATCTTTCTGAAGGTAGAATTTTCAGAAGGTACCCTTATATGAGAGGAAAACAGTCAATCACAGAAAAAGATGTTTCTTATAAGTTCAGCCCTACCAAAGGCTATAAACTGACAAAGGAGAACCCAACTGCTCACTGGGAAATTCTTAGGTTGAATACATTGAGGCACCAATTAATCACTTGCGGGTTACTTAATTAGAAGGATTCAATATTTGTTTCCAACTTTAAAACTGCTACAGGCCACCAAGCTATCAATACCTACCCTAATTTTCTTTATTTTCATTTTACTGGCAGAGATATCCCTCCCTGTAAGCTAAGCAAGTCCGTCTACCTAAAATATGGATCCCACTTCTTCCCTTCTCCCCAGGAACCTTAATCCAACAATTATCCCCCAATTTGTATATCTTGTAGCTTCCACCTCTCCTTTCCCCTTGGCTTCCTGAACAAGTATGATGACAATGCTCACTGTTTCCACTTGCTCACCTCTTACTCTCCCAGGTAACCAGGCTTCCAGCCCCACAAATTCCCCAAAATCATCTAATTGCCAACCCAGAAGACACTGATGATCATTCCTTCATCTTTTAAACCTATTCTCCCTCTTGACTCTGAGGCTCCATTCTAGCCTGGTTTTTGTCCTTCTTCTTTGGTAGTTCCTTCTGTTTTGCCCACTCTTAAATGTTTACTCATCCTTACTTAGCTTTTTTCCCTTTTCATTCCAGATTATAGGTTCTTGGGACATTCATAGATCCAAGGATCCATAGATTGGTTTGGAGAGAAGGGTGTTACAAACCATCTAAAAGTGCATGCAAAATATAGTTTTTCTCACACACACACACACACAATAGTTAAGAATAGCTGTTAACATTCTCCCAGACTGATTTCATCTACTCCCATGTTTTCAACTACGGCCTATACACTGATAATTTCTAAATCCATATCTTCAGTCAAGCCCTTTATCCTAAATACCACTGTGTCTCCTAAAAGTTTGGACACACATTTTGCTTCCTAAAAATTCCATGCTCATCTCAAACTCAATTTATCAAAAACCGAACTCTTCTTTCTTCCTACTTCTAACAAGTTTCCCTGCTATAATCCATCTGTTATGAATTGAATGTTTATGTCCTCTCCCAAATTCATACGTAGAAACTCTAACTCCCAATGTACTAGGAGAGAAGGCCCCTAGGAGATGATTAGGTCATGAGGCTGGAGCCCTCAGGAATGGGATTACTGTCTGTATAAAAGGGACTCCAGGGAGCTCTCTCACCCTCTTTCTACCATCTGAGGGTACAGTGAGGAGACAGCCTACAAGATAACCTACAATGTGGCTCCAGCGCATCATGTATTATTAAAAAAGTAAATGAGAAAAGAGCCTTTGTTTGCCTGAAGGCTGCAGAAAAATCACAAGTGGTTCAAGAACCCCAAGAAGCACCAAACACCTGGAAATTTAAAACTGAGATACCTGAGCTGACAGAGAGGGGAGACAGAGTTGGAATAGGCCTGTTCACAGACCTCATGAAGTCTACAATCTAGTGGCAGAAACCAACATGGAAATAATTAACAATAACACCAAGCAAATAATACAACAGATACAAACTACATAAAAAATTGTGCTGATAAAACACAGAGTTGATTAATTCTGACAGAGGGATATAAGAATTCATGGAAGGCATGGTGTTTGAACTAAACTCTTGGGTGACAAGTAGGATTTTGGTAGCTCAAAAGGGGTTTAAGGAATTCCAAACTGAAGGAAAAGCATGAGCAGTGATTCAAAGATATGTAATTATACAGGATGTGTTTTAGGGAATGGTATAGCTATGCACAGTGTACATTCAGCAACATTATGAGAAAGGAAGCTAGCAAGGTCAACTGAGGTCATATCACTCCAGAAAGCTGGATGACTATGTACTTAATTCAGTAGATAAAAAAGTACTACTGAAATTTTCTGAACCAAAAGGTGTTTTGAAAAGATTAATCTTCCATTGGACTGAAGTCCAGACTACAGCAGAGAGAAGAAGTAGAAGAACCAGTTAGGGGTCTACTGTGACAGAAATCTAAGATCTTGAACTAGCTCAGGGAGAGCAGGAATGTAAAGAGGGCAGGCAGATCCACATGATAATAGCCCTTAACTACATGACTAGAAGTGTTCAAGAAAGGGAGAATTCAAGATAGAATAATTCTAACGTTTCTAGTCAGAACAACTGGGAGGAATAAGTACCTTGAGATAAGGAAAATAAAAGGAGGCACAGACTGGATGAAGGTAGGTTGGATAAGTAGGAGAAAAATAATGCGGTATTAGCAGGATCTTCTGGCAGAGTTGGAACTTTAGGTCTATAGTTCAGAAGAGTAGTCAGAATTGAGGGTACAAGATCTGAAACTAACAGCTGACAGCTCAGATTGTGGTAACAGAATGGCATATTTTGACAAATCTTCCTAAATCACCACTTTGCCCATATTACCCCTCTATTCAAAATCCATTAGTGGCTCCCAGAAGACCAGAGGATCAAGTCCAATTCCTTAGTTTCCACAGCCAGTTACAACCCTATGAAATTCAATTCCAGTTTTTATTCACTAAGGGTTAAGTGGTTGGAAGAGATAAAGACATGGCCTCTGACCTGAAAAAATTTACAACCTACTCTTCCAACTTTATCTTTACACTCTCCCCTGTGTGACTCAACTACATCCCATCTGATCTCATTGTTTCCAAACTCGACTTTCACATTCTTGCCTTAGTTCACCCTTTTCCCCCTACTGGAATATCTATCTACTCTCCTCTTAGTTTATCTAATGCAGAGCGTCCTTACCAGGTCCTACTGAAGTCTCACTTCTTTTACACATTTCTGGCTATGCCAGCCACCTTTGGATGCTTATAGATGCATGTTTATTCAATTTACTTGGTACCCAGCATATAAATACTACTGTTAGCTATCTCTATATGTAAATCCCATTTTTCTACTTCTCTATCTGAACTTTTAGGGCTTTGGAGTCAAGAATCATGTTTTATATTTCCTTATATATGTAACATTTAGGACAATAGTAGTCACTCAAGAATACTCATTCATTTAACAAATATATACTGAGAGTCCATCATGTGTGAAGGTTATATCTATAAGGACACGTTAAGAGGGTATTTTCAAAGTCAGACTAAGAAATATTCTCAAATAATAATTAAAAGATAGCTTTTTAGCAGGGAGCAGGGATTCCATTTGGATGTCCCCTCTACAATTAGCTTTCCTAAATTCTTGCCACATCTGGACCCAGGAGATTTTGCACTACTTAATGTAAACTCAAAAATGGGCTGAAATGGCGATCAAGCAACTGTAATGTCTCACCAAAAATACATAATGACACCAGCATTATAAATTATTCCTATCCTCATTAGTATATATGTCAACTTTAGGAGATAAGACTGACCTAGATATTTATTGCATTTACTCTGTGTTAGCAAGTACTATGCAAAGCCTGTCTTATTTAGTATTTGATTTAATCTTCATAATTCTATCAATTATGCATTATTTATCCTTGTTTTATAGTTCAATTTGGTGCTCAGAAAAGCTTCTTGATAATTTGCCCAAAGTCATATAGTAAGTAGAATTAAGATTTAAATCTCAGTCTATCATAAACTTTTAACCACCAAACTCTACTGTCACTACAAAATTATTAGACAGCAACACAGTATCGTCTCATATAATGAAGGGAAGAGAGAGGTGAGAGCTATAACTATAACAGGGATTCATGAAAGGCTTCTATCATCAAAGGTTGGTGCAAACTCAAAATATCTCAGACTTGGGAACTTGAGGAAGTGATAACCCTAGAAATTTCAACGCAAAATTAAAATTTTATGTTATTTTTTAGGAAAATCTTAACTTTATTAATGATAATTCTTTGCACTATTGGGAATCAGAGAACACAGGACAGATTAAAAAACAAACAAACAAAAACCAGAAGAAAGCATTTTGACGAAAGAAAGCCACATAGATGGAGAGAAAGGCATATAAGGGAAGGGAAGAGGGAGAAAAGAGGCATATAAGGGAAGGGAAGAGAAGAGGGAGAAAAGCTCAATAGTTTCTACAGTATTTAGTGGAGTACCACATTCACAAAAACTAAATACTTCACAGATACAAAGAGATACAGAGATTTAAGAATCCTCAAAAAATTATGTTGAAGATGGAGAAATCGAAGTTAAGACAGATTTAAGAACTTAATAATGTCACATAGGGGCAGAATCAAAACAACTTGAATTCCTGGCCCCTGGTCTATGATTCTTACCTTACGGGACACTAATCTCCCCCTCTGTGAGTCTGAGATTCAAACTATAAAATGAGCAGTTTGGGCAAAATCAATGGTTTCCAAATACTAGTCTGTGAACCAGCCTTACCAAAATTACCTGAGGAGCTTACACTGGGCTAAGTGCTTTAATCTCATATACTACTCACAATGTCTCTACGAGTTAAGGACTATTTCAATCTCCCTCCAACAAATGACGAAACGAAGGCATAGAAAAGTTAAACAATTTTTCCAGTTCCTATAACAGCTAAGTGGTTAGAGCAGCAGCCGCATGCAGATGATTGATGCCGGAAGTCCATTTTCTTAACTATCAGGTCCCACTGCCAGGGGACTAAATAAAGTAGGATTTGGTGAGGATATGTTTTTGCCCTGAAACTTTCAATAAAGATTCTAGACTTCCTTATAGTTCCCTGATTACAGGGGGGAAAAAAAAAAAAAGGGCCCTTTTATCTCCAGGCAGAAGATTCTTTCCTCTAGATCCCAGAGAATAAATCTCAATGCTGGGAAGATAGAAAGCTAGACTACATAGCAATAACTGACTAAAGCTGCCCCTCCCTGTGCCCCAAACACTATTATAGTACCAGCTTTGTTTTTCAGGAAGCGCTTAAATATTTGGCAGTACTGCCTAATAGTCAGGAGACAGGATCAGAACCTACTTGGGTAACAATTTTGTTCTGCTTTAGAGACAGAGTAGAAAATCAAAAGATATTAGTAGATTATCAATCCAGTAGTTCCCACATTTAGTTTTCGCAAACCAGTCAATTTTCTAAAATAAATCAGAAAACCTAACATTGTCAACTTTTTATTTTGCTAAATAAGAACATCTAAAAACAAGCTACCACTTAATAATTCTTTCATAATTTTTTTAACATAAAAATAGTAGGAAGGGCAATTTCAGAATAAAGGGCAGTTCTTTAGGTAAGTTTAGCTTTTTGAAAGACACATTATATTTTCCTTATCTATTTATTTTACCCAGAATTGATGAATTAATAACTCATTCCAGTACCAGTCTTTACGCCCTACAGTTAAAAGCTGGGGAAACCTCTGGCCAAAAAGGCTAGGCCACCTGCTCGAAGTCACAGAACATTATTTAAATGAATTCTTCTCCTTTATCAAGAGATCTTTGTCACAGCCAATAAGACTTTCCTCCTGGCCTCCAACTCTCCTTGATGTCCCAGCCCCAGATCATCATCAATCCTTTCTTCCTCATAGCTGGAAGAAGATAGTAAGTGAGAAATCAGCTCCAAAGAGGAAACCCAAGCCGTGACTCCTCCCTTCTCCCCACCCCACCCCACCCCACCCCACCCCCGCTTCCAGTTTGCTCAGAGGTAGGCTCCGTAAGCAACCAACTTCTGCTAAAAATACACCCTGCACTTTCAGAACTGTGCAACTTAAACTTAAGAGTGGTTTCCTGATATAGGCAAAAGCGTGAGCATGAATTCAGTCTCTATAAAAAAAGTCCCACACCCAAAGCTTAGGCTCTTAACTGCCAGTCACTACAAGCTTAAGAAGTTCCCCAGGAAGTAGGGCTCCCCAGCCTATTTCACTGCACATTTTAACAAGCCCAAAGGTTGTAACGCCTGCAAGGCTTCAAAGCCCATGCAATCCTATGAGTCAATGACAGCAAGGGCTATTTGGGACTCTCAGGACCAGGCAAGGAAAAGAACTTCATATACTAACCCATACAGCACATGCAGCAAACCAGGTGGGCGTTGAACTCGTGTTCATCTTGGTAACTGGGCCACATGGTGCCCCTGTATCTGCTGACCTCACCTAAAAGGAGGGTGTCCCAAAGGCCCACTGGCTAGTGGTCTGTGTACCCTCTGCAGCTCTTCAAAAAAGGCGTTGAGATGAACAGACAGCCAAAGGGCTGTGTGAGGAATAGAGAAAGACAGCAGAAGTACGGAGAAGTGGCTCCACCTACCACTTCCTACTGACCTCCTTCCCCTCTTGAGGTCAGAGAAGAAGCTCCTCCCTAGGGCACTTCCAAAAACTGGGTCCAGGTATTCAGGCAAGTAGCATCCTATTTAAAAGCAGCACCAGCTCAGTGTTTTCAGACCAACAGCAGCATGCAGAGGTGGCAACTTCATATGTAAAAGTCTAGCCGAGTTATTAAGTGAGGAAGCCTGAGCAGATAGAAGCTGGTCTTTGAGTTACCCTTTGTTTGCAGAGCAGAAGC
Source organism: Eidolon dupreanum (assembly GCA_028627145.1). Lineage (NCBI taxonomy): Eukaryota > Metazoa > Chordata > Mammalia > Chiroptera > Pteropodidae > Eidolon > Eidolon dupreanum. The sequence goes on along the minus strand of CM053502.1, from coordinate 21,419,022 downwards.
TTGTGACCTGGTGAATCTTAAGACAGTGGCAGGACAGCTGGTGAGGTAAAACGGCTTACTGCCAAGTCAGGAACAGTGCATCCATTGCCCAACAACCCGCTCCTCAGGCTTGCCTCTTCTCAGGCAGAAGTACATATAAAGTGTTAACCAACTGAGAGGATCTCACAGTGGGAGACACTATAGTAGAGCGAACCCATACACTGTCCGCTGCCAAGAGATTTCTAGATTCCAAAGAGAGCTTCATTTCTCCACATTTACAGCTGCCCAAAGGGAAGAGTCATTCTCTCCCCAATGATTCCACCTACTTTATAGAGCAGCTCAGCCCCAGCCAGCTTCTCAGGTAGGTTAGCACTGCAGATTTCATCAACTTCAAAAGTACCGTTTGCTTGTTGCTCCATTCTTTCCCCTCATCCAGCCAGGAATGTCATCCCAAAGTCCCCTTCCTCTTCCCACGCCCTCCAACTTTGTATTTGCAATCAGCACACTTAACTCAGCTGTGCCAGAAATCCCTTTATCCATCAGTGGAAGGCTGCTTGCTTGTTGTCCAACTTGTTTTCTGAGCCTTGACTAATTGTACCAGACACTGGAATGCTAACAAAACACAATGAAGGGCTTTTTATTTCAGATGCCCTAGCCCATCTATTGCTTCTTCATAATTCTGACCCAACCAGGGAACAGAAAAGCCGAGCCTCTCCCAATGTCAGGGAGACAGACACCCTGATCCTGGCCCCATACCACTCAGAAAGGCTCCACTGAAGATAAGGGCCTAATCACTGGCCCTCTGCTCCAGGTCCCTAAATAGAATAACTTCTTCAGGCTAATGCTACTTCCAATCCTGTTCCTGAAGGCAGGGAGGGAGGGGAAGCACCTAGGAAAGCAAGTTTCCAGATATAATCCCAAAAGACTGCAAGTGAAAAAAAAGTAAACTAGAGTGTGCCTAGCAGGCCTTTCTGATAAAAAAGCCCTGTGACCCGCCTCAGTCCCCTGACAGCTTCCTTCACTCACTACTGGGCATCCCTCCCACCTACAAACTGCTAATAATCTTGTTACCACTTACTAATAACGGGACTCCCAGCTGACTTTATCCCTCCTTGACTAAGCTCCCAGTCACCCCAATAACCTGTGACAACTCTACTCAGTTTGTTCCTCGTAATAGACTCTTCTTAGTCAACCCTGGAGAGGAAGGGTCCTCTTAGAATTTACCTTGTCCTAGGATAAGAAATGCATAAGGAATAGGGAAGAGAGAACAGGAAGGAATAAACATCTCCTGATTCATATTTAGTAACCTTTTCCTTTATTAAATTTAATTCCTCAAATACAGAGTCTATCTTTTGTCTTTATATCCCAGTCTCTAACACACTTAGAAGGCACTCAATAACCTAAGCTAAGTGAGCATCTACTATAACTGTTAGTTCACAGATAATGTGCTAAAAACTTTAAATATCATTTTATTTAATCCCAACAATTCTCTAAGGAAGGTATTACAATTTCTATTTTAGAGATGAAAATACTAAGACTTAAAAAGGTTAAATAACTTAACCAAGATTAGAAGCTCTATCCAGCTCCAAAGCTATGCCTCTTGTTATATTCTGCTGTTTCTGAGAGGGACCTAAACCAGAATAACTAAACTGGGGGTGGAGGAGCTGTTATGTGTAAGGAGGTAGAATATTCTTAGGAAGGTTAAGAAATAAAAATACTTGACTATGGCCAACTAGAGATTTAGGGCATGTTCCAAACAAACATGTGGGGCTATTTCTAGAAATACTAAATAATTTTACAATCTCCAAAAATCAAAATAATCATTACTGGGTAAGGATTGAAGAAGGTGAACCAAAGACTGTCTTCTCAGTCTGCTGGCATCCAAGCAGAACCTTACACCTGAAGGCACTGCAGATTGAGGAAAGTATGGGAGAGTGTTGGGGACAAGGTCAGTCTAGTTGCCAGGAGACAGGCCTTCCCTAGGAGGTCCTGAGCATCAAAAGGGAAGCTCCTGCTGACAGTAGAGAAAGGACTTTAAGACAGTCAGCTCTTAATTATCCAGAGGAGACCAACCTGTATAGTAATTGTGCAGGCCATTCCCCTTTGTTTTTGCCCATCCACTAGTCATTTCATAGTTCATTAGACATCCAGGGATGTTAGAGGTAGGAAAGGTTGAGTCTGGCCGCTACCTGCAGATCTTTAAAATGTTGAGTGGAGAGAAGAGGTTCAGGTCAAGATTTCTACACGTGATCAGAAGTTATCTGAGGATTTACAGCTATTGGCTTTCTTACAATAACACAGAAAATTGAAATTATATATTTATTTTCTAAAATGCCAAAATCACCCACTATTAAGGATATTTAAAGCTGATGCAGAAGTCTTTCTTTCCTTCTAATATGTAAGATAATGATTCATAATATAACACTAACTTTTTATATATTCCCACATTGGCTTCTATCGCATTTCATTTTTCACTTAAAAAATTTTTTTACATTCATTATATTAGTTTTATGTGTACAGCAATTTCCTTCACATTTCTTAATTCCCAATTGTAAAGACAAGCACTTATATTTTGTCTCAGCATCCTACAAGAAAATATTGTCAATATCTTTTGTGCAAAAAATTATGATAGCAGAAAAACCATATAGTCTTTACCATATGCAAAATGTGTCTTAAGAGCTAACTCAAATCAACCATGCAGTATTATTAATCCCATTTTACAGATGAGAAAACAGAGGCCCAGATATATTAACGTCATTCTGTCAGTAAAGGCAAGAGCTAGGATAAATACACAGTCAGTCTGACCCTAGATTCTCAACCTGTTCTCAACCACAATTCCATACTGCATTCAAGTATGGGCCAGATGCTCACATTTCCTGAACCACAGAAAATTAGAGACCTTAGTCTTTTTTTCTTCTCATACAGATTGGAAATCTGAAGTCCATGGGAATTAAGTCTAACATCGCATAGTAGTGAGCGGAAGAGTTAGGAATCAGAACCCAGATCTTCTGACTCCAGGTTCAATGGTCTTCCTACCATACTGCACAAATCTAGAAAAAAATACCTAAAGAAAGAAAAGAATGAAGACTGCATCTTAATTAAAACACCTAATGCTTTAGTTATTTGAGCAAAGATACATTCAATACATGACCACTTATTTAAATATTTATTGTGTGCTTATTACATGCTTAAATTTTTAGATAATACAAACGGAAGATGCAGTTAATGTCATAAATAGAGAAATCAAAGTTCAAAGCAATCTCAAAAAGCTGCATCAAATTTCATAGGAAAAAATTTAACTAGGATACCTATAAGTCTTATGCTTTAGGTTCAAGGAAACCAAAGGTACAGCATTCTCTGGAGGAGAGACAACAATTTGTGTATAGGGTTTGACCATTTTATAACTGATCTTAAATTTAATATGATTCGACAGCGTGATAGAGCTGCTTTAAAAAAAAAAAATGGTGATGGTCCAGATCCAGGGATTATAGTTGGTCCTCCTAGAGGGATGTTGGAAATGGAAAAAACCTTAAGAGATTGGGTTGTCCAATCCTTTTGTTTTACAGATAAAGAAAACAAGACCCCAGAGAGGAAAAATTTTGTCCTTTTGCAAATACACAAAAATGCAAATGTTGTTCTCAACTAACTATAAAGTTCTTTTCTTGTTTATACTACCACAATGTGAGATGTTAATAAACTAAAACATAGGGCAACTCTATATCATTCAATTAATCTATAATGAGCACCCACCTCAGGCCACATATCAAGCTACACCATGCTCTATAAATACACAAATGAACAGGACATAGTTAAATTGCTAGTTTACATCTAATGCTATCTTAATTCCCTTTTTATTAGTTCAGGTAACATTTACTGACACCTATTTTGTCTGACACTTGAGAAACTGAGATGCATAAGAGTCCCTGTTCTTAAAGATCTTATAGTCAAATAGAATCTAATTAGTGAGGAGAGAGACAAGCTAAGAGAAATGACAATACAGTTTGAATAAGAAGTACTATCAGTGTGCTACTGGAGCACAGAAGAGTAAGTCTTATTTCAGTCAAGGAAGGCTTTCTTGAGGTGCTAACTACTTACCTTGAAGGACAAGTATCAAGTAGTCCAGTTAAAAAGAGGGTACAGGCATTTCAGGTAGAGATCTACAAGTTTTTAAATGATGCTAGAATACTAAGTGCTTGTGAGGCCAAGATAGGAAGTGAAACTAGAGAAATAGGCAGGGGGCAGATCATAAAACCCCTTTCACGTCATGCTGTAGAGTGTGAAATTGCTTCTAAAAGCAAACGGTAAGCATGGATGGATTTTAAGCAAAAGAGTGACACAGCTCTGTATTTTAGAAAGATCACTCTAGCTACAGTTAGAAGACAGTTTAGCGGTGGGTATGGGGGTGGGCTGAAAATGAATGGGGGAAAGAGATTATTTCAACAATCCTAGAGAGAAAAAAATGAAGACACACACTAAAGTAGTAGAAAGTTCTGGGAATAACGAGATAATATATATAAGTGAGTGTATGGACAGGATGTTTTGAAAACTATTGAAAATTCTAAATACTAATTGAGTACTAAACGCATAAGTATTATATGGCTTCAGTACAAACTGTCTATGTCTTCTGTATCTTTCTGACATCTGCTGAAGAGATGGTGACTTGGGAACACTGTTGTAAAAGCCATGTACTTATATAACCAGATCTCACCAATGAGACCATAACACCTAGAAAAAAATAGCTAAAGTTAGCTAAGAAATAGTGATCAGTGATTCCTTCCCCATGTCTCTGCTGCAGTCCCTTCACCTGCGTACACACACACACACACAGAAGCCACCATATTTTTGAAGCAAAAACAATCAGTTTAACTGTCCAATGGGAATACTAGAAAAACAGTTAGAAAATCATATATAGTAATGAAAAGGAAAGTCTCTAAGCTGGAAAAAAATAGCCTTCAAATAGAAGCAAGCCTGACACCTAGAAGGGAGTAGGCTTGATCTTAGCTGGGCTGAATTTGCACTAATGTACATAAGATACAAAGATGCAAATTTCAGCTTAAAAAAGAGTTCCCCAGTTATCAACAAAATGAAGAGCCCACGGTTTGTATGTTTAACAATCAGAAACCTTCAAGCAAAGGAAGAATTACTTTTGACAAGTGGACTAAGAGGTTGGACTGATTAATATGTAAGGTCCTTTCCACCCCTAAGAGCAAAATAGAAGATGTTATCAATTTTAAGGATAGAAGAAATCAGAAATCTATACAGTGAGGATTCACTAGAACACAGTATGTTAGAATTGCAGTGCTGAAAGGAACCTCAGGAATTCTCTCCATTGGGTTTTCTACTATGAGAGAATACTTTTTCAAACAAACCTTATATGGAACTCAACATATAGGATAAATAAGTGCAGTATTTAACAGCGTAAATCAATCGTAGTAGAGGTTCAAATTTATTTTACTCATGTTAAAGCCAAATAACATAACCAAGCAGGTAATTTTGATTGAAATTAAGAGATTAATTACAGTTGTATCAGCCTCAGCTTCCAATTTATTTTTATTTTGTGTTTTACTGCATTTAAAAAAAATGATTTACAAAAATAGAAACAATAAGTTTTACAATTTGCTTGGTAATCTCAGGATTTTATTCAAATAAATTGATATAAGAACCTGAAAGAATAGCAAGAACCTGAAAGAATAGCAGAAATGTTTCAAAGTTAAATACTTTCAATGTCTGAAAGCTATGTACATTCTTTATGATATGTAAATATGACTAGAAAAGTAGGGCAACAAGCACAAAAACTTTCAGTACACACATCGAGCCAATATTACAAAGGTGTCACTCAGTAATGTGTTGCCTACTCACTATTATTGGAGTGATAACAGAGCCCATAACAGAGCCTTGCCCAGTGCTTAGTATGCACAGGATTTATGTTCTGCAATAGTGTACACACTGCCAATTAAAAAAAGACAAGAACAGAACAGACAATCTTCACCTTTCTAATCAAGTACACATTTATAAGCAGTATAATAAACTTTATTCTGGTGATGTCTAACTGGTAGATAGATACTACATTAGTGTAATTATTTTTAAATACATTTTAAAATAAACATCTTATAATTGGATTTATAATAAATGGGTACGGAATCTCTTAAGTACTTCTGTGGTAGCTTTGGTATCCATAGCCTCCAATGGAAATACCACTGCTCTAATTTTATGGGTAAACTGAACATAGCAAGTACATTCCCAGTATATGATACCAGGATCAAAGTTGTTTCAGAGAAATAAAAAGACTTTTAAAAGTATTTTTCTTTTTATTGCAATATATTTTATTGCTGTTTACGAAATTAATATTTCTAAAATATAAAAAAGTATTTAAAGATAGGACTGTGACTCTTAAATTCCACAGAAAATTCCATACTGAAGATAAACTTTAAAAATATTAATCAACATTAATGATTAGTAGTTTAGAAATGTCATTACCATAACACATAGGGAAAGGAAAGCAGTGGCTTCTGTCTAAATAATATTTCTTTTTCTCATGATGTATGAAATAATATACAAGGCCAAATAACTCATAGCTGCCTACTCTGTTCTTTCTAAGCTCAAATACAGGCTTGCATTTCAGGAAAGCCACTTTGGGGTACCTTTTAAAACACACCACCATACAAGCAAGCATATTTCTAAATGTCCTGTTTTTGCTGACATAGACACACGCTGGGATCTGAAAATTTAGTCAAAAGCTTTTCTAGAACTTACTGGAAAGGACGCTGGGAATGACTAAATCTAATTCTAATTCTGTCAAGCATTCACGAACTTTTAATAGAAAGCTAAGTAATGTCATCAAATCTCCATCTTAGCTTAAAAGACACCAAGTAACATGTAGAGCAATATTTAGTCTGAAAGTAGTAAGCAGATCACAGTGACAATACTGAAGGCACTGAGATCCAACAACATACTCCAAGAAAAGTTAGGCTCCATTTATCAACTATGAAGGTTCAGAATCAGCCAAACATGGAGCTGATCCCAGAACCGGGTGTTCAAAATTTAAAAGAATATAATGGAAAGAATAGCAATATGAGTTGAAAGCAGGGTCTGTTACCATTTAAATTTTTTTTATTATTTTTATTTAAATACAGTACCCAATTCCCTGGGGAAAAGCACAGTTAACTTCCTTACATTGAACAGAATGACTTGGATACACATAAACTGTAGAGGTGCCTGAGGGGAAAGAAAGTTTCAATCATATCAAAGAGAACACAGGCACCCCAGTGTTCCAAGATGCACCTCAGCAAGGACAGCACTCAACCCTTTCCTCTCACTGACCTTTTCTCCTCTGCTTTTTCTCACCCCAAAAAACACTAACTCCAAAAACTTCTCTAATCTCACAAGTTTTCCCACATCTATACCTGGAAGGGGGTGACACAGAGTTATTATATGCTTTCGGTTAAAAACAAAGACTCAAAAACCACTTTGAGAGTGAGAAAGTACGGAAAGGAAGGGGTTGATTCTCTGAGAAAAGACAGAAGTCAGTCGAGTTGCCACTTCCCTCAACTTCCAGCCCAGACATCACCTTACCAAATCAGTACCCCCCACCCCCAGCCAGATTGCCTCATAGACCAGGAAAGAGCCTGGATCCCAAATGGGCCCCAGGGCAGCCCAGTTTCCTCAGTAGGTCCACACACACATTCAAGTCTGACAGCACTCCAGTTAAAAGGAAGTACTGGCTCTTTAAGGAAAGCAACTGGGAAGATCTCTATCTCTTACCCCACCCTCAAAAGCCCCACAGTAGATTTAAAGAATAACTCAGTAACAGTTACCTGCTCTGCCTCTGGCATATCTCTTCCAGTATAGAACACCAGCAATTCCAAGAACGTGAGTCAAAATAAAGATGGTTGATGGCAAATAAGTTGAATCTAAGAAAGGCATTGCCAGGCCCGTCCTTTCTCTTCCACTGAGTTAGCCACAAGCCCAGAGCTTGGTGAGGGCCTCCTAAATGCCTTTCTCCTGAGGTTACTGCTGTCCTCTACTATCTGCACAGAGGCAGAGGCCGGCAGCTCAGTGTTGTCAGAAACTTCCTGGCGGCTTCTCCTCCATCTCGCCTCTGACTGTTTTTCAGCAACCAGTAGTAGACAGGGACTAAAACTGTTCAGTGTGTCTCAGACAAAGCTCAGGAAACAACTGCCAGAGGGGGAGGGGAAAAGGAAGGAGGAACAAGGAGAGTGAAAATGAGAGCCTAAGCTAGTGTTGAGCTGACTCAAACTCTATCTCTGGCATCCTCTGTTCAGCTTAAACAAACAAACCTCAAACCCCTCTACAAAAAGGGAGGGTGTCAGAGGACGTCACACTCAACTTTCCATTCCCAGCCTGGATGGAATGCCAGACTTCAGGAAGAAGCCAAAAGAAAAAGGTCATGGAAGCACTAGGGAACCACTTTCTGGGAGGAGGCAAAGTGCACAAGGATGTGTAAGTGTCCACAAGTATCCTGGCATAGCTGGAGGGCAACCTTTCCACACCTGTAGCCTAGGGGGAGGCAAGGGACCTGAACATCACTGCAGAGAGGACCACATACAGAACAAGACCCATAAAACAGACCTGACATCAAAGTGTAATGGGGATGAGCAAGGAGAACAAAAATCCACCTAATTTCTACCAGCGCCCAAGGGAATATCAGAACACTCAATGACAGCAAAAAACAATGCTTCCCACAAAACTAAGGCCTGCTTACAAATGAAAATTTGATATGGATGTTGCAGCAGCAGCTGAAAACATTTTACCACTACACACCTACTACATTGACTAAAATTCCAAAAAGTGATAATATCTAGTCTTGGCAAGGATATGAAGCAACTGGAAATCTCATACACTGCTAGTGGGGTTATAAATTGGCAGTTTCTTATAAAGCTAAGCATACACATACCAGATAGCCAAGCAATATCATGCCTAGGTATTTATGCAAGAAAAATGAAAACGTGTCTACACAAAGACCTATATGTGAATGTTTACAGCAGTTTTACTCAAAATAACTAAAAACCGGAAACAACCCAAATGTTCATCAACTGGTGAACTAATAAAATGGTGGCACACCCATACATGGAATACCACTAAGTAATAAAAAGGAACAAACTACTGACACATAAAACAGCATGGATGAATCTCAAAAGCATTATGCTGCATGAAAGAAGCCAAACACAAAAGGCTACATAATGTATGATTCCATTTATATGACATTCCAGAAAAGCAAAACTATAAGGACAGAAATCAGATAAGTGGTTGCCAGAGGCTGGGGGTGAGGGAACTGAAGTGACTACAAAGGGAGACAGGGAACTTTAGAGGGTGATAGAAACATTCAATGTGTCAATGTGAATGATGGTTCACACTGTGATGATAGTTCCACAACTGCATACATTTATCAAAATTCACTGAATTGCACATCCAAAAGGGTGAGTTTTACTGTAATAAATTATACTTCAATAAACCTAACAAGCACATTTAAAGTCTGGAAAGAACTTGAGAAGTCTACATGACCTAAACTGAATATGTAAAAGTCTCACAGTACCAGTACAAAGGGTCCTTTATGGAAGAACTAATACAATAAGAACATTTTAATCTGGCATCAAGACCACCTGCAATTCTGTTCTAATCCACATTTCATTCATGAAATATTTACTGTGTACTATGGGCTGGGCCCTATTCTAGGTACTGGAAACATTGTGAACAATGCAAAGACCTTGTTCTTGTGGGGCTTATATACTAGTAGGAAAATAAGATAAGATATAAAATAAATACAAGAAAATATATATTTTGTCACATCAATGCTGTGGAGAATAATAAAGAAGATGAAGAGGAGAAGGGAGTGCCAGAGGAGGAAAGTTCCCGGTTTTGTATATAGATGGTCATAGAAGGCATCTCTAATAAGTTGACATTTGAGCATAGACCTACAGAATATGAGCAAACAAGTAGTATGGCTATCTAGAGAAAGTACCAAAGAAAAGAGCAAGTGTAAAGGCCCTGAGGCAAAAACAGGTTTGGAATGTTCAGGAAACTACAATGGCTGGAGCTAATAGAGAGAAATGGAGAGTGTTAGGAGACGAGGCCAGAGAGGGAGGTCAGATCACCTATGGCTATACAGGCCATTTGTAAAGACGCTGGCTTTTATTTTGAGTGAAATAGGAAACCTTTGGAGGGTTTAGTGTGACAGAGTGACATGACTTAGGTTTTAAAAGGATCACTCTTGCTGCTATATTGAGAATAGACTACTGAGAGGCAAGAGCAGGAGCAGGGAAACTAGTTAAAGTGCCATTATAATAATCCAAATGAAAACTGGTAGCTGAGAAATTATGATAGCTGAGACCAGGGAGTGGTGGTAGAGATGGTGACAGGTGGACATCATCTGAATAAATTATGAAGAGTCACCGGGGTTTGATGATCGACTGGACAGGGAGTGAGGAGAGAACGAAGAGAGTCAAAAATGGCTCCAAGGTTTTTGGCCTGAGAAACTAAAAGGACAAAACTGCTATTTCCTAAGATAGGAAAGACTACCAGAGAAGCAAGGGGTTTGGAGTTCATTGTGGTTGTGGGTGTTTGGTTTTTTGGGGGATGGATAGGAACTCCCTTTTGGATACATTTGGTTTGAAATGCCTAGCAAACATTCTAGTGGAACTTTGAATATGCAACTTAATATATGAATCTAGAGTTCAAGGAGAGACGTAGGATGAAGTTTTAAAGCCAGGAAACTGAGTGAGATCGCTTAGGGAGTAAACAGAGAGAAAGAGAAAGGAGAGATCAAGTTCAAGGACTAAGCCTGTAAACTCTCCAATAATAGGTTGGGAAGAGGAAGAATCACCAAAAGAGATTTAAAAAAAGAGAAGCCAGTGGATTAAAAGAATCAAAAGAACTGCTACCCCAGACGCCAGGTGAAGGAAGTGTTTTAAGAAGTAGTAATTAACCACACCAAAGCTATTACTGTGTCATGATGAGATTGAGAACTGACCACTGAATTTAGCAACGTGCAGGTTACCCATGACTTTAAGAAGGGCAGTTATGATGACATGGCAGAGAAAGGCCTGATCAGAGTGATTCAAGAGAGAATGGGATTCATGGGGATATAATGTACAGGCTGCTAATTATAATTAATAATGCTGGATTCCATATGTGAAAGCTGCTAACAGTGTAGATCTTAAAAGTGCTCATTACAAGAAAAAAAACTGGGGTAACTATATAAAGTGACAGATGTTAACTAGGCTTACTGTGGTGATTGTTTCGAAGTGTATACAAAAATTAAATCATGTTGTGCACCTAAAACTAATACAATGTTATGTCAGTTACACTTCAATTTAAAAATAATTTTAAAAAATTAGATATAAAAAAAGAGAATGAGAGAAATTAGTAACAATAAGTAAAAACAACTTTTTCAAGGAATTTTGCTGTAACAGAGAAGAGAGAAGGATGTAGGGTCAAAAAAGAAGAATTTTTCTTGACATATGAAATATAATACAGAGTTTGCTGAAGAGAATAAGCATTAGACAGGGAAAATTGATAGTGCAATCTAGTGGATACGAAGCCGGAGCTCCCTCTAGAGCAGGCTCTCTTGTGAAACAGAGCATTCCATTCAATATTCATTCCATTAAAAAATATAGAGCATTATGTTAGACAGAGTGGACACCAAGATGATAATGACACACCCCTTACTGTGGAGACGCTCCGGAGCTGGGACAGTCAAAGAAGATGGACTTGCTTGGAAGAGCATTTATTACAATATACTATACTAACACTATAATATACTAACATTTATTGAACAGTAACTAGAAAGCACTTTCACATCTGTTACTTCATTTAATCCTGATAATATCCCCTAAGAATCCTCATTTTAGAAATCAAGAACTTGAGGCTCAGAAAATTCAAATTATTTTGCACATTCACAAAGTAAGAGAATGAACTGACATCTGAATTATCTGTCTGATTTCCAATCAATATATTTTACCACACTGCCTCCCTTTGCTAAAATGTTCTGAAAAAATAAGTACACTAACTTGAAATTAAACAATTTTAGGTATTCATATATGTTTGGAATACTTTCTCTTTGGAAGGAAGACTTAGACTATACCTTAGCTCTACCTGGCTCTAAGGAAAGAATCACAACTTCAACTCAAAACATTACAGTGCTAGTACTGTCTATATCACCATTATACTGTCTTTTTGCAATCTTATAAATATCCTCATCATGTTTCATTTCTCAAAGTGAAAGCCATTTCTCTGCCTTATTCTACCAGAAGCTACTGTAAAACTGTCTTAATTAGAAAATCAAATATCATACTTGTTCCACTCAAAAATATCTAGGAAGTTCGAAGAAAAAAAAAAAATCCAAAGCACTCAAATATCAAGATGCCTTCTGAATCTACCGTTATTAATAGAGAAGATAATGAAAGGTAGCCAAAGTCATTTACTCTTCTTAAGATCTTCATAAAATGGCATCCTATACCTTGGATACACCATTTTTCTACATGTATGTATGTATGTTTGAAGGAAGAAAAAAGAGAGGAACTGCCTTTATAAAAATAAATTTTTCACTTAGCAAAACTAAGATGGATCTGTATGCTGTCATTTACAGGAAGTGGTTAGAGGCTGGCAGGAGGGAGTGACAGTTACTTTTTAGAGATTACTTATTATACAAGAATGGGCCATTTAAAGTCATATTTAGCACCCCCGAGGATATCCCTTGCTAATAGCCAATGGGCAGAGCCCCAAAGCATCAAAGAAGCCTTGTAGAAGCAAGACTCTAAACTTTGTTAAGATTTTTAGAACAGGCCTCTCTTTAAGATTACTTCACCCACAAGAATTTAGGATGGTCACCCACAAGCGTTACCCACAAGAAATCTCAAAACGAAGCAATACCCCAGAATCACTTTAACGCTTGTGATGAGATGAAATCAAGTCTGTGAGAAGGGAGGCTATATGTCTTATTTATACTGCCATGGAGTTACACTTGGTCTCAAAATAGCACATCCATGAGCATAACTTCAGTAGATACAGACTAAAAATGTAAGACCCATCACGATTAAAATTTCTGAACTCTAGAAAAAGAAAAATAATGCTTATAAATAGATACTTAAAAAAACAACAACAAATATAGCTGAGATTGTTACTGATAGGATGGGAAACCTTGGGCTTCTGGGACTGGCAAGATCCTGGCATCCAAACCTGGCCCTGAGCTCTGTCATCTGTCTCCTCTCATGAGTCCAGTAGGCATATAACTACAGCTAGGCGGGGATGTGGACTTCACAGAAGCTAACTGGGAAATATCATGACTCCTGTCTCTGATGTTGGCGATGAGGGATTAAGACAACAATTAAGACGCAAAGGCCCAGAATGCCATTAAAGAATATTCTACAGACCCAAATGTCAATGAATACAATAAAGTTAGAAAAAGCTCCCAATTTCTTGCTCAGTAACCTAGATGTCACGAGCATTATAGAAGTATGGCAATTACAAAATCAATCTTAAACCAGTCTGCCTGGGTTCAAACCCAGGATCTACTACATATGTCACATTAGCACCTTGGAGCAAGTAACTTAATTAACTTCACAGACTTCAGTTTCCTGGTCTGTAAAATGATGATAATAATCGTACCTGTCTCATATAGTTGTAGTGAGAATTAAATGAGTTAACTCATTTAAGGTGGTCAGATAGTACCTGGCACACAATATACATTCAATAATTATTGACTACTATTATCATTATTTGGAGGAGTAGCAAACCACAACTGACCACAAAGACCTCTGAATACTGTTCAGACTATAAGAAACCTTGGTAAATTGATAATTTACCTAATCGAAATTGCCTAATCCCAGTCTCCAATCTGCCAGTCCTGTCCTTATCCACTGTGAGATTAATCTCCCTAAAGCATGCATAATAACTGGCACACCTTAAATGCTCAATAAATGTTTGTTTGTAATTTCATTCTAAATCTTTCAATTCCCCACTGTCAGCAAATTAACTCCAAAACTCTCTGGCTTTACAATATTTCCCTAGTTTACCCTAGAATGTATATCCTTCCCATCTCCACATTTCAAAAATCCCATTAATAGCTAGATCTTATTATTTATTTTGTTTGGTGGAAATGGTCAGAATCCAAAAGAGAGGGATTATTTTAAGTAGTACAATGGATATTAAGATTAAATATTCTTGCCCTTTCCCATTTTGAAGCAATGCCACTGGAGCCTAATTTGATTTATTCATTGAGTTGGACCAGCTGAAAGCCAATACCTCCACAGAATTTTCCATGGGATAGATTCCCTCTATACCAGTTAAAAGTAAACTTCTCTCCCTCTTAAATTTATATTATACTTTACATGTTTCTCTCATGATGTTTAGCACTTTCTACTTTATAATATAGTTGTGTGCCTATTTTTACTCCCTCACTAAAGTTTTTGAAGCTAGATAAATTCTGTTCTATATAAAATTTAGTTACTAAATAACTATTTGTGGAATGGGTGAGTAGATAGATAGATAGATAGATGAATTAATGAATGAACAAGAGTTTAAAGGGCACTGTGAAAGCCAGGAGTGTAAGAGAGAAACATACTAGAAAGAGCAAAGCTAGATCAATAAACCATGAAGATTCCCAAAATAAAAGCAGTTCTTGGGAATATACACATTTTGACCACAAATAAATACACCAGAGGGCAAACACCTGGACAACTATACATCTTATGGCAGGAATAACTCAATATGCTCTTCTAGATAGGCCTACAGAAAACACACACTAACAAAGAGGCCAAGCCACTTTTAACACTGAAACTTCCAAATCTGTCTGGGAATTTAAGAGAAAAAGTAACCAAAAACACTAGTATAAGTAAGTTCCACTCTTCCTTATAGCTGGGAAAAAGTCAATTTATTGATCAGAAATTCTACTTCTACAAATCTATCCAGATATGGATTCTGCCCAATGTCCAAACTCTGGGTGGCCTTCTTGTCCAGCTCAGCAACTGAAGCTCTTACCCTTGAAAAGAAAAAGAAAACAGAAAATAAAAGAGTAAAGGTAGAAAGTAAAGTGGAAAAAGCTATGGTGTAGCACTTAGAAAACCCACTCTTAAAACCCAAGTGCCTTTCTCTCTGCCCAGGACTCCACATTTACTATAACCTGTTAGCCAAACCTATATTTAAATTCTGACTTCACAGTTTTTAACCAATTATTTAATCTCTTTAATCCTCAATTTCATCATCTGTAAAATGGGAACAACAAAATTACCACTTCACAGCGTCACAGTAATGATTAAGCAAGAAAATGCATGGACTATTTGGCACACGGTGAATCCATCAACTTATTAATATTAACTATTGTTATTGTTACTACACTAGAGCATTTATGCCCTAGCAAGGCATCAAGTCATCTTTGGTGGCCAATGCAAAGAGATAAGTCAAGGTAAAGTGAGTGTTATTTAACAGCGCTAAGCCACCAACTCAATGAATAAATCAAATTAGGCTTCAATGGCATTGCTTCAAAAAGGAAAAAGCCAAGAATATTTAATCTTAATATCCATTGTACTATTTAAAATAATCCCTCTCCTTTGGATTCTGACCATTTCCACCAAACAAAATAAATAATAAGATCTAGCTATTAAACTTTTTCCAGGAAAGTCTGGTAGTCAGTATCTTAAATAAATGGAGAAAATTAAAAAAAAAAAAAAAAAAAAGGAACCCTATGGAGATTGCTTCTAAATTTTGCCAAGGTTGTTGTTTTTATCCAGAAATATCTCTCATCCCAAGTGAATACAGAGAGAAAGAAAGTGAGCATCTTAATCCTACCCAACCTGTATGTATTTTTAAATACTTTCCAAATAAAAAAAAAAAAAGGTCTCAATGAGAATACATTTTTTAGTGTGGTTTGGCTAAGAAACACATGATCCACTTTAGTTTTCCTGAGACACCTTAAGTACCAGAGGGCAGGAATGGGCATGCCATTGAAAGGCATCAGGAGCTCAACAATGAGGGAACTTGGCAGGCTTGAGAATGCCAATAGGTAGCTACATCTCAGGCTCAGAAAGAGTCCAGGTAAGGGTAGATAAGAGAGACCAACGTAAACTATTTAACCATGGACGCCAAGCTTTGAACATAAGGAATTAATTTTAGATGTCTGTGAGATAGTTTTCCAGATCCTGGCAATAGCCCTAAGTGAAAAAGAACTTACCACCTGAAGACAGACAGACTTGTCAGCT
The DNA here is from genome assembly GCA_028627145.1 of Eidolon dupreanum. Lineage (NCBI taxonomy): Eukaryota > Metazoa > Chordata > Mammalia > Chiroptera > Pteropodidae > Eidolon > Eidolon dupreanum. Next base: position 21,402,832 of record CM053502.1, on the reverse strand, counting down.
TCTTTACACCTGTGGACCCTTGCAGCCTGTCCTGAAGCCTAATCCACAGCACAGTGATCATCTCAGTCTTTGTTAGGAGAGTCTACCACCAGGTTCTGCTTACTTTCTATAAAACCTGCTCCTATGATCGCCCCTTTACCAGGGTCAAAGGAGCCAAGTCAAAGGAAACATGCCTACCAGGATCTCCCCTAGTAGTATCACTATTAAGTGACCTCAGGAAATCCACTTAATAGTTCTGAACTTTAGGTTCCTAATATGTATGTATATAAAAATACCTATTGCTCAGGGTTCTTGTCAAGATTAAGTAAGGAATAAATGTAAAGTAGGTAGAATACACCAGATGCTTAATAGTTTTCTTCTTGTCTCCTTTCATTTTTTTTTTTTTTATGTTGCTCTTCAAATCTTATTCATAAAACGAATTCCATTCTCAGCTTTGGTTTCTTGCTTCACATAGCATTTGGAATAATCTGTTCTTTAAATAATCAATAGATCCACGAAGTTCTTAATACAGGTTTGCGTCTTTTGTTTCTGCTCTAATATTAAAAAAAAAAAAAAAAGCACTCAATGTACAAAGATGCCACAGTAAAAACAAGGAATCTGACTGATCTCCATAAGATTAATAGTTTTTCTCATTTAGAGCTTAAACCCCCAGTGACCCCTACTGGACAAAAAGATACAGAAGACTGAGTTTTATAACAAAGACAAAGAGATTTTGTGATTACTTTTATTCTAGTGAAATTCTCACACATAGAACTTTCATTACACAAGCTCAAGCTTGCCTCAAAACCCATACACATCCATAAACACTGAAGGCAACAGAAGTCCAGTCTGCTCATTCCATTCACGGGAAACATTATCATCGCAAAGTTGGTTGGCTTATTGGCAGCCTCAACTGGATTCCCATGTCCCTAGCTTTGTGACGAGTCCTTATAGAGAAAAGAGCAGGCAGAGAAGGAGCAGTCACTGGCACACAACTCCTACCTCTGAACACCCTGCAATTTTTCCATTCCCAGAGCTGACTCACACTCAGCTCGGCCAGACTGCCAGCCAGCAGTCAGGGCCACTACGTGTGCCTGGTGAGTAATGCTTCCCCCATGCATCCTCCCAGATGCTTCTGACTTAAGAAATCATAAAAGGAAATCTCAGTAAGTTTTAAGGGAAGAGAACACACGCCCCATCCTGGAAACATGGATTGTTCCTCTCAGATGCCCTGCAGGGACTCAGAGCTATAGTGAATTCCCCCTCACGGCAGCCAGGTGGCAATGCAGAAACAGGCAAAGGCAAAAACACCAATGAGTACAATAAATCCTGACTCTAAAATCTGGGGACAACAGTTTCTATTTTGGATAAAACCCAAAGTGATGGGTATGAGGCAGAGTCCAATCCAGCCTAGGATGGTTATGGTTCATTCCACCATAAACTGCTTGTCTAACAAAAGCTCTGCCTAGTGGAAACTGCAAGCCAGCCCCAACATCAAACCATCTGCCATTATTCAGCCTGACACTGTGAAGTAAAACCCTAATGAAAATCAAATCTCGGAGGAAGAGAACAGCCTCTTAACTGCGCACCCACCCTCAAATGTCCAAAGTAAGGGATGAAGAAAAGAATGGCATCTAAATTTTGATTAGTGACTGGCACACTTGTTATTCATCAAATCTTAGACAATAGTTATAGTTCAACTTTCTCACAATAGCTATTCCTGGAGCATCTAAACCCTTTGACATGACTCTCTGTAGTTATCTCAAACATTCTGAAATGACTACCAACAGCTAGACAACCCAGGGAAACAGAGAAGGATCTTTGACAGATAATTTACTTTAAAGATATGTTGGACAATGATCCTTGATGAATTATCAAACAGCAAAACTTTAATTAACTAGGACCCAATTAAATTGGGTCTGTAACCCAAATATATAATATCACTAATTTTTAAAAATTTTCCTGAAATCAGAGCACTTTCAGTACAGCTACCTACATTTTTGTTTTCTCACCTATAATCCATGAATCCCTGATTGATACCTTGGAAGAAAACTATTATCCAGCTCAATTTTAAACAAAACCCAGAATATTCAAGATCCTGATGTATCAAAAAAAAAAAAAAAGAAAGAAAGAAAGAAAAAGAACCTATGACTATTACCTATGACAAAATTACCTAATTACTAAGATCAAAAAAATATGTACAAAAATTTTCAACGAGAATGAAACAAAAGTGCCCTTTGGGTAACCTTGTATTAACCAGAATATTTAATTAAGAATATATCATATTTTATTGCTACATTTAGCAGCTTGAGAATTTGAGAAGGAGGTTATATTTCCAGCTTTGTCCCTAGCTTATTATATGACTGCAGGATCATTTACTCACACTGGATCTGTTTATTCATTCATAAAATGAGTTGATATTCTAGATCTCTAAATTCTTTTCCAGTTCTAAAATCCTGTGGTTCTGTGAAATATTTAGTTGCCTAAGTTCTATGTTAATTGTTAAAATAACAAAAATAAAATTCCAAAACCAGTCTTATAATGTACTATACTTTAAGAGCTTACAATTTAACTAGGGAAGTGGTATGTGTATAAACAATTATAGCATAAGGCAATGTATGCTGTGTTATCAGGGTGGCAAGACCACAAAAATTCAGTGAACATAACTTTAGGAATTCAGTCAATGGGATGGTCATTTCCAGCTAGACAAATTTAAAAATTAGAAAGAAAGGCTTCCATGGATGAGGCATATAAGCTGGGTCTAGAAGAATATGTAGGATATTAACAGTCTGAAGAGTGGACATTCCAAGAGAAAAGGTGGCATGAGCAAAAAAATGGAAAAAAGAAGGCACGAGTGAAGCTAGAGCACAGGGTCTGTGTATTTAAGAGAGAGAAGTTGAGAAGATTTCACTTCTGCCAACTTTAGGTTACACGAAGCCAACTTAACATGCACATTTATCTCCATTTCTTTCTGAAACCTTAGAAAAATGATAGTAAAGGAATAAAAATGGCACAAACCTACATGCAAGAAAATATAAACAAAAGTTTGATAATCTGAAGAGTGACTAGATAAATGGTCACCAATTTAAATTTCAGCTTTCTCTTTCTGCTAAGTGTCTGTGGGGAATGAGGGACAATAAGAAACAAGGTACACTGCGCTGCAAGACTCAGTCTCAGGGACTGGAAGCACCAGATACCTCTGAAGGCTGGTGGGAAGGGGAAGGAGAGCTGCAGGGTGAGGCTGAAAGCAAGGCTGGTTGAGTGTGTCTTCAGGCCCCCAGGAGGTGAGAAATGAGGTGCCTCACTTAAAACAGGGGTATTAAGTAAAATTTGACTTAATGAACAAACCTCTCCCTTCTGCCCCACTGCCCTGCTTGGCAACCCCAGGGTTCCTTCTGTCTGGCTTAAGAGGCCCTAGACAGGAAACCAGTCAACTCCTCTCTGGAGAAAAGGATCTTTCCTACCTGGTCATTCATTTAAGAGCACATCAATCAACAAGTCCCACCAATTAGATTTTTAGGGGCTAACTCATAAATATGAAGATCAGCAAAAAACATCAGACATTTTAAGAGATTCTCTAACATGAAAGACAGAAACTAAAATGAACAAACAGAAACTTGAAACAAATAGAGACAATCTTGGATGCAGAGGAAATCATTGAAGGGACTGTAATTAATATTCAGAGTCCTAAAAGGCAATATTGCCACAAAACAAGAACGAGTAGTATAAAAAGATGGATAGATGTTCAGAGAATAAAAAAATTACTCAGAAACAAAAAATATAGCAAAAATAATTAATTCTAAAGAAGTGCTGAAAGACAGAGCTAAGGATCTTTACCATAAATTAGAATGAGAAAGAGAGAATTGTAGAGGGGGGGAGAAAAACCAAAAGATCCATCAAAGTCCAATATCCAACTAATAGAAAAACAAGAAAGAGAAAATGGAGAAAACAGAAGAGAGGAAATTATCAAACAACTAATAAATGAAAAAAAGTGTTTTCAAATAAAACAGACGCACAGAGAACTCAACTCAGTAAATTAAAAAAGATCCTCACAATCCTCATCATATGTTCAGAACACTAGGGATAACAATAAAATCCTAAAACCTATTAAAACTGAAACAAGTCACAAACAAATGTCAGGCATCAGAATGGCACTGGACTTCTCAACAGCAACACTGGAAGCCCAGAAGAGGCAAGCCTTCAAAATTCTGATGGAATGTCATTTGGAACTTAGAACTCTATACCAAAACTCTTGAATCAAATGAAAAGTAGAATAAAGACATTTTAAGATAGGCAAAAATCTCAAAAATATTTCTCTCTCATGTACCTTTTCTCAGAAAGCTACTCTAAGATATATTCCAATGAAGAGATAAAGTAAACCAAGAAAAATGAAAGCCTGAGATCCAGGCAACATGAGACCAAAGATGGAATAGAGATGAAGCAATTTCCTAGTACGATGGTGAAGGGAAGTCCCAGGATGACAAATTTACTAAATGCTTTAGTTGGAGAACAGATATCTCCTAGGGGATATCTCCAAAGAAAGTATTGAATTAAAAGATTATTTGATATGTTCCAATATATTTAGAATTGTCTTAGAGTTTCATGGGAATGTGGAGATAGGTACACAGAATAGTAAATAAATGAGAAAATAGGGCAATTAGTTCCAGGAAAAAGTTAAAAGGTAGTCAAGAAAGAAAATGTAATTACAGAATACTATGTGGCTCAGGTTTAAGCAATGTAATATAATCATAATAATCTAAACACTGAATACCATGCAATGGTAATAATGTGACAATGGAAAGATGGGGAAGAGGAAGTGTGTTTGTTAAGGGAGTAGGGATGACAGAACGAAAATCTAATCTTTTATAGCAGAACATTAACAGATAATGTATAAAACTGAAACATCAAGAATCACTAGTTAAGGGTCTATTTAAGAAATGTAGTGAAAAATACTAAAAGACACTGCTAAATGACTTAGAAGCAATTTTCAGAGGTGGGGAGGGATGGTACAGAAGATTATTTTTGTTATATACCTCAGTGATATTTGACCTTTTAAAATAATAAATCTAATTTTGATAAAAATAATTTTATGGAAAGTTGGGCTGGATTATGGAAGGTCTTGAATGACATGATGAGTTTGAATTTAATCCTGTACGTGATAATGGGCCCTTAAAGAAGTCCTTTTACTCCACCAAAAACAACAAAAACAACAACAACAACAAAAACCACCTCAAAGATATTCTGAATCCCAGCCCTCATATCAATTCCCTTAACATTCTAGTTAATTGGAGCATCAAAATAGTTCTCCCTTACCACTGCTCAACCTCTTAATTAAAGGCCTTTTGCTCATAACCAAAGGGAGAAAGGAGGCAGAACATGTCTGGATCAAAACTGCTCCTGCTCAGACTTATCTGATTCAGTGGAATCAGGTGGTGACTTCTGAAACAGCATTATCACAGATTACCCTCAGGGGGGCTCCCAAATCAAGTCTGCCCCAGGGACATTTTTCCCTGGGTTCTTTGTCATTTCAGGTTGAAAGTCTCTTCTAATAATTTGTTACTTCATGGAGACATAAAGGGAGAAGCACAACTAGCAGGGAGGAGGAATACTGCTAACTAGGGCCCAGGAAGTCCAGCACCCTTCTTTAAAAAACAAGTTATCAGACTCAGTCCCTCCTGGTTCATGTCCTTCTTACCCTACTCCAAAGATCAATTTTAGTGCCACAGTGTACCTAATAATGTTGTCCAAAAACAGAACTCAGGACCAGTCAGAAGGATGCAACAATTAAAGAGAATGCCAAGTAATAAGTAAAGCTTTCCTCCTTCCATTCCAATTTTGGGGGGATTTTTTCTTTGTTTTTACTTTTTCATCTTGCTTATGATGTATCTTAAAGAGTCAATGTCTTCTGCTTTTTGGTGGTGTTCTATGCTACTTAAAAGTCCTTATCTCTGTGCCTGTTTCAGACGAATGATTTATAAAGCACAAAACCAGTAAGTGATAATGTTGTGCCATCTCTCCCCAGATATTCCTTGAGAGACCTGAATCCTGAGGCATTGTACTAGCAATAAATATCCCCTTTTGTCTTTTTGTAAACTGCTGATTTAGCCTCCAATCTCACAATGACACAGACTCTGGCAGTGCTAAGGCACAGTAGTGACCTGGAGCACTTCTCTTACAACCTTAGTATAAATGGGAGACTGAAGAGCTAAACAACTTTAGTGCTTTGCAATATGAAAAAAAAATAACAAAACTTATTTATCCTTCCTCCTGACTGTAAGTTTCTCCAATTCTGCGGTTCGTCCATAAACACCAGGGAGGGCCCCCAACTCAAGAAGAGAAGAGA
>CM053502.1:20982563-21396010 GCA_028627145.1 Eidolon dupreanum | reverse complement strand
AGCCATTTTGAGTTAACTTTTGTATATGGTGTGAGGTAGGGGCCTTACTTCATTCTTTTGCATATGGATATCCAACTATCTCAGTATAATTTGTTGAAAAGACAATTCTTTCCACACTGAATTGTCTTGGCATCTTTGTTAAAAGTGAATTGGCCATAAATATACAGTGTTATTTTTGAACTCTCGATCTATTTCATTGATCGGTATGTCTATCTTATGCCATTACTACATATGGTTGACTACTGTAGCTTTGCAGTAAGTTTTCAAATTGGGAAGTGTGTGTGAGTCCTCCAATTATGTTTTCTTTTTCAAGATTATTTTGGCTATTATGGGTCCCTTGTGTTTCTATATGAATTTTAGGAGCAGCTTCTCAATTTCTACGAGAGAGAGAGCGAGCGAGCGAGCGAGCGAGAGAGAGAGAGAGAGACAGCGAGAGAGAGAAAGAGAGAGAGAGAGAGAGAGAGAGAGAGAGAGAGAGAGAGAGAGAGAGAGAGAAAGAAAGATAGAAAGAAAGAAAGAAAGAAGAGAAAGGCAGACCAGTAGGAATTTAAGAAGGGTTGCACTGAATCTATAGATCAATTTAGGGAATATTGCCATCTTAACAATATTAAGTCTTCCAATTCATGAAAATATAAAATAAAAAGCAATCTGGGTCACACTGTTTTCTGATATTTTGAGACAAAAATACTCCTATTTCCTTATGTTCTTTCAAATACTTAGCACACTGAAAACACAAGATTTAAAGACACCCCCCCAAAAAAAAATAATATGCTAAAAGCCACAAAGCCACAAAGTATCTTTCAATTTCAAAGCAACAAATTATGCTTTGTTTCCAAAACAACCTAACACTCAAAGACCTAAGACCTAGAGACTTAGTCAAGCATAGCTGGGGTTGAGAGGGATGGCAGAGGCTCCGTGATGTGCCAGGCCCCACTGGCCTTGGCTTATTCCACTTTAGTAAAGAAAAAAGGATGGAATAACCATGATCCATTCTTCTACCACGAATGCCTCAAATACGACAAAATAAAGTGTTCAGAATTTATCTCATATCTTCTTTTATGCAAACTGGCCGGAAATCATTCCTGAGGGAAATGAAATATTTGCATCAGTACGAGAATAGGGAACCAGAAATTTTACATAAAATGAACTTGTTTGTAACAATCTGGTTGGAAGAGGAGAGGCAATCATAGTAAGTCTTAATCCAGCATTTATATGACAAACACTTCACTTAAATTTGTTTATGTACTGTGGCTGGGGTGGTAGTGGTAGAAATTATGGGAGTGCTAAAGGCCCTCTTAGCTCTCCTTTGGGTTGCTGCTACACCTACCAGACTAGAATAAAGACAAAGAATAGGATAACTTTATACTATAATAGATAAACTATACAATTAACATTATGTAGTTAAGTAGGCAAAAAGCTAACCAAAGGCACTCACTTTAAAGCCTAACATCAACTCTGACCTTTTCAACCACACAGCAAAGCTCCCACTTTCAAACATAATTAAATGCCTACTATATGTGCCAGGCAATGATCTTTATTTACATACATAACTCTAATGCTCTCTAATTCCTACTCTTTCAGGTAGGAACTGTCACTCCCATTTTACAGAAGAGGAAACTGAGATTTACAGAGACTAAGTACTTGTCCAAGATTACACAGCTAATAAGTAGCAGAGCTAGGATTCCAACCCAGGCATCATCAATTTCTTATCTGGTGCTTTTCCCACTAGTCCAGTAGCTTTCCAAATATTCCAAATCTCCTGTCCATGCTTCATACCAAGACTTCAAGGAACAAAAGACACAGAAGGGCAGCCAATTCTGTTCTGAGTGGAACTGGTTTTCCTAGACCAATTAAAACAACATGAGGGGTGGGGGGAAACAGGCAGAGGTGGAGGTGGGGAGAAGGGAGAGACGGAGAGAGGAGGTGAGGGAGGAGGAAAAGAAGAGAGGGAGATGGGGAAGAGGGACAGAGAGAGAAATATGATTAAAGACAAAGATGGCTATCATTAAAGAAGTATGTGTGGGAGTTCACCTCGCAGCTAAAAATGAACCTGAATAAAAGTAAGCAGCTCTGGCCAACAAAGATAAGATGACTTCAGTCAAAACTACTAACTCTTTTTTCCTGATGATTTCCATTTCGCCCCTGCAAACAGAAGTTAAAATATCATTTAAGCACTGCTTAATCATTCTCCAGAAGGTCACTGTAGTTTAACTTCTTATATTCTGACAGCATCCAGCATGCTCCTAGAAAACCCTGGAAGGGAACTAAAGAGACCATCAAGAGATTGTCTCAAGTTGGGCAAAAGTTGACAAGAAAGCAGAAGGAAACTTTCAATAAGCATAAGGCTCCACTTTACCAAGCCGGAAGTTTTATATTAAGTTCACAGGCCACCTGTTCCTTCAGCTTTCCAATCTGACACCTAATTCATGCCATGGCCATGGCTCATGAACAGATTCCACCGAATAAGACGCCAGACCAGAATTTCACTCCTGAGGGCTAGGGCTTTAAGACTACTGGAATGTGCCTAGTAAAGACTTGGGGGTGTCTGGGCAGCTGAAAGCCTCCCCGAGGGAATTCAGTAAGGACAACTGCTTTCCCTCAACTCGAGGTTGTGAATTTAAAAATAAACCTCAGTAACCCTCATGCCTTAAGAATTATTTGGGCAAGAATGTTGTTGAATCCAGAATGTTGTTGGGGTGAACCAGAGAGAGGGAAAAAGAGAGAAATGCTTATTCCCCTCCCTCTCAAGGAGTCTGACAGGATAAAAAGACGAGAGAAATCCCAAGTTGGCTTTCCCAAGAGCAAAGGCTCATAAACTACTGTGTATTTCTATATGACTTGTATTTTCCGATTTTAAGAAGGATGTTAGAGCATGTGCCGCATCTGGGAGGTTCTGAGATTATGTTCAGTATGTAAAGTATTTTTAGAAAGAAAAACTACAGTGTATCTGTAAAGCAGTTCACTTGCAGGCCCTCTGTGCACTGCCTGTCTTACTGGGGACAAGAATTTGTAAACAGAAGGCAGTGGGGAATAACGGTTTCCCTGACAGTCTAGATACTGCGGAAATCCCCTTCTCAGTGATCCCATTTCTCAACTTGATTAAAACAACTACCACCTAGATTCTTGGAAATTGCCATTTTCCTTATTCAATTGGGAGCTTTATCACCATGGCAGTGCAGCTTTTCTTTACAGCTAAAGAGCTACAGGATTTCAGCATTATTCTCACCCAAATGATTCTTAAGACTTGACAGTCACTGGGAACAGCCTAAGGACACTTCAGAAAGCAGTGGCTCTCCCATTCACTATAGCAGCTGGTACATACAGCAAAGTAAACAGTGCATAGAGCAGAACTGAGATGTTTCCACAAAATCACCTCGTGGAGCTGACTCTCTGAAAGGTTATATTACCAATGCCAATTAGAAACTGGGCATGGGGCTTGCAGTCCTACCTTTGTGCACACAAATCCCCCTACCACTACCACCTTCCCTCTCTCCGTTAAGCAATAAAAATGTTATGACATGTGGGGTGGCTCCCTCTCTGATGTTCCTTGTCACACAGCAAAAGGATGACAGCCAGGGCCTACTGTAGCTATTTGTACTTTAACCACCAATCTGGAAAACTGTTACGTAAGAAACTGTTAGGTAGTCCAACACCTGAGGCTCCACAAGTTAATCATGGTTACTGATGGTTTTTTTTTTTGGAGGGTTTTAGTGGTTCATTTTTCTGTGTTTTGTTTTCTCTGGGGCAAAGGAGAAACATATGGGCTTGGAACTAACCCATTTCCCTTCCTTAGGATTGAGACGGCAAGGACTACAGTTTTGACCTTTGTTACAATGTGATGTTTTAAAACAACAAAAGCTGAAGGAGCTGACAATACTTAAGGGACAGGTTGGAGCAGGATAGCAATGACCAGAACAACTGTACGCCCTTCCCAGCCAGAAGCCAAAGGCTCCTACTGCCTCAATGTCTGAAAATACTTAATGCATAAACTTCTCCCAAGCCTGATGAATAGTGTGATTTACATGCAGCAAGAACTATCCTTTGCAAATCATTTTTCTAATTAGTTATTTTTTTTCTGATAGCCCCTACTGCTCAGAAGAAATAGTTGAGAGAGAAGGAGAAAGAGAGTGGAAGAGAGGGGAATAAAGGGGAGAGAGGGGGAGAGAGTTTAATGCTTACCAATAGCTCCCAGAAGGAAGAACACTGGGAAGAAAAGGGAAGAAAGGATATAAAAAACCCCATTTCTTTCAGTGAGTCAATACAACTGGACCTTGAGACCCTGGGAAAACCCCACCTTGACCTATTTGAGGACCAAACTAGCATTCAGTGCCCTGTATTTTAGGATTGTTCCAATGTCCCAATGAACAGTAACACCATCCCCTCCATATCTGTGACCAAATCAGGACAGAAGAAATTATAGCCCCACTGAGGTATCTCTCTAAATACACATACTACCTTCTTCACTTAAGTTAAGCCAGGGCTACTGCAAGCCCCTTGAACACTGGGGCCAAGTATGTATTCCCCAGCACCTAGTCCTATACCTATAAAGAGTGGAATTCAATAAATGTTTGTTGACCTTAAAACTGCCCTTCTGTGTTCCAGCTGATTCCTACACAAACCCTCACCCTCCTAGAACTATGGTCACCCATCTCCCTTGTCTCAAATCTCTAGGCTATTGACAGTGATTCCCAGTCCTCCAAGTGGTATAACACAGCTCTGAATTTCCAGACTACCCCAAGAGATTTCAAACACATCTTTGAAATGGAGCTAATTTTAACCCTCTTGATGTTCATACTGTCTAGCATTTTTAAGGAAAGGAAATGAAGTCAAACTAAACAAAAGTCACAATTCCCTGAAGGCTGGGAAAAAGAAAAAAAAACAGTTAAAAGTTTTTACAAAGGACTGCTCCTATTCAAGGCTTTGAGGGCAAGCAATGTGATTCAGAGGAAAGACTATAAGTCAGGAACCTGGGTCATGGTTTCAGCTTGTCATTAACCAGCTGTGTGACCTGAGGAAATATCCTTTGACCTCTCTGGGTGAGCTCTGCTCCTCATCTATTGCTTTAGAATACTATGAATTTGGAGTTGATCCAAGAACTAAATATCCGGAGCTAAACCAGTACTGGTTAATAGATATAACAAGAATTCATTTCTAACTGGCCCAGCACAGGCAGAAATTTTCTTCAGGAAAATGACCTAAAGAGAGAAAGTCTTTCCTAATGAAGAAAAGAAAGGACCTTCTATACAAGGGATAAGAATCAAAAGTTAGTAGAGGACCTGAGAGGAAAGTGAAAGCTATGACTACAGAATTTAAATGAAGACGACTGTTAGAGGTCTTCCCCTCCCACTCATTCTCTCTCCTTACCACTCTTTCAAGAATCCTGAACTCTGAAAATAATTAAGAAATGCAACAAACAGACACACAAATAAGCATTCTAGACGAGAGAACTGCTGAGAGCTATAAAATAGGTTTAGAAGAAGAAAATAAGAATTTACAAAATGGAATAAGACAGAAAACAAAAAAGTATACATAGGAGAATCACAACACATTTACATTTAACCACACGAACTTGACCAGAGAGAGAAATAAATTAAACATATGCAGAGGTTTTCTCACAACTCCACTAGATGAAGTTTTACACCAAGGTGAGGTTATGTCCTGGGGTGAACATGAGATGAGAAGACTTGAATCTGAGACGCCAGCAAGTCTCAGTTGCCATGTACTTCTCGCATTGTAAGCACCTGAATTATGAATATGAGTCTAGTGTTTGAGTTTACTTATTTTCATCTAAAATGTCCCCTAATTACAGGCCAACTATACACAAAACCATGTTTATATACTTGATTGATGGGTCACTTAAGATATTTTTCAAGGGTAATTTTGATTATTTGAGATTTTCACTTTATGTGCTGACTTTAGAGCCTAACTTCCTGCAAGAGGTAAGATGAGACTTCACCTTGTGCGGAGAGGAAGGGGAAAGAAAACATGTGGAAATCCTTCCTAAACACTAAAGACAATATAGAAAAGGGCAAGAAAGAGACAACAAACTTAAATTTCTGGGTCACTTCCTTAGACCCTGCAACTTGGGAAAGGAGGTGGTAGCTTATAAAAGAGCCCAGAGGCTTAGAGCGGATCATTCAGCAGGTCTCTTACTCATGGCCAGGGAAATAAAGTGGCCAGGCACTTGCTCAGAGCTTCCACTAATAACACTCCCAGCCCTGGTACTGGAGTCACTGTGACCAGCCCAGCCCCGAGGATGCCCGCTGCTTCCCTCACTACTGTATATTTGGAGGACCTGGGGCCCCTCCTCTACAGCTTGGTTCATGCTCTCCTGGAATGCAAGAAACCTCACTACCCTCAGACAAAGACTGAGAAAATGGATGACTTCCTGTAGTCATAACCCACTCTCACTCCACAAATAGGAACTGCTTTGTTAAAGAGTAATAAGTTCCTCCTAATGAAATAGATTCCCTTGCTGACATTCAACTAAGGAGACACAGAGCCTCTATGATGTGTCACATAAAGAATAAACCTGTGCCTTTGCCTCCAACTGGTAAAAAGATGATGCCTAATGTGAACATTTAGTCTAACAAGGCAAAGGCCTAACTCTGCTAGCCCTAGAAAGCCACATTTGGGATTAGTGATCAGGAAAATAAAGCTACACTCAACATTTGCCATAGATAATATTTACTGAAATAGTCATTGATATTTCCTGAGCACTTACTTATGTGCCAGGCACAGTTCTAAGTACTTTCTACATCTTATTAACTCATTCACTTCTCATTACAATGCAGTGAAAATGGTCCTATTCTAACCCTCACTTTCTAGCTGAGAAACTCTGGCCTAAAAAGAAAGGTTAAGTAACTTGCCCGAAGTCACACTAAATGGTAGAGCAGGGTTCAAGTTGAGATCAGCCCCACAGGTCCTTCGGGAACTACTGTTTTGGACTGATTTCATAAACACAGGAAGAAAGAAAGGCTAGTAAAAGCAGTCACCAAAAATTGGACAGATTTTATTGTTTTTTTCTCCCATCTCTGCATAAATGAGTGGCAAAACATGATTAAGTCTGTCCTAGTTCTATTTTGCTATCTGTCCTTCCCCGAAATCCCTCAAACGACACCTTCAGCAGCTCTGAAGTCTTCCCACAGCAGCTTAAGGAAAAAAAAGAGAGACAGAAGAAGGCCTTAATCAAAAGCCCTTTTCTTCTGGCAAACAAAAGGCCTTGGTATTTCCACAGACAGACTAGTTTTTCTTAACCCTAACCAAAGATTCTTTGGCAAAGAAAGAAATATGAAAATGTTAGGCTTGGGGGAATGGCTTGTGCTTTAGGCTTTTGTGTCCCACTCAGTAAAGCCAGCCCACTGAAACACAAACACAGCGGCCCCTCAGTAACTCTCAGCCAATTCAGTTAGCTCCAGGATCCAGGGAGAAAGAGAGCAGAGTCCCCATTCCTGATGGTCTAACCTCATTCTCCCCTCCCCCTCCCCTGAGGGTTAAACCATTTTAAAAGTACACTAGAAAAAAAATACATCTGAAGATACAGACACATAACAGATCAAATTCTGATAGTGAAAGAAAAGCAGTGAGGTAGGGGAAGAGGACAGAAGGCCTAGCTTCCCTGCTTCTCACCCCAAATAAACAATTCAGAGTTTAAGCACTTTCCTAAGTAAATTGTTAAGATCTGGCAATTGTTTCAAGGGCTTACTCCACTCAACACTGGGTTTCAGAGGCATAGTAGGGCATTGAATGGCCTCAAGTGGTCAACATTTTCCCAACAGGGTAGAGAGAAATTAAGTCTATTTTATATAATAGACCAGTAAGGGGAAAAAAAGGAGGGGAGATAGTCTGCCAGAAGACAAGCAGGCCCCAGCAGCACTAATCCCAGATATAACTAGACCAAACTCAGAATCTGTGACACTCCATCCTTTGCATGAGCACAATAGCATTACTATAGCAAAGGGCCAGAAGCATTTACACCTAGTCAACAGCACCTTCCCCTTGCTGTCTTGCCCAGGATATCTCGAACAAAACCAGTATGAAGACATCTCCTAGCAGCCAGGTCTCCATTACAGTGGGGAACAAGAGTAGCCAGGTATGAGGAGTCTCAGCCGGCTTAGAAAACCCCTGCAGTGAGAAGCCCAAATTAATGTATGATTACTATTTATAATGGTACCAACCCCCCAAGGTGTTAAACCATGAGGTAATAAGGCGCCACGTGGCTCAGGATTCTGAATCATCTCTGACTACCCTGGAAGTAGGTCCTACTTGCTCTCAGGCAATATCAAAGGTCAATAGAGTAAAAGGCACTGCTCAGCCAGGCTCAACCGCTGGCGAGTTTCCAATGTCTGGCATATAGTAGGTTCTCACATATATGTTGAATGAATAATGAATAAAACATTTAATCTTCAACTGCTATCATCAGTTCCTTCCTACACCCAAGGAGGTAGGAGTGTCAGAGAAGAATTCTAGACGGTAGAAAGAAAAACTTTTCTTTTCCCTGGCTATCAAGCATTTCTGTGCAAAGTATAATGCTCCCTTCTATATAAAATTCATTACTCAACTGTTCTCTCACAGAGAGAAAAACAGGCCACACTATCCTGATCATGGACAATGGTTCTTCTGCAGCTGGTGTGCAACATACAGAGTCTTCTGAAAGATGGCAGAGTATAGTCAGGGAGATGTCCACTGTAGCAGTTTTTATAACAGCAACAAGTTGGAAACAACCCCAACAGGCAACAATAAGAGAATAGCTAAAATTAGCACTTAATAACTTATTATGACTATAAGGAAACACTAAAAAACTTATTTGTATATGTTACTATGTGAAAGATGCCAGACATAAAGGCCACATGTCATATTACTCCAATTATATGAAATTCCATAGATGCGCAAATTAGAAAACGGACTGGTGGTTGCCAGGGGCTGGGGGAGGGAGGTGCTGAGGTGGGTGCTGAGGGGCAGGGGAGGTGGATCGGGCGTGACCGCTTAATGGTACAGGATTTTCATTTGGAATCATGAAAAAATTCTTAAACTTGATAGTCGTGACAACTGCACAACCTTGAAAATGTACTTAATGTCAATGAATTGTATTTTTTTATATGGTAACAATAATAAATTGTATGTTATATGTATTTTACCACAATAAAAAATGGATTGGAAAAAATATATATACAGACCAGGATTACAATTATGTACAAGTAAACATGGACCAGAAAGGAACACAGACAAATTCCACTATCTATTAAATTAAAATGGGACTTAATTGATGCTGGACAATAAATAAAATCAGGAAAGAAAAATAAAAATGCCAGAAGCACACAGCCAACTCTAAAGCCATAATCACAAGCCTGCAAATAAGTGCCTACCAAGTGGGGGACAAGTTACATAGCTCACAGAGGCGCCAGAACAGCAGGTGTGTGTGCTATGGGGTAAGGAAGAGAGGTCTCAGGCTCTCTGCAGCCCAGTACTCTCTAATCCCCCTTAAAAACACTCCCTAGGGCAGAGGAACCATCTGTTTCAACAGAGCCTAGAGCCCTATAAGCATATTAACTCTTTCAGTGCTTACCTCCTACAGATGGGCTTCACCCCATATTAAGTGCTTTTAATTTTTAAAATGCCTCTAAATGTTAGAACATAAGCTCTCCAATGAAAGAGACTTGGCCTGTTCTCTTACATATCCTTAATACCTAGAATAAACTGATATTAGTGGATACTCAATAAATGATTTTCTGACTGAATCCATTAAATGCCTTTTCCCTATAATAACTGTTTCATCTATGCCTCATTTTCTAAAATCTCCCTCTTGTCATTTGTCCTCAGAGCCCGGCCTGGTTTCCTCAAATTCATTTGACCAATCAATATCTGTCAGCTTACAGTACAGTATAACTAGTCTCCTCACTGTGTGGTTTATTGCTGGATCCCAGTGCCTAGCACAGCAAGCATGGCAGGTGCTCATACATATTTGTCGAATGAAAGAATGATTCACTTTAGTCACCACGCCTTCTAAATGCTCGGTAATGAGCACTTAAACTTGATTAGATATGAGCTAGGTCCTGTGAGAGTTGCAGAAATATAATGTCCATGAAACGGTCTCCTCAAAAAGCTTACAATTTTAACAGGGAGACAAAACTAGTATGTGGAAAGTGATATGTCAACATGAACAATGATAATCAAAGTCTTCCTGAAGAAGAAAGGCCTGAAGTGGAGAAACAGAGAGATTTCAGTTAAGTGTAAGGACCAGGGCATTCCAGATAAAGAGAACTGCACAAGAAAAGGCCAGAAGAGAGAATGAATGAAGTACTTCAAAGTACAATGGAGAGGTGGACTTGTTTGGAGCTAAAGGTGTTCTAGGAAATTATGTGAGACAAGCCTACATAACTGGGGCATGTCACAGCGTGAAAGGGCTTACTTACTTTGGGTAATAGAAAATACTACGAAATAGCTGGTAGTGTTAACTGGAAGAGAGAGACAGGATACAGTGAACAAAATGAGTTAATTGCAGTAATTCAGGCATGAGGTGATGAATGACTAGACTAGAGTCATGGCAAAGGGAATGGGAAGGAAAGGGCAAACTTAAGAGAAATTCTGAAGAAACAAAAGAACGATGACAGATTAAAAATGAGGGTTGATGAAGAAAGAAGAGTCAAAAATATCTGATCTCGGACACTGGAAGAATGTGAGCACAACTGTCAAAAATGGGGAATAAGGGAAGAGAGCCAAGTTTCAGCTTGGTTTTGAAAATATTGAGTTTGTGGTGATATCCAAATACAGATGTCCTGTAGGCAGCTGGGAAAAAAGAGACTAAAAATCGAGAGATTTTTATGCCCACAATGAAATATTATTCAGCCTTTAAAAAGGAAATCCTGTCATATGCTACAACATAGATGAACTTGAAGGACATTATGCTAAGCAGAAGAAGCCAGTCATGGAAGGGCAAATACTACATGATTCCACTTATGTGAGGTATTTAAAGCAGTTAAACTCATAAAAGCATAAACTCGAATGGTGGTTGCCCTGGCTGGAGAGAGGGAAAAATGGGACATTGCTGTTGAGTATAGAGTTTCAATCAAGCAAGATGAAAAAGTTCTAGAGATCTGCTGACAACCAACATGCAAAGAGCTAACGATACTGTACCATACATTTAAAAAATTATTAAGAGGGTAGATTTCATGCTATGTTTTTTTGCTACAATTTTTAAAAGCACCTAAAAAACTGAGAGATTTTAAGCAGTAGAAGACAGATGTGGGATCGCGCGATTTAAAAGAAAAACTGAAGCCACAAGAACTGGCTAGAGAAAGAAAAGAAAGTCAAGAGTAGAATAATAATAATGCCAGTTATGTTTGTATCATGTGTTTATGTGCCAGCATTGTGTTAAAATCTTTCCCTACGCCATTCCATTAATCCTAAAATTTTATGTGGGAGATATTATTACCCCCATTTTACAGATGAGAAAACTGAAGCTCAAAGAAAGCAAATCACTTACCCCAAGTAACGTAGACACTTGGATTTTAACCCAACCCATCCTGGATCCAAAGCTCATGTTCTTCCCACCTCACCTCACTGCTTCATCCCCTCAGGAAACTACCAAAGTAAAAGTCAGAAGAAAGAAAAGACCCAGCAAAGACAGACAAACAGCAATCTGATGATAGGTAAGGGAAAACTAAGAAATTCCCTCACTGAAGCTACAGGAAGAGAATATTTTAAATAGGCAGGGAAATAATCAACAGTGTCAAATGCTAGCATTCCCACACAAAATGAGGTCAACACTCCAAATCTACCTGTAAAGGGTCAGTAAAGATGAAGCCCTGGGCCAGTACTGAAGTCCAGAGAATTTCAAAGAAACAGAAGCCCTAATCAGAGCTAAATGGGCTTCTTCTCACCCTCTTATCACTGACAGACACCTGGAGCTGCCCATCACCCCACTACTCCACAGGCATCATGCTGAAGAGAATCATCTGACCAGTCCCAGGAAATACCAACCCAAACACAAAGCATTGCACAACACAAGGCTGGGTTCAACTTGAGCTGTGGGAGAGATGGGATGTCCGCTCCAGCTATACAGTTCAACGTAAACTTTGTTTCTAAAACCAAACTTCTTTTTGAAAGATTTCATATGCTTGCTCTCTTTACTTCTTCTTTCATCCTAGACAAACTAAAATCAGGTACATACTGGTTTACCTGCATCCCCACTTCCCTATTAAGCAATCTTTTATACTTCTGCCAGAGTTATACTTCTCCCCTACCAAAACACACACACACACACACACGTATTTAGTTTATGTCATTCCTCTGCCTTAAAAATACTTAGTGTCCTGAAATG
The DNA here is from genome assembly GCA_028627145.1 of Eidolon dupreanum. Lineage (NCBI taxonomy): Eukaryota > Metazoa > Chordata > Mammalia > Chiroptera > Pteropodidae > Eidolon > Eidolon dupreanum. The sequence continues at coordinate 21,383,691 of CM053502.1, read as the reverse complement.
CCTACTATTATTCCTTAGCTCTTTATAACAAAGACTTAACTTTCCATTCCAGGCTCATCTCTCTCTTCCTAAACAACTACCCATTCTCCCTAGCTTCCTACTTTATAATACTTCTCATGCTTCCCCACAGGAAAAAGAGACTTTCATGAGTCTATTCCTTTGCACAACTTGTTGTCTTCCCAGAACACCTTTTCTCCCTTAACTGACAAACTCCTACCAACTTCAAAATTCAGCTCCAACATTAATTCCACTGTAAAATCTTACTAATCACCCTCCATGCTGCCCCTAGTAATCACTCCATCTCGTTCTACAGCACTTTGTTCATATTTCTATTATGGCACCTGCCATAAATATATGTTACATATATATATGTCTCCTCACTAGACTGTATATAGGACTGACAATCCTTCAGGGACAGGGGCTGTCATTAATCTTTGTATCTCCACTGCCTTGCTTAGGGTCTGGCATACAGAAGGTTCCCAAAGAAAGAAAGGAAGAAGGATATGGCAACTTCCAGTGAAAGATATAAGAAGCATGGAACATTACCAGGGAGTGAAGTAGTTAGTTGATTACAAACTATAAAAAGTGATCTTTCAAATCAAAGGACTTCAAGATACATCAAACCAGAAGAGGTTCTTGCTACTCCACTATGAGCAAAAGATGCTCTTTAGCAAGTAGTGTCCATTCAAAGGGAGCATCTCCAGTTGTTGTAATGAATAACCCATACGATTAGGATTACTAGCCTGGGGTTTCTCCAGAAGAACAGACAAAAGAAACTGAGGCAGAATATTGCAGATAAAAGCCTTAATCCCTTAATACTAAAGCCTACTTCAAAAAAAACCTCAAGACCTAGGATTGGAAAAAAGTGATCATTTATTTATACTTTGTTAGGCACAAAAGCTCCTTCTTTGAGGAAAGATAGTATAACACTCATCTCCAATTAACAAAAACCACAGAACTACCCCCACACATTTGAGAGTCCAGAGTGCTAAGCATTACACCATGGAACCCCATATTCCTCACACATTTCAAACCAGCAGCAATAGGGGCCAATCCCAACGAGAACTTGTGCTGATGCCCCTCTTCAGCCTCTTCAGTGACAGGAGTAAGCCTAAAAAATATACAATTAACAAGAAAGAAAACTTTAACAGTACAAAACTGTCAAGCATCCAAACAAGTACAGGATTTACTCAGGGTCTATAGGTGCCTAGTGCTAAAAAGGTGTTGGCAGGTCTCATCCCACAAGCACTCAGACTCCCAGATTCCTTGTAGTGAAGAGAATTGCCCCATTGTGATAGGTTTGCTTAAGGGCTCTGGGAATAGGAGGAGCTGACAGTTCTCACTGTAAAGGATGCAATCCTGTTGATGACTCAAGCCACTTTCCACTATCCTGGCTGCTGCAAAGACATTCTTATTGACCCTCCTGCACACAAAGTCCCACACATGTGCCTCCTTCTCCCAGGCCTCAAGCTAATCTCCAAACACCACAGTCAGTCTATCATCAGTTAGAAAATCCCACACTGTCTGCTCCAGGATGTTAATTCCAAGTCAGAAGCAATATTGTATTCTCATTGAGTCTATAATTTGACCCTGAGGCTGTCAGTCTAATTAACAGAAGCTGATTTGTACTTGACTGCAATATATTGATTTAAACACACAGCACCAATTCCACTTCTTCCAGAGGCAGACACCTACCCATAGCAAGACAATATAGTAGAATTTGTCAACCTATTATATCAGCTTAAGCTGGCCCAATTTACTAGCTAGGGGCTAACGCATTAACAGCAGGAAAAGAAAAAGAGAATCTCAACCTCACACTAATCTGGGGTTTCAATGTGGTATTTCTAAACAGCATTGATCAGGTCATTCTTGGTACCGCAGTTTCCTGATCAAAAATGATGAATCTCTCCCAGTACAAGAGGAAAATGTACTATGGTTGGGAGGATCAATGAAGCCATTTAAATGTCTGGAGCTTCTGGGAGAAAAGCTTCAGAGTAAAACAGTGCAGTGATGTGATGATGACATGTGGGAGCTGCTGACTAAGTAAAAGAGACACTTGGCACCTATCCCATGATGAAATTAACTGGATAATAAAACATCTGAACTAGCTGCCCATTGGGCCTGAAGACAGGGCTGTTCCTAGATGTCAAGGGGCCAAGAGCTAGCAGAGAGGTATTCATAGTGTGACAGGTAACTTTTAAAAGTGAAATAAAGTTCAAAACCAACATCCAGAGCTTTGAATATATGTATTAAGACCAGTAATTCCATTTAAAGAAATCTATCCCAGAGATGCACAGAAAAAATTATTTATAAGGATGTTCACTATCATGTTATAGTAGTGAAAAATTAGAAATGCACATGCCCACAACTGGCGAATGTTAAAGAAATGATCCTTCCACTTGAGGATCGGCTGTTAAAAAATGATGTTGTAGACAAATACTTTTAAAGGCATAAAAAATGCTTACAAAATAACAAAGAGCAAGAGAAAGAACTGTATTACAACAATAACAAATATATAAAAACAGCATTTTATATAGATATGGATAGAAAAAGACTAGATGGAAATACAAGAAAATATTAACATAGTAATCTGTAGCATGTAGGTAGGTTTTGGTAGTGTTTTGTTTTTTGTTTTTCTATGCTTTCTATAAGGACAAAATAGTGCATCTACTTAACGGCAGGGGCAGAAAAAATGTTTTTTTCCCGTAGCATTCTTCATTAGTCACACTGAAGAGAGAAAAGAACATCCCAACCCCCCAAAAAAGGACTCTCTTGAGGGATACTTGTCAGGTGTGAGGGCTTGTCCTGCTTGCCCAGACATGGGAATAGGGGCCAGGCTTCTAGGCTGGATGACTAAGTAGATGTCCAAAGTAAAGCTAATAAGATAAAGATGATTTGACAAACACATCAGAACTAATGGAACCAAACTGAGTGCATGCCTTCTCATTAGTTACCTTGTTCAATTAACAATGTTGCCGCTGCCCAAAATATACCTGGAACCCCTCATGTGGAACTGCTTACAGACTAGTACCATCTTCCCGATGTTTTCAAGAGCAGTACATTTTCATTCTTTCAGGATGAATTTAATGTTTCAAAACAGCCAGTCTTGGATAATATCATTCTGACCAAAAATTAGGTATGACTATAAAATGACTACAGAGTTTCTTATGGGAGTCATAATCTGGCACTAAAGAGAAAAACCACAAAAAGAATTTTTATAGATTTATACAGCACAGGCAGCATTGTCAGAGTATTTTTTAACCTCCTGTGTTGACTACTGAAGGACATTTAGATATATGAGTTTAGTTCATTTCCTCAAATGTTTCTTAATATGTACCAGGCAGTATGCTAGGTGAGGAAGATAAAAGAATAAATGAGATACAGTTCTCACCTTTAGCAACAGTATAACTAATGTCTCCTGGGCTCTTAAGCCCTACCAGGTATTAAATTTACCATTTCATTTAATCCTAACAACATCTGGAGGTAAATTCTACTATCACCCCCATTTTACAAATGAGAAAACTGAGGCTTACAGAAGTTACAGAAAACTTGGCCCAAAGCGTAAACACTACCAGGAAAATTAAATGTTTAATAAAACAACTTTAACAGTGTGATATGCTCTAAAGTATGTTTAAAGTGCTGTGACAAGAGAGATGAATAAAAAAGGAATAATTCTACCTAGGAACGCAACAACAACAGCAACAACAAAAACTATGGGGGAAAGTGAGATTGAGCTAGGTACTAAAGGATGAATACAAGTTTGGTACAAGGAGAAAAGGATAACAGTCTAGGCAGAGGGAGCAGGGCAGTCTATGCAAAGGAACAGAATGATGAAAGCGCATGGGTATTTGGGGGTATTTTTTTTTTAATCATTATTCACAGACCTATCACGGGTTTTTCTTAACAAAGGCTAGAGAACCACTTTCTCATCACTACCACCTCCTTGCTGCCTCCCAAATTAATCCCCAATTACCAGTCACAGCACAGGACTGGGCTCTGCCAAAGAGCAGAACTTGGGCCAACAGTTTGACCAGTCATGCCTACAGGAGAAGTCCACCTGGGCAGAAATTATTCAATGGCTATGGTTTTTGTCAGCCTTGAAAAATAAAAGTTAAAGCCTTCCAGAAGCAGAAGCAGCAGAATATATTGCACAGCAACCCTGGCATCAAAGCACCAAAGAGTCCCTGGAAACTGGGGACTAGAACTTTAAAAGACTTCTACAGTGTCTCTATTCTCCCACTGGGCTCCCTTCAACAATTATCCACTAGATGGAGGAATGGCTGCAAGCTGAACCATGTCAAGAAAAGCAAAGTCAGTTACTAAGTGAAGAGGGGAGCCAACTACCTCTTTCTGTCAGCCTCTCTGGAACACACAGAGATACAGGTAAAACAAAAAGCAGCAGCTATTCACCGTAACCAGGGGACACAGTGGGTGAAACTCAACCCACAAGGGAGTTTGACAAAGGCAATGGTTTGTATGTAATTGCATGGCAGCCCAGGGTTCTCTAAAATGTTATTTCTAAGACCTATAGCAACATTCTAGAAATGATAACAAGGACTAAACCAAAACAGCCACATGCTCCCTTCCCAGGAACTCTCCCACCTGGAAAATATTCAAGAAAGAAGGAAATTAATCAGATGCTTTCTTTGGGTGAACAAGACAAATTGCTGTATATTATATACCTTATGCCATAAAGACTATTATTCAGTGTATGTAAGTGAGTGAAGGATTAGAAAACAAGACACAGCTCAAGGAGACTAGTGTGGAGAAAAAAGATCTACTGCCCTCACTCCAAAGCACCAAACTGCTACTCTCCCGCAGAGAAGAAGGGCTCAACTGTGTTTTATACACATGGTCAAACATGGGTATTTTCTCCCAACTTACATGGTCCCCAGCATCACACAGCAGCACAATACAGCCATTTTGGCTGCTATACTCCCAGGCACTATTATGTCCTTAGCAGAACAGATGAACCCTGCTCCATGCTGGCCAAGCCTTGGGTATACCACTGTAAACTGTCTATGTTATAGGAGTATTATAAGAGCTACACTGAATACATGTAAAGTGCTTAGGACAGTGCCTAGTCCATAACTAACATTTGCTGAATGCTTATTGTTATTATTAATATCACTAATGCTGTTGTCTTCCAGTCTAAACCATCATAACTATCCTATGGTGAGATCAAACATGTGAATGGGTGACGAGGACTACAACTTCCCAGTCAGATGGTGACCTAATCCAGCTTATCCTGGACCAAAGCAGGCACTGTGATTCAAATAAGTCTCCAGGACAGACAGAAGAAAGAAGAGGTAGAACATTTAGTGAATTCTGACTACATATCAGACACTAAATTAAATGTATACATCCTCTTGTTTAATGCATATAGCAGTAAGTGTTTCAGAGTTCATCTTAGAGGTACAGAAGCAAAATAACATGGCAGAGAGCCCATGTCTGGAGTGGAGTGGGAGCTGTACTGCTGTGGTCTTTTCTCTGATTTTGGCTCCATAAGGAATACTCCCCATGATGGCACATCTAATCTGTTATTCATTCCTATAAATGTTATTCATTCATTCCTAGTAAAGACAAGGCAAAGGATGGAGAAAAAAAAATAATCGTATAGGTGGGCTGAGAAAATCAATGATCGCCAAGCTAGTTTCAATATAACCTCTTCTAAAAGCAGAAATAACCCTTTGTAGGGTGCAATTTCAAACCTCTACACCCCTGAGAAGATCAAATCAAGAGCTATTTGTTCCATTAGCCCCACTGAGAAAATCAGGAGCGTTAGAGGAGACTGGGGCCCAAAACAACTCCTATTTAGGAAGTAAAAAAAGGATTCCTTCCTCCATGCACGTTTTATGGGAGGAAAACGAGGACTCCCCCACCACCAGTCATACCTGCTCTTTGTTCCTGAAGCACATACAGCAGAGGAGGAGAGTTATGAGTGGTACGGTTTCCTGAGAAAGTCAGGAATCTACTTAGGTCACTTCTAAGCATGATCCACACAGGCTGTGGCCATCCTAGTGTGGTTAACTACTCATCTAAACACTGACACAAAGGGGAACCAAAAGGAAAAATTATCCCCCAATCCTATGGATAAGTAAATTTCCAATAGTTCCTTCCATCCATCACCTGTCTATCTTCAAAAAGCTCTGGTCTCTTATCAGTAGAATAACACTAGGGTAACAGGGAGCTCAGTGTCCAAGGAGAGGAACTGTTTCTTCTGCTGAAGGAATATGCAGGTTAATTAAAGTTTGATAATCTTTCCAGGAGTTTTGTAAATGCAGGAGGGAAAAGGCCCCTGCTATTAGGTGGGCAACATGCCCAGGAATATTGAAGGACCCTCTAAGACAAGAAATAGGGCAAAAAAAGAGGGCTCTTGGTATGGGACAAGGGTACATTCTTACACTTCCCTTCGTCCCCCAATAAGGCCCAAGAACTAGAAGAGTCACTGAGAAGAACCACTGGTTTCTGTCCCCACCATCTCTCATCATTCCCCATGAGTCTGGATGAAGAAGCCCAGACTCTCTGCCCTCTCAAAACTTCCTGTGACAGGAAAGCAACAGTTAATGTCGCTCATTCTTGCTAAGACCTGTCTGATGCGTGATGAGCTTAGAGTCCTGAATCTAAAAGCGGTTGGCTCCAGCTGTCAGAAGTTCTGAAAAAATGTTTGTATGGAATGCGGAGAGAAAATGGAAGGGAAGATAGAGATAACTCAACAGTACTTTATAGCTGCAAATCCCTTTGTAGCATATAAAGCTCTTAATATATATGACCTCTTAGAAATAGTTTTTCAACAGATAAAAAAGTAAAGTATCTACTGACCCTGGAATAACAAGAGTCTAGATCTCCTGCCATTCCCCTTAACTCTAAAGAAACCCACTTTACAACATTTTCCTCGACCTTCCCCTACTCTCTCCATACCCACGGTTGCTCTGGATCCAGAATCCTGACTGCTAATGAAAGAAGGAGGGTTTGAGCACCTTCCTGAACAGATGGAAATAAAACCACCTTTTAATTAGAGAGAGGGAAGTAAAAAAAATTTCATTCATTTTCCTCCTTAATAGCCAAAAAGAGTGCTTCATCATCATATCTGAGAGCATTTTTCTCATCTACAGTTAGTGAAGAGTTTCCAACCACGCAAAACAAACACTATCCTCTTTAAATACCATTTTAATAAAAACACACTTCCTTTTTAGTCATTGATTTACCCTTCATAGCAGCATTTCTGGCCTATCAACCAGCCTTCTCCTCCCCCACAACCACCCCTGACTCCCTGTTCTCTCCAGATGGGCCTCTGACTCACTGTAGACACAGGCAAGTGGAAAACCTGGCCCAAGAAACCTCATTACACCTAGGTGAGGCTGCAGAGCCCCATGGCAAGAGCCCTCCACCCACACTGTCTAGGGAGTGCCCTGAGCTCTGCTGATCTCACGACAGCAGGAGACATTTCTTCAGTGCCCATTCAAGCCAGAGAACAGGCTGTTGCTGAAGTAGCTGAGAGGATTCTCTCCTACTCATCCACGATCACATTTACAAACTCTTTCCCTTCTATGTAATTGCCTAAAGGTGGCCAGCTTAGAGTAAGAGGGCTTTCTAAGCTCAGAAGGGATTGATGAAAAGTAAAGACCCCATACAATAGACAACCACAGTAAGTGTTTGCACAATCAGCAAGGACAAAAGGCAGGGAGCCAGAAGGTCTGTAATACCTCTAAGGTTGTTGAGTCCCTCCAGGAACTTCTGGTACTTGTAAGCATTCATGCCTCCGCCCAGCTGTGTTGGTTCAGTGGCTGGAAGTAGGCGCCATGGAGCACTGACAAGCTGAGAAGTGAGACTGATCTCTACTACTGCGTCTCCTAGCCCCCAAGGACTGGACTTTGACCACATTTACAAGTGACGTCACCAGAGAAGCTTCATTGCATTACAGCTCTTTGTGTACCCTCATTTGTTGAAGTGAGAGGAAATACCTCCCTAAAAGAGGCCAGCCCCTCCTTTGTGCAAATGAGACAAGAGACCACAACAGCCCCTGCCTATCATCTGCCTCCTCATCTGTCACCTTCTCTCTAGACCCTAGCCCTGGCTCCACTGGGATTACTGCTCCTCTGGTTTAAACTCTAGGGAGAGAGAGGCTTAAATGCTTTCAGGACACCAGTTAGGGGCTCATCTAACATTTGAGAATGAAATCTTTAAAGGGCCACACTTGCCACAAGAATGTAACCATAACAGGAGCTCCTGGGCAAATATCACATGACAATGGGGCAGGTTTTACAAAATAAACAACCAACTCTGCACTCTCCTCACAGCAGTCATGTTTACAGACTGGAATACAGCCACACACACACAGGAGACACTGCACATCAACACAGTCCATGGCAGGGAGAGGAGAGAAGCAGAAACTGTTAAGCCCACTCCCTAAGTGCTGAAAGCACAGTTCAAGGAGGCAGGACCTTCTCTACAGGCAGGAAGAAACTGCTGCCCAACCATTCACCAGCTCTCTACTCCAGGGCACTATTTCACTCCGCTGATTTGTTTTTAGTGAGTTCACTAGCTGCTACAAATTTCATTCTAGTCCATTAGCCTCAAAAAGATGAGCCCTTCCACCACCACTCCCTCCCCTCTCCCCCACCACAGCCACATAGTTATAGGCTCTTAGGATAAGCTACAGATTATAATCAGAGGAGAAAAACATTAAATTTCTACAGCATGTTTGTTGTAAGAAATTCAAAGTGGTCCATCTGCGTTATTATGCTCATTTTTGAAGTGATTTTTAGAATAAAAAAAAAACGGTAAATTTTCATTTACAGATGAGAAAGTAGAGGTTAAGCAATCTATCAAAAAGTCACACACCAGGCCAATGACATAGCTTGGAAAGAACCTATGTTTCCCAAACCTGAGCTTGAGTTCTGGTTCATCTTACCTTGGTGTACTAGAAAACCATGGGCAACTGAGTCTGACTCCATTGTATAACCCCTCATAACAGAGATACCCCTCTCCCAGGTTTGAAGTTTTTCAGAGCAATCTGCCATGTAGGCTGCTGTTCAGTGACCTGGAGAATTGACAGTGTGCTAAATATAATATTCCACAAAACTCCCAATTATGCAAGTTAGATGCAGGTGGAGAAACTGTAAGTAGCACTGTGAAAACAAAGAGAAAAGGTAATATAATATGTCTGTTTGAAAAGATCAGGCTAAATAATATTAACAGCTATTAAGATAATGGAAAGATAAAAATTTAAATGCTACTGGTCAGTCAACAGTACCAACTAAGTAGCCAGCCACTGTGTGCGGATCTGAGTATTTATTAAGAGTCACAGGGGACACAATACATGATTCCTTTTCTTAAAGAACAATTTAATGGGCAAGATTAAAAGGCCAAAAAGGAGTTTAATGCCTACAGAGCATAAGTTAGACAGTGAAATGCAGTTTTTTTAAAAAAACAAATATAGATTTTACAACATAGTACTGTAAGAGTCAGTATCTCTGAGGTCACCTAGTTCAACACACCAAGTGCTTTTGAGTTCTCATCTGTGAAATAAGGCTGTGGATGAGAAAGACAAACATTAAATAACAGTTCAGATCATGTGAGTCCATTTCCTGGCGTTATTCCACCATTTCTCCAGAAGAATTTGGATAATAGAGTACAGTGGAAAGAACTTTGGTTGTGGAGTCATGATACCTGTATTCCAGAGTTTATCTCAAGATCCAACTTTGCCACTAATTAGCTATGTGAGCAGGAGCTCCAAATTCCTATAAAATGCTAGTTCTTAACATTTCTTTTTTTTTTTAGGTCACAAACTCCAGTGAGAACCTGATGAAAATTAAGGATACTTTTCCTAGAAAAAGGCACATATTCACCTACGCACAAACTTTTGTTTACAGGTGGAGAGGGGTCAATGAATCACAGGTAAAGAACTTCTGAACTGATCTCTAAGACCTCCTCTGTGTTGTGATCTGAAAGCAATTAACACAGTACAATCCAAATCTAAGTACTGAAAGAGCAAGGTGTAAAGGAACGATCCATCAGCTAGAGGACAGCTGCGTCCTCTTGCTTTAATGCCACTGTAAAATTCTATCAGACACTCTTCCCACCTGAGGGAGGAAAAGCAGCCCAGACGACAGGAGTCTAAAGGCAGGAACAACTGAGTTTTTAAAATAGCCACTTGAACTAAGTGCATTTAAAAGACAACACATGCTAGTTTGTCATTTCCTCTGTGTGTTTCACCATATCAGATAAAAATTAAACAAAAACAAGGATGTTTGGAATGATTAAGTGAGTGATGGTTCCAACGTGAGGCTCTTAGGAAAGTGGGGGAGGGTACAGTAGCCTGGACTCCAGTTCTTGCAGATGATGGACCTTTCCCCAGAATCAGAGTATTCCAAAGCACCACAGTCTAACATGTCCATACACCCTTCATGGCTGTTCACCTTTTATCCTTCAATGGGTCCCACAAGGGTGAAGAGTGAGATGTAACATCAGATGTAAGAGAGATCCTGCCCTAAATTCCAGACAGAGAGAGACAAAAGTGAAGGGCTTAGGATCTGGCAGTCCAATAGGCACTCTCTGGCCAGCTGCTGACAAAGGGGAAAAGAAAGGCCTGCTGTCTCCAACAGCTTTTACCAAGGCACAGACACCTAAGAGCTGAGTGGAACTTGACTGAATGCAGGCAGATCAGGAAGTCCAGACTACAGCATGAGGTGTGGTCCTCATGGCTTCTGACTCTATAATGCTGATGTCAGTTAAAAAGGAATACCTGCCCTGCCCTGAAGTGGTCTCAGGGATTCCACAGCCCAGGTAGAGAAGACCTGAGTCAGGTTCAGGATGTTGCTCCTAAAACAGGCAAGCAAGTCTGCCAGCACAGAGTTATAACCAAGGAGAAAGTTCTAGGCCCATGAGGAGAGAACTTGGAGTTCCTACAGTTCCCCCAAACCATCTAGAAATCAATACCTCCTATAATTCCTTCAAAGCAATCTCTCTCCTAAAAACAAAGGTCCTCCTCCCACAAAGCAATCCCATAAGCCCCTCAGTGACACTAAATCTGGACAGCCAGTTGAAGGAATTCACCCAACCACTCATTCCACATACATCTGTTGCATGCTCACCATGCACCAGCCACTGACCTAAGTGCTGGGAACACAGAACTCAGAGTCTAATAAGAGACAGCAGGATGAAAAAGGATTGCCTCTGTCTCCTCAGATTCAGAGAAGGGTCATCAGTGATCAAACTGAGGGTACAGAAGACTTCCAAGGGTTCGTTCTCTAGACCAGTCCTAAAGACAAGAGGCTCAGAGACATGAAAAGTAACTCTCCTCAGAAATACATCCATTTTCTTTGAGGCAGAACTGACACCTAGACAGTCAGTTGCCACTGTTACCCCAAAGCAGCTGCTGACCCAGGAAGACAGCAAAAATGTCTCCGGTGACTTAAGAAGCCAGTAACAAAAGCAGGTGCCAGGTTCATGATCCTATTCAGGGAACAACAAAGATCACTTTCTTCATTGTCTTCCCCTGGCAACAGTGTCTGATGAAGAGAGGGGTTGAATTACACCTTGTCCCTCTGGTCAGCTAGAGAAAATGAGTTTGCCATCTGAAGAAAGTGTTGTGGCCAGGGCCAAAGCTCCCTCTGCAGGGCTGAGGACCAGAAGACAAAAGAAGTCAGATCCCGTATGCTTAGAAAGAGAGGACTAAAATGGCATGGCAGGGAGGCCTGCATGAAAACTAAGTGCTGGTTTGGAAACAGGGCCTGACAATGAGCCCATGCTTTCGGCTGCAGATCCTCAAATCACCTCTCGCTCCCTGATCCTTTCTTTTTGGCTATGTGGTCCATGGGGAAATGGGTGAATCCTATGAATCCTTTCCTCCCTGCGGTGGTTATGTAATACTGTGAGACCAAAGAAGATAAAAAGGGCTGAGCAATTGGGAGGGAAAGCAAAAATACCTGCTCTTAGAGTGAATCCGTACCTGCATCACTTCAGATTCTAGCCCTACCTAAAACTAAGGCTCCCTTCTAAGTTTATAAAATCATAAGATAATGTAAATGCCTCACTGCTGGGAATTCTGAGGACCTAAATAAAAGATCAGAGGCAAGAGTCATCTACCACTGGAATGAGGTTACAAATCTCTGGAAGAAAGATAGAAGGGGAAAAAATTTCATTTTCAACAAAAGCATACTGAAACAGCTATACGTATCCAGGTATAATAGAGATCAACAGCTTCCCCACCTCCTCACAAGAATGGTTTCTTTCAGCAACTCTACCAGGACCCACACAGAGGATATAGCTGCACTTCTAAGTCATTTAAAGCAGGGATCCTCAACTCCTGGGCCACACAGGAAGTGAGCTGAGGGCCAGTGAGCAAAGCTTCATCTCTATTTGCATCTGCTCCCGAACGCTAGTTATCACTGCCTCAGCTCCACCTCAGATCATCAGGTATTAGATTCTCATAGGAGCACCGGTCCCTGGTGCCAAAAAGGTTGGGGACCGCTAAATTAAAGGAAGGCACCTGCTGAGGAGAGCCACACTTAGTTATTCTGACAAACCTGGGTGTGGGGGGAGGGGTGCTTGCTGACTCAATTCACCTGGGCTCCTCCACCACCAAATAAAACAAGTCTCCAAAAAGACAGGCCACCAATTTCCGGCAGCATTCCTTTGTTGCTTTTGAAAAGAGGAAATAAGCAAAATAAATATTTTTGAGAAGTCAGATTCTACACACTAAAAATAGTACAATGGAATTTTTCTTGGAAGCTATCTTTTGCTAACAATGAAGTTATATTAAAAAAAAAAAGTCCAAGATAGACTGTATAATGTTGACTCCAGGATGGCAGGGTATAAGCTCTAAGAAACTTATTACTCTTGAGTCCAATATAACATTCTGTGGGAGGACATCACATTGCTACAGAGATGCTAAAAGTACCTAATTGGCAGAACCTCAATGAGGGTGTCAACATCTGTTTAATGAGAAGTGGGTGCATATGTATCTGCTATCATATTATCTATACTTATCTATATGCTTGAAACATTCATAATATAAACATTAAAGCAATGGATGAAACTATCCATCAAATCTATAAATATGCAGATCCTTTGACCCAGTAATTCCACACCTAAGAATTTTTCCTAAAGATATACATATGCAAAGTGACAAGTATACGACAAAGTTTTTCATTATAGCATTTTGTAAAAAGCAAGCAAAAGATTGGCAACACACTAACTGTCCATCAATAGGGAACTGGCTAAATAAATGATAATATATTCATATAACAGGAAATAAGCAAAAAAAGAGGTCTCTATAGGCTGACACAGTTTTTATGTGCTGATATGGATGAATCTTCAAGATATAATAAGTGGAAAAAAAACAAGGTCAGAATAGAGTGTATGTTAGCTCCCATTTATATTTTTAAATAGAGGAAGAATATATAGAATTTAGGTTCCATAAATACAAGGATTTTTATTTGTTTTGTTCACTGTTTATCCCCAGAGCCTAGCATAGTATCTACTGGCACATACCAGGTACTCAATAAAAATTTGCTGAATTAATTCCTTACTTCATAAGATACATGAATGAATAAATGCACATAACATGTCTGGAAGAAAGCACAAGAAAACAGATAATGCTGATTGTCTTCAAGGAGGAAAAAAGAATGGCTGGGGTGAAAAAAAGATTTCTCACTGTGAATCTTTCTGTACCTTTTCAATATTCAATTATATGACTAAGTTACCTAGTCAAAAAATAGCTGGAAGTTTAAAAGCCAAAAATGTGAGGTTCTGAATCCTGATCCCAGCAGAGCCAATCATTCTCATTCAATCATTTATACATTCAACAAGGCTACCCTGTGTGCCTGCCCTCTGCCAAATTTGTAAAGCACTGAGATGAAGGCTCAGAGTCTCTTTCCCCAAGCAGTTTACAATCTAGTGAGGGAGACAAGCAAGTGATCCAACACATCATGTAGTTCAGCTGATGCTGATAAAGGTGCACAGAAGCATAGAGAAGAAGCACGGAAGCCTAGGGGAAGGCTTCTGAAAGGAGATGATGCTGGAACTGGGACTCAGGGCTAGAGAGAATTAGATTCATGGGGACAGGAATGCTGCAGACAGAGGAAACACTATAGAGACATGAGAAAACATGATGCATTTAAGGAACTTAAAATAGTTTGATATAAGGCACTCTCAATCCTGGAAGAATAATGGCAGGACATGAAAGCTTTGCATGCCATGCTAAAAAAAATCAAACTTCAGCCGAAAGACAATGGAAAGTCATTGAGAGGTTTAAGCTTGGGAGTGACGATTCTTTTATGATCAGATATTAATTTTAGAAAGAGGATTCTAGCAGTAGTGAAAAGACGGGGAGCAAGGTGAAGGGAGGGGAACAGTTAGGACACAGTTAAGTTATATACTGAGAAACAAGAGAATTCGAACTAAGAAAGAATTTGGGATGGGAAGAAGGGAAGGGATGTGAGAGCTGAAGTTGAATTATACAGTATTTGATCACTGTTTTATTTCAGTTGGGGTGAGGTAGGGCAGATGGACCAAGAAAAGGAAGATTCTCAAGTTGCTTGTGAAGACAGTGCCTTAAATAAAAGGACAGGGGAGAGAAAGCAGGTTTCCTGGGGTGAAGAAGGGTTTGGTTTGGAATATGCTGAGTAAAAGATACCTATGTACAATATCCCAAAGAAGTCCCTCCTCCAGTACAGAGAGATAAGTGTTTGGAGTTCAGAAGAAAGACCTGGCTGGGAGATCTGGCCCAGCAGTTGAAGCCATGAGTATAAATAAGGTCACTCAGAAAACTACATAGAGAGCCAAAAACAAAATCCTTGAAAACATCTTTACTTAAGGAAGATAAACCTGTAAATGAAGAAAGAAAATCAGGGAAGGATAAGGTCACAAAAAGTTAGGGAAGGAGAAACTTTCAAGGAAGATAGTGTTTTATATTAGTGTCAAGTACCACAGAAAGGTCAGGTTAAGACCAGGGCTGAAAATCACCATTGAATTTGGCAATTTGGAGGTGACTGGTGACCCCGACAACAGCAGTTCAGGAGAGTGGAAGAAGCTCTTAAGAATCTTGGGGGAAACAAAGAACATGTCTGTAAAAGAAGATTCTCACTTAACATCTCTTATTTTCCACTTCCCCTTCATAATATATCTG
The DNA here is from genome assembly GCA_028627145.1 of Eidolon dupreanum. Taxonomy (NCBI): domain Eukaryota; kingdom Metazoa; phylum Chordata; class Mammalia; order Chiroptera; family Pteropodidae; genus Eidolon; species Eidolon dupreanum. The sequence goes on along the minus strand of CM053502.1, from coordinate 21,368,558 downwards.
AGTGTTATTTTAAGATAAGTAGGAAAATGCACATAAAATAGTGTTAGTACTATTAGGTGTTACATATTGAATGATAATAATCCAATGTGCTACTACTTACTACCACATTAAAGTTGGTTCCATTTACTCCATAAGTCACCAAATATTTGTGGACACTTAACATGCAAAACACAGAGCTGGCAATGTGAGAGATAAAATAGTTTATGACACTGTCCTAAACCTCTAGGATCTCATAGAAGAAAATAAAACATATATACAAACAGGATATGAAAATACAATATGAATATTACAGAAAAGAAGTGACCATTAGCATTTAGGAAACCGGGAACCTACTTCCAGCAGGGTGATCAGAGGAGGTTTCCTAGAGGGCTTTGAGGTGAGTTGTGAACAATGGGTAAGATAAAAAGCAGGCAGTGAGTGAAGGCGCTCCAGAAACAGCTTTGTCTGGCTTAGATGTGAGGAGGTAGTTGGCAAGGATGCTGGAAAGCTTATTATGGAGAGCTTTCAATACCAGGCTGAGAAAATGGAGTCCTGCTTCTCTGCTAACTGCCGCTCTGCTGTGCCACCTGCCTGTGGGGCATTTCCACCTGAGCCAACCACAGCAACTAGAACTCAAGTTATTAAAAGTAAATCCACATCTCCACCTCCCTAAGTCAATGCCTCCTTTTAATTTCCCACTTTGAGTAATGGCACCATCCTTCATACAACCCACTATCAAGTCCTATCAGTTCTTCCAAATGCTTCTCATTCATCTTCTTTATTCAAGTCAACCTCTCCTGTCTAATCCTTACTACCTCTCACCTGGATTACTAAAATAGCTCAAAAAATGGATTTCCCTCCTTCTTATCCAATTTATGTTGCATGTGCTATCAGATCAATCTTTGTAAAACACAGCCTTAATTAAATCATTCCAATACATAAAACCTCCAACAGCAACACAAAACCTACCACAGAAAAAAAATCTCAGTGAAGTGCAACTCAACCACATGGTATACCTTTTGTGGAGAGTAGTCTAGCAAAATGTATCCAAAATTTTTAAAAGTGTGAAATGACTTTTTACTCAGTAATTTCATTTTTAGGAACTTGTATAAAAGAAATGTGGTTAAATGTGCAAACACACACACACACACACACACACACACACACACACACACACACACACATTCATCTCACTGTTTACAACATCAATGCAAAACTACCTAAAGTCAAACAACAGGGGACTGGCTGAAGTGCAGTGCACCCATAGGAGGGACTACTGGCAACAATAGCAACTATTATATGGATACTTATTTAATTTTATTTTATTATTAGTTTCAAGTATGCAGTACATTGGTTAGACATTTGTATAGTTTAAGAAAAGATCCCCCGACTGCTCTTTCTCTCCTCTGCCTCTATACCTAGCCATTACATTATTGCTAACTGCATTCCCTATGCTGTGCTCCCCATCCCTGTGACCATCTATCAACTACTAATTTGTATTTCTTTAACCCTTCACCCCTTTCTCCCAGCCCCTGGATACATATTTTTGACACTGAAAGATTTTCAGCATATAGTATGTGAAGAAAACAAGTTACAAACAGTATATTTTTGCAAAATATGTATTTACATGTATATATTTGCAGAAGAAAATATCTAAAAGAAAATAAAGCAAAATGTTTACAGTGGTTATCCCAAAATGGTGGGATATTTAGGTGAATTTAATTTTATGTTTTTTTAATAGTTTTCATACAATAAACATGGATATTTTAGGAAATAAAAAGAGGAAGAGAGATTCTACCACAATATCCAATAATAGCATAGCTCTTTCAGACTTTCCAAACATCCTTTTTCTGGAGATAGCAGGAACTTTATATACAATCCAACAATTCAACCAATTGTTATGGCACCAAAGAAACTAGGATGAAGAAGTACAGTGTGCCTTCAGTGAACTCATGATCTAGAGGAGCCAGACAATAAAACAGATAATTGTAAAATAAGATGATAAGTACTATTACAAAGGGATCTGTAAAGTACAAAGGCATGAGAACTCAGATGAGGAGGTACATTAAATTTTTCCCGGTTGGGGTGGGAGGAAAGAAGCTGAAACACCACAAAAAGCTAGTTAGTTTTGAGCTAGAACAATTACTTTACTGAATGAACAAGGGTTTGTGCAGCAGATAAAGTAGAAAGCACATTCAAGGCATAGGAAACAGCATAAACAAGGAACAAAACTTAGAATCATACAAATGCTAAGAATTCTGAACTGTACCTGGTGAAGGAACAGAAGGCAGTGAGCACCAGAGTTTTTAAGAAGAAATATGGCATGATCACTGGTAATAAGCCAAAGATGATGAGGATCTGAAATAGGGCAGTGGGTCTAGCCAGGAGAGACGGGAAAAGATGATGTTGAGATGTTTCTGAGCTAGAACAAACAGAACTTAGTGTCCAATCAGATGCAGAGAATAAGGAAAACAAAAAATAAACAAATAAGCCAAACTGCATTTCCTAGCTTGGACAAATAGGTGAAGAGTGATACTGGTATCTGAAACAGGGTGTATATGAAGAAAAGCAGGTTTGGGCAGGAGAAATAAGGGGAATAATGATTAGCTTGGTTGTGAATATGTTGCATTAGAATTTCTGTTTACTTCAAAGTGGAAAGGAACAATAGTCATTTGGAAACACAAGTTTGGACCTCAGAAAAATTCATATTTAGAGATTTTTGATTTGAGAATCATCACTGTAAACATAGATAAAGCTGATAAATGAAATCACCAGAGTAAGTAAACTGGTCCAGAGAGAGTATGCAGAGTGAGGGGGGAAAAAAGAGGTCCAAATAATGTTAAATGCTGTGACAAGGTTACACGACAACTGAGTAATGAATATTGCAGCTCATCACTAGTGAGAGTGAATTTGGTTGGGTTGGTGGGCACAAAAGCCAGGCTACAGTGGGTCAAGATATCTGAAGGAATGTAAGAAAGGCGATTAAAGAGGTTTGGGGCAGGGTGGTAAGGAAGAGAAAGTTAGTTTGAAGAGAAGACCAGCTTAAAATAATTTTTCTTAAGATAGAAAAAACCTGAACATATTTATAAAGTCACTAGGTGGAAAGAGACTAAGAATACAAACTATGTACACGCCCAGAAGCCTGCCCCTGAAATATGAGGGATGAGGTGAGGACTAGAGAAGATCATAGATAAAGTGAGAGGTAGAGCTATGGAAAGTAAAAGGCTCACTGGCTTGAGAGTTTACGAGGTGGGGTGGAGTAGCAAGTTTGAGGAGAGTGGTGAAAGTATGGAATAGCTGCTGGAGGGAAAAGGAATGGGAGCCAACCAGAAGAGAAGAGAAAGATTTCAGGGCAGGGCTGAAAGTCAAGCTGTGGCTGGAGCTCATAAATATGTAAAGAAGTCAGTCAGCACAATGTTATGCAGTAGAACTCAATAGCCCAGTGAAGAAAATGAACATGGGTCCAGCTTTGGGAAAAGGAAAGATGGGTGTGGCAAAAAGAGATGAGAACGCTGTTCCAAGTGTTGCTGTATAGGACAGGTAGGGAAGGCAAGGACACCATATAGGGGTTGACTGGGAAATGAGCAGAGACCAGGTTTCGTGGCAGAAGTGGAGAAAGGAGGCTGTGACCAGACTCTGGGATTTCTAGGAGGAGGGGAGCAATTTTAGGCCACCTCGAAGACTTTTCCCTAAGAAACTTAGCCAAGACAAAAACTGATGCCATGCTGACTTCTAAGCCATGCTCTGATATGTAAACTAGTTCTTCAAATGGGGCTGACACATCAAAGTTAGTCTGAAAGAATTACAATGAGAAAGTGGCAGGACTGAGTTCTCCTAAGCTTCTTCCTTCCAGATTTGATCTAGATCTCTGGGCTCAATATTAGTAACTATTCTTTTTATTGACTGAGAGATCATAAGAGTTGTCGTGTGCGTGTGTGCGTGTGTGTGTGTGTGTGTGTGTGTGTGTGTAGTGGCTGAAACGAACCTTTAAGAAACTGCCTAATTGCTAGTTTAGCAATTCCCTGAGGGTCCTGGAGCCAACTGATATAGGACAAGGGTCACCGTCCCTCTCAGGGCCTTGAATCCTTCCCCCAGTACTGAAGTACAACAGTAAGGACAACAGACTGAGCATAATAATCACATTCAACAGGAAAGTAGAAGTTGGAGTCTGCTAATAAGGTAAGTGACATCTGAAATAGAAGTGGGAAAGTGAGTTCACTTCCTTTCACTGCAAAAAACTAAATCTAACCCTTATTTAACAAGGACAGAACAGTCTCAACAAGCTACTCACTCATTCCCTAAAGATCTGGGCTTCCATCAAGCCTAATATCCCAGCCTGCACAAAAAGAAAGAGATTAGATTTCTCTCAGAGGGGCTGCAAACAAACCAGAATATTGCCACCAAAAGGGACTGCTGGCTTACAGTGCTGATTCACTCTAAGTGCTCCAACTTCCTTTCAAACTTTCTCCTATCACCCAAAAGACAAAGGGTAAAATTATAAAAGGTAATTTCTCTTATTAAAGTACACCAATCGAAGGATTGAGAATTCAAGAGTTGGTTATCTGGATAAGCATCTGGAATTCAGCCTCACATCAGCCTGGTCACTCACTCCATTTGGACTGAGATGGACCTGCTGTGTGAGACAGAAAAAACTACCCAAATGTTTGTTTCATGCAGCTCTGGTCCACCTTCACTCGGGTCACTGCCTTCTTTTGCTCACAAACACATAATTGTCTCTAAAAAGTAGGTCAGAGCCTTGTGGAACAAGCTGGAGGGGCAGTTAAGACCCAGCCTATCACTCCAACAGGCCTGAAGAGGCCCAAGTTGTGTTTAGAAGACCAAGACCAGTCAACAGGGTATCATGCCAAGAGCACTCCAGGTGTTCCAGGCGGCGACCTCGCTACTGTCATTCCTAGGTGGTGATTCAGCAAGCTGGGAGAGCAGAAGATGCCCAGGATTCGGGGCTGAGGTTCATGTGAGTCCCAAGAAATACTTGTCCCACTCTGATGGCTAATGAGGTGTCTCTAATCATCCCTGAATGGAGAGAGCAAGAGGTGAACAATCAGAATGCTAAAATTTCTCCCACTGTCCATATGGTCCCTTCTGTAAAATGCCAAGCATTGCTCAACCATATATGGAGCTGTCTGAACTTCTCCTCACTCCTCCCAAATATTTTCTTCAGGATACCCAAAAATAAGTACTACTCCTTACTCATTGGCTAGAAATACATTCTTAGCGCTGTAAGATCTCATTTGAGCAGACCTGATGAAGAATGGGTTAAAAATTTTTAATAGGATAGATACATCTTGTTCCTGGGCCCAAATACTCCATCCATCTAAAACTCTAAAGTGAGAGAGACTCCCTCCCTAGAGCCCCCTCCAACCTCTAACTGGTTAGTTCACTAAATATAGGATATTGCTTCAAAGTCAAAAAGAAGGGGCCCAGGCAGATGAGGCAACACAGGGCTGGTAGTTTGGGAAATAGCTACCAGAGGGCCAGCTGTCCAGCTGGCTCTGGAATCTGAAAACTTCCAAACTTAACAACTGCCTTTCTCAGCAAGAATCAAAAGAATGTGAATCAGCTGTGGAGGATAAAGGCTGCAGAGTGCAACTTCAGAAGCCAATAGCAAACCATTTCCTTAGCCATTGTTCCCCACAAAGAGCAAACTGCCATGATTTTCACCTCCAGATCAGCTACCAGCTCTAAGAAACAAACGGGAAAAGGAGTTAGTTATCTCTTTGACAGAGTGCAGGCATCTCTCTCAATACTTCTCTTTCTCAATATCTACCTATTTCCTTTTCCCTCCCTCTCTCCCTCCAATTCTCCAGTTATAAAACCAAACTGCTAACAACCCCAATCTTTCTAAATTCTGACAACATAACTTTGCATTATGTTCTACTCCCATGTACCTGTCCTCTTCCTGATTTCCCACTGCTTCTCCTGCCCCAAAACATACATGCACTTCACCTCTAAGGTACTTTAGTGTCAGAACCACAATAAATAATACCTGACTTCAAACCATTTTTATTTTTTTATTAGATTTAAGTCTAGTCCTTGTAACTACACTGTAAAATCTACAAAGGAAGGAATGAACCATGTCTTAACACCACTATCGTAGCTAACACTGAACATTTATCATGAGCCAAGAACCATTCTAAGCACTTTACATGTAATATCTCGTTCAATCTTCATAAGAATCCTATGATGTAGGTGCTATCTGTACGGTCACTTTATAGATGAGATCTAAAGCACAGAGAGGTTTAAGAACCTGCCCACTTTCATGGTAAATAGCAGCTTAGATTCAAACCCTTATAGCTTAAATCCAGAGTCCATGCTCTTACTATGCTCTACCCAAGCTGTCCAAGACCAGCAGCATCAGCATCTCCTGGGAACTTGTTAAAAATACAAATTCTCAAGCCCTACCACAGACTTACTAAATCAGGAACTAGGGGTGTAACCCAACAATCTGAGTTTTAACAAGCCCTCCAGGTGATTCCTGATGCAGGCTAAAGTTTGAGAACTGCTCTACAGAACCTTCACAAGCTGCTTCTGCTTTTCTTTGAGTCACACCCAAGACGTAAAGAAGTCTAGAAGGAACTAATAGTGTAAAAATATCCTGAACAACAGATTATGCATAATGTTGTTAAGGGTGCATATAGATTCTAGAGCTTACTGTCAATATAAAACCTATCTCTGCTGCTTACCATCTGTGTGGCCTGGGCAAGTCACTTAGCCTTTCTGTTCCTGTTTCATCAAGTATAAAACAGAGATAAAAATAGTACCTACCTTCACTTAGTTGTTGGGATATCTGAACAAGTTAATATCATGTTTTATTAACTATGGTCTTTGGTCCATTTTACAATTAAACAAATTAAACAAATATTTATTAGGCATCAATGTGCCAAGCATTGTGCTGGGCACATGCATTCATCCATCAACATCTCCCCAAACTATAAGCAGCCTTTCAATACATGTTTATTGATTGATGCCTTATACGCAATACTCTGTACTATGGGATATGAGGGTCACAAAAAAACAAGGCATTAATCCTTCCTATAAGGACAGCACAAAGTAGTGGACCAGCTACACAACTGTAACACATAGTAGCAAGGGATAAGAACCATAAGATAGCATTGTTCGGTGGAAAGAACATGGGTTTTGAGGTCATAGGATTTATATTTAGTTCCAGCTGTGTGTTACCCTCAGGCTAGTCACTTAACCTCTGTGAGACTCAGTTTCCTCATCTGCAAAACAGATGTGATAAACTATCTGTAAGGCTCAAAGAAGCTAACATGTGAAAGCATTTTGCAAAAGGCTATGTAAATGTTAGTTGAAAGTTATTAGTACTATTACTTGTAGGTGAATTTCTTTTAATACTATGTAAGTTCACAAAGATATGACTTGTACCTGAGGAATTAGGAAAGGCTGCACACATACGCACAATGTGACATTTGAGATGTAAGTGGAAGGACAAATAAGATGTAGAAGTGAAAGGAAAATCCAGGTAGAAGAAACAGCATGAGTAAGGCACGGAAGTAGAAAAACACAGGGCATATACAGGAAGGGCACGAGTTCATTTTAGCTGGAATGTAAGGAATAATGGGAGATAACATTAAAAATGTAGGTAAAGGGCAAAAAAGGAAGAAAAATTAATAGATCCCCCCACCATAAGCATCTTTGATAATTCAACTAGGAGTAAATGATAAAACAATCGGTTAAAATTAGTTTTTCAGAGTTACCTGTGAAGCTGAAGTACCCTGCACATGCTCTGCTCCATTTCCCTGAGCTGATTAAGAGCCAGATATCTTGTATGTATGGAAAATGGAATACCTATAATTATGTAGCTTGTGTGGGGGCCAACCTGAAAACAACACTGTTATTTCTCATCAAAGTTTCCCACTGAACACTCAAGAGAGAGACAAACTCACAAAGACTATTTTGGCCTTTAGGACCTTTCGACATCATTATACAAACAAGAGAAAGCTATGTTTATCTAACACCAGCTACAAAATGAAGTACAAAGGATTCAATCTTCAGCCATTTTTCGAGTGTTTGTTAGTACCACTATTCAAATAAATATGAAGTACATTCGTTTTGTTTTGGTTTTTGTTTGTTTTGTTTTCACTCATAATTTTTGTATAATTAAGTATTCCAACAAGATCCTTGAATGATAGGTAACACGTAGTCTAGAGTAGTACTAATTTGTTAATACAGAAATTGAGGCTTCCAACAGCTTGTTTCAGACAAATTTTTTAAAGATTTGCGTATGTCGACACTGCTGAATGAAATAATGTACTTTTAATCTAGAAATTCTTGCTTGCCAAAGAATATCAGAAAGTAAGAAAATAAATTTAACAAACTTTGAAACAAATCCATTTTTAGTCAAGCAAGAGTAAATATAACTTCTCAATCATGCCAAATATTTTATATTTAAAATCTAACTGGCAGTTTTGCATTAAGAAAAATGCATTGCAGAAGGGGAAAATATTAACTTTCAAAGGAACAAGTTCAAAAATCAAACTGAACACTCTTGTGCTTGTCTTTACTGTCATACAAGTGCCCCCTACTGTCGTTCATATTTAATCTATATTTCTCTAAGATAGATTCTTTTTTATATATTCATTTTCACATCCTTTCCTGTAGTGGCCTTTACAAACCACAAATATAATTCTTTAGTCATATGTACTTATACAATCATAATTGATTAATACTGTGATCCTTATTAATTTAATACAAAATTCTTTATTATGTTGACAACATAAAATCATCCTGAATAGCTTTTGAAAGATAACTAGTATCTAGGCATTGGAGGTTTGAAGCAGGAAATATGAAGGTAGGCCAGCCTGGTGGGGGAAGTGAATTGAGGGGATGTGTCCCTGTGTCCATGATACAGTGGGGCAAAAACTCCAATGACACTGCAGTCCCCTGAAGCACAGAGAAGGGACTGGAGACATATTGGTATAAACCACCCTTTACACACTATAAATAAACAGGAGAGTCAACATATAGGGATCTAGGAGTTTGAAGGGGCTGCCTCTCTCCTTCTCAGCCTCCAACCTCTATGTTCAGCATAATCACAGGATATAGAACCGTGGGGTCTTGGACATTTCCAGGTCTAACTTAGGCCTGGTGGTGGGCAGAAGTCATAGCTGGAGAGTAGTCTCTCTTCAGAATTCTGGTAGAAACTGCAAGAGCCTGTCCTAGGTGTCTAGATCCTCTGCTAAGGTACTTTATGCTTCAGTCACCTTGGAGAGCTCTCCCATCATCCTAGGGACTCACTGTTGTTAATATATATATTCTGGTGTTAGGCTGGGTTAAGAGAGGAGCCATAGGATAACATGTATCTCTTTTATTGTAGTAACTGTCAGTGACATAATATGTATATGCATATACATATGCATATATGTGTGTGTACATATATATTCCACCAATCCTACCCTGGCAAGCCAGTCTGGCACACAGCTGGCCATTCACTGTGCTTACCCCAATTTCTCCTCAGCCCCTGACCTGTGGCAAAACAGAGTCTAGATATGTCACAACACCAAGGGTCCATTTCATAGTATGAGCAGAGGAAAGAGGCAGGGAGGCAAGGCTGTCAAGCTATAGGCACTACAAAGCAGTCTATCCTTGGAGAAAAAAAAATTAGGCTAGAAAGCAGTATTTTTTTCCCTATAGGTCTGCCAGGCCCAAGTCCTCTGTACAGGCTCTAGTGTCAAGCTCCTATCAAAATGGGTCCCACAACCAAAACCTAGAAAGATGAAGTCAACACACAAGCAATAGTTTCTTTTTACACTTCATCCTGTTCCTTACAGCTCTGGGAGCTCTAACTATAGAGAATCAACCCAACAACATTACTATTAAAAATAATCATACTGTTTGCAACCCAAGTGTCTATCAATGAGTGAATGAATAAAATGTGGTATATACACACAAAGAAATAGCATCTAGCTATTTCTTTAAAAGGAATAAAATTTTGACAACACAGATGAACCTTAAAGATATTATGCTAAATGAAATGAGCCAGTCACAAAAGTATAAACATTGTATGATTCCACTTATACGAAGTGTGTAGTCAAATTCAGAGACAAAAAAACAGAATTTTGGTTGCCAGGGGCTGGGGGAAGGGGTGGAAATGGGGAGTTATTGTTTAATGGGTATGGAATTTAAGTTTAGGAAGATAAAGTTCTGAGTATGGACAGTCATAATGGTTGCATGACAGTGTGAGTGTACTTAATGCCCCTGAATTGTACACTTAAAATGGTAAAAGTGGTAAATTTTATGTTATGTATATTTTAACATAATAAAAAAGTCATATTATATATGACTCTTAATAATAAAAAGAAGCTACAGTTATATACCTAAGTGCCAAGCAATATGCTTAACATATATTAATTCATTTAATCTTTATAAAAATCCTCCAAGATAGTTATTAATACCAACATTTTGCAAATGAGGCCTTAGAAAAAGCACACACAGCTTAGAAAGGTTAAGTGACTGTCCAAGGTCACAGCCAGTAAGTATCAGAACCAGGATTCCATTGCCTACACACTTACCACTGTAAAATGCTTTCCATCATCAGGAGAAATTTATCTGATAATATAAAATAGCCACAAACTGCAAAAACCCCGGAGCAAGGAAAAAGGGCACCTGGTCGGCAGCAGAGATAAAAGGAAGAATTTACAATGACGCACCGAATAAGGACATTTCCATCAACGATGGATGGCATACGACATATACAATGGTGGTCCCATAAGATTATAATGGAGCAGAAAAATTCCTGTTGCCTAGTGATGTCATAGCCTTTGTAACATTGTAGCACAACACATTACTCACATATATAAAAATATAGCACATATAATTAAGTACAGTACATTAATATTTGGTAACAATAATAAACGACTATGTTACAGGTTTATGTATTTACTATCCTATACTTTTCATCATTATTTGAGTGTACTCTTTCTACTTATAAAAAAAGAAGTTTGTTGTAAAACAGTATGCCTAAAAACAAACCAGTAAGCCATATTATGCCAGTAGCAGCCTCATGCATCTCATGTTTATTGCCTCTCTTGATTGCATCACTTTCTCTTGTGTTTGATTTAATCTCACGATGTTTCGTACAGCAACATGCTGTACAGGCTTGCAGCCTAGGACAACAGGCTATACCATATAGCCTAGGTGTGTAGTAGGCTGTATCATCTAAGTTTGTGTTAAGCATCCCCCATGATGTCCGCACAATGAGGAAATCTCCTAATGACACATTTCTCAGAACCTATCTCCATTGTTGAGTGGGGCATGGTACTGTTGAAAGTTAGGTACATATTCACTGATTCCACTTATACAGCTGTTCTTCCTCTGTTGATCTGTAAGAACTTTAAATACACCGTGTAAAAACTAGCCACGTAAAACCCCAACAAATCTAGGAAACACCATTTGTGTTAACCACAAAACCCAAAAATGACATTTCTCATAATCTACCAAGCAATGCCCTATGTTGTAAGAACTTCTCCAAGGTCAACAAAGAAAATCTAAGAGTGTGTTGCAAAATTAAACCCCAGCTCCCCAAACACTAAGCAGAGCTCCACTAGAAACAAAGGAGATCACAATGACTTCCTCTCCACTCTTCCCTTCTCTAGTCCTCAGCTCTCACTCCAGATGGATCAAGAACAGGCTAGTCTAGATGGTCAGCTCTTGGTTAGAAAAACAGAAGCTGCTGTTTGGGTCCACAGGTGGAGCTGCTTCTTAATAACTGGCTGCCATCTCCTCCTCCCCCAATCCCACACACACCCCCAGTGAGGAAGCTGCAGTGTCTGCTTGGGAAGACAGGGGACAGGAAATCTGGATAGCTAGATTCCAGTCCCAGAATGTGTCATTCAGTCAGGGCTCAGCGGGGCATCCTATCAGGTTCCATTCCAAGGGTGGTGTCATTTCCACCAGGAACTAACAGTTGCTCCCCACTTTCAGATTTAGGCACTAAAAGAATTGATCAGAGGATGTGTAAGAATGGAATCCACAGCATGTAGGTCTCCATAAGCGACCAAGCTTTTCTGACTAAAGAGAAAGGGGCTTTACCACCACAGGTCAGGTAGGAAAGAGATTCAAAGCGATCCCTTTAGGTTCTGTGTCTCTCCCAGGGGAAGGAGGAAGCCTGGGTTCATGTATATGCTTTGAATTCCTCAAATGAAAGCCATTCTGCTGAAAACAAAAGCAGCCTCCATCCCACCCCCACGTCCCAACTGATTTATAGTCAGCAAGTGTCTCCTGGTACTAAGAAAATATGCTATCAAACAGGAAATGAAAAAATATCCATTTCTTCCAGAAGGAAGGGTGAGGGAACACATCCCTCAGACACAGGAAATCAGCTGATGAGGATCCAAGCCAAGCTCAGGGAAATGACTGTTCCCTTCTCAAGGCAAGGGGGTTTTGCAAAGCCTAGTTCCTATCAGGCTTCAGTTACTCCTTACGTAAGAATTTCCAAGCTTAGGCCATCTTGTTATAGATATTTACTAGTTAAAAGGGGGAAATGAAGACACCTCATGCCCTAAAGCCAACCAAAAGCACATCTTCACAAACGTCCTACTTTTTGCTCATGGGCTAAAGGAAAAGAGCCAAACAGTAATGTTTGCACAATACTTAGAGAAACCTCAAGAGACATTTGCCAACAGCTGCAGGTGATCCAAATATTTAAAGTCTACATCAACCCAATCTGAGATTGTGGCTTGGTGTGGGATATAAACCAGAGAAGAGGCTGAGACTTTCTTATTTGCCAACAGTAATCTTCACATTAACAGCTTTATATTTCTATAGTGCCTGGCTAGCAGGGGCTCAAATTTTCTTTCCCCATCCCCAATCTAATTCTGAGCCCTCTGAATTTGCAGAATCCCTCCATTTGATAGAGATAGGCAGGTATCTTCGGTCTCTGCTACAAAAAGGTCACAGTGACTTGTACAAGGTTATTAGCTAGTCAGATGAAACTAACACAACTTCTAAATGCTTTCCCATGTAAAGGAAGACTGCGAAACAACTATTTCTCAAGAAATTCTTAAGCAATAAAAATTTGTGTCCTATCTACAAAAATTCCTTTCTTTATCTATCTCCCTTATCCATCTCCACTTTATACTAATATCTCCAAACTCGATATGCCAAATATGTATCTGCCTGTAGTCAATGCATTTAAAGCCTCCCTCCACTGTTCAACTCAACATATACTTATAAAGACTTCAAGTTGGGTACTGTGTTAAATATCAGAGACACAAAGATGAATGAGATGCTATCCCAGCTCTCAAGATGCTCAGTCTTATGGAGGACAGAAAGACACACAAATAACTATTATTCAGAGGGATCAATAACATCAAAAAGGAAAAAAATATGTTTAGAATTCTTTACTTCTCAAGCCATAGCACCTAGGGAGGCTTGGTTTGCCCAGTAAAAAGAACCTTTCTCTCAAAGAACCTCTGAAAATATTTTTACTTTCTTTATTTCCAACTTAACATCTCCAAACGATGCTGCCCAAAATGCCAAGACTGTATACTGGTACAACATGTAAAAACAAGAACGTCACCATCATAGAAGAGAACTCTTGAGTCAGCTCTCAGAGGAAGCTCTGCAGAACCGCACCCAGGAAACAACCTGAACAATGAGGTGAGTGTACTCACTTCTCCCCCTGTCCACCCCTCCCAAAGCCAGAGAATGGGACAAGTAGGAAGACTTATCTGAAGGAGGAGAAAGAAGTAGACACCAAAACCCACATCATCCCCATGGACCAAAACCCTCTCACCAAGACAGTCTCAGTAACATCATAATGTTTAATGATCTACTAAAAGTCATTTAATATTGTTAGTCCCTCCAGACTAGTCTGCAGCGAAATCATTCCACAAAAAGTAGAGAGGCATCTGGCTTAAAACAATGTTATTTTTAAAAGGGTGTTTTCAAAAACAAAAGCCCAATCATTACAAATGTATTAAAGTCTTACTATATTTATACTCTGTTCAAAGCACCATTAATTCTCATCTTCTGATAATGAGATATCCACTAATAGAGAAAAAAATCAAGTCCAAGAGTGATCTTTTCGCCTTCAGGGCAGCTACCAACCCCCTACACAAGACTTTCTCTGGGTCCATATTACTCAGAGCAAAAGAATGAAGAATGCAGTGAGGTCTTTCTATCAACAAAAGACTAGATCCTCATATTGGGAGGCCCCAAGACCCCTAAAAAAAGCAATTGAAACATTCTGCCCTGTAAGCCACAGAAGACTTAAAACTATCACACTCCATTTCCTTTTCTCTACCTTCCTACCATCTGGAGAGGGCAGAGTGGAGGATAGAAAGAGATTACATTTGATGTCTTCCTATAGCAACCCTTACTAGCAAATACAAGGAGATCCTGGCAACCCGAAACATTTAGGGCTAACAAGACAAATGAGAGAAAGGAATATCTCCATCCTTTGCCTCACTGTGACTATTCTGCATGTCTTTTGGATTTCCTAATTCTGAACCAAACCCTTTCTCCAGACTCACCCTAATGAGAAAGCAAGTAGCTGGGTGGTACAGTTTTATTGCAAAGAAAATAAATGGCAATTAATAACTGGTTTGCACCAGAGAAGCTGGTTTGACTAATCAGCCTACTGGTTCGAAGAAGCTTCTCTCTGCATTACACCATCCTTTTATTTATGTTTTTAATAAAGCCATATCCCCATTTCTAATGATGTATTCTCCCTTCCTTCCCCTTGTCAGCCCTCCTCCTACACCTTTCTTTTCCCCGGTGTGGAATCTGAATCCCATTCATTAGAGGAAGAAACATAACCTGTTACACAAGTATTTCATCGGCTGACACTCCTCTCAATGACACACACCACATTATGACAAGCAGCCAAGATGACGTCATCAGTTGAGTGTTCCCTCAGACTTCCCGCTCTGAGCACCTAATCTTTAAAAGGGTATAAAGAACTAAGAAAATCAATCACATCAATATTTGGTGAATACTTGCTAAATGAAGGGCACTGTGCTAGGCAAAATGAGGAATAGAAAGAAGACTAAATCATTATCTGTGAGCACCAGAAGCATAATCTAATTGGGCAAATATATGGGAAGTTAAAAAACAAATTATAAAATACAGCATTACATGGTCAACTGGCTATGAATAAAATACAGCATTATATGGTCAACTGACTATGAGTGACAGAAGTTAATGCTATGAGTTCAGGATAAGAATAAATTGTCACAGGATTAGTATGGTTTGAAAAGGATCAATAGGAAAGGGAGAACTTGAGCTGAGCTCCGAAGACCAATAGGATTTCCCTAGGAGAGGTGGGGAAAGATCTTACAGGAAAGGGGATGGCTCTAGCAAAACTACAAATCCTAAGCACCAAACAAAGGCTCGAAAGTAAGCTAGATGTTCAGCAACAAAAATAAATAAGAGGCAAATATAAATTAAGAGAATTTGTCACCAGGAGGCTATCCTATAGAATACTGGTAAAGAGTTTTTCAGGCAGAAAAAAAAATGATCCCAAATGTAAGACTGGACATTCTGGGAGGAAGGAAAAGCAACGTTAAAAAAAGGTAAATATCTGATAAATCTAAATGTATACTGTCACATAAAACAATCATAATTGGGTTTTTATTTACTTAATAAACAATGAAAATATACTAAAACATTTGCATTAAAAGTAAGTGGTATGAGAAAATAAATAACACATGCATAGAATATTAAAGCAGAGAGAAGAAAGTGGATAATTCATCCACTTAAAAGAGCTCAAAAAGTCATCATTAAGGACATAACATTTGGAGTGCATCTGCAAGGATACATTTCTCAATAGAGTAGATTTAGGAGGACTTTTCAGACAGAGAAAGAAATGTGAGGACAAGAAACAATTTGGAGTGTGAGTAAACTGCCAGCAGAGAGGCCTAAATACAGCAAAGGATTATAGGGGTATCAGGCAAGAAATGCAGCAAGGAGCCAGGGTGTAGAGGGCCATGTCTTCTAAGAAATTTCCCTTATGCTACACTGGCACATAATCTACAGTCTATCTCTCTCACATGGCCCTTCACAATACAAGACTGCTTTTCACAGGGCATGTAGGTGAAGGTCACCTTCAGAAAAAATAAATAAGAGGTCAGAATGTGAGACAAGAGGAGACATGATGACATGAAGGAGTAAAGGAGAGAGAAGGGCAGTTCCAAAGTATGTCTGGCAAGAAAAAAGCTAGAATACACACTGAACCTTTACTACTGGTTACCCTGACAAGTGGGACTAGGTGGAGAGACGAGGAAAGAGAACTTTTACTTTTTTTGGTATTGCTTAAATTTATTATAATGAGCATGTGTAATTTGGTAGTAATAATAAAGAGAGCCAGATAAATATAGTAGGCCTGTGTTTTTCCTCTTCAGTTCTAAAACAGTTTTTGTTTTAAAGAAACTCCCAATGTCCCACACCTGATGAGGGCCCCTTGGCAAGACTTAAACCACTAAGTAAAAAGTGCCAACTGAAGTCACACTCCCTTTCCCACTCAAACAATAAGAACTTACAAGAATGCAAGTAAAGGTCATTTCCCTGACCCCTTAAGTCGGCATGATTCCAGAACTAGGAGTTTTTAGAGAAAAAAAGGAGACTCGGCCAGACAGTTCTATTCAAGTAAATGAAGGGAAAGTATAATACCGTGGTTAAGAGCTGGATTTCTGTTGTCCCACAGAGCTAGATTTGAATGCCTGCTCTACCACTTACTAGGTGTGACCTTGGGCAAGTTATTTCACTGGCTGAGCCTCACTGTTCTCCTCTGTGAAATAGTAAGATCGACTTACGGGGTTTTTAATAAGAATTAAATAGGCTAGTATATAACATAAAGTGCTGACACAGTCCCTGGCGCATAGTAAAAACTCAACTAATGGGAGCTATTATTATTACTATTATTTTTATTAATCTATTCAGCCCATAAAAGGGAGACATCTCCCATCAAGCTACAAATCAGGTTCATCTCAGCTCTCTTCCCTAAATGCTGCCAAAACCTAAGTGCAGAATTAGCAGGACAGGGGGTGAACCTGGGTTCTTTCTGCATCCCAACCAAGAGAATCTTAGTAAAAAATAAAAAGTCTTCAGAGACCAGCAAAAGTTAATTTCAAATATGCTCTTCTCTCCAAGTTAGAACGTAGCTAAACCTTCTGTTACAGGTTGAATTGTGTCTCTAACAAGATGCTGAAATCCTAACCCACAGTACCTGTGATGTGACTTTATTTGGAAATAGTCTTTACAAATGATCAAGTGAAGATGAAGTCATTAGCGTGGAACCTAACCCAATATAAGACTGGTGTTCTTTTAAAAAGAAGAAATTAGGACAAAGAGCAAGACACATACAAGTGATTTATAGCCACAGAGAGAGAACACCATCTCCACGCAAACAAACTCCTGAGGCTACCAGAAGCTAGGAAAGAAGCCTAGATTTTCCTTTAGAGCTTTCAGGAGGAACCAACCCTACTGCACCCTGATTTCAGACTTCTAGCCTCCAGAACTATAAGACATAAATTTCTGTTGTGTGAGCCACCCAGTTTGTGATACTTTGTTATGGCATCCACAGAAAACTAATACACCATCTTTTTTTTTAATTTGCATTTATAACATTATAAATTATGTATTTTCAAAAGGAATTTTAATTTAAAATCAAAAGGTGAGTTATTGAAAAATGATAGGACCTGGTTATACGCACACTTCTTTCTGTACTAATTCTCATCTCCCAACAATCAGAGTACCATCATGGAAAAAAGTCATTAGGACAAGAGAAATTCTTACTCCTTTTGAATCTAGTATATCTGCTTCCGTAACCATCACTGGATGAACACAAAGCAGGAAAAAAGAGAGAACTCATGGATACTGAGTATCCACTGTGTGCCTCACATGTTAGGTGCTAATAATACACATTATCTTACTCAAACTTCACAACAGCCCTGCAAGGTATGAACTATTCTCCCCTTTATTAATGAGGAAATCGATGTTTGGAAAGGTTAAGTAAGTTGCCCTACATGAGATAGCCAGGATCCAAACCTCTTGTTCTCAACTACACCAACTTCCTGGAATAAGTACTTTTTAACCAATTCCCTAGATATGATTTCCCACCAAACTTTTTATTTCAATCATTATGTGTTGAATGACTCAGTGAAGAGACCTTAATAATCTTGTCTAATTCCTCCCAGTTTTACAGTAAGAAAACTGGCCCAAAGAAATTAAGTAAATCAATGTCACAAGTTAGTGGAAGAATCAGGTATCCAACTCAAGTCTCCTGATTTCATTAGACCAAATAAGTTTGAGGACAATAGCAAAATATAAAAGGGCATGGATATTAGAATCAGAATGCTCGATCCAAATCTTGGCTCTGCCATTTACTGGCTGTGTGATCTTTGGCAAGTCTCTTAACTTCTCTGTTCTGTTTCCTCATCATCTGAAAATCGAGATGCCTTTCTCACACGGTTACTCTAAGTATTAAATGAATTACTATATACATAAAATACTTAAAATAGTGCCTGGCACACTTATTTGTTCATTGCTGCTGGTACTATTAATAATGCTAAGCAAACACCAGAGTATATATATATATATATACACACACACATTGACTACAGTTTTATAAAATTGCAGACAAATGCACTCACTGAGCAATGAAGAGAAAGAGAGAGAGAAAAAAAGAGGCTGTTTATTCCTGTAAATTTGCTTAATTATTATTAATAACATTTGAGTATTTAATCTGTGCCAGGCTCAGTATTTGGTGCATTCCGACATTACTAAATCTTATTAAATCTAAGACACTATCAATTGCAAAATGCGCCAATATTTCATTTACTCTCCCCAACAGCCCTATTAGATAGAGTTTCCCTATTCTGTGGATAAGAAAATGAGGTACAGAGAGGTTAAGTAATTTATTCAAGGTCACACAGCTAGTAAATGGCCAAACTAAGTTTCAATTCTAGGTCTGTCAGACTCCAAAGTTCCTTGCACTAAACCACTTAATCACCAACTCAGTGTTTCTCAAATTTACTGTGCACAGAATCACCTGGGAATCTTGCTAAAATGAAAACTGAGCAGGTCTAGGGTGGAGCCTGACGTTCTGCATTTCTAATAAGGTCCTAGGTGATGCAGATGCTGCTGGTCCTGGGATCATCACCCCATGCCTGACTATTGTGCTTTCCATTACAACTGCTCCCCATCCTGGGTCTCCATTCCCCTCTCAGCAATCAGCTAATGTAAAGGGCCTTAATTCCCAAAAGACAGAAAAAACCTCCTAATTAAGCCTTTGTTTCTCTGCCACTTTCACTATTCCTCTCCCCTCCTGGGCCACCTCAGCTCAGTCCATACTCTCTAAGGTAGGCTACATGAAGCTACCTGAGAGGAAGCTAACAGGGAGTCCAAAATGAATGGCTGTGGTACTAAGGGAACCTCTTAGTGAAAATAATGTTAACCTGATGCTTACATGATTTGGGGTGACAAGGAGCCAATTCTGAATGGCGAGTGAATGCTTCTAGAGTAAACTGGAAACTAAGGGTTATTTACTCCCATCATTTTTCCAAAGATAATAGGTGTGACCTTTCCCTACCCCCACTCTGAGCTCTGGTCTCTGAGCAACACAGGTAATTATGGATCTGCCTACTTACTACAGAAAGAGCTAGTTTCAATTGGGTTCAGTCTTCCCCTGCTCTACCTGTCCTACATTTTAGACTTCATCTTTGTGCCTAAGAGCACTACCAAACACACTCGGAAGTGACTGCACTGCACAAGAGTGTAACATAATCACCTTTCTAGAGTTGTCCTGGATGCCCAGATTAAAAATGAAGTCTGCAATTCATTTATATGTGATATAACTGAGTAGAGGTATATAGCACTACCCACAGCATAGGATTGTTCAACTCAAGAGCCCTTACAGACTCCTATTATTACCAGAGCACCAGTGCTCCATGGAATTGTCCATAAACAATTTCTGCAATTCTACTTGAGCAGCAGTTCCAATCAGACCATTTTCAAGAGTAGTCTGACTTGAAAATCTTAAAGCAACTCAGACTACAAATTCAAAAATTATATTGTACTTAAGGTAAGAGAGCCTACTGCCAAGTGGAGTTAATCAGGCTTGGGCTCAAAACCCAGTTCAGTCACTTGCTAGCTGTTTGACACTCAAGGAAGTTATCTGGGTTCCGTAGGCCTGTTTCCTCATTTGTAAAATCTACTAATGTGATTGGACTGTCACAGAATGTCATCTGTGGTAACTAAATAAGAGAAAGCACCTGGCATTTAGTAAAGGCATCAATATGTATTAGTTTCCTCTCTTTTCCTCCCCCATCCATGCTCATAAAAATATACAATTAAGCCCACAATGCACATCAGTATCAAATTACATAAAGGAAATGTGATTAAGTGTGGTTTCATTTAAAAAACACCACTCATCTGGTGAGGTGATCTGGCTTTAACACTAACTAGTTATATGACCTTGAGCAAGTTATTGAACTTTGCATGTCTCATTATGAGGAACAAAAGTGAGCTGAACTGATCATTTCTAGTTCATTCATTCAACAAATATTTACTGGGAACCTACTGTATACTAGACACTCTTCTCGTTGCTAGGGATATAAGAGTTAATAGATAAAAATCTCACTCTCAAGGAGTTTCCATTTTAGTAAGGAGGAAGAATCAGATAATAAACTTAGTAAAATACATTAAATAACAACAAGGAGTTCCAGGAGTAAGGTGAAGTAGAATTATAACATTCCAAAAGGAAAAATGAGTTGGAGAAATAGAGGTTAGGGGCTTATATAGTTCTAAAATTCCATTAGATGGAAATTAGAAGATCATATTAGCGGATTTTATTATATTCTGCACATTATAATTCTCCATTTGATTGTAACACTGGCCTTCAGCTCCTGGAAAGGATAGATTATACATTTAGTATATGCAAAGCATTCAGCACAGAAGTGTCTCATACTAAATCCTAGCCATATACTCAGATCAGAAAGCCAGAGATCTAAAAGGGTCCTCAGAACATCTGGTTCAGTTTTCTGTCTTTGGCAAATGAATTAAACTAACTATCCATGAGAGTGCTCTATTTTCTTCTTGAAAATCTTAAGAGTAAAAATGGCATACCATCCTAACTATCTAATGTTATTACCCTGAAGCTCACTGGAATTTCTCCTATTATTATTTTAAGCTGTATCCTCTTATTATTTGAGATTGATTTCATGCAGTGAACAACATTTATAACAAATCTATGTGCACACCTTCATTCAGCAAACATCTCTCTAGTGCCTTTATATGTCAAGCACTGTGCTAAGGCTAGGAAACGAAGTGTGGAGAGGAGATACCATATAAACAACCAAACCATAATCCTCTGTGATATGATGTACATATCAGAAAAATAAACAACTTAGGTACCAGGGAGGAAAGACATTCACCATATAGAAAGAGAGGGTAAGGCAAGGCTTCCGAATAATAATGTCTGAACTGTGTTGAAGGGTAAACTGGAATTTGCCGGCAGGTGAGGTTAATAAGTAAAAGAGGAATTCCAGACAGAGAAAACAATATGGGCACATAGAGATATTCTCTAGCCTGGCATACTAAGGAAGCTAAACATAAATTCATCCTGACAAAATGAAAAATGCAAGGAAAATGAGGTTACAGAAGTGGGCAGGGATTAGACCATCACAGACTTTGTTGCATGCTTGGTCTTTATTGTCTAAGCAATGGAAACCACTGAGGGTTTTCAAGCAGCATACATATTCACAACTCAGAAAATGAGATGTAACCAAGAGGAGGAGGAGGAGGAGGAAGAGGAGGAAGGGGAAGAGGAGGAGGAGGAGAAAAAGAATGCAGGGACAACATATGTAGGCACAGGGAATCAGGTAATGACAGCAACAAACATTTTCTGCCTTTATTATCCCCTTGATATTGCCCACATATCTATCTTTATTACAACCTGTGCTACTGCCTCCACTGCCTCACCCCTTCCTAGGAGCTATCAAAGGATGATCAGATAGGAGGCCTGAGAACTGGGAATCTAATTCTCCCTCTATCTTTCTCTCCTCAAGGGAGGGTGGAGGGAAATTCCAGCCCCTGACAGATCCCCATTCTTCCTAATAAAGGCAGTATCTCATGAATACTGTTATTGTATGAATTAATAATAATAAAAACAATGAACCTGTCCTACAAGAGAGGTGAAGACCTCAAAGCATCCCAAATACACTAGTCTGGTCTCTGTTTTCCATCTGTGAAACTAACAGAACGTGAAGTGGGTCCAACTTTCTTTCCCACCTATAGGTACCCCAGACCAGGCCAGATCAGCTTCTTTCTAACCCACCACTGACTCAATGGCTCATTTGCGGCATTTGTGAGCACACTAGTGTCTGCATAGGTCTGGGATGAATTTCCTCATGTTACAAAGACAATTGTACCAGAAGACCCAAGTCTTCCAGGTGTTCTAGCCACAGGTCACTGGAGAGTGAGTAACCCTGGTAGGAGCCTGTCCTGACTGTATGGAAAGAGAACATGGCAGTACAGTCCTGCATGACTGGAAAGGACATTAGAGAGAAACTGCCTGGCACCAAAGTACTACTGATGGCAGCTCCTGTGCCATCCTAGTTGGAACAAAGATGATCTTGTCTCTGTCAATCCCCTCTCCCTCTAGAGTAGGACTATCTCATTTTCAGGATATCTTCAACTGTGAAAATGATAGCTAAATGAGTGGTCATCCATTATTTGTTCAACTGCTTATACATTCTTCATTGTTTTTGTCATTTGTAATGTCTATTGTATACTGTAAACTCCTAGAGGGCAGACAAAGGGTTTATGAACTCTATTCAAGGTTAGACACTACACTACATGCAAAGAGACTCTAAATAGAGGCATTTTTGCTGATGGTGGTAATGACAAGGATAGTAGAGGGAGTCCATACATGTTGTGGCATCCCCTGGAATAGACCATCCACTGCAATATGTGATATCAGAGGCAAAGGGACACACCAGTACACACACACACACACTCTTCTTGTAGGACATAGAAAGAAACTGTACCAGATAAGCCAAGCCAGAGACAGAGACAAGATCAAAGATTCTCTAAATTAGTGGAGACACACCTTCCACTCCCTAGAGTGACTCATGTCAAGTTTATCCGAAAGAGTCCAACATTACAAAACAAGGAGCAGAAAACAAGCCACAGTGTGGGGAATATGCCAGTTAAGGACCAAAAATTGCAGAGTATACCAAAAGGAGTAAGAACTAAGTCAGTTCTGAACTGGACCTAATACATTAAGAAATATCCTCTACACTAGACTAAGGGTGAAAAAAAAAAAAGCAAGTAGAAGACAAAGGAAAGGGTAACTAAAACTCTTTTTAGATATAAAGGTCAGATAAACTCTGAAGGACACTATCATGATCTGAGAGGTAGTGATTATATTGAACCTGTTAAGGTTATGGCAGGGAGCGTTCTGAGTCATGAGAACAAATACATCACGTTAGTTTGCTGTCCGCCTGCCAAAATAAATGAGGAGGAGGCTTCATCTTCCACAAGAGCCACTCTCTCTAGTCTTGCCAAGAACCCGGGTCTTCACAAGCCTGGTCTAATAAGAAAAGGGAATACTAATTTCACAGTCTTCATGGAAAACACAAATGTTTCTAAGCTCAACTACCCTGGGGAGAGTAAATGAAGCTAGCCTGTGAGATTCACGCAGAAGCTAAGCCTGAAGTTCACTCTCAAACCAATGAATCTTGAACTCTCCATATCAGATAGCGAGCTGAGGATTAAAGATCACAGGTGAGAAAAGCCTCTTCTACATCGAGTCAAGATACCCCTGACCACAAAAGTCAGATTAAGTCAACAAATAGATAAGAATCAATTTCTGCCTTGCACTTTACTAAATGCTATAAAGGGATGCAAAAATTACATAAATGGTTCCTGCTCTGAAGGAGCTTACAATTTTGCTGGGGTGACAAAAACAAGCCAGCCAAAGAACAATCAAGCAGATGTTACACTTTTTACAAGGACTCCTTATTCTTCCATCAAAACTTATGCTGGAAAACTCTGATCCTGGATCAATTCACCTGTCTGCTTTCTCAGTATCTACAACCAGGTTGTTGAGTGCTTCTGGTGCTAGAGGGAAAAGAGAATGCATGCACTTCCATATGCACACACGTAAGCACACACACAAACACATGGCCCCTACTCTTAGCAAATAACTTCATCCCCTACTTCACAGAGAGAATAAGAGCCATAAGGGGAAATCACTCAAGTTCCTACACCTCAATCAACCAGCTTAACCAACTGCATTCTTGCCTTCCTCTGTCTTTCTCATCAGACACATTTTTCTTTTGATTCTGAATCCCATGTTCCCATTAATTATTGTCCCCCTTAAATTTTATTATATCTCCCCTTCTCTACTGATTCTTTCCAAACAGCACATAAACAGGCTTAAGTCTCTCCTATATTACAATAAACAAACAAAACTCCCTCCACCCTACATCCCCCTCTATATAATGCCTTCCTCCTCTCTGTTGCTTCAAAGTCCAGGCTTCAAAACTGACTCCACTTCTGCACTTCTCATTTACTTCCAAACCCACAGCATTCTGGATGCACTTCCCACAGGTCCACTGAAAATGCTCCACATAAAGGTGACCTTTATGTTAGAGTCCAAAGTCCTTATCTTGATTGACCTCTGCAATAATCTGACACTGTGGTATAATCTCCTTGAACTCCCTTTAGATGGACATCTCCTTCAGGGGCTACTCTTCCTCTGCTCTCAAAACCACTCTCTCCTTAGAGTTCCCCTAAGATTTTGTTTCAAACCTCTTCACACTGTACACACACCCTTAAGCAATCCTCTTGTTCACAGTCCTGTGGTTTTGATTTGATAAGCTGATGGCTGCCTCAACTATAGCTCTCTGAGCTCCACATTCTATACAACCACCTACCTGCTAGACACCTCTATAGAGCATCCCACAGAAACCTCAACCCCAAAGCAACTGAAACTGAATGGAGTATCTTCCCCTGCACCAGCACTGCTACCACATCCCGCAAATAACCTTCCTTCTCTTATATTCCCTATTTTAGTTAATGACAGCACTCACCCACACAGAAACCCAAGCCAGAAACCTGCAAGTCATCCTAGGTTCTTCACTCTCCCCTAATACACCACATTCAATTAGTCAGCAAAACATTAGAATTTTACTCCTTAAAATCTCTTGATTTGCCAAACTTTATACAGCATGACACAGTCAGTTAACTTTTCCCACCTCATCTCATTTCTCCTTCCCTCACATCCTACAGTCCAACCTTACCAATACCCCATATTCCCTTTCCTCAACCTCTCTCATCCCCTTACTTTCATTCACACTGTCCAGAATGTCCTTCACCTGAACTGTCTGCCCAGAGTCCCAAATCCTTTAGGTGACAGCTCGGTCATTTCCTCTTGGATGCCTCTCCTGACCCTTTCTCACCCTGGCTGTAGTGGGTACTCTTTACTCCCAAAGCACCAGCATTTACCTATATGATAGCACTCCCTACACTAGTGGTAATTGTCGGTTTACCAGTATGTTTCCCTCATTAAATTGTTAGATGTACAGATGCAAGGGCATCTTAATTTCCTCAGCCCTTTGCCTACTGCCTGGTTCAGAAGAGACATTTAATAAATGTTTATTCATTACATGAATGAAGGATCCTTCATACAAGCCCCCTGACATCCTGGGAGATTAGCAGTTCAAGATATAACTGAAAAATTTAGAGCAGATTTAAGAGGATTTCATATGCAATTCTTGGCAGGTATTCCTAGAAGCATATAATGACGTTTGTCCAGAGTGGCTAGAATAGGTATTCTAGGGCACACAGCATTGTTAATTTAAATGAGAAGAACTCAGAAACACAACCTTGAGTCATAGGTTCAAATACACAGCCCTATCTAACAAGTTCAAAATGAAGAAAATCTTTAAAAGAAGGTTTTAATACAAGAAAAAAAGACTTCCCGGAAAACCCATGAGGAATAGTTAATTTTTTAAGACAAATATACTAGGAAAGAGTTAACAATGTTGTTATCTAAATTTAAGTCCCTATACCTACCCAAAATGTCTTTCAGATACACCCTTCTTCTCTTTACCAACTATCTCTTAATCTAAACTCATGACTCAATTACAACAGTGGCCTCTTAAAGTAGATCTCTACTTTCATCCATCATTTATATAGCCACTACATTAATCCCATCCACTGTATAAAACTGAGTTTCCTCATACTGACATTCTGGATCTTCTCCCTCTTTACCTCTAATCTTAATATCATTCTCTCAACACTTCTAAGTGGCCACCCAACTCTTCACTAACGTTACCTTTCCCCAACACAGTATCTGCTTATAGGTACTAATAGAATGCAGTCTACAAAGTGAGCTTATTTTCATTGCTGTTGACTGACTAAAAAAGCGACCACCCCCCAAAAAAATTCCTTCTTATCTATCTCAATCCAATATTATCCTGCGGGTTGAAAACCATCTAAACTTCAATAGACACTTCAAGCAAGTTTATTCTTTTCATCAACACAAAGGAATTGTGTTTACCTTTTCTGAACGAAAATCATGACAGAAATTCGCTGTGGTAGGAGGAAATTCAGCAGTACAACTGACAAAGTGCTTGCCCAAAGAAAGATGTTGAGTGACCAATTAACTTGTCCTAAGCGACCACCCAAATCATCCCTGATGACTGGCATGGCACATCCTTGATGACTGACACATGGTCTTGCAGAAGAAAGCAATTTTCAACAGAAAAAGAAAAATAAATGTTTGTGCTTAATGAGAGCAGACTTACACTATAACACAAATTTATGGAGCCACAGCTATCAGATCTTAAGCTGGCCCAAAGGGCGTATCCTTGAGAACTCCATTCTGTTCAGGCAGGCACATCTATCTATATTGGTCTGCCTGTCTCTCCACCCTCTCCCTACATACACCCTCTCACACAAGCACAACTAAGGAAGGCCTATTATCTAAAGCTCTATATACTATCTTGTTTTTTTTACAATTTTCTACATGAAATACATACTTTTATAATATGAAAAGGAAATTATTTTAAAATATAATTTGAAAGTGCTGATTGGCCCTTTTCCTGAAGGAAATTAATTCCCTGTCAATCAACCACATATGAAAAAAAAAAAAAAAAAAAAAAAGCCCCTACATTATAAGCACATAAAACCTCAGGGAAATGATTCTAACAGATGTGAGGCAATACAAGAATACAAAACAGTATACAGTTAAGAGACTAACTGTGAGGTAGACATAAGAAATATGATAGAGTAATGAGCAATGGGAAAAAGTTGCATGGTGGACACAAGTCTAATGTTTAGCTTTAATATAAAAAAGAAGTAAGATCTGAATAATTAGAAAGAAAGGGAGAGAGCATTCAAGGAAGAGAGACTACAATGGCACAGAGGCAGGTATGAGGACCTAGGGGGAAGGATTACTACTGAGACCTGCCCAGAGGGAGCAGAGAGAGTTGTGTTGGGCATTAACAGTTGACATAATCAGGTATGCAGAGCAAGTCAAATTATGAAAGGACGTGAAGCCGGAGACAAAGAATAAGAGATTCATTGTAATTTATTCCAGGAACTGGGAAGTTCTGGAAGGAAAAATAATATTTTATTAGAAGTAACAAAAAAGTTGGAATAAACATTCTTAGATACTACAAGCCAAGTCAACAGGCCTGAAAGGCTTCTCCAGGTCAAGAAATTAGTAAATGCCCCTGGTAGAAGCAAGAAAACAGACTTAAACTCCAATTAAAAACATGAAGAGCAAAAGCAGGAGCTTTAGCACACCACACAAGCTAGTCACAACATGGCTCAACATATAATTACCAGAAACTGAAATGGCCAACCGTGTTTAATAAAAGGAGTAAAGCCTGGGTGTTTACAAGACCACTGAGAAAACACTACAAATTCATTTTGCAACCCATAATTATTTACTTGTGACTTTTGATCTTAGGATGCTTCTTTTCCCAGATGTGTACTCTAAAGTATTCTTTCTACCATGAGCTCTAAAACCTGAAATTGGCACTTAAAAATACTAGGACAATAAGACGTCAGCTGATGCATTTCCCTGGCCTGTATTATGTCAATTACCAAGCAAGCCCAAGACCAAAGCAGTAACTCCCATAAGTACTGTTAGCACATGCACACATTTTGATTTCAACAGCACAAAGGTGGCCAAAGCTTGTGATTTCCCAGCAGATGGACTTGATTCACTTTCTGAATGAACAGTGTCCATGTCCAGAAGTAGCAATTATTTTATTGTTCTGTCTAGGAGCTATCCACTCCAAGAGTTGTGTTCTAAAATGGAACTTAAAAACTGAGTCTACATTTAACCAAGAGGTTGCATCACAGTATCACTTAGGTAAATAATACCAAATCCTCAGCCTATATTTTCCAACCAGGGTGTTAACAAAACTTTATCACTTTGTACTTCATTGCTTATGATAAGAATTTCAAAGTGATTTATACATCATGAAGCCTCTCCCATAAGGAGAAAAGAAATTCTCCGCAGTTCATAGATTTGTAAATGTAGACCACATAAGGTGCGTGACTTACAGATCAGAGACTAAAAACTAATAATAATAATACTGACAAAACATTTCACAATTATCTCACTTAACCCAAGTCACTGCTCTGATTTTAAAATTTCCTTCTGTGATATACTGTGAAACCATCTTGAAGTCTGGATTCTGGTGCTTGGATAATAATTTAAGTCCCCATGCCTAAATTTACTCAAGTACTTAATACCTTCCTTACAGGATATTATAAAGGTCAAATAAGATAATGAATATAAAACTGCTTTGTAAAATAATAAGTATTATATACATGAAGGTTTTTCTAAACACTAATAGCCTAATCCTTATATACTCATGAATCCCAAGAAGTTAGTATTATCATCTCCATTTTAACAGACGAGAAACCCAAAGTTTAGACATTAAGCAACTTTTCCAAGGTCACTCAGCACAAATAGCAGAACTAGGACTGGAGCACAAAACTAAAAAAATTCAAAGCCTAGACTCTTTCTACTATATCATGCTGCCTTGCTGGTTTTGTACATTAAATAATATGCAGACCCTTTACTCCTCTCTGTGCAATAAGTTGTGTTAAGTTGTTTTCTGTGATATGATGAACAAAATCAGTCCTAACTAGCTTCATATAACCCATGACACCTAGTTAAGAACTCTTTAAGTTTTTAAGTACCAGATCATCCATGTTACCAATGTCGAAATGTGAATGTTCTCTTTTATTTCTAGTCCAGCCTGGAACATAAAGGCTCATTAGTCTTTAGGGCTTTGTGAAAACAAAAAGTCTAATTCCGCCTGAGCCAACTTATGTATTACCTTTTCTGCTGAACCAACCACCATGAACCTAGATTGTGTTTGTTTTTAAGCCTCTTTTCCAAAACCCAGAACTATGCCCATATGTGGCCAGCTTTTTCAATAGACTTTGTTTCTATCCTAGAAGAAGAATCAGGTTCTGGTTCTCCTACTTCTCTAACTGTTCCTTCTGGTTTCCTCTGGTGTTCCTAAGGACCTCAATGTACAGAGAGGGAAACTTTGTGACTGGTCCATATCATCAACTGGATGGAACAGTCCTCAATACAATGCACCTCTCTTTTGTCTTCACGATGACCAAGCAATCATCTGATTACTAGCTTTATAAACACTTTGGTACAGGGAAATGGTGCCCCAGACAGTGATGCTAAGTGTTCCAATCGCTGGACAGGTATATCCTCTATTATAAATTAATAAAATTGGCATACCATTGTTGCTTTTTTAAAAACTTTCAATGATTGACTCCCCCACTGCCCATAGAATAAAGCCATAAAAGAATCTTTACAAGCTGGATTCAGGGTCCTTAACAGTATCATATGCTTCCATCAAAACTCTAGCCTTTTAGTCACACCCAACTACTCACATTCCTCAAAGCCCTCCATTCACTTTCATACCTTCATGCCTTTGCACATGCTATTCATTCACTCAACCTTCTCCCCTCCCCACCCTCCTCCATCTGACCAAATTCCACTCATCCATGAAGGTGCTCTAAAGTGTCACTTCCTTTGTCAAGTCACCCAATGAACCCCAAGGAAAGATACGCATCCCTCTTCTTGCTTCCACAGTACTTTATACATACCTCTATTCTAGCACTTAACATAGTATCATAATTATTTGTTTACATATATCTTTCCTTTGCTAAATGTGAATAACCAAGGGCAGGAACCAGATCTCATTCACAATTCTCACATCTCCAGGGCCTAACACTCTGTTACCTCTAAGATATTTAATAAATATTGGAGCATTGGAAGAATAAAGGACATACCCTGGCTCTTCTGGTAGCTGCCCACTTTGAACTGTTGGGATCCAGAATTATTACCTAATACCTCCTCTTGTTTGCTGGCTAGTCGGTTTCTGAAAGAGCCTCTGGGATCCTTAGGAAATGAGAGAGTTTATGTCCATGCTGAATCATCTAATCCTGCCAAAACTATGCTTACCTCCAATACACAGGGAAATGGTTGCTAGGCACAATTCCGGAAAATCCATGCTTGACGACCATTTCTAATGCAACTTTGATATACTGCTCTATGCCCTTACACTGCAAATGTGTCATTTTCTTTCTCGAACCTTTGCCCCTTGTAGGGGCAGTTTATGTAGCTGAAAACTTTAGATCTCCTTCTGAATACAAAAGTCCTGTTTCATTTGTAGAATGCGGCACTACAAAACAGCAGCAGAGAGAGAGATCCAAGTAATTTGGTGACCAGCCAATGAAAGACTAGAACCCCCCCCAGTCATCAATATTTCCCCAACTCTCCCCAAATCAAATTCCTGGCTTTAACCTCACAAACTACTTCCCCTCATCACTCTACTGATTCCAGCTTAAGCAAAGAGTTCTCCTATTAAGGCAGTAAGGCGGATTTCTAAGTATGGAAAATGCAGGAATTCCATACAACATAGTAACAAAGGCCCAGCACAGATGCTAATCCATCCTGGCTTCCCAGTGAGAATGGTGCAATGGGGAGGGAAGAGAAATTCTTCTGCAGCTACCATAGAGCAGAATGCACAACCTCATACAGCTCAAGTTAATTTACTTGGGCCAACTATTTTTGATTCATTCCCCACCCCTCAAGAAAGAGATTTGTGCCTGGGAAGGATCAAATTCCTATACACCTGATCAAAGTCCTTCAGAGGAAAGCCAAACTGAGTGAGACAGCTAAAGCGACTCAACACAAGAGGCCTCTCCTGGAACAAGCCCTACTTCCCCCTTCTTTCCTAGTTTCATTTGCTAGAATCCAACTTCCTTGCAGCTGGAGGCCACCAGCAATATGATCCAGTGAGGTACTGAGATTTCTTCACCTATTTTTGTTTTAATTCTGCTGATTTTTCAAGCTGCCACAGCCTGAGACAGGCCCAGAGTATACTCCCTCTGAAGAGTGCAGTGTTGCTCAAAAGCCTGGAAATGAAACTTAATAAAACCATTCACTTAGCATTTTTTTCAATGAAGTTCAGCAACACAATCTAACCTCTTTGTGTTTGGAAATGAACCACATTTCTTAAAAGATCACAGGGGGTTGACAGAAAACTTGCTGCAGGCAGGAAAACCTGGATAGCTTACAGGAGCTGATGCAGAAGGGAACAAGTAGAACTCCTAAGCTGGTCCGTGTTAGCATTGCATCCATCTTTCTCTCTTTCCCTCCCCTCTCTCTCTCTGCATTCCCAAGCAGAGCTCCAATGGCACAAGGAAAAAAAAAAAAAAAAAAAAAAGGAGCATTTTACAGCTTCTTCATTAGTTTCCCTTCACTGGGTAGCTGTCGTAAACAAGTATGCTGGACTCAGTCAAAAGGGCTAAGTATCCTTGCCTTCAGATGAAAAGAAACTAAAGGCCCAGTCACAGCTGAATCAAATAGGAGAAAGTGCTGCCTATGTAGTTCCTGGGAAAATCTCCCTGTCTGTGGAAAGCACAACTGCCACACAAAGCAAAATCCCAGAAATGGCTGTTAAAGATCAAAGCTTGGGCCTCCCGAGGCCACGCATCCCTGGCTTCCACTTAAGGGGCAGCTACAGCAGTTAAGGCGATGCTGTCCCCAGACCCTCAAGCCTGTCAAAACTTTCTCGGTCTACACTCCAGATTTAGGTGAGGCATTAACTTGCAGCACTACTTAACAAGAGAGCCTCCAGGGGCCGAAATCCGAGCTCTGAGACAAATCTTTATTTTTGAGAAAAGTAACAGACCCCTGCTTCTGTCAGACTCAAAGTCCCCCCCCACGCCCCAAGGGGGATGAGGGGGAGAGGAGGCCTCGCCACCAAAACTGCACACTCACGACACTAGCCCCAAAGAAACCATGTGGGTTCACGGCCCCAGCTGCCACGCCGGGGACTGATGGGCGACTGAAGGAGACAAAAGGGGGCGAGGGACCCTCTGTGGGCACGCAGATGTCCGAGACTCTGCGAGGAAGACCCGCACAGGAGGCAGAAGGGGTGGCTTCTCTCCCGCCCCACTCCGACTCCCCGGCAACTCCCCACAGCAGGAGGGCTCCACAGCCAGCTCCTGGTCTCGCCTCCTTCCAGCTGGGCCAGATAAGAAGCAAATAATGTAACTAGCGCTGTAGAAAGCGCCGTCTACTGTAGAAGAGGGTTCCAGATCCTCATCCGGATTCTGTAAATAAGCTGGCCCAGAGAAACAGCGCTCGGGGCCAGCCCCAGCGCTGGGGTGGGCGCGACCCCGCCCGGCCGCCCCACCTGCAGCGGACTTGGAGGGCCACGCCGCGCCCGCCCGCCCGCCCGCGGACTCCGGTTCCCAACGAGCCCCCGGCCCCGGCTCCGGCCGCACCTTTGTAGCGCTCCAGCACATCTTCATACGCCTGCACGAACTCCTTCTCCTGGCTGCGGTTGGCCGGCTGCTGACCCGGCACGTAGCCAGCCATGGCCGCCCGCGCCGCGCTCTCCCCGGGCCCCGGCCGACGCGGGTTCCAGGCCCGCGCGCTGAGGCGGCGGCGGCCCCAGCCTCGGCCCTTTGTGCGGCTGGGGGGCGGCGGCGGCGCCCTCGCTCTCGGATCTCGGCTCCCCGCCCGCCTCGCCCGGCCTGGCAGTCAGTCGCGTTCCGCTCCTCAGCCCGCTCGCACCCCGCCGGTCCCGGCTCGCGTTTCCGCCTCCCCACCCCTCAGCTCCGCTCCTCCCTCAGCCCGCCCCGGCGTGGCGGCGGCGGCGGCGGCTGGTGGTGGCGGCGGCGGCGGCTCCTCCTGTCAGGAGCGCCAGGCCCGGCCCGTTCCCCGCCCCTCGCACCGCCGCCTCCGCCGCCCGGCGGGTCCTCGGCCCCCCGGCGGTGGCCGGCTGGGCCCCGGCTGCCCACAAGGGTCCCCCGGTGGCCGCTAACCAGCGCCCACCCGGGACCGAGGGACCTGAGCCCGAGGGGCAGGGAGGTGTTCGGCCCGCGTCCGGCTGGGTAGGAGGCCCCACGCGCGTCAGGACCCGCCGCTGCTGCGGGGAGACCCCCGGGCCGACTCCACAGGGTGGGCGGAAAGCCGCATTCAGCGTTGACCTCCACCCAGACCTGGGACAAAGGAGGGAGCCCCCTGGCTGGAGAGCAACGGAGCTGGGCCTGTGCAGCTACTGGAGAAGGACCTAGAGAAACAGAAGGGAAGGGAGTGAGCAAAAAGATCTAGATGCCTGAGATCCCAGGGCTAGGCAGGGTCAGAATGAGGACAGGGGCAAAACCCACACAGACTGCAGTGTGAGGCCGAAGGGAACACCGAGACCACAAAGAAATCCCAGGAACAAAGGGTTTCCAGAAACGGAAGAAAATGAACTCATAAATGAGAAGGCAGACCGAGCACCATGAAGTAAACCAGGCCAAGGATGCAGAGCCAGAGGCTGAGAAATGACAACTCAGAGAGGAATGAAAACAGGATTCTAACTGCACCATGGGTGAATCGGAGCAGAGACCCAACAGGATTATTACACTGTAAGAGCCATTCGAACAGACTTAGATCGAAAGGGAGAAATGTGGGAACCTGAGATTGAACCAGGACTGTTAAGGAACAAAGAAAAGGATTCTGGGGACTTAACTGGTCAGGGAAGAAGAAGGAAAGAGAATGATCCTCTCTACCGGCTCTACCCGGGGGGCGGGACGTAAAGAAAGGAAACTGGCAAATATGGGTAGAGATTTATGTGGGACCATTTTGAGGAGGGCGTTCCCAACATCATCTGATCCTCCATTCAGCTGTGTATCCGTCAATTCTAACATTATTAAGATTGTGCTACGGCCAAGAGCTGTGAATGAGGAATTTGGGTAAATGCAGGTGATCTTTGTGCCCACATCTACCCCTAGCCAGCCAACATCCTCTTCAGCTTCATCAAGTCTGTTAACTCGATTTTTCTGGGGGTGGAGAGGTGGTTGTGGGTAAAAAGTTAGGCTGGCTGATCTCACAATAACAGCACAGTAACAAGTAAGAAAAGAATTCATGTGACATTGAGCAGCCAAAATTGAGACTTGAGCTTCCATTATAATTCCCATTTTCTAGCTTTTTAGAGAGCAGCTTCTTACCCTGGAAGGCAAGACCTGCATCTTTGTACACTATGAGTAGTGCCAAGTATTTGGTCAATGCTCAGCACATTAATAACAAGAAATAATGCTTTTCACTAATAGGTGTACACTGGTTGTTTCCACATCATGCCATGATCAGAAATCGGGTGAGCAAGTCATTAATCATAAATTTTTCCATCAAGTTTTGCTGGCCTGCTCAAGTTCTAGGCATAGAGATCTTTAGGGAAGGGACTACAAGAAGAGAGACAGGGAGGTTCTTGGACAAATGCTCATTTCCTCCCAGTTTAGTCCTCTGTGCTTAAAAAAAAGCTAGTTCACAGTTTGGTGTCAGCTGCTAATGAGCTCAGTTTAAGAAAAGGAGGCGAATAAGCTTGAGGTTTATTCTCTTTAAAATAAATAAAAGGCTTTTAGTAGAAAATGCAGGATGAAGGAGTTGGTAATTGATGGCATAAGCGCATTTTTCGTAAACAGCAGAGAATATAGAAATGCTAACTCTGGGAATCTTGACTATGTCAGTGCTGAGTCATCTGCATTTCCCATATTATTTTATATCAGTAGGGCTAAGAAGGCCCAGAAATACTCTTACACGCACCCCCAAACAGACATCTGCCTCTTCATTTTTATTACAATAAATGGAAAAGCCCCTCCATCCCCTCCTGGCGCTGCTACATGTGCCACTTTGTGAACAGATTCCTTAAGAATTGTAACTGAGACTCACCAAAGGTGAGGAAAAACAGGGCAAGAAGGGAAAGAGAGTCTGTTCTGGGAATCAGGCTTTGTTGAAGCCTTGAGAGATTTGGGGACTGAGGGCAAGGTGTTGAGATTCCTGTTAAGAAACATGGTAATCAAGGAAGAAAGTTCTGGTTTGGGTTGTGCTAGGGGACTTCTCAGACTCAAGTAGCTTCTCAGACTCAAGATTTGCATTTAAAAGCTCCCATGAGATTTTGAAGTAAAGCATTCTTCTAATGAATGGAAAGGGGGAAGTCCACATGTTTGGCTGATGTTCCTGTTTTATTCAGAGAAAATTTTACAAGGATAGAGGAACAAAGCAAATTCTGGGGGGATGGGAAGAAGGAAACCTAGGAAGGGGAGGTTTTTTATTTTTTCCAAGAAACAGTCTAAATTTATAGCCTGACCACAAAATTGGGACAGCTCTGAGGCTTTCTTCTCTTGGTCTATGATTTTCCTTTGCTCCTGATGGTGAGACTGCTGTTGCATTTCTAAGGCGGCTGCAATGGAGGAGAGCAGGAGGCTCATGTACTCAGAAGGGCATCTAGTGGGAGGAAAGGGTAATACAAGTAAATAAAGCCCTATTATTATTATTATTATTATTATTATTATTATTATTATTATTATTATTATTTTGGTAGGGGAGTGTCCTCCCCCACTTAAGCCTCTCAAGTGCGTTCTCCCTAAGGCCTGGCTACTTTCAACTTCTTTCAGCTCCTCAGACATGCTCTCTCACCTCAGAGCCTTCCCACCTACTTTTCTCCCATGCTGTAACCCTTCACTGCTCTCCTCTTTTGACCTGGCTCATTCCAACTCTCGCCTCTGCTGAAACTCCCACAGGGAAGCCTCCCTTGATCCCCAGGTTAAGTAGGTCCTACCCCTTATACTCCCCTTTGGTAATATCCTCCAACCTTGAAGTTAGAGTTTGTGTTGTTCTTTCTTTTTTTTTTTTTTAAACGCCTACAGCACCTGGTATTCCTAGGTGGTCTTCCATCCAAGTACTAATCAGGCCTGACCCTGCTTAACCTCTGATATCAGACAAGATCCAACACGTTCAGGGTGGCGTGGCTGTAGACTAGTTTGTGTTTTTCATCCTTACTAAATCATTAGCTCCCTGAGGGCTGGGGCTATCTATCTTGTTCACCACAAGATCCTTAGAATTTGGCAAATGCCCTGGCACATATAGGACACTCATTAAATAGTTGTTTAAATTTTTGATTAAATTCATGAATGAGTGAACCAGATGACCCTCAAATACTCAGCTGCCTGTGGCTTCTGACCAAGCTAGAGGGCCAGGGTATTTAAGAAGAAAGTATGCTTATCTCTCACAACATTGCCTATTTCTGCCTGGCATTCAAAGTCCTCCATATTTTGACATCTACTTTCCTTTACAAGCTTATCTCCCATGATACCCTTATGTACAGCATTTTCTATAATCAAACTCTGAGCCTTTGCTTGGAATGAACTCCACCTACTGAAACCCTACCCATCTTGAAAGCTCATCCTACATGATTTAAGTTACTTTTAATCAACCCAGGTAGAAGAGGCTCTTCTCAAAATCCCAACCGCATTTTCTTTCTGCCATTCCTGGAGTCACCACATGTGTGCATCACTGTGTCTGCATCATTGCCTCCTTAACCTCCTGGTCCTTAAGTTTTTTGAAGCAGAGACATCTATTTCATCTTTCTTCATTATATATAGGGCCTAACACAATGCTTTGCACCTAATAGATGTTCAATAAATATTTGCTGAAGACATGAACATTTCGCTGAAGACATATGGAGGTGAGGGATGTGGGCTAGATCTATGATTCAAGACAATTGAATCATATGGCCAACAGTTGAGGGCACTTCATGTACAGAGACATGAAAAAATTATTTCTCCTTTTACTAGTACTCCTCATCCAACCTCTAGAAGGTTTACTTCCAGCACTTTTTCAGCTTGGCTCATGCTGCATTATTTTACATTATTTTACATTAATTGATGCTTTATAAATAAATTATTTGCTAGTAGGGTGTGTGTGTGTGTGTGTGTGTGTGTGTGTGTGTTTTCATTCTGTCTGTTCCTCCTTGCAGGGATAGGCTGTTTCCTGTGCCTTTTACATTACCCAACAGTAACCGGAACCAAACACAAGGGGCTGCTTCAAGCCCTATTCTTTGGCCAGCTTTTGGAAGAAAATGGTCTAGTCCTAGACTCTGGAGAGCCCCAAACCTTTCAGACACCAGAGCTTTGGCCATCCCAGCCAAAACTCCCTTTCTGCCCAGCTGCTGGAAACACTAAGCTTGCCCTCAAGTTCTCAAATTTGTTCTGGGGTGGAAGTCTTTGTCCACTTTCATGCTGCCCTCTTCTGTTCAGAAAGTGCAACATCATTAATTTAAGGGGCCTGGATGGTGCCAGCAACCCAGGAAGACAGGATCTCTGCCACCCAGCAGCCCAGCACCCCGTCACCATAGCAACCCTCAAAATGGTTACTCAGCCATCTGGGTTACCATAGCAACCGGCCAAGTCTCCCCACCTCAGCCTCTCCCTAAGCCTTTTCCCCTGGCTCATTAGAGCCAATGCTAAAGAATCTCCAGTCCTTACTGGAGGAAATGGTCAGAGACTGGACCCCTGATATGCAGCTGTTCCCAAGGGGCATGGAATGCCTCACCAGCCAGGGGCTTAGAAGCACAGTGGAGATAATGGGTGTTAAGGCACTCTGTGAACCTTGAAGTGTAGTGCAGATGTTAGCTATTATTAAACTACTGTTCCTTGTAATAGGGGAGGCAATTGGATTGCCCTAGGCAGAGATTGTACCATTCTCAGCTTGGGCCCTTACTGACTGGGAGACCCTGAGCAAGTTACAGAACTTTCTGGGTTTCTGTGTACTGTAGCACACCTGCCTTCTAAAGTTGTTTTGATGATGAGGTCAAATAAAGTATGTAAGATGCTAAGCACAAAGCCCGGCATTTGGAACATATCAATAGTAGCTAGAAAAGATATTGGACCGTCTGTGAATAAAACCTCTGTGCATGTTTCTTGATTCTCTGGAGAGAATCAGGCTAAAGTGAGCCCTGCTCACTCAACTATACCCAATCTCCCTTTGTGCTCTGGGGCAGGGGAGGGTCTCATCCGGTGTGACTCCTTACCTATGAAGCTCCCCTCCACTTGAAACAGTATCTCCCCATCCAATACTGCCTCAGGATGGACACCTCTACAGGGGCAGCGACGGGAGGTAAACCTCTACAGAGGCGGTGACAGGCAGTACAAATCCTGGAAAGGCTCTAGAGAAGTGGTGGCTGCTGCTGTTGATTGAGATTGGGGTCACATGGGACAGTTTACCAGCATTAGGGCAGGCCTGGAGCACAAACTCCTCTCATAAGGATAGAAATTCTATGATTTTAAAGACTTCAACCCTATTGCGTCTCAGCTTCAGTCTCTCAAGACTGAATTATTGAAATCCATTTTCAAGGTACTTTCTTCAACTCCTCTGGCAGGGTCCCAATTTAAAACCAGGATCCACCCTAGCTCTGACCCTGCTCACACTCTTGCTCTCTATGTTCTGGAAGGACTGGAGGATCACACAAGGAACAGTGAAAGGGACACACTACCCCTGGGGTCCTTGTGTTTAGGAATGGATTCTTTCATGATGCCTCTGCAAAATGGGTCAAGTGGGACTGGTTACAGTCTTCTGATACGGCTGCTGAGTAGATAAACCAATATATTTACTACTGGGTGAAAGTGGTATAGTAGTTTAAAAGTTTGGGAGGTACAAGTATGTGACCACTGGAACTTTCGTCTATATAACTGGGGAGGCAGGACTGGAGTCTGTGAATGAAATAAGATTGGTCATGAATTCATAATCCTTAAATCTAGGTGATGGGGGTTCATTACACTATTCTCATTACTTCAGTTTATGTTTGAAATGTTCTGAAGAATGCAAGGGATTTTGAATTAGGCCAACATGAGCCACAGCAATGAACAACTCCAAAGGCATACTGCACACGTTGTATTCCAGGGGGCGCCCTGCACAGTCAGCATTGCTGACCCCCAGCTCCACTCTTTGCTTACTGTATGATCACAGACAAGTTCCCTAACTTTTCTCTTTTGTAAAAAGGGAGAATAGCAACAACTTCCCAGGGTTTTCGAGGATTACATGATATGTGTAAAATATGTCTGGCACACATCTAGGACCCAATACACAGCTTTTCCAGCTATTATTTACAAGGGGACCCCAGCTGACATCAGCTCACAGGAGCTCCTGGACTGACTCCAGAGTTCAACTCCCCAAAACACCCTCTGGATTCTTTAATTCCTAACTTCCACCAGCTGTTCTCTCTTCATTTCCCTTCGTTTCTTTCTATTGTGGCCAAAGAAAGGATAGCAAGAATAGAAATAAGCCAACAGGGATATACCCTCTCTCTTCAGGTTATTCTAGTAAATCTCTATTTTTTCCCCAAGTCCAAATCAAATGCTACCACTGCTCTATTCTAGGAGTGAGGGCAAGGAGTAGGGAGAAGCCTATATTCATAACTTCCTCATAACTCTCTTTGGGCTTGTAGTATACATAGCTCATGCTTCATTCTAGTTGCCTTCACAGAAGAGAGCTGGGTTCTGAAGCCCAGTCTGAGCCTAGCACAAAGAAGTCATAGAAATAAATATTTGTTAAAAGAGCAAGTACATAATCAATGAATATGCAAAGGGATGAATCAATACATTCATCAATTAGTGAACAAGTATATGAGTGAATGAATGATATTAGTGAGAATAGCTAATATAAACCAAGAGCTGACTGCATAGCAGGCACTAGGCCAAGCGCCTTACTCCTACTGCCTTGTTTAATCTGCCCTATAAGACTCTGCACTCTTGGTCCCCCGTTTAAACCATGAGAAAGTGAGGCTCAGTGAGGTTAGTAACTTCTCAGGGTCACCTAACTGGCCAGTGAAGGAACCAGTACTCTAACTGACTCCTAAAGCCATTCCCTTGAGTGAATGAATAGAAGAGTGAGCAAACAAGGAAATTAATGAAGGAAGAGGGAAGCGTGGGGCCAGAGACACACCCCCTGAGGCTCCAGGAAGAATCCTCTCCTTGTTCACAAGGCAAAAGCCTAATACCTTCTGGGGGAGAGAGAGGTGAAGCACAGAAATTTCAGCCCATAATCACTTTCCAAGTTACAGGGGCTCCCAGACCTTCTCTGCAAAAGCATCCAAAGTCCAGGGGGAGATTCCAGCCAGGTGCACCAGTTCTGCTATTACAGGAGAGCCAAGGCAGAGTCAGGAAGCTGGCCAGCTTCTACCTGACAGGTGGCAACAGGCAGACCCAGGGCCAAGTCACAGCAGGTCCTAGCCACAGCAACTGGCCAGGCTCAGGACAGTACTTTGGTGATGATGGGTTATTAATACTCACACCCAGGTATATTCACAGACTTTTCTCCAGGAGGAAGACTGCTGAAATAAAAGACAAATGCAGCCATAGATCCTGCTGCATTATCAGCTCCTCTGGTGGCATCTAATCTCGAATCCTATGGGATAGAAATGGCAGCCTTTCACCGCCACCAAATTAACTAGTCCTTTGTATTCCTAACCACAGTCCTCGGCTACTTCAGAACAGAAAGGCATGTCAGACTGCCATTCCAAACCTTTTTCCTTGTCACCTGAGCAGTCACTAAAAAAGCATGATGGTTCACCTCCAGCATAAACACAATGCTTTGCAATGCTGCCAACACCTTCCCTCACCAGCTGGGGTCCCACAGGGACCCTGAGCTCGGAGAAAGGACAGCTTGGCTGTCTTTTCTGCTGCCTGCACAGAATTCTGCCCACATGATCATTTTCCATCCCTCCAGCTACTGTGACCCAGATTTACTTTCAAAGAGCAGGGGCTGAGCTGGTGGTGTGTGGCTACAATTCATTCTGCCCCACTTTCAGGAAATTCTTCTGCTCATCTCTCTGCTACTGAAACCAAGCTCCAGGATAGGGCCAGGGACTCTGAGGACACTGCCAGGAAGAAGTAGACAAGCTGAGGAGGAGGGAGCCTCCCTGGGTGCAAAACTTGAAAAGCTTCAAGGCAAGGAAGGTTGTCTGTTCAGGAGTAAGAGTTCCCAATGCAATTGTTTTTAGGGCCTCATTTCCCACCCCTGTATTCCCTTCTCCTCACCATGGCTTAGCCAGGAAAATACCACTTCCATATGCTCTCTGACAAAGCTCTAGAGTGAACAAAAGAAAGAGATGGATCTAAGAGGCCTAAAGCCTGTTCCTTGCTTGCCTGGAAAATTGCTACCTTTCTAGAGTCTCCACCCCCTCTTTTAGTTACTCAGAGAAGTTACAAGGAATGACAATGCTAGCACAAGCATGTAAACTTGTGTTTGTCAAGCACATTCTGATTCTCACTCAATGATCATTTGAAGCGGATATCGTCATCTTCCTTTTACAGATAAGGAAACTGAGGTTTTAAAAGGTAATGTTGTTTGTCCAAGTTTTCTAACTCTAGATCCAGTTGTCACCACGGTGCCTTGCTCATAGCTAGGGCTAAACCCATTTTTTAAATTGAATGAATGAATGAATGAGTGATTGAGTGAGTGAGTGAATGAGTGAGTGAGTGAGTGAACAAGCACAGAAGTGCCTTCTAAGAGCTTCCATCTTGGAGGACAAACGCATGGGCACAGAAGGGTAGGCTCCTTCCTCTGACCTGACCCAGGTGATCAAAGGTGCCTGCCCCAGGGCAGGCCCTTGAGTGATTCCAGCAGCTGAGCTTAGTTAGGCTCTGAGACCAGGAGAAAACAGTGACATCTGGGCTACATTTAACCATCCTCACTGAGCCTCTAGATTCTAGAGACCACACTTAGAGATCCTGGGGCAACACAAGGAAAGGTATGATGGACTCCTGACTACAGTGAACACCAGGGTAAGATAGACGCCTGACTACAATGAGCACCAGATCTGGTGGGGCAAACATGCCTATAAACAATGAACTTTAATATAAGACCAAGTGAAGCAAGGGTTGGGTAGAGATATAACTGCCACCTGACTAGAGAGATTGGGGAAGGCTTCCTGGGGGAGGCAATACTGGAACAGATGTTGGGGATAATGATTTCACCAGTACCTGCTGAGGGGCTCCCAAGAATGAATTCTATAGCTATTTTCTACTGGTTAAATAGGAGCCAGTCCTTAGCCCTGAGTCACTGTGCCTCCTCTTTCATAATACACACAGGAACGTAATTATTTTTTCCCTTTGTCCTCTCAGCTCGACTGAGTTCAATGAAGAGAGGACCACATCTTCAGCCATCTTTGAATATCAATGCCAAGAACAGGGAGGCCCCTGAATATGGGGTGCCAGATTGGATGAATACTTGATTGATAGGTGGATGGTAAATTCCTCCAGCAACCAGTCCAGCCCTGAGCCAAAAGTGATCCCCTCTTCCAGGCACTTTACTGCCATCTGCAGGAAACTTGTCATAATAAATATACAAATCTACAATGACAAGTATGAATGGCTCCCCCTAGAGTCATGCAGTATACAGCCATGTGACATTGTCCTGCACCTTGTTTTTCCCCACTTCCCACAAGCCCTGAGTGATACGCCTTCTTTCTTCCCTCCTTTTCTACCCTGTGGGGTTGAACTCCTTGTTAGAGTAACTTCCCCATCTCCCCAGTTCCTTGTTGCCTCCTACCAATAAATTATTCACTAATGACAGAGCCAGAGGGGAAGAGATCTTGTCTCTGCCTTTTTCTATAGGCCAGGATCTTGAAGTCTCTCCCAGAAGTGACCAGAAGGTCGCTTGGGTGAGTCTGGAGGCCAAGTCAGCTATTTAGATTGTCACCTTCAGAAGATTCAGGCTGGCCTGGTGTTCAGGTATTACCTAAGGAAATGGAAAGAGCAATATACTTGGAGTTAGAATGTCTGGGTCCACCAGTCCTGTGTGACTACAGATGAGTCTCTTAAACCTTCTGGGCCTCAAATCCTAACATATGTCCTAACACACATAGTTATTATGAAATCTCTATGTAAACCATAACACTGATCAATAAAAACGAAGCATTCACATTAATGACTATTGTTACATTCGGTGTGGCTGGGCTTAGAGAGTTGAGAATAGGGCTGGCAAAGAAGAGGGTAAATGGAGGGAAAGGA
Organism: Eidolon dupreanum; assembly: GCA_028627145.1. Lineage (NCBI taxonomy): Eukaryota > Metazoa > Chordata > Mammalia > Chiroptera > Pteropodidae > Eidolon > Eidolon dupreanum. Next base: position 21,325,193 of record CM053502.1, on the reverse strand, counting down.
TGAGGATGGGAAGACTCACGTTACAGCACGCGTGGAGCCCCTAGAACTTCTTTTGACTTTGTAGAATGAGATCAGCAGTTTTCTCAGCCCTGACATGCCTTTCTACCCTGACATGTGTGATCAGCAGGGGTTCGCCATCAGGCACCTCAAGCCCTGAGACAAGCTCAGGACACCAATGGGGCCAGGGAAGGGGGAGGTCTCTGTAACTGCTGAGACTGATTCAGACACCCCCACTTGGCTTCCTAACCCAGAACCATAGGGAGGAGAAAACTGCAGAGGCCATAGCTGCATTCCAGTGTAAAACTGACTTCATTTCCTCCCAGAAAGAAATTTCTAGCTTCTGAGAGCTTAAGAGCACAGAGGGTCTCCCAGAACCGTCCCTCCTGCACCTCACAGGAAAGAATCCCTGCAGAGTAAGGCTGCCTGTTTAATTACTCTGCTAGAGCCCCCACCATGTTCTAAAATCACAGGAAGATTGCAGCCAGGCCCTGAAGTAGCAGTTCCGCCTCCTCTGCTGCCTCTCTTCTCTCCTGCTCAGGAAACACGCCCAACTGCAGTGCACAAGTTATTTTTAACCATGGCAGCCTCCCCATTTTCAGCCTCTCTGGCCCAGCCCCCTCCTCAAGACAGTCATTGGCCGTGTCAGGATATAAAGAAGATCAGTATGGATGCCTGAAACACAGTAAAGTGCCTGCCGCCCCTTTGCTGAGTGTTGCCCAGGCACTCCCTGGGGATTAAACCCCCTTGAGTCCACTCCTGTTCTAGACTTGGAATGTTCAACAGCAGGTAAATCATCCCGTGGGGCTCCTCGGAGAAGGCTGGAAGGGCAAATGATCATAAAGGGACCTATAAATGAGCATGCCTGATGGTGGGGGCGAGGGTGGGGGCAGTGCAGCTAGAGGGCATAAGGAAGGCAGGAGGCCTCCACGCTGCTACCTTCAGAAGAATGAGGGGTTTGTGAGTCCAGAGGCCCCTCAGTTGTGGCCCTTCAAGGCTGGAGACTCGTAAAGTCCTTCCTGCACCCAACTGAAATCTCTGAAAACTCTATTCACTGGTTGATACCACAGGCCCAAAGATCTTGAGAAGGACCAGAGTCCTTCTTCCAAGGGCTCTATTGCCTACCAGAAAGAGTTTAAATTCTCTAGCCCATCTTCCAGGTCTCCTCCCTTGTAGCTCACTTCCTCTAAAATACTTTCCTGATTACTGGAGCCTACAGAACCCTCTCCCTATCTAGCTTACCATTACAGCCCACTGCCTGTTCCTGGATTACAATCTGTCACATATTGTCCTCTAAACACTCCTTGCATCCATTCAGTCATTCAGTGTTGATTGATCTCCAACATGCACAAGGTCCTGTGCAAGTAGCTGGGGGTTAAAACGTAAACAAGACACAGTCCTGAGGGAGTGACAGGCACCCTGTGGGATAACAGCTATATTGTACAAGGGAACACAGAGGAGAGAAAAGTATGAATACAAGAGTGGAGGAGGGAGCTTTGGATACCACTGGGGCATTAGGGACAGAGGAGGCGGCACTTAATGGAGGAGGCGGGGTTCCCAGCACCTCACAGAGAAATTAAAGCACAGAGGTCTAATTCTGCAAGATTTACAGTTCTGGGCTCAAGGTACAGTTAAACGTGGCAGGGTGCTTGTGGGTACAAGATGAAGCTGAAGGGGTAAGCTGGGGCCTGATTTTACTGGATCTTTATGAGGTAGCCTCTATTCCACAGGCAATGATGAAGCAAAGAGGGTTTAGAAGCAGCTGAGTAACGGGATGGGGTTTGCATTTTAGAACAAAATACTGTGTTAGTCATGTGGAAGGAGGGCAAGTCTGGAGGGAGAACTGTTAGATGGTGGGTGGAAGGTCCAGGTGAGAGATGATAAAGTGAAGGGGGTGGGGGGTGGCAGGATGCATTATTTGAGAGACACAAAAGCCCTACCGACAGAGGCCTTGGTGATGGATTGAAAGTGGGTGATGTCACTGAATTAGCTGCAGGCACTGCTCTGTCTATATTTCTGTCTGCACTCTGGCACCAGCGCCTGCTGAGATGCTGAGCACAACCCATGGAGGCAGCTCTGGATGCCTTCGGTGGGAGCGGCAGAGAGAGCACTTCACAAAGTTCCCCTCCCTGAGCCAAAACCTGTGCTGAGAGCTTTACCTACATTCTCTAATCCACAAGGCAGCCCTGCATAGAAAGCATTCTTAAGATGGGGAAAGTGAGGCTCTGCCAGGAAAACGGACTTGCTCAGAGTCACACAGCTGGTCAGGGGCAGGGCCACAATCCAGCCCCTCGCCTCTCTGACTCCAAAACCTGTGCTTGTAACCACTGCGCTGCTCTGCTCTGCTGCTTGATGAAGAAGCGAGCAACTTCCACCACAGGAGGAGGCAGCCCCAGCCTTCGCACTAAGGCCAGGCTAAGTGTGTCCCACACCTTTTGAGGGCAATGTGAGTGAAACTGCCATCTCCAAGGACTTTATCCCAGGAAATAACATAAGTCAAGTATTATTATTCATAAAGATGTTCAGTGCGGCACTGTCTATTATGGTGAAAAAGTGAAAAATGAGTAGGATTTTTAAAACCATAAAATATTACACAGCCTTTAAAATGTTAACTATAAGTCTAAGGTGTAATATGGAAAATTTTTTTGATAGAAAAGTCAGATCCTGAATGGTACATAAGCCACAAAAGCAACTGCAAGGAACACAAAACTGCATGGGGACAAAGGCAGGGAAAAAGTTGTGAAAATGAAAACAGGTCTCATGTTAGCATAGACAAATTAGGGTGGTAAATTTTCCTCTTTCAAGATCTGCTTTAATGTTACTTCATCACCTCTCCTATAGTCAATATAACAAATCTAATTCAGAGAGCCCTAGGTTGGACCCCTCCCCTGCTCACCCAGCCAGTGCACACTGGCCCATTCTCTCCTCCAGCCTAATGCACCCAGCTCTCTCAGAGCCTCTCTTACCAGCAACTCTGACCACAGCACGCTCTGCAGGGTCCAGCACCGAATCCTGGCTTTTCCGCTTTTTCTGCTCATGTAGTGGCAGGTTCCAGGGTAAGGTGTCCCCTGGGGGACAGGGAGACAGGCTCCCTGACCGCTCACTCCTGTAAGACCGTTCGCTCCGACACGACCGCTCACTCCGGCATGACCGCTCACTGAGCGTTTCTTCATCCGAGGAAGACATGGCCCAGGTGGGGGCTGCAGCAGGAGGGCCTGGGGGCCCAGGGAGAAGTGATCTGGAGGAAAGAGGCATGCATGTGAACATACTGAAGGGGTCGCATAAGGAACCCTGGGACTAGGGAGGCAGAGGTTCTAGTCTTGGTTCTGCCATTGATTTCATCTCTTTACCTCTCTGAACCTCAGTTTCTTCATCTGGAAAATGGGATAATGATAATACATGCCAAAACTAAATCACAGGGTTTGGGGGAAATCGCATGAGGTAATATATGTGAAGATCTCTATAAATCTTAAAACACTGTAAAAGTTAGCTCTTATTATTAATAACTGCTATGATTCTTACTTGGTACCTTCATTTGAAGGATTAAGTTTACAGGTCCCATAGATAGAAAGATGAAGATTCAAATTCTATCCCACTATTTATTAGCTGTGTGACCCTGAGGAAGCCATTTAACCTCTTTGAGCCTCAGCATCCTCATCTATAAAATGGGGGTGATGATAGCACCTAACCTGACAGGTTTCTTTGCAAGGAATAAATGAGATCCTGCAGGTAAAGCACTTAACGGTACCCAGTGTCCAATAAGCACTTAATAAACAGCATCTATTATTACATTCCTGTTCTACTTACCTCCCAGGAATGTTATAAGGATAAAATAGGGCAACAGATGGGAAGTAGTTTCAAAAAGCTAAAGCGTGATCTCATGGAAGGCATGAAACAAAGCATAAACTAGAAGAGGTAGAAATTATTTATTTCTCCCATTCTGTCTCTGGCAGATATATTAGAAAAAGTTCTAAACATGAAGCAAGACAGACCAGGGTATAAATTCTGGTTTGGCCACTTACAATTGGTGTGATCTGGGGCAAGTTACTTAACCTCTCTGAGACTCAGTTTCCTCATCTGCAGAATGGGGGTACTATTTCACCTTAGATGATGTTTTAAGAATATAATAAAATGCAAATGTAAAACTGGCCAGTGCCATGCATGGCATACAATAGGCATTAGATAAAATGTCCATTTGCTTATTCCAAGGGCTGTAGGAATAAGTGGCACAGCATGGGTGGTGGGGGAGGTGGTACAGAAAGTCAGTTTTTCGGGTCAGCTTAGCTAGTGGAGCGATCTGAGTGGAAACAATCACTCTGGGGCCAGCTGGGCTCCACCAGCCAGACTGGGCAGCCTTCCCTCAGCCAGGCCAAGCTTACTTCCCAGAACCATCTGCTACATATGGCCCACTACCCCAACAGCACCATGGGAGCCTGGATGGTGCATGCCTTCAGCTACCAGCCTCCTGGAAGATCCCATCCCACGTCCAGACCAATTAACCAGCTCTCACTGTAGCTCTAGGGTCCACGGAGGGCAGGAGACCCCTGACTTTTTCTTGTGGAAAACACCTGCACACAGAACTGTATGGAGACAGTGAGGTGGCCTAAATGACTGAACACCATGGGTCTCTGGGCACAGCTCCTCCTGGACTCTGGGAATCTCAGCCCCGAGGCAGCAAAGGGCAGAGCCAGCCTCCTGGGTCATTGGCAGATTTCTACCATAGGCACGAAATGGAAACAGATAACAAAAGAAATATCGCACTGTGCAGGCAGCCTTGGGCAGACAGAACAGCCCTGCCAGGGCACCTCTTGGCTAGGAGCATTTGGGGCCCTTCCTGTGGAACATCAAAAAGGAACCAGGCCACAGAAGGTGGAAAGGAAAGAACCCAGGTCCTGGCACAGCTTTACCTTTTATCCTAGCATTTATCCCCTCCCTCCAATTACCTTCTGGTGCAACCTCCCGCCTCTTACTTGGCAGGTTAGCAGGTGCTGAAGTGACTGCCCCTACCCCGGAGAAATTCAGGCCGTGTTTCCATCCCTACCTTCAGCCGTGGGCAGGAAAAGCCTCTCCTCACAGACCACCTGCTTCATCCCAGAACCGCCTATTTCTCCCCAAGACGCCCATTTTACTACAAAGGCCCGCTCATCCAAGGCGTCCTCCAGGAGAAACCGTCCCTCCCCGGCTATACTCGGGCCAGTCTTCTGATCCCCACAAACACCTGTTTGACCTCGGGGTTCTCGCCCCACCCCTCGGTCACCTGAGTCACTCCATCAATTCCAGATTCACCGGAGCGCGCGCCCACACCCCCAACCCACTCCGAAGGCCGCAGAACGGGTCCGCGACGGGTACCTCACCTGGAGCTTCCCAGTGTGGCCCTCCCACTGCCTCGCTCTCACCCCTTTCTCCACCGCCGAGGCAGGGGCGCGCCACGATCCAGGGGCAACACGGGTGGGTCCGCGTGCCCGCCGCGCGCGGCTGACAAAGAGCGGGGCCGCGCCATGCGGACGCGCGACTGGGAACCCAGTGGACGCCGGGTCGAGCGGCCGAGACCTGAAGCCGGAAAGTGACCCAACATTCCCGGCCCTGCCCGCTCCTGCAGGTCTCTCTCCCCGCCCGGTTGGGCTCAGTATCCCATTTTCCCGGAGAACAAGCCTCCCTTTGACCCAGGCAGCGCCCGCCAAAGGAAAACCCCAGCTCCGTGCGCTCGGCGCTGCCCGGCGCCGGCCACCGGGGCTGCAGGTGCGAGGCCGGGACGGCCTCAACGCCCGCGCCTGTCAACCCGCCTTCTCGCTGCCGCTGGCCACCCGGGCTCGGGCGCGGCCGCCCTGCAGGATCAAGCACGCGCTCCGCTGCCGCGCCGCGCCCGATGCAACCAGACAGGAGCCTGCATTCCAGCCCCGCGCCCCATGCCTTACCCTGGGAGCCGGAGGAAGGAAAGACCGGCCAACCGAAGCAGCAAAGGCGGCGGCGGTGGCGGGGCGCGCCCCAGGCTGGAGCGCAGCGGAGCCGAGGGGAGCCGCTCCCACAATGGCCGAGCTCAGGCGCCGAGCCCCCCGCCCCCCGCGCCCTAGCGGCAGCGGCTGAAGCCGAGCCGGCGCAGCCGCCCAACTCTCTCCCCCACCCCCGGCTCCGACACCGCCCCCACCCCCCCGATGCGCGCTCCCCCCGCCCTGCACCCCACCCGCGGCCGCTTTAGCGCTACCCGCGCGCCCCTGCCGGGCAGCTGCCTTTCGCCTGCTCCGTGCTGACCCCTCGTCCTCTTGATGCTCGAGAGCCCTATCTCTCAGTCTCTCCCCGGACAACTCCTCCCCTGCGGCCGCTGGTGTCTCCGGGCCAACTCACACTCCCACATTCCCTGTCCTCTGCTCCGGCGCCCTCTCCGCCCAGGCCCCGCGGCCGCTCGCTGACCCTGGCCTGGCTCACCCGGCCCGCCCCCTTGAAGATCCCCACCGCTGGCGCCCGAGTCGCTCTCCCAGGCTGCTGGGCTGTCTCTCAGTCTGTTTCCCTTCCTGTCCCCTTTTTGCCCTAAACGCATATTCGGTCCCGGCTCCTGGAGCTCCCGCTGGCACTTGGGAAGAGGCTCTCCGCCGGTCCACATACCCGCCTGGCTTCGGGAACTGATTGTAGGAGAGACCAGGAGGACCCATCTTCCTCGCAGGGTAAAGGGCAGAGGGGAACCAGGCCCCAGGAAGGAACGAAGGTTCTTGTTTAGACAGCACCAGCCCCATTCAAAGCCTTGGAAGAGGCTTCATCCACTGTGAAAACATTTATTGACCTCTTCTGCGTGCTCTGCCTCGTAATACTGAATATAAGAGCCAGGAGTGCCTTCAGTTCTCTCATAGTACAGATAAATGAATATGCCCATAGAAGAGAGGATATTTGCCTAAAATCACCTCATTAATAATCTGCATAGCAACAGCTACTATTTGAGACTGCCTCCTAGGGACCTTGCCAGGTGCTTTACCTAGGTCATGTCATATCTAATCCTCACAACCTTGTTCGTTCATTCAACAAATATGTACTGATCATCTACCACTTGCCAGGCCCTGTGCTTGGTGCTAAGGATACAATGATGAACAAGATGCATCTGGTCCCTGCCACTGAGTCCACTGGGCTTAGCAGTAAAGATAGATAGAAATCATAATGCATCCCATGAGGTAGTATTATGATCTTCAATTTCTGGATGTAGAAAATGAGGTTAGATGATTTACTCAGTCATCTAGAAAGAAAATAACCAACCCAGGACTGGAATCTATGTCTTCAGACTCCATATCCTGTGTTCTTTTTTTTCACTGTAACTGTTGGAAAAATGTGGGTTGGACCAACTTACAGAGGCTCTTGAATTTCAAACTAAGAAATTTAGTCTAAATTATATGTTTATGAGCAGGCAAGGAAGGTGGAAAGCAGAAGAGTAAAGGGTAACCCAAGGACAGGTACGAGATGTGTGTGAATGGTTATGCCTGGAGACTACTGCAATAGTCTCAGCAAATGTAATGAAGCTCTGATCCCAGGAAGGGACAGTGGGGGTGGGAAGGAATGATTTCCACCCTCCGAAACCTTCTGTGTTTGCATTCATTTCCCCCACATTAAATAAGAGAAAGGAACTACCGTTTACTAAATTCCTACTAAGCACTAGGCAATGCCTTGGACATTTTGTGTATATTATCTGGTTAAATCCTCTTCAAACTCCAGTGCAGTAGGTACCCTTAATACCATCATTTTACAAAGAAGGAAACAGAGACTTTGAGAAGTTAAATGACTTACTAAAGCCCACAAAGCAAACTAGTGTTGAGGTTTGGTTTAGAGCCCAGGCCTGTCTCTAAACCTCATGCTATAATTGTCACTCTCACTGTCTGGAGCCAAGGCAAAGAACCCAAGTTCTTTGACTCAACTGAGTGTTCCCTGGACCACAGGTATCTCTGAGACTTCCAGAGAAAGGCCAGGGGTCTATAATTGTACCCTAAACAATACCTAGACATCACCCCACAGAAGCCTGCAGAGGCTCTGCCCAGAATTCTATAGTCTGATCTGAAAGTTCCTATGGGGGTGGGCTGAGAGACCTTGAGGCAGAAAGCTGAAGAGGCAATTAATGAATCATCCTCAGCTTAGAAATGAGTGCAAAAGCACTTCTCTGGTAAGAGAAGAACATGGGTGCCAAGCAGGGAGACAAACTGAAACACAGCAAAAGAGTATGGAGCCTGGGTATGAAAATGAGTCTCCACAGCTGTGGGGATCTGTGGGCAGGACCAGCTGGGAGAGCTCTTGGGGGAGAGCTGTCAAATCACCTAGCAAGGCTGCAGTCCCAGCCTCTCTGACTAGAGAGCTTCAAAATATTTCTCTCTTCTCCAACCTCAATGTACTTCCCTAATCTGACCACCAATCCTATCCTGAATTATTCATGCTGTGGGCTGTGGGAAGGTGATGCTTCTGGAAGCTTCTGGACCTCAGGACTTAGGACATTCATTTGTGTTCCCTCGAGCTCTAGCTCCAGCAGTGTTACCCTGGGATGGAGCTGCTAGTGAAATGTGCCAAGCTTTTTGCAGCTGGCAGCCACCCAGTAACCTTGGGCTACTGGGCTTAGATTCATTTTGGCAATCTTTTATTGAAGAATACTATGTGCTGGGGACAGTACTGGGTTTTGTCGGGAACACAGAAGTGAATCAGATCAAGTTTTTGTCCTTCAGGATTCACAGGATAATAGAAGGGGCAGGCACTTGAAAATTATTCCCTTCTACAATGTCCTCTGGGTCTTATTAGTGTTCCCCTCTACTGTCCCCCATTTCAGCAACTGAAGGCTTCTGCTAATTCCCTCCAGAAGGTAGTGACTTTGGATCTAGGGAAGCTTGCACCCAAACAACTGAGCGGAGTTCTCTCTTTGGAAGGATGCCGAAACTTCTTACCCATGTACATATTTGGAGTCCTGAACTAGGCCCCCAGACTGCTGCTTTAACCCCCAGCTTTTCAGTTGCATCAGGAGAAGGACGTTCTCTAACCCATCCTTTCAGCAAGCACTAATTTAGCATTGCTTGAATGCCAAGTGTTGAGCTTTGTGCTGCTAGTTCAAAAATGCATCAGACAGATATGGCTCCTGTCCTCATGCTGCTCACAGTCTAGGTGGGGAGATAGACAAGCAAAAGTGCAATTACACTTCAGTTAATTCCTTCTGAGATGAGAAAAGTACAGAGTACCCTGGGAGAGAGCACTGAAAGAAAAAGGGATACTTCCTAGAAGCCTGAGGCCAGGTGATTTTACCAGTCCTTTCACCCTTGTCTTTCTAGGTCCTTGCTTGAATGGAAACTTTCAGTCTTCTCTCTTCATGGAAAAGCTTTACTCTTCCATATTGGCTTCTCCTTCCACTATTTTCCTCTATCCTAACCTGTTCCTCTGGACCATCTAGAATCAGACAGGTGTCCGACTGAAGGTGAAGGTGAGAGAAATATGAGCATGGGTAGAGGCCGGAGCCCTGTGAAGGTAAAGCTATCCAAACAAAGGAAATATCACAGAATCCCCAAACTGGAGAGGACCTTAAAGATTTCTAAACTCTTCCTAGAATATCTTTTTCTCCCACCTTTCCCTGATTGATTCCTCCCATCTATATACTGATATCATACAGACTTGTATACCGTCTGAATCTCCATGTCTCATCTCTCTCCTCTGAACTCCAGACTCATATCCGACTGCCTCCTTAACATCCCCTCCAACCTGGATGTCTCATGGGCATCTCAAACTCAAATTGTCCTGTATCTCTTGATATCTGCTCCCACCACTCCCAAACTTCTTCTCTCAGTCTTTGTCATCTTATAAAATGACTCCACTACCCACCCATTTACTCAAGACAAAGATCTAGTTGTTACTTTTGATTTTTCTTTCTCTCATTTCCCTCATCCCCATCAGCCAGATATGACAAACTACCTCCATAATGTGTCCTGAATTCATCCACTTCTTCCACTTTTCTATTACTACCTTAATCCATTGTTCACCTGGAAAACTGCACTAGCCTTCTGAATGGTCTCCATGTTTCCACTCTTGCTTCCACCCCATCTCAACCCATGAAGCAGCCAAGAGTGAATCTTTTAAACCATAAATCATGTCATGTTGCCTAACACACAGTTATAATTTTCACTTAGAATAAAATACAAACTCCTTATAATGGTCCATAATGCTCTACATGATGACCCTTGCTTAGAGCTAACCTCAAGACTTTCTTACTCCCAAGACAGTAAGGAAGACCCTCCTGCTGATGCTTTCCTTTTGTTGGTTACTGGATTCCAACAAATCTGTTTCTATGAGTTTGGCTTTTTTTTTTTTTTCCAGATTCCACATGTAAGTGATACCATACAGTATTTGTCCTTCTCTGTCTGGCTTATCTCACTTAACATATTGACCTCAAGTTTCATCCATGTTCTGGTAAACAGCAAAATTTTCTTCTTTCACATGACTGAATAATATTCTTTTGCATATATATACTGCATCTTCTTTATCTGTTCATTTGTTGATGAACACCTAGGTTGTTTCCACATCTTGGTTATTATGACTAATGCTGCAATGAGCATGGAAGTGAAGATATCTCTTTGATATCATGTTTTTATTTCTTTTGGATATATAACCAGGTATGGGATTGCTGGATCATATGGTAGTTCTATTTTTAATTTTTTTGGAAACCTCCATACTGTTTTCCATAGTGGCCGTACCAATTTACGTTACCATCGACAATGCACAAAGGTTCCTTCTTCTCCACATCCTTGCCAACACTCTTTATCTCTTGTCTCTTTGATGATAACCATTCTAACATTTTAAATAGGGGAGGAACTTAATCCAGTATGCATTGTAGAAAAACTCACTTTGGGTGCTGTGAGAATAGACTACAAAGAGGCTAAATTGAGTGTGAGAAAGTCCCTGGTAAGTGCCAGTTAGAAGACATTTAAACGTGTCCTTGCAAGATTGAACAAGATCTTGGACAACAGTGATAATGAAGATAGGGAGAAGTTCATAGCATGAAAGGTACTTAGAAGAGCATCAACAGGACTTAAGGATGAACTAGATGTGAAGGGTGAGGGTGAAGAGGTGCTAAGAATGACTTCCAGATTTCTTCCTCAGACAGATTAACGGTGTCTTTCTCTAAGGTAATGTAGAAGGAGCAGGTTTTGGAGGAAGATGCTGTGTTCATTTTTAGTCATGCTCCCTTTGAAGTGTCCTTGGGCTACTCAGTGGAGATATCTAGGTCCAAAGCTCAGGAGAAAGGCCAGGGCTGGTAATAGACTGGGAAGTTGTCCATGCAAGGATAGAAAGCAGGTCCATGTTGAGCTCATGAGGCAAGTGTGAAGAGTAGAGGAAAAGGAAGAACCCTGTGCTGTGTCAACAATTAAGGGATAAGTGGGAAAGAAGAACTCAGACAAGTAAGATGAAAACTAGGAGAGTGTCATGGAACAAGGGAGAGAAGGAGGGATGACTTTCAACAAAAAAGAGGTGGCCGAAAAGTTGAACACAAAAAAAGACTGAAAATAACATTGCCTAAGCCAGTCAGTGATGGGCTTTTCCTCTGTCCAGAGACTGGTTTTGGCATGGACATGTGGCCACTTCAGACTGGAGAGACACAAAGAAGATTGGTAAAGAAGATTTCTTACTCCCAAGACAGTAAGGAAGACCCTCCTGCTGATGCTTTCCTTTTGTTGTCATTACTGTCATTGCTGTTATTGTCATTCCAGTCACTTGGCTCAAGAGACCTTTGGATTTAGTGACACTGAAATATGTCAGTTAATTAAACAAGTATTTGTTGGGCACTGACTCTGTATCAGGTATTGTTAGAGGAGCTGGAGATACAGTCATAAACAAGAAAAAAGTATCTGCCCTCATAAAACTTAAATTCTAATGGAGGACACAGACATTAAACAAATAACTAAATTTGCAGTGTATTGCAGTTATTAGTAAGTACAAGGAAGAAGAATAAAGTAGAAAGGAAAACATGATAGTGGGAGCTGTGATTTTAAATAGGGTAGGGTGGCCGGGGAAGCCTCACTGAGAGGGTGATTTTGAGCACAGACCTGAACAGAGGAAGAAAGGAGACCTGTGAACATCTGGAGCAATGCTGTCCAATAGAAATGTAACATGAGCCAATGTATGATTTTAAATTTTCTAATAGGCACATTAAAAAAGAAAAAAAGCAAAGATCAGTAGTTGCCAGGGGTTTGGGGGGAAGAAAGGATGAATAGGCAGAGCACAGAGAATTTTTAGGGAAGTGAAACTACTTTGTATGGTAGATCATGTCTTTATACATTTGTCAAAATCCATAGAATGTACAACACTAAAAGTGAACCTTAATATAAACTTTGAATTTTGCATGATAATGACATATTAATATAAATTCATTGGTGTTAAAAAAAAAGGTAACATTGTGGTGTGGGTTGCTGATAGTAGGGAAGGTCGTATGTTTAGGGGAGTGGGAAATATATAGGAACTCTGTATTTTCCATTCGATTTTGCTGTGAACCTAAAACTTCTCTAAAAAAATAAAGTCTATTTTTTAAAAGTAACAGGCAAAATTAATTTTAATAATATTTCAATCATATAGTTCAAATATCAACATATTTAATCCTCACCACAACCTACATATCTAACATACCTGAAATATTATCATTTTAAAATATAATCAGTATTAAGCAAAATCATTAATTAAAGATTTTATATTCTCTTTTTTGTAAACTAAGTCCTCAAAATTCTGTGTACATTTAACACTTGTGGTACATCCCAGTTTGGAGTAGCCAATTTCAGGTACTCAGAAGTCACACGTAGCTAGTAGCTTCCATATTGGGCGGCGAGCATAGAATATTTCAGGCAAAGGAAATGGTAAGTGCAAAAGTGCTGAAGCAGGAATGGCAAGAATAAGTTTTATAAGTCTGAGATGAGCCAGCAGGGACAGAAAGGAGTGAGGAGTGAGTGGATGAAGTGGTAGATGAGGCTGGTTGGAGAGGGCAAGAGCCAGGCCCTGGATGGCCTCGTACAAAGCAGTTGGGAATTATTCTAAGTGTGACTGGGAAACCATGAACAGGATCTGAGCAGGGAACATGTTTTCTCCCTTTGTGAAATGAAATGCACTGTGGATATTCTTTATTGTTATATTGTTTCTAATTACAGAGAAGGCAGGGTGAGGCTCTATATCCCTCTTGGGTGGCACTAGGAAACCAGCTATCCAGTTTCACATTTGTAGGCTAGAGGCCCAGAGACAAAAAGTCCTGCACCAGGATGCACAGCAAGTCTTTGTTATTGCTGATTGGGCATGAGAAGAATTAGCAGACTTTGAGGGGTAGAAACAAGGCTGGAGTAGGTTGAGGAGTAAGAAGGAGATGGAGAAGTTTGGCAGTGAAGGAAAGGAGAAACAATGGGGTAGTAATGTGGGATGTGGAGTTGAGGGTTGGTTTGCTTATTTGTTTTTAAGCAGGGAAAGATTTGGGCATGTTAGAATACTGATCTGAAAATAGTAGTAGAGAGGAAGAGGTTGGAAAGAATGGATCATGGATGGTGTGAGGTTACTGAAGAGGTAGCAGGGACCACTGTAGAGTAGGGGAAGGCTGAGCAGTGATGCAGGTAGACCTGGGGACTTGGTGGCAGGAGAATCAGCTGCCGCTGTTCCAGCCTTCCCCAGCCCCTGTCCCTCTGCCATCTGGATTCCTGGGACCTGTGTGCTGCCTTAACCCTGCTGCCCACTCTTCTCTTTGCTTGTCAATCTCAGGCTCCCCAAATCAGAGATGATCCTGGCAGGGGCTGCTACCCACCATCTGCCACTTCTCCATACGCTCTGAGTTCCTGCGCTCCTGCTAGGAAATCCTATTTAGAACCTAATTTTCTTTTACACTCTTCTATTCTCTTGTCTCAACTCCTGGATGCTAAGTCACTCTTCCTCCAAGCCCTCTGCATGAGCCTCCTGGTTCTGACATACAAAACTCAAAACTACCATGTGTTGAATGCTTACTGTGTAGGTACAGTACTACATGCTTCACAAATATCAGTCTATTCAGTCCTTACAACTCTACAAGGTATGTACTGTCATTATCCTATTTACAGATAAGGATAAGGCTCAGAAAGGATAAGTGTCTTGTACAAGGTTTCATAGGAAGTGCCACAGGAAAGATTTGCCCGAGTCTGTAAGCTCCCCAAACTGACCTTATTCTATGATGCCACACTATCTTTTAGGTGTCAGGAATAGAGCTAGATGCTTTGCAGATCTTTTCCTATGTGGGCAATGGGCTATGATATAAGCAGCAAAAATGGGGCTTAGCCATGGGGATTGGTTTCAAGAAAGAATGTAAGTTCTATAAAGGCAAGGATGGTACCTATTTGGTTACTGCTATAACCCCAGTCCTCAGAATAGTATTTGGCACATAATAGTGCACAATAAATGTTTATTGAATGAATGAATGAATGAATGAATGAATGAATGCTGGCCTTTGAAAGGGCTGATCACAGCACTGAGAATCTCATAAGAGTACAAGGCAGGGACCAAGGGCCCGGAACTGGCCCATAACCAGGTTAAGGCTTGGTTATAGGAAAAAGACAAAGGTCCAGCATTCTTCCCCAGTCCAGTGGGAGGGATCTTGTAAGCTAAGCCTAAGCCAATCAAGGCACTTCATTTCTTGACCACAATAATCAATTCAGAGAAAACCACATAAATAGCTCCATAGTTCTTTATAAACAACTGCATATAATTCCATTATGTATATGGATCATAATTAATTTCACCAGTACCCTATCGATGGACTTTTAGGTGATGTCAAATTTTTTGCTATTACAAACAATGCTGCCATGAAACTTGTATAAATGTCAACTCTCACAGACATGTCATATCTGAAATATAAATTTCTAGACGTGAAATTCTCAAATCAAAAGGTATATGCACTTATAATTTTCATAGATATTGCTAAATTGCCCACATTATGGTTGTATCAATTTATACTGCCTTCTAAAATGTGTAAAAAGATCTGCTTACCATATTTAGGTCAAAACGATATTACCAATATTATCCTTGATAGTCCGATAGATGAAAAATGAAATGCCATTCCAGCCTTACTTTGCACTACTCTTATGAGTGAGTGTGAGCATCTTTTCGTGGGTCTCGGAGGGTTTTTTCTTTAAATCCTACTGCTTAAAAAAATCTCTACAGCAAGAAGTAAAAATTTGCTTCTACTTCCAGATTCCAAAAGCAATTACTGTCAATGTGTTATTGTGTATCTTCCAGACTGTTTCTTAATTTCACATAAATATATTTATACAATTTCACTTAAAGAAAATGTGTGTGTTTATACATAAAAATATACTTGAACTCTGAAACTTGCATTTTCTTTCTTTGTTAAAAATCTTTTGCCAATATTTTATTTGTTATTTTAGATGGCTTGTGTGTGTGTGTGTGTGTTTTTTTTTAATGTAGAACTTTTTTAAGGTCTGCCTCTCCTTTTTTTTATGGCTACTTAAAATGACATTTGGGGCATGCCATAATATAGTTTATTATTTCCTCTTTGACATTTTGCTTATTTCCAAATTGTTAAATCCAAAAGACACTACAACAAATATTATTCTTCATTAATTTTTATGTACATATGCTATTATTTCTTTAGGCTTATTCTCAGAAATGGTCTTTGGTTGCTTTAAATGATAAACTGGTCTGAAGCTAAATAGATTGGTCTGGTATGGGAAAGGTTTCCATTAAAATATTTTATCTACTGTCTTCAGCACATAAAACAGGTCCACTTGTCAATTTGTTCTTAAATATGAACTTCCCTTCATATCATAAATAGCAGTGTGTTCCCCTGAACGAATGGCATTACAATTAATCAGTAGCAAAGGATTCTTAAGAGGCTGCTGGGTTCACTGTAAGGATGGAGTTAGACCAATAGAAACGTCCTGCCCTCCAGCTCACAGTCTAATAGGGAAACAGGGTGTAGAAAGAGAAATAGTAACCCAAACGATACAAAGATTAATCGTCCCTGGTCTAGACTTTCTTCTCCGATGTCCTAGGGCAGAGAGAATATAACCTAAGGTTGGCTGGTTGCATGTGCTTACTCCTTGGACTACAAGGAGAGGAATGGCTCCACATAAGTTAGCAAGAGACAATGTAAATTATGCCATTATGCCGGAGGCTAGAGCTGCTATCTCTTCTCCAACGTTTGATAAACATGTACCTATGTCTATTCCCTATCAGATGCTAGGGAGGCAAGGGAACCCTTGCATTGAAGTGCTAAGTAACCTATGTTGCTTTGTAAGGTATTGAGTGGCAAAAAGTAGAATATTACAGTGTTCAGCCTAGAAAAACTCAGGCTGAAAACTGATATATTTTGTTTTCTCCGCATACTTTTGTTTTAGTTTTGTTTTTTAACTTAAACAAAATTTTCTTGAAGTGTAGCTTACATACAATAACACACACTCACTCATTTTCAGAGTCTGGTTAGATGAGATTTGAGAGCTGTATCCACCCATATAACCACTACCACAATCAAAACATAGAACATGTCCATCATCCCAAAAAGCTCCCTCGTGCTATAAAACTTTTTAAAAACTTGTTATTTTGAAATAATTATAGGTTCACAGGAAGTTGCAAAGATAGTACAGGAAGGTCACCAGTTTTCCCCAATGGTTACATCTTATATAACTATAGCACAATATCAAGAGCAGGAAATTTACACTTGTACAATGTGAATAAGCAGTTCTGTGTAATTTTATTACCTTTCAATTCCAGCAACCACTGTTGTAATCAAGACACAGAACTGTTCCACACCATAAAGAGCTCTCTCCTGCTGCCCCTTTATAGTCACACTACCCTCTCCCACCATCTCTATTCCCTGGCAACCACTAATCTGTTTTCCAGCTCTATAGTTTTGTCTTTTCAAGAATATTATGTAAATGGAATTATATGGTATGTGACTTTTTTGAGATGGCTTTTGTCACTCAGCCCTTGGAATCCATCTACATTGTTCCTGGATTAAGCGTGGTCCTTGTCATCGATGCATAGTAGTCCACGGTGTATTTGTTTCCTACAGCTGTCATAACAAATTAGCACAAACTTGGAGACTTAAAACAACAGAAACTTATTCTTTCATTGTTCTGGAGACCAGAAGTCCTAAATCAGGTTATCACACTTCAATCTCTGCCTCTATCTTAACATGGCCTCCTCCACTATGTCTGTGTCTTTGCCTCTTCTATCTCTTATAAAGACACTTGTCATTGGATTTGGGGCCCACTTAGATAATCCAAGATGATTTCACTACAAGATCCTTAACTTAATAACAGCTGCAAAGACCCTTTTTCCAAATAAGGTCACATTCACAGATCCAGGAGTTAGGACATAGGCATATCTTTTGGGGGGGTCTCAATTTAACCCACTATACAAAATATGGATGTACCCACTTTGTTTAACCATTCACCTAATTGAGAGATATTTTAGTTGTTTTCTGGTTTTGGTTATTACAAATAATGCTACTGTGAACAATTGCTTATGGGTTTTCATGTGGACATAAGTTTTCATTTATCTGGGATAAATAACAATGAGTGAAATTTCTGGATCATGTGGTAAGTGTACATTTACTTTTTAAAGACAATGTCAAACTATTTTACAGAGTGACTGTTATCATTTTACAGACCTACCTACAGTGTATGAGATTCAGTTTCTCTACAACCCCATCAGCATTTGGTATTGTCGTTATTTTTTATTTTAGCTGTTTACATAAGTGTATAGTGATATCTCAACATAGTCTTAATTTACATTGTCCTAATATTGATGTTGAACATCATTTCATGTGCTTATTTGCCATATGTATTATCTTTGATGGAATGCCTCATCAAATCTTTTGTCTATTTTCTAATTATATTTTTGAGTTTTTTTTACTATTGAATTTCAAATGCTCTTTACACATTCTAGATTAGAGTCATTGGTCAGATATGTGATTTGCAAATATTTTCTCCCACTCTGTATTTTATCTTTTCATCCTGAACAGGATCTTCTGTGGAGCAAAAGTTTTCCATTTTGATGAAATTCAATTTTTTCTTTTTTGAAATGTGCTTTTGGTGTCATATCTAAGAACTTTTCACTGAGCCCTAAGTCCTGAAGATTTTCTCCCAATGTCATCTTCTAAAAGTTTTTATAATTTTACAATTAAACCTGTGATCATTTTAATTTTTGTATAAGGTGTGAGGTTTAGTTGGTAGAGTTGTCGTTTTCTTATTTTCCCACTACCTTTCCTCCACTGAATTTTATGGGCTATTTCTGGCCTCTCTATTCTGTTCCATTGATCTATATGTCTCTCCATTTGACAATACTGCATAGCTTGATTACTGTAGCTTTATGATCATTCTTTATATTGGGTACCATAATTCCTCTAAGTTTATTCCTCCTTTTCAAAATTGTTTTAGCTATTCTGGTTCCTTTGCCTTTACCTGTACACTTTAGAATAACATTGTCTTGCTGGGATTTTGATAGGAAATTCATTAATCTTGTTTATAGATTTGGGGAAAATTGACATCTTTACTATGATGAGTCTTCCAATCCATGAATATAATATGTCTTTCTATTGATTTAGATATTCTTTGATTACTTTAAAAAACATTTTGTGTTTTTTTTCATATGAGTGTTGCACTTGTTTTATTCAATTTACATCTAAGCATTTTTTAAGTGACCGGTATGGTATTTTTAATTTTGGTGTCTATGTGTTCATTGCTAATATGTAGATATACAATTGATTTTTGTATGTTTATCTTGTATTCTGGAAACTTGTCAAATGTACTTATTCATTCTAGGAGTTTTTGTTTTGTTTTGTTTTTATTTTTGTTTTTAAGATTCCTTGAAATTTTCTATGTAGACCATCATGTCATCTACAAACAAGGACAGCCTTATTTATTTTTTCCAGTCTACATGTCTTTTATTTTTTTCCTAGTCTTACTGCATTTGTTAGAACTTCCAGCTCTTTGTTGAATAAGGTTGGTGAGAGTGGATATCTTTGCCTTGTTCCCATTCTTAGAAGAAAAGCAAAAAGTATTGAATTTTGTCAAGTGCTTTCTCTGTTTTGATAGATTTTTCTTTAGCCTGCTAATTTGTTGGATGACATAATTGATTTTTGAATATTAAACTAGCTTTTTGTTCCTGGAATAAATCCTGCTAGGTCATTGTGTATAATCTTCTTATATATTGCTAAATTCTATGGGCTAGTATAAAGAATTGTATTTATATTCATATTGAAGGATATTGGTCTGTAGTTATCTTTTTTTGGTGGGTATTGTCTTTTTCTAGTTTTAGTATCAGGTAATACTGGCCTCATAAAATGAGTTAGGAAACATTTCCTCTCTTTAGGTGGCGTTAATTCCTTTTTAAATGTTTAATATAATCTGCATTGAAACTATCTGTGCATGGGGATTTCTTTTGGGGAATTTTTAAAATAATAAATTCAATTTCCTTAACAGTTATAATACTACTCAAATTATCTTCCTCATATTGGGTGAGTTGTAGTGGTTTGTGCTTTTTGAGCACTTGGTCTATTTCATCTAACTTGTTAGATTTATGTGTGCAACATTGTTCACAGTCTTCTTTTATTAGCCTTTGATATCTGCAGATCTATAGCAATATCCTGTTTTATTCCTGATATTTGTAATTCCTGTCTTCTTCCTTTTTTTTGTCAATCTTGCTATAAGTTTGTCAGTTTTATTGATCTCTTCAAAGAAACAGCTTTTTGTTTCATTGATATTCTATATTTTTCCCCAATTTTATGGATTTGTGCACTTATACTATTTCCTTCTTTCTACTTCTTTTGAGTTTTGTTCTTCTTTTCTACTTTCTTGTGGTCAGAGCTGAGATTATTGGTTTGAGATCTTTCCTTTTTTCTAATGTAAGCATGAATTGCTATAAATTTCCCTCTCAGCACTGCCTTACCTATGGCTCAAACATTTTGATTGTTATATTTTCAATTTCATTCAGTTAAAGTACTTTTTATTTCATTTGAGACTTCCTCTTTTACCCAAGAATTGTTTAGAAATGCGTTACTTAGTATCTAAGTGTTTGGAGTTAATTTGGGAGATTGTCTTTCTGTTACTGATTTCTAGTTTGAGTCCATCATAGTCAAACACTCTGTAAAATTTTAATCCTTTTAAATTTGTTGAGATTTATTTTATAACACAGGGAGTGGATGATCTTGGTGTATATTCTATGGGTGCTTGAAAAGAATGTGTACTCTTCTATTGTTTGGTAGAGCCTTCTATAAGTTTTGATTGCATCCTGTTGTTTAATGGTGGTGTTGAGTTTTATATCCTTATTGATTTTCTATCTAATAGTTTCATCAATTGCTGACAGAGAAGCACTGAAGTCCCCAACTATAATTGTAGATGTGTCTCTTTCTCCTTTCAGTTCCATACATTTTTGTTTCACATATTTTGCAGCTCTGTTATTTGGTGCATTTACATTTGCTATGTATTCTTGAATGAATTGATCCTTTTTTCATTATGTGACATTCCTCTCTTGCCCTGGTAATTTTCTTTGCTTTGAAGTCTATTTTCTCTCATTTTATTATAACCACTCCTGCTTCTCGTGATTAATGTTTGCATGCTATACCTTTTCCTATCCTTATACTTTTAACCTACCTCTATCATTATATTGAAAGGAAGTTTACTTTAGACAGCACATAGTTTTTTTTAATCCGCTCTGCCAATCTTTGTCTTTTAATTGGTGTATTTAGCCCACTTACATTTAACAAATCATTGATTTGTTAAGGCGTAAGTATGTTTTTGTTAGTTTTCTGTTTTTTCTATTTTTCATTTCTCTATCTTTTTCCTGTATCCTGTGGGTTACATCAATTGTTTTTAGAATTACATTTTGATTTATCTATAGTGTTGTGAGTATACATTCTTGTATAGCTTTTTCAGTGGTTGCTCTAGGTATTACATTATATATACATAATTTATCAGTCTACCAGTGTTGACATTTTACCAGTTCAAGTGAAACGTAGAAGTCTTACTTTTCATTATGTCCCTTTACCCTCCTTATTTATAATGTAATTGTCTTAAGTATTGACATACATTGCGGTCTATATTAGACGTTGTAATTTTCTACTGTCAAACATAATTTAGAACACTCAAGGGGAGAAGAAAAGTACATTGTATATTTATATATTTGCTCTTTCTTTTGTTCTTTTTTCCTACCTGATGTCTCAGGTTTCCTTCTGTTACCACTTCCTTTCTGTTTGAACTTCCTTTAGCAATCCCTATAAGGTAAGTTTGTTGGCAATTAATTCCCTTAATTTTTCTTTATCTAAGAATGTTTTGATGTCTCTTCTTTTCTAAAGGTTGGTTTCACCAGGTATTAGATTCTAGTCACCATTTCTTTTTTTTTTTTCAGCATTTGAAAAACATGCCACTTCCTTCTGGCCCCTATGGTTTCTGACAAGAAATCATTTGAATTTTCTCTCTAGAGGTAATGTATCATTTCTCTTTGGCTGCTTTCAAGATTAATTTCTTTGTCTTTAGTTTTTAGTTTCCTAGTAGGCCTTCACTGCTACCATACTGACCAGGAGGGGTTGGGGTACTTTCTTTCTTCTCCCATGTGGCCTCTGTGGGCATTGTGGGGAGAGATAGCCTTATTATTACTGATCAGTGGTAAAAGTCCTGAGTAGATAACTAGGCCTCTTCTGGCACTACCCTAGTGTGGAGGGGAAGTGGTGCCTCATTATAGCCTGGCAAGGGTATCAATCTAGTCTTTCCAGTTGGCCTTGGTTGATGCGGGTAGACATAGGGCTGGAGTAGAGGGAGTATTGTCTAAATGTCTGTTTTTCTAGGCTTCTCCTTTTCTAATGTTTTGACTAGGGAAAGCAGGTTTTCCTTAGGGCTTTTGTCTGTATCCATTGGCATTTTTTTGGGTTGCTAGCTTCTCCAGTACTCAATTTGACATAAATGAGGCAAAACTAAAACTCAGGAAACTCACTACTGAGTTATTCCTTGGGTCTTGAGGTGCTAGCCAGTCTGCCCTCTTCTCCTTCAGAATCTTCTTGTGTTTGTTTTATATATAATGTTCAAGGTTTTTAACTGTACTTAGCAGGAGAAATAGTGAAAAGTATCTCTGTTCCATCTTTTTAGAACCAAAAGGTGTTTCACATACTTAAAAAAATTAAAAACTATATCTAAAAATCACCTATTTGTCATAAATACATAGACTTCTGATTTTTCATGAAACATTAGAAGATAAATCATCCTGGCCTGTACTTCTTCTTGGTAACAGCTGGCTGGAGCTGGGCATCTACTGCTCCTGTATATGGGTGATGAGTTTACTGTAGGTCCTGTCCCTCTTGAAATGAATATATTTATACTTACAAAAGACTTATATCCCTAGTTCTTACATTACGATAGGAGTCTGAACTTGCTACCTCTGTATCAGAACTTGTGTTTCATCTCCAGGAAGTGTTGGCCACAACAAAGATTGAATGTGACGCCAGAAGAGGAGTCACTGGCAAGATCCTTAAAACATTCTGCTACATCATTGCAAAAATGTTTTCTCTCTCCCAGCACAAAACTATTTTAGTACAGAGTGTTCTAAAGTGGTTACAGTAAAAGAAAAAAAAAATCCCCTCTCTCATCTCAGGAAACAGCTAGCTCATTCCTCCTCTTCAGAAACCCGTAATCATGAAATGACCCGGAGTTAAGCTCTCAGCCCATTCTCGTGGAAGGACTACAGAGTGAACCAGTTGGCCCACAGAAACATGTTAAGTCAGCAGAAGCCTTGGATTCTCAGTGGCTGCAAAGTGAAGCCCCGAGGGGAGGTAGCTTTGTGTTCTAAAAGAGCAAAGAATGCTATGTCAGTAGCTCCAGCCAGATTGGTGATCCTGGCAATGTGGAAGTTTCAGTAGGTCCAAGGAGAGGCCTGAAAATGATCTCTTTCTCATCATGGGTTCAAGCGAGTAGTTCTGTTAACCTGGTCAGCTCTACCATTTCAGTGCCCAAACTTGTCAGCACCAGTGGGGAGGCAGAATCACTCTCAAGGCAGATGTTTTCAAACTTTTGTGTTCACTGATCCTTTTCAGGGACACAAGGAGACTTCATGAGCCGCCTGGCCTCTTTGATCTAGTGCAGTCTGGCATCTTCCTGAGAAGGAACTATCAAGAGGAAGGCACTGATCTTCTGTTGCCTGAATCCTCACTCCTCCCAGTACCCAGCTCATCACCTCTGGAGTTCTATGTGCAGGAACAGCCACTGCTGCTTCTGACTAGAACTGAGAAATGATGAACAACCTCTTTGCTCCTAAACCTACAGGAGCTCCTTAGTGCTGTCAAACTCTTGTCCTTACATTCATGGCTCATCTCCTGTATTCAGTCAAGTCTTTCTTTGTTTCCCTTTGGCTATTCCACATTTGGTCCCCATGGTTCTTGAACTTTTTTTGGTTGCACCAGATGCTAACACATAAACCATTTCACAATGGACAACCTCTGGTTGAAGAGGAATTAAGAGATCTGCTAAAAATTCCTTCTCCCCTTCTGTTTGAAAACCACTGCTTGAACCAAACGATTTTGATCACTGTTGTTCTCAAATACTTCTATGCTTTTGCTCATGCAGCATCCTCTGCCTACAATACCTTGTATCTCTCATGTCCAAATCTTATGTCCTTTAGGGCTCAACATGTTTGCCACAAAGCCTGCAGCACATCCCTGCTCCCTACCCCCACATCCACTCTCACCCCACAAGGCTTTCTCCTTTCTCTGAGCTCACACAGGACTTGTGTTTCTCCTGTGGAACTGAGTACATTCTACCAGGAACTGATTATTTGTGTCCACATTCAATCTCTCACTGTACTGTGAGCTCCATGAGGGCAGCAACCAAGCTCTATCATCTTTAACTCTTCCACAAGGCCTAATATAATAGCTTGTACTTGGTTTCATGCCTAATGCCATGGCTTGAATAAAAATGTTAAGTAAATGAAAAAAGGCTGGCCAATCTCAAGCTTCATCTTGTGAAAGAGAAATTTCTATCCTTTTCTTTTTCAAACTGCGTACTGTAGAACACTAGGCCCATGAGATGCTTCATCAAAAATGGGTTCTATCACCAAATATGACTAGACTACATTCTATATTCTAAATAGCCCTATATTCTATTTTTTTCTTGGAGATCACAAAACACATTAGCATAGTAAAGGCTCTAAGAAATTCTAATGTTAAAAAAATAATAACTTGGTTTACTCAGCATTACTGAACTATATTTGACTATTTCTAATTCCTCCAAAGGATACCTATAGACATTTCATAGAAGTACTGCTCTACAGCACACACGTAGGAAATGCTGGTCTAGATTCCTTTTGAAAGCCTGGTCCTCATGTTCTCTTTCACATAACCAAAGCTGACATTTAGGGAGACCTGCTTTAAGTCAAACACAGCACTGATGTTGAGTAAGACTGTAACATCTTTCAAATTGGGGACCTTTTTTTTCTGCAGGTAAGCATCAAGAAAAGGGACATACTCATAGGGAAGGACTAAATGTATTACCTGTTTGCTTTCCTTCTGCAGACATTTCTAGAACCCTGTACTCTTGGGTAAGATTCCTCAGGCTGGAGGTCATTACCCCAGTTTGGATCCTCCTGCCTTTTTAGGTTTTCTCCTCATTTCTCTCCTCACACCCCCACAGACATCTAATCCTCACTCCGAGGATGGGGCTCTTCTCTGAGCAGAGCTTGTGCTTGCCAGTGACCACAGCTTTGACCACCGAAGCTCTACCTAAACAGCCATTCTCACAAGTTTACCAGTGGAAATCCTGGCCACCTTTCAAGCCTCAGTGCAACCTGCAACCAGCATTAGATTAGCTGGAATTTCATAGATCAAAGAACTTTAGTGCTGAAAGAAAACTTAGAAATTATTTAATCCAAACCCTTTGTTTTAGGAAATGGTGATTCAAACTGGCTTATGCGACTTATGCGAGAAAGCTCAGTAAAAGTTAATTCAGGAAAGAGTTCCGCTTCAGAGTCTTTTAAAATTTCTCTCCAGTTGTTATTTATCCTATTATGTTTGAATTACAGTTAAACTTCAAGTCCCTCAAAGGACAAAATTTACTTTTTATCTCCATTACTAAATCATAATGCTGTGACCAGAGAATACAGATAGATAAGATGTGAATTCAATATCTTTCAAGAGTGTGAGCTTTGGAGTTAAACAAGGATTTTAAAAACTGAGGTAACATTTACAAATAAAATGTACACATTTTAAAGAATATAGTTCTATGAGTTTTGACAAATATAAACACTTGTGTTAACTACCACCATATAATAAAAATGTAGAACATTTCCTTACCCCAGAAAGTTCTCTTGTGCTGACTCCTACTCAGTCCCCCTCTCTCCTCCCTCTCCACTACCACCGATCTGCCTTCTCCTTTATTAGAGTTTCTCATAAATGGAATCATACAATATGTACTGTGTATGGCTTATTTCACCCAGCACAAAGGTTTTAAAATTCATCGATGTTTTTGCATGTTTCTATAGTTTATTCATTTTTATTGCTAGGTTTTATTTCATTATATGAGTATACCACAGTTTATCATTTGGGTTTTTCACTATTATGAATAAAGCTGTTGTGAACATTCGTGTACAACTTTGTTTAAACATATGTTTTCATTTATCTTGAGAAAATATCTAAGAGTGAAATTTCTTGGTCATGTGGTAAATGCATGTTTAACTTTGTAAGAAACTGGAAAATAGTTTTTCAAAGTGGAAATAAATACCATTTTATATTTCCACCAGCAATGTAAGAGTCCAGATGCTCACATCTTCACCATTTGGTGTTGTCAGTTTAAAAAACAATTTTAGCCATTCTAGTGAGCGAGAAGTGTTATCTCATGGTTTTAATTTGCATTTTCCTGATTAATGATATCAAGCACCTTTTAACATGCTCGTTGACCACTTGTATATCTCCCTTTGTGGAAATATTTATTAAAGTCTTTGCCACTTAAAAAAAAACTGAGTTGAGCCTTTTATTATAGATCTTCAGAAATATAATATATACACGTCTGTGTAGCATGTGTGTACACACACATACACTCGATATAGGACTTGTCAAATACATGTATTTTGGAGATTTCTCCCAATCCTGGTTTGCCTCTCATTTTTTAAATAATGTCTTTTGATGAGCAAAAGTTTTAATTTTGATGAAATCCAATTTATCAAATTTTCTTAATGGTTAGTGATTTGTGTTCTTTGTAAGGTATCTTTGCAAACCCAAGATTACAAATATATTCTTATGTTTTCTTCTAAAACTGTGCTGTTGGTCTATTTTCAAGTTCACTGATTCTTCCTTCATTTTCATTCAGCTACTGAGTCCATACAGTGAGTTTTTTGTTTTGGTTACCCTATATTTCAGTCAATAATTTCAGATTCATTTTTTAATTTATTTTTCTACCTGCTGAAGTCTTTATTTTGTTTCAGTGGAGTTTGCAATTGTTTGTTTAAGCATTTTTATGGTGACTGCTTTAAAACTTTTGCTAGATAATTCTAACATTTAAATTTTCTTTGTGTTGACTAGGTTTTCTCATTTAAGTCCCTAGTTCTTGGCATAAGTGATTTTCTGTTGAAACCTGGACATTTTGATATTATGAGACTCTGGATCCTGTCTAAATCTTCCATTTTAGCTGTTAGTCACCCTACTTAATTTAGTGTGCAGGTCCTGGCTTAATTTTGTGATTCCAAAGATGATTTAGTTTTCAGAGTGTCTTTCAGTGCTATTCTGTTCTGCTTTGTTTATATGCTACCAGAGACCAATGTGAAAGTCTGTGTGGTATTCCACACTGTAATTCAGTTCTCAAATATTTGCCATTTAATTCTATTCAGTTTGATATGTGGGTCATTCAGTGGTCTGCCTAAGACTTCATATACAGGTTTAAAGAACCCTTTCCATCAGTTTTCTCTCTTCTAAAATCCTCCTCTGGATGGATGTGGTTCACCTTGTTACTCCTGGGTGGTAGGAGTGGAGTGGGGTTTCAAAGTACGAGGCAGCTTACAACATGGCAGCTTACTTTTTAGAGTGAGCAAGTAAAAGTGAGTGAGAGTGAAGCATAGAAAACCAGCAGGATGGAAGTCACAGTCTTTTGTAACCTAATCTCAGAAGTGACATCCTATCACTTTTGCCGTATCCTATTTGTTAGAAGAATATCATTGAGGGAACCATATAGAGCGTGAATATCTGGGGATGGGGATCATTGGGAGTCATTTTAGAAGCAGCCTACCACAGTTTTCTCTAATTTCTCTCATCATTATTTTCTAGTTTTAAAACACATTGAGAAGACAAAGCTATCTTAATTATTTCTTAAGAAATAATTATTTGTTAATTATTATTTTTTAATATGGTTGGGTTTAAGTATACCACTTTGTATGTTTCCTTTTTTTAAATCTCATCTGTTTCTTGTTCCTCTTCCTTTCCCCCTCATTTCTTTTGGATTAATCTAATACATACAGTAAAATACACAGCTTTTAAGTGTATAATTTCATGAGTTTTGATGTGTACACTCATGTAATCACTATAATCAAGATATAAAACATTTCCATCACCCTACAAAGTTCTCTTATGTTCTTTCCCATTTAATCCCCATCCAATTGCTTCCGAGATGATTACTGTTTTGTTTTCTATTACTAGAGATGAGTTTGCCTGTTCCCGAAATTCCTGTGAATGTAATCAATATAGTCAAAAATATCATAATGTGTTATAAGTCAGACATATATAATGTGACCAGATTTTGAGATTCCCTCCATTGGCTTTTTTGCTATTCCTCTTTGATCTATCTTCGATGTCACTGAACCTTTCTCTTGCTGTGTCTAATTTGTTAAGCCCATCTAGTGAATTTTTAATTTAAGATATTGTAGTGTTCAGCTCCAAAATTTCATTTGGTTCTTTTTTCCATGTTTTCATGTCTCGCCTAAGATTTCTCATCTGTTCATGCATTGTGATCATCTTTTCTTTTAAGTCTTCAAACATTTTTTAATAGATGCTTTTAAGTCCTTGTCTGCTAATTGAACTTCTGAGTCGCCTTGCGGGTCTGTTTCCGTTTACTGCTCTTGCCTTTCACTGTAGGTCACATTTCTTGTTTATAGTATACATGTCTACTCCATATTGAATGCTGTGAATAAAAGTTCTGGAGACCCTAACTTCTGTTATTTTCTGAACTATTGATTTTGGTTCTGATAGGAAGTTTGTTATATTACTGGCTGCTCCTGAACTTGATGGAAACTTGATTTTATCCAGCGTTAGGATGGGTTGCAAAAAGACCCTGTAATTTGTACATAGTGTAAGTAGGCGTCCAATTTCATTTTTACATGTGGATTATCCAGTTGTCCCAGCACCATTTGTTAAAATGACTATTCTTTCACCATTGAATGGTCTTGGCACTCTCATCAAAAACTATTGACCATAGATATAAGTTTATTTCTGGACTCTCAATTCTATTCCATTGATCTATATGTCTGTTCTCATGTCAATACCACACTGTCTTGATTACTATTGCTCTGTAGTAAGTTTTGAAAATGGGAAGTGAGGGTCCTCCAATTTTGTTCTTCATTTTCGATTTTTTGGCTATTCTGGGTCCCTTATAATTCCATATAATTTCAGGATCAGTTTGTTGATTTCTACAAAGGTCTCCCAAAGTCTTCTATAGTTAGAAGGGGAACTCTAGACCTAGATTCATATCCTGCTTCTAGTACTTACAGATGTTTGATATGAGGTACATTACTTCACTCTTCTAAGCCTGTTTCCTAAAGTGTAAAATGAGGCAATTTTGATACATTTGCAATTCACTTGGGCCTTTTTTTCATTAATGAAAACGCAACCAGCATTGGTTTAGACAAAAAAGAATTTTTGGCTCATACAACTTCAAAGTCCAGGGATAGGGCTAGTCTTATGAAGGATCTGATGCAGAATTCTTATTACCAGGAAGTAGTTTTTCTCTTATTTCTCCACCTGGCTGCTCCTCTTTATCTATTGTATATTTCTCTTCTTACAGTAAAGTGGGTGCTTAACAAATATTTGTTAGTTGAATGAATAAAATATGTCTTAAAGCATCTATAGAACGTAAACCTCCGTAGCATTAAATCCAGAAGAATCCTCCCTGTTCAGGATTCCAAGCAAGTCTCATTTATTGGCTCCAATTAGATCATGTGCCTGATGAAACATTCTTGAAAATACATTAAGGGAAGAAAACAAAATGCAGGAATAATGTACACAATTTTCTAACAATTGTTTTAAAAAAGGCAAAAAAAAGTGTGTGTATATGTATATGCATAGATTATCTCTAGGATAATCAAAAACACTGGTTGCCTCTGGAGGAGGAGAACTATATGACTGGGGGAGGTTTTTCATTATATATCTTTTGTACCTTTGAACCATATAAATTACCTATACAAAAAAATTACATGAACATTTAAAATGTAGTTGCCAAAGCACTCAGTGGTCTCCCTTATGTATTGGGTTGCAGCAGTCAGGGTTAAAAAGCACAAGTCAAAGGGGTTATAAGTCCCATTTACCAGAATGCAAAAAAGGAAGGGAGCAAGGGCAACAGTGATGTTGTTTTACAGGAGCAAGTAACCTGTCCTCTCAGAGTGTTTACTCATCAATTATAAAGAACCTCAGTTTTCTGACCCGCCTGTCCCCCAATCTCAGTTCCATTCTGTACCACCTGGGTAGTCAAAAAGATACAGTCCTAACTAACTATGCTTGTTCTTATTAAACAGGGATCTGGGAGCTGGCTCCTTGCTTTCACTGGCTCATAACATTGCTCTCCTACTTTCTAAAAACAAACAAACAAAAAAACCATGCTAAAAACAAACCAAAAACCACTATAAAGGCACAAAGTTGGCCACATATACAAAGACAAGAGATTGGTTTGTCCCACAGCTGTTTATGGTTATCTGATGTAAATGAAGGCTTTCAATATCCCATAAAGACATCAAAGCAATGCTTTCAACAAACAAAATTAAGCGTTCCCTATCATTCATGTTTTATTTGTAGGTAAATACAATCTAACAGGATTTACCTTCCCTTCATTCTACAACCCAGAGCTCAGGAATAAAAGATATCTTTGAATGAAAGGGCATGTACCTACTTTAAGCTTTGATTAATAGTCTGCTTTCCCCTCTGGCATTTTCAATTGGCCTTGGATTTTCCATAAGTATGTATGTATTTAAAGCCACTGAGACTAAAAATTCAGAAAAGTTTGTGTGTACAGAGCACAATTAAAAAAATCTAACACAGGGCCACAACACAGAATCTTGCTGGAAGGACTCCAGCTGGCTTTTCCATTGCAATTGATAAGTGACTCGTTTACGAAAATGCTGCTTGGCTAAAAATTTGCTCTTTAATACAAGGAATGAGGATGATCCTGGTCAAATGCCAAATCAAATCCCATATTTCCAATTTTGAGACTAGGACACAATGTACTTTTCCTTTTGAGGAGAACCTTATTTTCAAGCCCTACTGTTGATATATATGACTCAAAATGCTGCAAGACTAACAATAAACAGTCTGAAAGAGAAATTACAAAAACAATTCCATTTAAAACAGCAAAAACAAACAAACAAACAAAAAACAAACCCACACAACCAACCAACTTAGGAATTAACCTAACCAGATAGGTGAAAAACTTGTACAATGAAAACTACAAAACACTACTGAAAGAAATTAAAGACATAAATGAAAGCTATACCATGTTCGTGGCTTGAGACTTATTAAGACATCGATATAACCCAAAGCGATCTACAGATTCAATTCAATCTCTATCAAAATTCCATTATTTTTTGAAGAAACAGAAAACCCATCCTAAAATTTATATAGAAACTCATATAGAAACTGAATAGCCAAGAGTCTTGAAAAGAACAAAGCTGGGGGAATCACATTTTCTGATTTTAAAACTTACTACTAAGTTACAGTAATCAAAACAGTGTGGAACTGGCATACAGACAGACATATGGACCAACAGAATAGAATACAGAAATAAATCTTCACACATATGGCCAAATAATTTTTAACGAGAGTGCTAAGACTATTATGAGGAAAACAGTCTTTTCAACAAATGGTGCTGCAAATCTGGATATCTACATGCAAAAGAATGAAGTTGGACCCTTACCTAACACTATATTAAAAAAATTTACTCAAAATAAATCCATGACCTAAAACTATAACATTTAGAAAATGTAGGGCAAAAGCTTCACAACACTAAACACTGGATTTGGCAATGGTTTCTTAGATATGACATCAATGGCAAAAACAACAAAAGACAAGCTGGACTTCATAAAAAACTTAAAAATTTTCTTCATCTAAAGACATTATCAGCAGAGTAAAAAGTCAACTTACAGAAGGGAAGAAAATACTTGCAAATCATATACATCATGTACCACTTAACAAGGATATGTTCTGAGAAATGCGTCATTATGTGATTTTATCATTGTGCTGACATTATGGAGTGCACTTACACAAACCTAGATGGTACAGCCTACTACACACCTAGGCTACATAGAATAGCCTATGGCTCCTATGCTATAAATCTATACAGCATTTGTACAGATCTATACTGTACTGAATGCTTCAGGCAATAGTAACACAATGATAAGTATTTGTGCATCTAAACATATCTAAACATAGAAAAGGTACAGGAAAAATATCATACAGAAACTAAAAAATGATAGATCTTTAGAGAGCACTTACCACGAATGGAGCTTGAAGGGCTGGAAGTTGCTCTGGTGAGTCAGTGAGTGGTGAGTGAATGTGAAAGCTGAGGACATTACTGTACACTACTATAGACTTTATAAACAGTGTACACTTAGGTTGTTACACTAAATATATAAACCAACACGAGCTTAAATCAAACATAAGAGAAAATGAGGTAGTCAAGAGATGCAGTAAACATGATACATGAGGTTGATGCCAGCATAACATGGCACACTGTTAAACAGCAAACATTTTTTTAGGAGTACATTCTAAATAATTAAAAGTAAATATTTAAATAAGTCATTTATTATCAACTATTAGATATTGTACATAATTATATGTACTATACTTTTATGACTGTCAGCACAGGTTTGTTTATACCAGGTTTGTTGTTATGTTACAACGGCTACAATGTGACTAGGCGATAGGAATTTTTCCAGCTCCATTATAATCTTATGAAATCATCCTTGTATATGTGGTCTGTTGTTGACTGAGACATCGTTATATAGCGCTTGACTCTATCTGATAAGGAATCAATACCCCAAATATGTAGAGAACTCCTAAAACTCAACAACTAGATTCAAAAACAGGCAAAGGACTTGAAGATATTTATCCAAACAAATTAAGCAAATAGGCAACAAGCACATGAAAAGATGTTAACAACACTAATCACTCGGGAAATCAAAACTACAATGAAATATCATGTCACTTGCATTAGATAGTTATTAAAAAAAAAAGAAAAAAGAAAATAACAAGTGTTGGCAAGGATGTAGAGATATTGGAACACTTGTGCACTTTTGGTGGGGATGTAAAATGGTATAGCCACTGCGGAAAACAATACAGCAGTTTCTCAAAACACTAAAAATATAATTACCTTATATCAGGCAATTCCACTTCTGGGTATATATTCAAAAGAATAAAAAGCAGGGTCTCAAGGAGATATTTGTACACCAATATTAATAGCAGCGTCATTCACCATAGCTAAAACATGGAAGCAACCAAAACATCCATCAAGAGAAGAATGAATAAGCAAAATGTGGTATATACATACAAAGGGATATTATTCAGCCTTGAAAGGAAATTCTGAC
This sequence comes from Eidolon dupreanum, assembly GCA_028627145.1. Lineage (NCBI taxonomy): Eukaryota > Metazoa > Chordata > Mammalia > Chiroptera > Pteropodidae > Eidolon > Eidolon dupreanum. The sequence continues at coordinate 21,292,433 of CM053502.1, read as the reverse complement.
ACATTATGACAAGGATGAACCTTGAAGATATACTAAGTGAGAAAAGCCAGTCACAAAAAGAGAAATACTGTATGATTCCACTCATATGAAGTACTTAAGAGCAGTCAAAATCACGGAGATAGAAGGTGGAAAAGTGGCTGCCAGGAACTGGAGGTGAGAATGGGAGTTACTGTTCAATGGGCAGTTTCAGTTTTCTAGTACAAAGAGTTCTGGAGATGGATGGCAGTGGTGGTTGCACAACAACATGAATGTACTTAATGCCACTGAACCAGACACTTAAATATGGTTAATAAATTTTGTTATATTTTACAATAACAAAAGTTGGAAAAAAATGCTGCAGGATATGAGGTTTCAATTATATTCTCAATACATATTAATTTTCTAAGGTTCATATCTTTCCTTCTACATCTGGACTTTTCTTTTAAAAACATGTTTCTAAATGTGTCAGTTAGAAGTACTAATAAATACACCACTGAGGTAAGATAGCAAACTGAAACAATGGCAGTGCTTCTTCAAAATTAAGTTAATCTGAACTGGGCATTTTCTTAGCCTTACAATTAGACTTCACAGACTTTATAGTAAACACACAACCACCGTCTCTGCTGCTTCTCCCTCTCGGCCCGTCTGTACTTCATGGAAAATAAACCAGAATCAAAATGTTAAAGAACATTGTAACTTCTTAAGTTATCATTTTTAAAGTACCTCATACCTATTAAGTAAGCATTCATTAAATTCTACTTATTATTCCCTAGATGCTAATTTTTAAGGCATAGGTAGAGGCATTTTTCCAAACTTAAAAAATTGGTTTCAATCTCATTATAGAAAAGTATGATCCAGAAAAAAATAGAACAAATAGAATGAAGCAATCCTTTATTTTTAGACACTTTCACAAAGAGGTTGTCAGTACGTTAACTTTCCAGTGGAGAAGAATAAACACGAAAATCAGCCTCCAGCCATCAGCAACTGCTCTGCTCAGGGCTTAGAATCTTCCTTCCCCAAGTGGTGGGGTGGAGGCGTGTACTTGCCCTCCTTTATTAGCTTATCCCGTTGTTTCATGATGGCTTTCAGACGTTTCATCTGCCAAAGGAAAAAAGTATTTAATCTAGGGGAAGATATGCACCAGAGAATGAGGGCTGGAGAAACTGAATGAAAATTGGTTTCATTTTTAAACTATAGAAGCTTTTCATCCTAGAGGGCCTCTGAGATGAAACTCAGAGTCTTTAAAGAACTAACTTTAAATCATGTCTCAAGCTTTTAACAAATAAATTTCTGGTATATATAATATCTCCCTGAAAACTAATAACGAAAATGCTCCTGTTATATATGGGAATACAGTATTTACAAAAACAATAACAAATAGATACAGGTCAAAAAACTTCAAGAGGCAAACTTGTGCACAGTAAAATCTTTTAAAATATTAAAAGCTGAGACCATCTCACAGCATACGTATTCCTGACTTCTCTATGTGAAGGTGGCACTGCTGCTGGTGACTGTTCAGTGGGTATGAATGATGCAGAAATAGACATTATAAAGTCTCTTTTTATCACATTGAAATAAAAGACCTGATATGTGCTCAGCTACTAGTCATTACTAGTTGAGCCCTGAGTTCTGCTTCTTCTCAGATAGGACATTCTCAGCAAATGAAAGCCATGATATAATAAGACTGTGAGAGCAATAATTCAATGGATTCTGTGACATACTCACTAATCCTGACTGCATTGTGCATCTGCTCAAAACTCAGTGGCTTCCCATCTTACTGAGAGGCCTACCTCTCTGACTTCATGTCTTAACACTCTCCGTCTAGCTCTCTCTTCTCCAGCTCAGGGACCTTTGCACTTGCCATTTCCGCTGCCCAGAACATTCCCCCCTTGTATCCACATGGCTCACTTTCTTCAAGTCTCAGCCAAATTTCTTTTGTCACTAAACTCTTTTCTGACCACTCTATTTAAAAGAACTTCCACTTAGGTCTCATGACCAGAGCTTTTTATCTTTTTCCTGTTAATTTTCCTTGCTGTATTTATCAACACCTGACACACTATTTTTTAACGTGTTTGTTAATTCTCCCCCTGCCCACGTAAGCTCCATTAGGGCAGGGTCTTTTTGCTGTTTTCTTACTGCTATATTCCTGGTGTCTAGAATAGTTCCTGATATAATAGGTGATCCAAAAAATATTTTTTAAGTGACTAAGTTTTCACAAAAGCATGAAGAGTTAGTATATTCAGTTAAACATCCCATTAATCTTAAAGAGTCAGTCAGGATATAACTCTGGTAGAATAACTTTAGGTATAGTAAATACTAACATAAACATTAACCATTTTTAAAAGACTGCATTCTTAACATTTCTTTATTAAAGACTTTCCCAACAGAGGACTAGTCATGGTTGAACTATGAAAATAACACATACACAATCTCTCCCAGAACTAGAACCAATCACCACTTAAGTGTTGTAGATATAAGCACAGGCTTTGGAGCCATAATTGCCAGGTTCAAATCCCAGTTCCACAACTTACTAACTAGATGACCTTAGGCAATGGCTCTAATTTTTCCTCGCCTCAAGTTTTTAATTGTGTAGTGGGGAACGTAATAGTAAAACATCTCAGGATTGTTGTGAGAAATAAATGCATTATTACACGATAGGCACTTAGAACAGTGCTTGATTCTAATTCCTTGATTCATTAACTTCTTCACCTAAAGGGAAGTATTTAGTCACTTAAGGTGACAGTACCGTACCTATTCATAAATTCACAGGATTAGGAAGTCACCTTGGAGCAACTCTTTAATATTTCCAGATAAAGAAACCAAGATCAAGAAGTGACTTCCCAAGGTCACAAAACTAGTACTGGCAGAACTGGCATCAAAACCCAGCTTTCCTAACTCCCAATTCAATGTTCTTTCCACATCACCACACTGCCTCCTCTCGGTGTAAATTTTCCATGATGAGTAAAGTCTTAACCTGAGCAAGAAATAACAGGTTCGCAAGAAGAGAAGACATGTCGTGAATTAAATAGCTGGTAGGTGGCCAACCATGACCCACTCACTGTCCTATAATATATACTACACTATAATATTACTCACTTAGTAATCAATATTCCTCCAGAGATCAATGCAAAATTATTACCTGACACTCTCTCATTCCTTCCAACTTGGCTTCACTTTATCCAAATACCAATAGCAGATGTTAAAAGTTAAGAAATTTTAAATTTTGATACAGATAACTTTGTGATCAATTTAACTGAAAATCTAAATTGTCTTCCTAAACTCTAAGGAATTAGGAGTAACAGAAACATTTCTATTTGTTATATCTGGAGCACAGAAATAGGTAAAATGACAGTCTACACCCAAAACGTTTTCTAAGGGAGAACAGGGCCCTAGATGTTAGGCAACTCATTCAACCCTTGAGGAGACAGACACCATGATGTTAGCATCCTCTCTTCCTCCTGCATTTTTGGTTAGGCTCACCTAAAGCAATCACATTAACACCTCCATCTTCCCCAGAGTAGAAATGAATCCAGAGACTGTAATATCAGGTTCAGTCCAATAGACCTGCCAGGTTTTAACCTCTTACCCAATGAGGGTTCAATGAATTTGAAAGATTTTTACCCAAAGATTTTCAAAGACAAATATCCAAGACTGGTTGATATTCTTTGCTTTATAGCCTACTGCAAAAGTAGAAAGAGACACATGTAATTTCTAATCCAATGGCTACAGCAAGGTACAATGCTAAGGAAAATATGTGAGATGAAGGACACTGAGAACAGGTCCTCCTCAGATCTGAAGGCATTTGACTTCCTTGACATGGTATCTAAGTAGAGGCATTTCACCACAAAAGTCTTGCCAATTCACACTGAGCAAGTCACTACCCAATAACCAATTAAAAACACTAAAAATAGCCCCAAAGAAATAAGGAAGTAATTCAGCTCCCATCTCCATCACTCCCTCACCGTTTTCTGCCGAAGCAGACATTCTACAAGATCATCATATTCTATCTTGCACTCTTTCTCTGCACGGATACTACCGATTCCATGTGCACATTCTATCCATTCTTTTTCAAAAGCATGGCACCGAGATGAAAGCTTGTGAGGCTGCTCAGCACTTTGGATTGACATCCAGCGGTCTAAGTCAATGCCCAGCCTCTTCTGTATATCGAAGAAAGGCATGGCTGAAATGGAAGATAAAAAGATACAATGTCAAAAAAGTGCAACCAAATAAGAAATTTCTAAGTAAAATGAGATAATTATGATAAATAGCCCTCTAGAAAGATATTTTACACTATTCTCCCAATTTCTTTTCACCATTTTTTCATTAGGTTCTTCAGTTTATGGTAGATAATTTCTTTGCTTTCACAAAACCCAAGGAAAAGAAAACTAGAACTAAAAAACAATGTATAAAAATCTTCTCTATATTGATAGTCATTTTTATCAAAGTCAAAAAGTTTGTTTTGATTCAAAAATCCCAATTCTTTCAGACAGATATGAAGAAATATCTGATAAGAACAAAAAAGCATAAGCATAGAAACATTTTATATTATTTATTATCACTTAAATGACTCCTCTCTCGAAAAGCCATCCTGACACTGGTGTCCCTTCTCTTGGTAGTACATCATTCTCAACTTCCCAGAGGAGTGCTTCATATGCCACTGTAATGGACTATTTACCTGAATGTCTCTCCTACTGAACAATAAATGCTGTAAGGACAGGGACCAGGTAGGGATTCAGTAATTGCCTGTTGAAAAAAATTAATTTCAAATAACTTAGTGTGCAACAATAAACGGATAATTAAACCCAGTATCTAATAAGTAGAACATGATAGATATTGGGGAAAAAAGATAATATACATGGACATACATCTTAATTATCAAATGAAGAAAAGGACTACAATAATGCCAAAGAAAAACTGTCTGAAAAAGAAGACTAGAAGGAAGCACACATAAAAATGCCAATACAGCTATGACTGGTAGATTCACAGGTGAATTTAATTTTTAAAATTTCTACCCATTCCTTCAGTGATTTACTGAGTAATAACGTTTCAGGCACTAGGATGGAAGAAGCAGCTGCAATGTAAGTGCTAGGATAAGATACACAGCGAATTGGGAACCCCAAGGAAGGAACACAACAGGGTTCAAGAGCTCGAAGGAGGAAGAACCAACTCTGCCCAGGAAACTTGAAAATGCCTTTTAAGATGGGTTGAATCTGCCAAGTGAAGGTCAGTGGGCAGACTATTCCAGCAGGGCACAGCACGAGTTACAGCCGGAGGTGCTAGGGATGTCTGGGGGACACTAAGGACCCGAACGTAGCTGGAGCGCAGAATGCAGGTCGGGGAGAACGAAATGAGCTGAAGCGGTGGGCAGGGCAGAAATCACGCAGGGCCTTGAAAGCCGGGACAAGGAGCGTGAGCTTCAGGTCAAGGAACAGAAGGCCAACGTATTAGTCCCGCAGAAATCTAAGTTACCCTGGAAAGAGACCGAGAGAGGTGCAGTCTACAGGCTTCGGTGACATTTACTGTGTGGACAAAGGAATCTGGGAAAGCGGAAAATACGCCCCGAGCTCGGGCCAGGGAGAATGGACACCCAGCAAGCCAAGAGGAAATTAAAGATATCTCGGAGAAAGCTCCGCAAGCTAAATTACCCTGCAGACATATGCAGGCCCTACCGTCCACCTCCGGTGCCCTTGTCTCCTCGCTGGCCGCCGATAGGGGATGATCCGCTTGGGACACCGAGAGCTGCCGCAAAGAAGGTGCGCCGCGCGACGCTTGCAGCGCGACTCCGGGAGTAGACCTTCCTTCCGCCGTCGCGCCCCGGAAACCATAGGAACCAAGTCCATCGATCTGCGCCTGCGCGGTTGCGTGCGTTGACCTTTGGAGATATTGACTGTGTGGATGAACTGACCTTCCCTAAAGAGCTGGGTTAGAGGCGGCGGAGTGGTTATTCAGTTCCTGTTGCTTCCTCGCACTGTGCCTAGCACTCTCGCGACAGCTTTGACTCGTGAGAGACTTGACGAAAGCCACACGAGATACAAAAGTGTCCCCTCAGCCTCTCCAAGCGAGGTTAAGCTTATGTACTGTGGGCCCAACACGCCGGGTGGGTTCAAATTCTGGCTTCGCCACTTGTGTCTGCCCCTGGGAACGTTTCTTAACCTCACTATGCCTGTTTCCTTAAGATAAAAATATTCTCTTAAAGGTATTAGTAATACCTACAGCATAAGGTTGCTTTGGGGATTAAATAAATGCTGTTTAAAGCAGAGGCGGTTCCTGGGACGTGGAAAGCATTCTAAGGCAATCTTAGTTCCCTGATGTCTCGGCTTCTCAAGTTCGCGGATTCGTCAAAATCGACAAACACCATGACCCTCCTGTTTCAAAACCTCCAGTGGCTCCCTTTGACTACAGGTCCCCCACCCCCGCCCTGTCCTCTACCCCAAGTGGAGTGTATGTATTAGCACCACAGGGTGTGCGTGATGATACACTGGGGGTGTGAAGAAGATACTAGAATATCTCTTTAACCTTTTTTAATTGTCATTTTTATGTTTATAAAGTGCATTACATCACTGCAGTTGTATATATAATTTGTAAATAACTATTTGGAGGTTGAGCAAGAAATTTCTCAAGTGATGTGCGCCTAAAAACGTTTAGAGAAGTCCAGCCTTCCAACCCTTTCCAACTTCATGGTCCAAAATCCCTGTCTAATGCCCCAACCAGGAGCTCGGCTATTCCAATGTATTACAGTAAAAGTCCTGCCATCTAGTCTCTTTGATTCTCCCTCCCCCCCACCCCCACCCCTTTGGAATGACACCATTTCCACACCATATCCATTTTTGCATGCCAAATTCCTGCGTCAGTATGGGTGTGAGGGATGTTGGCATAAGGTCTTCCTCTACTACAAATTTTGGGAAACTACAATCTCCAGAAACCCCATCCCTGACTGAGCCTGCACTGTGTGCTACAGTGACCACACCAGCCCTTTTGGATTGCATTTACTGTGATGTAACTCAACCTTAGAGGAGAGTTGTTGCCCCCTTTTCCTCTACTCCCTTCTTCCCCTTTGCCTTCCCGCTGTTTTGCAGATTCTCTGCTTTGTGGAAGTGTGATTTTACAACAAAATTAAAGGATTTTATGTGCAGGGAGGCAAGCCCGAGTGGTTGCTTCTTCCATTTTCTATTTGGGGAAACTGAGGCTCAGAGACCTGATGGAACACTAGGCGTTCACCACTGCGATCTGTTCTTCCCAAACATATCCTTGTTTCCATCTTTAAAACATAAGAGTGTGGGAATTGAAAGCACCCATTCCCATCCTTCTGAAAACTAGCCTCAGCTGCTGTGTGAGTGTGGGCTGTAGATGGTCATAGGCTGTCTGAAGCCCCTTAAGTCTCCATTCATGGGACTTTTGTCTTTGATCGGTAGGATCTCCTCTTGTTTACATACCTCTGAGTCATAACCTGAGAAAAGCATTAACACTACCCTTCCATAGATAGGCCATCTATCATTTAGCACACTGGGAACTTCAGGCCTGTATCTGATACCACTGCCACACAGATTTAAGTAAATTGGGCAGCCCATGGATCCTAGCATATTTGGGGAAGTCAGTGAGTTTGTAAACTTCCCCCCAACCCTCACCTGCAAGCCCAGAGCTGTAAGATAGAGGCAACAAAACCAATAAGCAAAGTAACCTGAAAGACAAAGTAATGGGTTTTAGAATATAATGGAAACCAGAGTGATCATTTAAACTAAAAAAAGAAATGCCATTTGGGGATGGAGAAAATATAAAGTTAGAGATGCAACAGAATCAGGAACCACTGAAGCAAACTGAAGTGGGGAGGAAGTCTGTGTCAGGCTCACAGTGGCAGAGGTAACTTGATGTTGGTAAACACTCCATGCATAGAATTAACACCCCCCCCCATTCTGATATGTGGAGCTGCCTCTTGGCTTTGATTAGGCTTCCCAAGTGGTATGATTACATGAAGAAAACACACTATTAAGGCCAATGAGGCAGTCTGCTACAGCTGAACATATTTCTCATCATAATTTAGCACACTGGAGTCTGACTTTGTAGACCAATATGGTTTTCAGATCAGGGTTATTAAACTACCTGGAGGAAACCTGTCAGGGCAGCTGAGTATCCTTCCCTATGAAACATCCTGCTTGCTCACTCTCTGGATGCACAGAACTCTTATCAAAGCCAGTTTTATCACATTCCTACTTAGAGTGAGAGCTTCTCTAGAGTAAGGATTGCGTCTCTTACCCTGGCTACAAAAAGACAACCTGCAGAAGGCTTAAAATTACTTGATCTGAGAGTTAAGGGAAAGAGTTTCAGGCAGTGCACTGGCTGGAAAAAGAGAGGAGTAGCCCCTCTTTAGTCACTCATCATTTAGGAACCAAGAGGGATTAGAGGGATTAGATAATAGCTCAAGGTGCTACTAAAAGCTCCAAGAGCCACTAAGAGTGGAAGAGTCATGTAGATACATAAAGCATTATACAGCTTTAGAAAGGCATAAAATGAAGTATTACAATGAAGTGCTATGTAAGTAGTACATATCCTCAGAAAGATCCTTACAATCCAATTTAGGCATCTAGTTACTGCTATTGCCATTTTCTTCCAACACTTTTAAATATTAAATGAACCTGTTTACTAGTTTGCCTATTTGCGTCACAAGAATGTAAATACCACAAGAGCATGGACCTTGTATTTTGAGCTCAGTGGTATAGCCCTAGGGCCCAGAACAGTACTTGGCAAATAGTATGCGCTCAGTAAACATTTATCAAGAACTTAGAAGATATCAGTAATGCTTGAATGACTGAAAAAACTCAAAGCCAATATTAACATCTTTCCCAACTTAACTCCCATTAACACAAAGGAATATTGAATATTAAACCAGGTTAACAGCCTTCACAGACAAAAGCTCCCATGAGCAAAAAGTACGTAGAAACTTGCACTTCTTGAAACTGAGCATCAGGAAACTTGGAATGACCTATTGCTAAGGCCAACTAAAAAGCAGCAGAAATATAAAAATCATTTTCTTAAAAGCATAAAACGTCTAACTAGGTAATGAAGAATTACTGAGCCAAATCTGTATCAGCAAACCAAGAGAGCACAGAACTCAAAGCTGTTCTTTCCCTTAAGGCATTTACCAATCTGGAAGAAGCCTGAGATGCATTTTTAGAAGGCTCACAGACTGAAGAGGGCAAAAATCAAAACCTAAGGACAATTAAAGGTGGGAACTTCCACCACGGATACCTTAAAGCTAGGATTTAAGTATTACACTTTTGAGACACCGGTAAAACAAAAACCAGTCCTCACATGGACTTGATACCTGGTTGCGTCCCATCTGGATGATCTAGGGAACCTCCAGCCTTCAATCTGAATTAAAGAGCTTTGGTAATATTCTCAGGGATAGGCAACAAATCCTTCCTAGAGGTAGATACCTCATCCTTGTCCTCTTTAGTTCTACAAATAACTTTACAAATATACAGATATACAGATAACCTGGCATAAAAAGAGACAAGATACTATCAACAATCAGTAAAAACAGAGATCCATGGTCTTCATGCCTTGAAATTTTAGAAAAAGTTATCACACCTTCCCTCCAATGAAGTGCTAATTATTTGAAAATATGATAAACTTGCTCCTTTCTTTCTGAAGGTGTCAACCTTACCCAAGATCCAGCTTCACTGTAGCTACAGAAGACTGTAGGACTCTCTGAAGCTATTTTAAAGGACTCGCCGGGGCAACAGAAAAGTCATCATTCCTTATGAACAACAGTTAACTATCTTTAAACTCATGTTATCTTCTGATAAAAACAAAATCCTCATAAACCACTTTTGTATCTAGAATTTCAAAATTAAATATGCCAAAAATGAAATAACTAGTCATTGTAAATCTCCCCCACCTCCAATAGTATGCTGTCCCCATCCTTGAATGACTCCTCTATAAAGTTCTTCATTAGCTTTTTTTGTAACTCACTTTGGCAGTTTTCACTTGTAAGCAGTGGATTTTTTCCTCATATCTCAACCTGAGGTGTAACTCCTTTAGGAATAATAAATTAGGGCATGTGTCCACCAATCCATGATGCACTGAGTTGACCTTGTTTGTAGGCTTTTTCAAATGCGTTATCAATACTATAGTGCAGGGGTCCACAAACTTTTCTGTAAAGGGCCAAAGAGTATTTTCAACTCTGCATACCATATCCATCTCTGGAGTTGCAGTGTGAAAGCAGCCACATGCAAACTCGCAGGTGTGGCAATGTTCAAATAAAACTTTATCTACAAAAACAGGCCACGGTTTGCTGATCCCTGATATAGTGAATAACAAAATACAGATTCACTGAAAAGCATCACTGAATTCATTTGTCATTCATCTTTTATTGTTTTCTTAGTCAAACACTTAAAAGTACAAATTCTAATAAGAGAATGTGAAACTTTGATGTTAACAAGGGGCTCTTCATATGGAAAGCTGAGAATCACTGCTGTTGAAAGGAAGATTTAAGTCTTCCGAGCTGATGAAGACCACTGAAAGAAACCTACTGTAACATTTTCAAGTGCATATTCTATATCCCAAGCTGTGCTAAATACTTTCTTCACATGGACTATTTAATATAATCTTGCATTTGAAAACAAAACCCAATGATGTACATACAATTACCCTTGTTTTACAGATAAGGAAACTATGGCTCAGAAAGTTCAGTAACTTGGCAAGGCTCACATAGCAAGTTAATGGCAGAGCAGACTAAACCCTAGGGCTACAAACATCCAAAGGCCATTCCTTTAACTACAATGTTAGCCAATCAATCCTTCCTGGTGGGCAGAGAAGACTCACCATGTGTGGAAGTTGACCCAAATTCTTCCATCTCCTATCGTTCTTCTCCTTGGGGAGCTCCTAACAATTGTCGCTGCCTCAGAACTATGGAACTCTGCTGTACCCTCTGACCTAGGGAGGGACACTTACTCCTTTCATTCCCCTTAAGCTTAAGACTTTGCTAAAGATAACAAATAAAATTAAAATGATAAAAAAAATTAACTAGCTCACTAGATATGGCTGTTCTGTGACCGCAGGTTCTGGTCCATCCTTATAGGTCTCTGTTGGTTTACTTCTTCCCTGGGGATTGACCTATCTCCATGAGACAAAGACACTTCTCTATCTGGAAATGTCCCTAAATTCAAGTCCTAGAAATTAAGATCTAGAGGGAAATCCTTTTGCTAGTCTTTAAGACCTACCTTACAGGTTCCCATAAGACAGGTCCTAGGAAATGTCTTAAAACAGTAAACGTGTCTAGCCCCTTTGGAGGAGATCCTAAAACCCAGCCATGGTGGTGTGACTTTATCCTGTGATCCCAAAGGGCAATCATATCATAATACAACAGCCTGTTATTTTCCTTATAGAAACTCACTCTACTTGCCAGCTGAAGCCACTTAGGAGGAATGGGGCTGACACTTGCAATAGTGAGTGGGCATATCACACTGATTTTGTAACAAAACTTCAGTCTGGCAGCATTCTCTACTCCTGGTCCATCCTTTAGGACTTTTGATGGCCCCTACAGCTGCCCTTCCTTTGTTCTGGTACGACTATCCCACTGTAAGGCCACTCCCATTACTGCCACTGCTATGCCCCTCTTCCAGGAACAAGTGACTACCCTGGAAAGAGAAGAGATGAAACAAACTGCCCTTCAAATATGAAGTATAATAATTCTTTAATTATCAAAAGATCACGGCTGGGCTTTAAAAAAGTCTATAACTCTTAAATGTAGTGCTGTACAGGGGAAATGGTTATAGCAGCCTCACATAAATTATTTTAATAAACATTATCACAGTATTAAGAAGGCAAGGTAAACAAATAGCTTAAGTATTTTATTTGTTTGCAACTAAGCCTGTTAACACTATATAATGAAAATGTACAAAGAATAACGTTGCAGTTTTTGGTTAGATTTAAGTCAAAGACATTCATTAATAAGGAATCTTCCAATGCGAATATCCCAGAAATTTCTCTAAGCCATCTCATCAGAACTGTCACTGAATATTACCTTACTTTGGAAGGTATTGGCATACATTTGAATTAAACACAGAATTTTTCAAAATAATCCCTAATTAAAAAAAAAAAAACTATTCTATATTCGAACTAAAACAATTTTAATAGAACTTTCCTTTCCAGAAACAATAATAAATGAAACAAGGCATTTTGTAAAATGTGGTCCTGAACAAGTCACAGTAAAAAATAAATGTGTACTTAACTTCCACCTCCTCAAAACAGAGGCTACTTTCTGTTCCTTGGCCTTGGAAACAAGGTGAAGAACAGTTTGTAAGCAACTTCGGGTAGGAGTTGTCAAAACAAAGATCAAGCAGTTGAACATGGACACCTGTCCAAAGAATTTGAGGGAAGCTGACCAAAGGATCCAAATCTACCTGTGATAACTGATACAAAGATGAAGTGGCTCCTCCCAAACAGCAGTGCCATTGGGGCCTGGCCCAGCCCCGTGCTCAACCTATGGTATGCTCCCAAACAAACCCAGATGTTCCTGATTCCGGCGAGACTTTTTCTTTTCAGAGGTTAAGTGTCCAGGGGAGCTCTTTGTGTGAATGAGGTGAGCACAGACTCCATGTGGGTATTTTAAGGCTTGGAGTCAAAGTATTTTTCTAACACGGCTAGGCAGAGTCCATGTGTCAAACGGCCCGTCTCCGGTTGGTTCTAATTCCTCACCACACATCTGTAGACCTAGGACCACAGAGCTATGTCATCATAATCACATCTAATGTCCATCCTAACGTATGATTCATATTCTGTGCCTGGAAACAGTCCCTGTATTTAACAGTAATACCTACACATAAAACAACCCACTGTTACAACTTATATGGTCACAAAACATTAATGATCTTTTGTAGATCAAACAAATGTTTTTAACCATAATTGTCGTGCATCAAATTCACAGCCAGGATCCCCAAGATCAAAAAAATTTGCACAATACAAATAATAACTTAAAATACACATACACACATATACACACACTCTCACACACGCTTCTTACAGAACTGTGCTTGGGGAAACTCCATTTGTTGAGTGCCACTGAGGGCATATTTTGCTAAACTGCTGCTCCAGGTATTGTTTGGAAAATCTATCACAGTAGGGCACAGCTGTTTATTGGATGAGCAGAAAAGAAAGATATGCTTGTGGCAACCAGAAAGTTTTAAGGTCTTTCAAGTTGTATAAAATGGACCTGCAGAAACATTTAAGTGTTCTCAGGATGCAAAGTTGGAGTTGAAATGTGATATCAAACCAGTTGCAAAAAGTGTACAGCAGCCATCTCTTGAGGTCAAACCTGGTACCCAGATATGCAAGAAAGCTTCAGGACACATCTATAAAGTAGGAATAAAAACAAAAGTGTAAGAATAGTAAAAAATATAGTGTTGTGCTTTTTAAATATTAACTAATGGTAAATGTGATAAACTGCATGAAGGATATGGGTCATCACTTAAATTCTCAAGAATTTAAGAAACCTGGCTCAGTCGTTTTGTTTAGATATACAACTATTTATAGATTATGTGTTGAATAACTGGTAGATGCAAGATGTTTAGAATTAAGAAATTCTGTTCATACACTTGATGAGTTATCCTAAAAAAGTCAACTTCCATAAATTAACAATTGAAACTACTTTTCCAGGGGGAAGGCCAGGTAATAAACAAATTGGCACTGGAGTCAGACTACCTAGGTTTCAACCCTGGCTGAACCACTAACTTGGACAAATTATTAACTTTTTTGAGTGCTATCTTTACCTGTAAAATAGTTCCTCCTTCACAGGGTTATTGTGGATGAAATAAACTTCATGAGGATTTAAACAGCTTAGCACAGTGCTGTGCATGTAAGTATTCTTCACACGCTAGCTATTATTTTACTTCATAGGGTCTTTTTGCTCTTAGGATATAAGGTACTCAGTTTCAAATTTTTGCTCTTGGAAGTTGGGAAATTCAAAGAAAAACTTGGTAATACTTACAGCTTGTGGGCCTTGTCCCATATCGTCGCATAATCTGATCGTGTGTGAATTTCACAAAAGATTCATATTGTTCTGTGAGAGGAAAGACAGTATATACTATCCCCAGTAACTCACCCCAGTTTTTCAAGAATCAAGTGTCAGGATTACTTCTAGCTTCCCCATTCTCAGGCCCTCCTTATAATAGTCACTCTGCTATTTGTTACTTTCTCTTAGATTCCAGAGCCAAATCCCTGGCTCCTAGATCTGGTTATTGATCATCTATAACATAACATTTTCCTAATAATCTCACCCCTGCCATAACTCTATCCCCTACTAATGGCTTTCCAAGATACAGACAGATATGCTCACTACTTACAGACAAGCAAATTTTAGGACATTGCCTATACAACCTGAAGCTTGAAGCTCTTTTCTGCACTTTATCGTGCTATAAATTTCAACATACATACTGAGTGAAAGAGGTAGGATGACTATAAATCGAAGAGAAAATACCTAATTGTAGAGTTCCATAGAAGAACCTTCCTAAAGGGAAACTCATTAGACAGAAGGTTGTCTGACATCTGTGAACATAAAAGTGACTTAGAGCCAGCTGGTGTGAACAATTCGGGAGGGGGGTAGGAGAGGGGAATGACATACCAGTTTCTTCTTATAATACACGTTAGCATATTAAAAGATCAAAAAAGGTCTACTATAAAGAAATCCATTTAACTCAGTTGTTAAACCAACAGTTCCCAATTTAAAGAAGACTTATTAACATTCTGAGGAACCCTGTGGTGTGGGTCATCGGATTAGGAAACAAGTTACAGGAAGATGATGTTGCCAAAACCTCTCTCTGATCATAACACCGTTCTCTTTCACTGAATGGGTACTTTCTATTCCTGATTTAGATCCCTTCCTTTCACAAAAGGCTCTAACTTGTTGCCATTATTAATCACTCCCTTTGTTCTTTCCTAACTTGTGCTTTTCAAACTTTAGTGTACCTCCAAATCACAGGGTACCTGACTTCCCACATCCACAAAGTGACTCCCACCAGGAAGTCTGATTATGTTGGGACACTGGACTATATACACCATGCTTCCCAACCACCTGTTGAGGGTCAGCACTATCCTAACCACCAGTTTACAGGCCAGCTAGCCCAAATAACCTACTCAATGCCTTTGTTCGTATGGGAAATTCTCAACAGAAAAGCTTGGTTTATCTTATTTTAGAAATGTAAAAGTCCTCCCATATAAAATATAAATGAAATGTTTAGAGCCATCAAGGGGAGTAACTTAATACAACTCATTAAACCTTCTTGCATAATGTCCTACTCCTATATTACCATTTACTTAACTGGGGTTAATACTCACTGAACCTCATTAACAATGGCATAGCCACTGCCTCAGCCTACCTGCTAGTTTGGTATTGAGGATTTGCTCATATTCCTCCCGAATTTTATCTTCATAATCTTTTAAGAGACGCTCACATATTATGCCAACTTGTCGGAGAGTGAAGGTGGGCTGGTCCTTCTTCATCCAGGAGGAACCTGGTCAAAAGACAAATCTAGTTTACATAATAAATTTTAGTTCTAAGGTTCTAACATCATACAAATAGTTCTAAGATATAAAAAGTGTTCAGAAATATGATATTTTCCACTACTTTACATGGAATATTTTTCTGAGTTTCTGACATTTGTTTTACAAAGCAAGGACAAAAGTAAGTTTAGTAGGAGGAACATGTATCCAGGTATACTAGCTGATCTACATACAGAAAAACAGTTCTGAGCTCAGATTCAGGGAACATTTGGTAAAGGACAAGAACAAAAAATTTAAAGCTGATATAAAGCCTCTATTCTGGATTAGGGAAAGTAGAGTCACAGCACAAAAGCTACCCAGATGCTTTGAGAACATCTAGATCTATGTTTAACCAAGGTGGTGCATCAAAATTGTCTGTGAAATTAACAACAAAAAGATACACATTCAGATTTAATTCTGGGGTAGGGCTTGTGTATATTTTAAATTCCACATGTGATTCTGATAGGAAAATGTTAGAAGTTTGACACATAGGAGACCAAGTGACTTGTCCAATATGAAAAACTGTTAGCATAGTCATTGAAGTATGAATGGAGACACTAAGGCACTACAAATCTCATCTTTGGTCCCTTTTGAAATGTTCATAACATAGTAAGTAGGAACCAAAATATCTACTGGAATGCCAGAAAACATGAAAATTGACTTACTATTCATGATAAAGGCAGCAGCTCCATTGATAGCCCACTTCTGAGTTGTTCTTTAAAGCTTAGCCTGGAATCTGTTTCTTTGATTCTTAGTGTATAAACTATTTAATACCTTGAAACTTATTTTTTGCTTAAATCAAATTTTTTTCTCTACAAATGAAACTTGACCAAAACATCTAGCCAATTATTATTTGTAATTGCTTCTCTACCCATAACATATTCTATTACTTCAAAATTATATAACTAAAATCTTGAGCAAAAATGGAGACTTGGCTAACTATTACCATTCAAAGGTCTGTCATTCATGTATGTGCAAGAGCAGTTAGAAAGGATGTTGTTTCATAGTCAAAACTTTGGGTTATAAGACAATTTACAAAATTATTTTGGTCTATGGCCATGCCACCCTGAATGTGCCCAATTTCATCTGATCTCAGAAGCTAAGCAGAGTGGGGCCTGGTTAGTACTTGGGTGGGAGACCACCTAGGAAGACCAGGTGCTGCAGGTGTAAAATGAATGAATGAATGAATGAACGAATACATATTTAATTTGGTGAAATTCATATAAAATCAACTATTTTAAAGTGAAGAATTCGACGGCATTTAGTATAGTCACAATGTTGTACAACCATCTCTATCTAGTTTCCAAACATTTCTACTATTCCAAAACAACACCCTTTAACAACGAAGCAATTTCTCCCCATTCCCCTCTTCCCCTAGCTCCTAGCCAATACCAATTTGTGTTCTACAAAGAGACAATTTTTAATCAAGGTAATTTTAAGTCTTAGAACTACTAAGAAGTAGAATACTTTGTGAACAAATAAACTCCTTTACTGTTAAAGGAGACAGAGTTCACCACCTCTGGAGATGTTCAAGCAATGGCCTGTTGACTGTTTGTAGGATATGGCAGGCAAGCCTGGTGGCTAAACTATATGACCATGAAGATTTACTCCAAACCCAAGATTCTATTTTTGAACACATCCTCTCTAACCACTTGTCAATATTATACAGCAATGTTGTCACACAGCTTTCTTCGATGATAGAAATGTACTACAGTTGTGCTAATACAACAGCTACATGTAGCTACTAGGCACCTGAAATGTGGCTACTGCATCTGAGAAACTAAATGTTAAAATTTTACTAAATTTTAATTAATTTAAAATTAAACAGCCACATGTGGCTAGTGGCTATGGTATCAGACACTGCAATTATAGGGGGTACTGTTGCATTGGGTGGACGGAAGCCCAATCAAATCAACCTAACTTCTTTTCGAATTTCATGACTCTATGGTTTTAAAGTATTTATCAGTAGTAATACAATTCATACAGTTTACCAATTTTATTACTTTAGACAAAATCAATTCTAGATGAGAAAACCATCATTTTAATATCATTTACAAAACCTTAAATGCGTTGTGCAAACTAAAATGTGCTTACCTGGAGAACTAGGTGCTGTGAGTGCAGAAGAGTGAGGCTGATTTTCTGAAGTACAAGCTTCATTTTGATTAAGAACAACTTCTAAATGTCTCCACCTCTGATAACGACTATATTCTTGTTTTATATTCTGAAAAATTTGCTCTAAATAAAAAAGAAACAAACCTGAGCATTCACTTTGTCATTTCTTCAAACTTCTTATCCCTCTCATGTTATAAATATTAACAAGAAAAATGTTTATACTGAATAAAGCATTCCTCTTAGAACCCCCAAAGTGTGCCCTCTTATTGTTGCTATTTCAGCAATACAGAGAACAGCAGCTATTTTGGTATAAGCTACCCAGACAGTTCCCTTTGCTTGTTTCCTGTGACAACGAAGACCAGATCTGCTGTTTGCTATAGGATTAACTAGAACAACTTACGGGGGGGAAAAAAATCCTTCACCTAATAGGGAGCTGTTTTTTTTAATCTCCTTTAAGTTGCACAATTTCACAAACTGGAGCATTAGGGGTGAGTCTCTTACCACCTAAGACCTTCTAACAGTGAAGCTCTCATCTTGTTTGGGACTCAAGATCTTTAGGGAGGAGGAAAGTAGAAACTTCTGTGTTCACAAACAGGGGAAGGAAGCCCTGAGATTTGTTGCTTGGAATTGATGATCTGCACTTACAAATTTTCTGATCTTGTAAGAGGCAATATTTGGTAGGATTCAGATTACTATTCTGAGTGAAGGTAATCACAAACCAAATTTAACATTATTAAAAGGAGTCCAGGATACACAAATCACTAACCACTTTGAAGTACACTCCTAGAGAAAACAAAGAATCTGGAAGAATGTGGTTTTCAAGTTTTGCGATTTTGTGGCAGAATATATATTCACTTTCCAGATATTAAAGCCTCCTTATTAAACAAAAGCCAGAAAAACTTATCAGCCCCTCAACTCACATTATTCTAATTTATATTTTGCTATAGCCATATTTTTTTTTAATGGGGGAAGTGTTAATCCCATTTTGCTTCTTCCCAGCTGTGTGACTATGACCTTGGGAAGTCATTCAGGCTCTTAGACTAGTTCTGCAATATAAATGTTAAATGCCTGTCCAATAAGGTTGTGAGAACCAAAAATCAATGATATTAATAATTCCACGAATGACAGTACCACCCAGGAACTGACATGAAGTCACAGTTGCTCCACATATCACTAAATTCTGTAATACCCAGACTAAATACTGGAACAAAATAGTAGAAGCAAAGCTTTCCTTTAATACTATGAAGTTCATATTTTAGATCCTTGACTTTATGAAGTCTTTGCTTCATCTTTAAAATGTATTATTCTCCAAGCATATATTTGCCAGATACGATACAAGGTTGTAAGGAACTGCAAAGACTTGAAACAAGAAAGGACAAGTATGAGGACAATTCTCGTGAGAACAGAAGGCCTTTGATAAACCTATAACTTGTCTCCTGTATGACAAAGTGAACAAATGGAAAGATACAACCTTGAGGCTGGTAGAAGGACTAGGAAGTCCAAGAATCTAAACATAGTATGCACAGAGAAAAATAAGGAAGCAGAGGTGATTTTCAAGAAGGCCACATAAAATAAGAAAAGGCATTTTCTTTTTAACAGTGAATAATTTTAATCTTTGCCTCCCATTATTATGAGGTTGTGCTTCCAAGTTATATCAGACTAAGTCCATTATTTTTCCAGTTCCATCTCCCACTACAACCCAGTTGCATTGAACTATCCTTAATTTCTGGGTTTTCTGGCCTTTGCTCAAGCAGTTTTGCTTTCCTTGCAATGGGGAGCCACAACATTAAGACCCAGCTAAAATGCTACCTCTATCTGCAAGTTATTCCCCAACCCTCAGGTCATGAGTAATTAATTAATTGCTTTGCATCTAGACTCACTCCATGTTTAGAGACATATCCATGAGGTCAGCAAGCCCCTTGTATGCTTGGTATCCACCTCACTCATTTAAGCAATAAAAGACTTAATTTTATAGGCCCTTTCCACAAAAAGTGCTATGATACATATCATTTTTTTTACGTGAAGTTTTAAAACATAGTTTCTTGACTATTTCTGAGAGAACTTAAGAACTCCTGAGGTAACAACTAGGATGTTACAAAGTGAAGTGACTGATTTTTAAATTCACTCTCCTATTGGCTTTATTCTTTCTATTTGTATAGCAACTAATATTTCCTACCCCATTCTTCCTCTTTTAATCCAGAGGGATCCTTTTCTTAAGCCAAAGCATCAAATAATGAATTGTTCATACTTTCTTTCATGACAGAACCATATTCCAATAAGCATTAAGAAACAAATGAATATTTTAAATAGAATATTTTAACATAAAAATGTCCAAGAAGTTAGTTTGCATAATCTATGCAAAGATTAAATTTTAAGATTAATTAAAAATCTAGTGACCCCATTATAGCACTCTGCCATATTCAGATTTCCATATACGTTCAACAATCATTTATTAATTATTTGCTGTAATGTGAACTACAATAGAATTAGTCTAGAGGGTGGTATTGGAAGAAATAAAACATTTACATAATATCCATCGAGGTAGATAAGGCAAGTATTAATTTTATTTGCAGAAGAGAGATCCAGAAAAATTATGTGGCTATCCTTGGGTATCTGTAGGAGTGGTGGAAGAAAAAGAAAAAACAAAACACTTTAACTGGGCATCTACATCCCCTGCTTTTGAAGAGCTCTTTACAAAGAACTTCTGCAAACATTCTCATTCAGTACATAAGTAAGGCTTTTTGCAACACTAGGTGGTTGTGGAATTTAAAGTAGAACAGAGTTCCTCAGGAGCTGGTTTAGTCAAGTAAGAGATGGGAGACTTAAGGAAATAGAAGGGGAACATGATGGAAGGCAAGGAAAGAGAAAGCCAAGAGGGTCTTGGGGAAAAGAGCAAAGGCAGAGTTTGGAAAATGTATAAAAGACTGATTAGGTAAGATACGGTTATAGTTGATAAAGCGTTTCAATGTCAGCATAAAGAAGAAGTGGACATGAGTAAGGATATAGTGTTTAGGAGAGCTTGGCTGAGAACTGCAGGAATCTTGGTTGGAGAGGAAGAGGGCCTGAAAACTGCATTGTGGATATAGGAAGAAATAAAGCCTAAAAACACTGGTAACTGAAAGGGGGTGAGGAAAAAATGATTTTAAGGCAACCCAAGGTCTTGCTTATGCTTGAAAAACAGAAAAAAACACACAAAGAAATGCCTTGCTAAAGTCCAGTTTTGAGACTCTCCCCATTTCCGGGAGACCTTTAAAACTGCTAAATATTAATTCTGATGAGCTTTCTACGCAACTCCTGCATAATGGTTAGGGGTTTTTTTCCTCCTTTTTTTACTTTATTGTCACACAAGCTCTCTCCCCTTTTCTTGGCCAATGTGGAATCCCTTATTGAAGGCGAGTCTCTCTGCTACGGATTGTTGAATTCCTGCTTCCGGAACCTCTGTATGTTTAAAGATACTCAAATTCTAGCTAATGACCTACCGATTTCAAGCCATATATGGTACAAGACAATAGCCATACAATAAAAGAAGATGGCCAGTCCCTTAGAATTAGTCAGGTTGAAATCGGATTCCATGACTTCTGCGGCGGTCTCTGGTCCCTAAAGACTTCTAGAAATCAAGTCCTCCTATTGCTACAGTAGAGTGCTGAAGAGCACACACTCGGGCCCATTCCTAGTAATCAGCCCCCAACCCCCATCCTCAAGGCCGGATTCGTGAGTGGAATCCAATTTTCCACTGCCCACTGGATCTGCAGGGCGTATCGTGCAGGCCCAGGCAGCGAAGGCAGAGGGGACTAGAGGAACCCGGAGGGCCCCAAGCGGTCAGAGATATTCCCATCTTCTTGCTGCCGACCCCTCTAGGCTCTCCAGCTCCAGCAAAACCGAAAACCGACACTGTGGCCCCACAACCCCCCCCCGGATGTCTCCCATCCCCGGAAGCGACCAGGCCCAGCAGCACCCCAGTTCCCTTTTCTCAGGGCAAAGAAGGGGTCTGTGGGTGAATTAGACTAGCGTCCATAACCCTCCTCCCACCCCCAAATGCCAGGGCCTGGCTTCCTGCCAAGCCTGCAGCTTCGGTTACCCGGAGTTGGAAGGCGCCGCTCGCTGCCGGGCGGGGCGGGCTGCTGTAGAACCGGCGGTGGGGTCTGCATCTGGAGCGGCGGGGGCTCGGCGTCCGGGGGCCTGAGGCCCGGAGTGGGGCCGGGAAGAGGGGCGCAGCGCCGCCGCTTCGGGGAGCCCGGGCTCAGCAGCGCCGCCTCGAACTCCATGGGCCGCTTCAACGTCGCCCCACACGCCATGCCGCTGACCGGCCGGGGACTAGGAGCCGCCGCGGTTGTAACTGCGGCCCAAGATACAGCTCCTCAGCGGAGATCGCAAGCCAGCCGGCTCCAATGGCGCCTCCAGGACCCGGCAGCGGCGCTGGCCCCGCCTCCTGTGACGTCACGGACTTGGCCACCACCCGGCAGAGGGAGGAAAGCCGGAAGAGGGCCGCTCCGGGTGGTCCATTAGCAACGGTCCAGCCCACAGCTACCCCTCCTGAAGAAATGGAACGGCCTAGGCGGAGACTTGGTCACTAAGCAACCTGGGGAAGGCCCCCACCCCCGCCTCCGCCCCTCCCAGGGTCCCTTCCCCCCCATTCCTTCCCGAGCCGTCGCTCCCGGGTGGCCCCTTAGGTTTTCGCACCTGCGCGGCACGGGCATGGGGGAGGGGAAAGCTCGGAGGAGCCTGTTGAGAGCCCGCGGGGGTCAGTGTCCTCAGGTCCAGTAACCCTCCTCTTATCTAGTTCTAGTCTTCGAGATAAAAGAGAGGGTGATTCTAAAAGGTCCTCAAGGGCATTTCCGATCCCTGGGAAGTCTTCACTTGAACATAAACCGAGATATGAGGATGGACTTTAGGAAGCACACCAATCTCGTGAGATTGTGTGCAATATTGTGTGTGTGTGTGTCTGTGTGCGCGTGTGTGTATATTTTAAGATAGATGACCAATACCTTCATCAGCCCATGAGAGGGGGTCTGTTACTGAAAAAAGTTAAGAACAAACAGAAAACACCAACTACTTTAAACCATCCAAGAATGGTGTCAGAGTGTTAACAACTTCAGCTGATAGCTGATAAGCCAGTCTCTCCCTCCGATCTGGCAGCTCAGGTGCTTCCTCAGTTCTTTCCGAATTCTCGACAGCAATGCCACTGTAAAGTGTTTTCGATATTGAAGAAAGACACATAACAGGAGGGTTCTACTTTCAGAAACTGTGCTTTTATGGTTATTGGGAAGCAGATCCAACGCTTTAAACAAATCTTGAAAGGGATCTGTGATCCAAAAAAAAGTTAAAACCTTTTCATAACTATTCACATACATTAAATAATGATGACTGCTGGGATCTGTGTGCTTCAACATACATCTGGGATTTTCAAGAACAATCTAAATTTCAGATACTCTCTTCTAACAGGTGATATGTTGGATCAATGTGCCCCAATATTTGAGTTGGTGAATATGGACATACTATCTCAGTCCCATTCTTTGTCCCTTTCTGTTACTTTTCTCCCAGCCCTCCCCAGTTTCTCCAAAGATTATAAAGATGCAAACATAGGTCAAGGGTTTTGTTTCATTTTGTTTGCATTTATGTTTAACAAATAGCAGAAATAATTCTAAAATGCTTATACATAACAGATGTAAAATTTATTTTATCCCTTTTCCATAAGGACATAAAGAAGTTTGCAATAGGCTAGAAAACTAGAAATAGAACCTTAGGGCCAAAGAAAAAGATTATAATTATCTTTTAATTGTGATTATCTGGGATTGCACATGATTGAATTTGAAATTTAGTTCTGAGCTTCCTGACTGCCAGGGTAAAAATGAAAACAGTACATTTTGAATAGATTTTGTCATCTGAAAGGAAACAGTTCATCAGGGGAGACAGATTGTAGGGTTTTTTTTCCCCCATAGCACTAAATTCTAAGGTAGTTTCTTATATGACTTTATTAGGAACCAGTGAATGACATAATAAAGCAGTCAAGAAGATCTGAACAACAAATGCAAAAGCAAAATTCATACAGATATTTCTCGTTATGTTCAATAAAAGCCAAGGGCATAAAAAGCAACCTAGTGATGGTTATTTTTTTTGAGAGGCTTGTCTAATGTGGTCTGAGGAAATTGCTTCCTTGTGGTCTAAACTGGTTCAAAGCTAGAGCTTAGAAGGTTTAAAAGTTTGTCCCTTGGGTCATCATTCTAAATAGCACTTCTAGCTAGGGTTTTGCTAAGTGCTCTGATAGTCACACTTTTCTCTGTGATCCTTTAAAACTCTGACCATGCCTTGTAATATTAGTGTTTTAAAACGGGAAGTTATAATTTGTTTACAAGTCTGTGCTTCAAAACTAGAAATTCCTTGAAAATGATAACCAGGCTTCATTCTTTTGTGTTTCCCCATTCTCTGCACAGTGTTTGAATACAGTAGGGGTAGGGACAGAATAAATATCGGTTGAATGAATAAATGGTAATTATTTCAAGGTTGTTCTCTCTGTTCTTGAAGCTGATAGTTCACATTGCTGAATGAGGGTGGGTTCAGATGATTCAGAAACCAAATAAGTAGGTGGTATATCCTATTATGTTGCAGTTGACAGTAGCTCAACCACAGAGATGTTCTTGGGAGAAGCAGATGGGCTACTCTGACAGCCACTCAGTGTGGTGTCTCCTTATGAGGTCACCACAGTTCAGATCTGCTTTACTTTGTGTATCCAGACACTTGACTAATCATATACACAAGCCATGCACGTGCGCGCACACACACACACATTACTAAGTACCTTTCATGTGCCAGGCACTATACTATTAGGGTTGAAGATACAATGGTATGAAAAGAGACACAGTTCCTGCCCTGCTAGGGCTTCCACTCTGTTAGAGATGATACACATTAATCAAACAATCACACCAACAAATATACAATTACAAACTGTGACAAGTACTATGAAGGAAAAAAACAGGGTATTTTGAGAGA
The DNA here is from genome assembly GCA_028627145.1 of Eidolon dupreanum. Lineage (NCBI taxonomy): Eukaryota > Metazoa > Chordata > Mammalia > Chiroptera > Pteropodidae > Eidolon > Eidolon dupreanum. Next base: position 21,267,821 of record CM053502.1, on the reverse strand, counting down.
GTACAATGGAAGTCTTTCTCTGTCTTGGAGAACAATGAAGACTTCCCTGAATAAGTCTGATTTGAGCCAGGGATTAACTAAGCAAAGAGAGGATGGGAACATCCCAAGCAGAGAAGGCAGTATATCTTACAGTCTGGTGATAGAAGAAACCATAATGTGTTTGAAGAATCAAAAGAAGTCTAAAGTGGCTGTGGTACAAAGCATGAATGCAGAGTCAGGGGAGAAAAAAAAAATTGGTGAGGTGTGAGGAAGGCAGGAGCCTGAGCATTTAATGCCCTATTGGCTGTCATGAGATTTCTTACCTTTATCTTAAAAACAGTGGGAACAAAGGAGCTTAAATATGATCAGATTTACACTTGAGAAGATTCCTGAGAACAGGCTGGAGGAGAGCTGGAGGTGGATAGAAGAGAACAGTAAAGAGGTTATTGTATCTGTCCAAATGCATGCCTTATAGTATTAGTTTTACAATATTACAAGGAAACTCCCACTTCCTGGCACACAAAGATTCTTTCATATTCCCACCTCGTGGGTGTTTTTATGATAGTGTACCCTCTAGAGAGCTCAGCAATAGGTCTGAGACTATTGACTGGTGCCAGCAGTTGTCTGACCCAGGGGCATAAATGGCCTAAAGTTAGGGCTGAGAATGAAAGAAAAGTAGGATACCATCTTCTAAAATCTTCCAGGATTCTTTGCCCAAAGTTTCTGAAGGAGTTGTCTGTATTTGCTGTCTCCTTTTGCATACCTTCTACTCACCACCCATCAACCCACACCCATCTGATTTCTGCCCCTCCCATGCTACTAAAACAGTTAAAGTCACCAATGATCTCCAAGCTGTGGAGGAAAGTGGACTGAGCAAAGTTTAGAAGATGAAATGGATATTGGTGAGTATTAGGTAAGGAGGTGAGAGAGATGGACTCAGGCATGACTCTTAGGCTTCTGACTTTCTCAGCACCATTTTCTGAGAAAGTTTTCATCAGACAAGGACCAGACTTGAGAGGAATATATAAATGTGGTTTTAGACATTGTGAGTTATAGTTTCCTTTATAGTATCACTTGGGATTCTCAAAGGTGTGTGTGTGTGTGTGTGTGTGTGTGTGTGTGTGTGTGTGTGTCTAAATATGTGGGTCTGGAATTCAGGAAAGTTTGGATTGGAGAAACAAATTAGGAGAGCCACTGGTGTAGAAATGGTCATTGAAGTTGTAGGGGCAGTTGGGTTTGTCTAGGGTAGGAATTCTTAGCCTTTCTTATGTGTGCTATAAACTCCTTCTCTGAATGTTTTCAAGTGTATATAATAAAATACATATGATTACAAAGGTGATCACTTATGTACATATTTCTAGATAGTCTATCAATATCCATTGGATATTCATTTGACACTGATAGGCTACCTGGAAATATGTAATATATATCTAGTAGATATTAGAATATTAATAAATTATCTGGAACTGTATAATATAAAGGGTAAAAAGTGATTATTGAGATGGGAGAAACATACTGTAAAGGAAATTCCAATCATAGCCTGAAACAAAGAATACCACATTATCTGAGCAAAACTTAGGAACTAAGGTGGGAGTGAGGAGAAAAAAAGTGTTAAAAACCCATCTAAAGGTTTCATGTGACTGAGGAATGGGGAAATAAAAGTATTCTAAAAGATTTTATCTTCTTGGGAGAAGGAAAGGAAAGGAACTAAGCATCTCATAGGGCAAAAGTTTATGTATTTTTTAAAAATATAACAACAGTAGCAAAATATGTGTGCAATAATAAGCATAGGGAAAGGAAAAAAATCATATGTAAAATGGAAAAGTGTGGTAGAATTCAAAAACTAACAAGAAAAAGGGAGAGTAATGGTAATTTCATAAAACCAGAGGAATCGGCAAAGTAAAATAAATAATAAAATAGTATCAGTTGGCAGAACTAAAGTATTATCAATTGCCATTAAATGTAAATATACTGATCTATTTTATTGAAAGACAGAGGTTGTCTGTCAGATTGAGCTCAACATAAACCCAATTATGTACCATATATTTGAAAAAAAGATTTCAAACACAGTGATAAAGAAAAGTAGAAAATAAAGGAGTGGGCAAGGCATATCCAACAAATGCTAAATAAAGGGAGAGCAGAAGAGGCAATGTTAACATCAGGAGTAATCTAAAAAATAGTACTAAATGGGGTAATATGGTGTAATAATGAAAAATATAAGAAGTTTTAATAATCATAAACTAAACAATATGACAGCTAAATTTATACAGCAAAAACTATTAGAAAGGCAAAGAGAACTTAATAGGAATACAATCATATTATGATTAAACAGATTTTGTACTGAATAATAGGCAAGGACATTGAGGAATTGAATAATTGAATAAACAGATTGGATTTACTAGTTATTTATGGAACCTAATGTCTATTGAATAAAGAATATCCTTCCCCCCACCCCAAATCAATGTGTGTCATTTACAAATTAGACCATATACTTAGGTCATGAAACATTAACACATGTTTAAAAAAGCAAGTTTACAGGTCACACTTTAATCATAATTCAATAAAATTAACAATACATAATAAAAAGTAATAAGAAAACCTTTGGATGCCTAGAAATGAATAAACATACTCTTAAATAATATCAAAATCAAAGAGATAATTAAAAGTGAAATTGTAAACTATTTAGAAAGCAATAAAAAAGAGAACACTTCAGATTAAAACCTATAATATACAGCAAAAACTGAAGTTAGAGGAAATTTTATAGATTTATTACCTTTATTATTGAAAATGAAGTACTAAAAAAACCATTAAATTAAAACTTGTCTTAGGAAATTAGAAAAGGAACAAATAAACTAAAAGAAAGTAGAAACAGATTATTGATAAAGGTAAAACTGAAAATAAACTAAAACACAAAAAATAGTAAAAAGAATGAAAAAAATCTGAAAGCCTTTTAAAAAAGATAACAAAACAGATAAACTTCTTAAAAGACCCACTAAGAAAAAAAAATGTAAGATTAGAAATGAGAAAGAAGACAATCACAGATGCAGAAGAGATAATAAGCATTATAAGAGAATACTACTTGCAACTTGATGGCAACATATTCGAAAAGTTAGAAGAAATGGATAATTTTCAGTTAGATTATAAATTATACAAATTAACACACACAAAGGTAAATAAGTGAAGTGATGGTGAGTTAGTGTGTTAATTAACCTGACTGTGGTAACCATTTCATGATGTACACGTATATTAAATCATCACATTGTAGGCCTTAAAAAGTCATGTACAACCTAAGTAAATTTTTTTGTCAATCATATCTTGATACAGTCGAGAAGAAAAAAGACACTTAATCTGCAAAGCAACTGTGTAAACTGAAGGTGCTGAAAACATTTTGGTAAAATTTGAATATGTACATATAATTTAAAGAGAAAAACATTTGAAAAAAAGCAACTATTTTTCTTTCATATATAGTTTTAAAAAAAGAAATAAAAGAAAGAAAATGTAGAAGACCATAAGTACGGCCTGGGTATAAGGGTAGACCAAGGTGGTAAACTCAGAAAAGAAAGATCTACTTGACTTAATGAAAACTTTAAATAAATTTAAAAATAGGCAACAAATTTGGGATAAAATGCAATAGAACAGAAAATTAATATTTATAACGTAAGATGGATTCCCACGTATTGGCAGGAAGGGGACTGACAACCCCCCAAAAAATGGACAAAGGATATAAAGAAATAATTCACAAAACAAATCTGAATGGAAAAGACACATATGAGAAATGTTCAAGCTCCCTAATAGCCAGGGAATTGCAAATTAAAGTAACAATGAGATATCACTTTAGACTTAGGAGACCGTGAAAGTTTAAAAATTCATATGTTTATTGCTGGTGGGATTGCTAAAAAGAGGCATTATTATATACTGCTATAAATTGGTACAGCCTTTTCGGAAAGCATTCCAGTAATATCTATTAAAAATAAAAACATACCCTTTCACCTACAAATCCCACTTCTGGGAAGACACCCTGTAAAAGGAAAGCGCTAGAATATATTTACATGGAATGTTTATTGCAGCATCTTTCACAGTGGCCAAATGCTGAGATTAAAGAAAACATTCACCATTCAAGCAGTGATTGAACAAAGTATGGTACATTTAATGCAGTTACTAAAAACAATTGGTCAGAAGTATGTAAATTTACATGGTAGGATTTTTAAAAAAGAAACTAAGGTATAGAAAATATATGTAATTGACTAAGATTGCAAAGCTACTAAGGAGTAGGGCTGGGATTCAAAGAGTCTGGGTCCAGAGTCCAGGAATTTAGTCACTATATTATGTTGCTATTGGAGGGGAATTGAATAGGAAGTTGGTAGAAATGGCAAATAAAAAAGAGAAAAAGAGAGATATAGCTAAATGAATATCAAAGGAGCACAGAACAAAGGGGGAATAATTATCCGGCAGCAACTGTTTTCTTCCAGGCCTCCAAGACAAGACAAGACAAGACAGCAGAAGCCTCGGTTCCTAACTCTCAATATGGTATGAGAATGGTGACTTTGTAGGCCACCAGAGGTCACTCCGGCTTCCTTTGTTGGGTTATAGAACCTGTTGAGTCTTGGCGACAGGTACCACAGGGCTTTGGGTCTTCTTGCCCTCCCACCCTGAACTGCTCCTGTGTCTCCTCTCTGCTGATGTGAGTCTGACTGCCACTTCCACTAGCCGTGGGTGGTTCAGCTACTACCCTTTCCAGAGATGGGAGGTAACAAGGCCTCTCTTCTCCCTTCCATATAGCAGTGATGTGGTTAAAACACGGACCTGGGAATCAGGCAGATGTAGGGTCAGGCAGCTCTGTTACTGATCACTTTAGATAAGCCTAAGCCAGTTACATCTTCTCTGAGCCTTAGTTTGCCCACCTGTAAAATCAATCTACATCACAGATTAATTACTAGAATTAACTGAGATAATGTATCTCAAATGCTTAGCACAGATCTTATTATTAACAAAGTCAGAAAGTTTCTCTCAGTGCAGGCACTTATATTCAGTTAGTTTTCCTTTACTTTTCAACTCATAACCTTTCTTCCCAGCATTTGCGATAAGACTCCAATAAAGAAAGAAGTAGCCAATGAGCCAACTGTTTTGCATACCCTCTAAAATAACTTTGAAAAACTGTGTACTACTGTGCCTTTGTTTAAGTTGACATTAAAATTTTTTTTCATTCTAAGATTAAATATTGCAAAGGATAGGATTTCCAGTATATTGCAAATATCAAAATTATTAAATTAAAAAATTATATAACTGACTATATTGAGTGGAATCTAAATAGGATAAAGTGGTCTAGAATGAGTGCTCTGACCAATAAGGGCACCAAATCAGTGCTCGACCCACCTAAACATATCTCTTTATGAGGCATTTTACTATGCATGAAACAGCAGACAAAAAGAAGGCATAAGCAAAAACCATGAGGTAATAGCATCTGGGAGAAAGAAGAAATCAAGAGGGAGATATAAGAAGGAAAAAGAGAAAAGCCATCAGTAGAAGTAGTAGAGAGAAGTAGGGTCAAGGACAGAGATAAACTGTCAGGAGGATGGAGGAGTGACTTGGGTAGAAAGCAGTAAATGACCATCTATGGGTAGGAGAAGGGAGTGATGAATGGAGTTGTTTTTTATACATTAGAGCTGTTACTGTATCTTAAATGGCACAGAACAAGGGTTCAGTTGCACAAAGGCTGATTGTCCAGTCTGAGATGTTTTTTATGGTCCTTATCTCTGAATCTTAACAACAATAAACTCCCATTTCCTGAGGTAAGCTGGGAATGCCTTTGTTTCCTTTGGTCTGAAAGAGCTTATAATGTAGAAATCAGCACCAAAGGTGAGGTTGTAAGGAGCAGACCTTCAGAAGTTGTGAAGAAGTGAATGTGGCAACCACAGTAAAATGGTGAGCAGTGAGAATCTTCTTTCTGTTAGTTGCTGGATAGTGTAGCCATTAGGAGCATAGACTCTGGAGCCAGATAGCCTGAATGTGAATCTGGCTTTGTTGGAAGACTTTGGCAAAGTTTCTTCACTTCTCTGGGCCTCAGTTTCATCTATAAATGGGATGTATTAGTTTCCTGTGGCTGCAGTAACAAATGACCATAAACGTAGTGGCATGAAATAACAGAAATTTATTCTCTCACAGTTCTAGAGGTCTGATGTCTGAAATTCGTTTCACTGGGCCAAAATCAAGATGTTGGCAGAGCTATTATCCATCTGAAGACTCTAGGGTAGACTCTGTTCACTGGCTCTTCCAGTTTCTGGTGGCTACCAGCAATCATTAGCTTATGGCTGCATTATTCCAGTCTCTGCTCCTATGGTCACATGGCTGTTTCCCTCTTCTGTCTGTGTCAAATTTCTCTTTGATTCTGTTATACAGTTATGTGATTGGATTTAGGGCTCACCTAGATAATCTAGGATAAACTCCCTATCTCAAAATCCTTAACTTAATTATCTTTTTCCACATATGGTAACATTCTGACACTAGTGTACTGTAATACAATTCTGGCACTTCTCATCCAGAGTTACTGCAGAATCCATAAGTTAAAGGGTGTGGTTCCCAACAAAACTGCTCTTACTTCAGATGATAGCTGCAGTTTAGTGATTCCCAGGTTACTTGCACTTTTGATCAACTGGCTATAAATTTTGGGGTTCCCATAACCTCCTGAGGTTCAATAATAGGTAGAATGACTCATATAAATTAGGAAAGCTAAATTTACAATTAGTTTATTATCAAGAATACTAGTCAGGACCAGCCAAATGAAGAGACACATAAGATAGGGCGTGGGAGGGTCCCAAGGCAGAGCTTCCATGCCCTCTCCCTGTGGAGTCAGGGCACGTCACTCTTCTGGCACATCAATGTGTTTGCCAACCAGGAAACTACCAAAGCTTCACTACCCAGAGTGTTTATTGAAGTTTCATTATGTAAACATTATTGATGATTGAATTATTGGCCATTGGTTGCCCATCAATCATTGGTTGAACTCAATGCTCTTCTTCCTCCTGCTTCCTCAGAGGTCAGGCTGATATCACATGTGTATGCAATGATATCTAATTGTTGTTTTTGATTTGCATTTCTCTAATGACCAATGATCAATGATGCTGTACTTCTTTTCATGTGCTTATTGGACATTTGTATCTCTTCTTTGGAGAAATGTTATTCAAATTCTTTATCCAATTTTGTATTGAGCTGTATGTCTTTGTTATTGAATTATAAGAATTCTTTATATATGCTGGACAAATCCCTTATCAGAGATGTGATTTTGCAAATATTTTCTCCCATTTTGCGGGCTGATTTTTTACTTTTTTCGTGGTATTGTTTATGGCACAACATTTTTAACTTTGAGGTGCCCAATTTGGTATATTTTTACTTTCATCAATTGTGCTTTTGATATTGCATCTAGAAAACCATTGCTTAATCCTAGGTCCAAAGATTTATTACTATTTATCTTCCAGGAGTTTCATAATTTTAGTTCCTTCATTTAAGCCTGTGATCCACTTTGAGTTACTTTTTGTGTATAGTGGTGAGGTAGGGGTCCAACTTCATTCATTTGCATATGAATATCCAGTTGTCCCTGTAATATTTGTTGAAAATTAGTACATTTTGAGCCAGATGTTCAACAGTTGCAGAGTGTTAGATAGACACAGAAAGTCTTCTTGCCACATTTCATGATGGTTCTGAATTTTAAAATTTGCTTTGAATTGGGAAAACTGAACTAGAATTTTCCCTTTCTTGCTGTAGGTGATGTAACCAATTAAATCTATCTTACATGTTTCAGATTGTAAAATTGTTCTAATCAAGTCCTCAATGTCTTACCTTCAGAAGGCACATCATCTGGATGTCAAACAATTATATATAATTAACTGCCATAAACAGCAGATCATGTAGAGTGCCCATCAGGGTTGTTGGTTGCAACAATATAGAAGCCAAAAGTGGCTAACTTAGAGGTAGAAAAGGAATTTATCAGAAAAATATTATGTATCTCACAGAAGAAAGGGAAAAAGGGAAAATCAGGCTTGGAAAATGAACATATAGCCATTTGTCTGGCTAAAAGAAGCTAGACAGTTTTAATCATCTCTCACCACAGGAAAAGCATATGTACTCCCACTGCACCACCACTGGACATTTGTCACTGCTAGATTCTTGACATCATTGCTGCAGCCCTTTATGATCTCAAATTGAGTTTTTGTAAGACTCCAGTGTCCCAGGTATGAGCATCTTATTAGCCAAGCCTCAGGTATTGGCCCGTGGCCTAGACGATAAGAGAGAGGGAAGGCAAATACCTATGTCTCTTCAAACTTCTATAATATAAGTTGGGTTTCTCCCTCAACTGAGACCCATAAATGAGACCTTCCCTCAAAATATAAAAGGTATTCAGACATGAATGGCTAAGGAACAACAAGGTACATAAGAAAAACAGTAGCTAACATTTATTGAGAGCTATTTATGTACAAGTTTTACATGTGTTAACTCTGTTAATGCTCACAACAGCATTATGAGTAATGTTCCATTTTTATTCTATGTGGTAGATTAAATAATGGCACCTGAAGGTATTTATTTCCTAATCTCTAGGACCTGTGAATATGACAAAAGGGTGACTATTACCTGTTTATAATAAAGAATTTCACTGGCCTTTGTCTCTGTTATGTGAATTATATGTCAACAGAGTGTTAGAAAAATGTATTAATACATGGTAAAATTGCTATGGAAGAGAAATCCAACTTCACCATGAAGGTGGGCCTATGGCTGCCAGCAGTTCCAGACTTGCATAATCACAATTTTTTAATTAGAAAGAAAAGGAACATCTTTCTCCCAATTCTGCTTTGAAAAATCTCAGGGAAGATGCTGATTAATCTGTCCTGTATTATGCTCCGCCCCTATGTCCCAGGGAGATCACAGGTCTGTGATCAGAAGAGGGAGACGAGTCTGGGAGGACAAAAACAGGATTCCACTGCAGCATAGAATACATGCAGACTAAATTGCTGCATAAGTTGCCTAGGGAATTTTGGCAGAATCCGAGAGAGAATCTAGGAGCTTGACTGTCAAGGGTCTACCACCAACAAACAGCAAGTGCAGTTAGATCAGGCTTGTTTGTTTGCTTTGAGGAATCTCAGTAGAGACACATGATTTAAGGGATTAATTAAGGCTGTAGCCACATCCTTAATAGCTTGCAGGGCTGTGACGCAAACTTGGAGCCAACACTCTAGCCAACGAAGATTTTGGAGCAATATAGAGGAAGAAATTCAATATGTAAAAACTATACACATAAATTGTATAATGTTATTAACCATTATTACTCCAATAGATTTATTTTTTTTAATTCTGAAAAAAAAAAAGAAGAAAAAACTTTAAACATATACACATGGGCAGATAGATACAGATAAATAGATATACAAACTATTTACAGCAGTTACTTTTTGGAACTGAACTTGAAGGAGATTTTCATTTTTCACTGTTATCATTTTTGTATCATTTAAATTTTTAAAAAATATTTTATAAGAAATAAAGAAAGATTTTTTTTAAGAATGTGTGAAAAAGAAAAGTTCTCACTGCTGTTGGATTGTCCCCACCTGGTGTTAGGTTCCCCAGGACTCCTATCCCACTGCTGTTAAAAGTAGATGGGAAAAGAAAAATAGTATTTTATGCTCCGTATATGTAAAACAAAAGAGAGGGTTATATAGACACACATACATAGATTATTTTTGGAATGATAAAAAAGGAAACTGGTAAAAGTCAATGATTCTTGGGCGGAAGACTGGGGGATTAGAGGACAGACATAGGTCAGAGACTTTTCATTGTCTAGTGGTGATAATGTTTGAGTTTTCTTTACCATGTGAATGTATTGCTCATCAAAAAAATCTTCTTGAATATGTAGCATTCAGAGATTGAATAAGGTGGAATGTACGGTATGTGAGGCAGATAGAGTAGGTCACTTGCTCAGTGGGTGCACCAACCCCTTCCTATCTTGCCTCTCTATACTGCAGAGACTGGAAAGCTAAATTAGATTTCCTAGACCTCCTTACAGTTAGGTCTCCAGATGTGTTTTAAGTTTGCCAATCAGATCCATGCCTAAGGGGCTGGGGACATAGAGATAAATAAGATACAGGCTTTGCTCTCTAAGTGCTTCCTAACTTATATGTATTGGGTATGGGTAGACACCTTCACTTTCTGAAATTACAGAGCTGGGAAAGAAAAATCACAATTAGGAAGCAGCTTGTTGAGGATGAAATAAGGCAAAGGAGGTCAGTTGCAGGGTCGGAATGGTCAGTTGTATCTCTGACAACCTGGGTCCAGCTTTACTTGGTGGGGAGACCTAGATACTGGAGTTGACCTGGCACAGCCATCCTCCTTTGTGCATTTCTGTGACCAAGAAATGCCAATGTTTGTCTCATGTGCTCTTTTCACTTCCATGACTGTCCGTAGCCCTTTTGAGCAGGGGGCAAAAAGAACTCTGCCTTCTTTCAGGAGACATTTTCCATCTTATATGAAAGTTTAATCTCCAGTCCTGGGGGTCAAATGGTGTTGGTGGCATTCACCTTGGGCCTCAATCATTTTGCATTGACCTGACTATGATATCATCTGGGACAGGACTTGCTTTTCTCACTTTCTCACTTTCTGGGGGGCCTCTCACTTCTGCCTCCTTGTGGATCTGATTGAGTTCTGGTCATCCCTCTGTGAACCTCTACATTACTTTGGTCATTTTTCTCTCCTTCTAGCTGTTTTTCAAATATGTGCCCATTTCCTTCAATCTTCCACCCAACCTTGATCCCTCCAACTCTTAGCAGGTGACTGGGGTGGGGTATACTGCCCTCAAATGTAGGTATGAGGTCCCCACAAAACACCTCAGCTGCCCCTCTCTGCTGCTTCAGGCATCTCCCAGCCTCCTGCCCTCCTTCAGCCTACTTGTTTTGTCCCCTCCAGTTCTCATTTTCTTTTAAGGCACCTGAGTCTTACCTATGGCAGATAGTATGCCTGGTGCTATGGACTGAACTGTGTCCCTTACAGCCCCAATCTGTATGTTGAAGCCCTAATTCCTAATGCGATAGTATTTAGAGATGATGCCTTTGGGAGATAATTATTAGGTCATGAGAGGGTAAACTCTTCCCATACTCACTAAGCCCCACAGTGCTATCGTCTGAGCATCTACTGCATCTGGCTTCCCTCCAGAGCACAACCAGATGCAGAGTGATAGAGACCACCTTGCTAAGGTCTTTCCCCAGAGAGCTGAGAATAGAAGGCAGAAGACCCAGACATAGAGCAGGAGGGTAGGACTTGGAGGAGGAATGGAGTTCAGTGCCTCCACTATGGAGAAAGAGCAGAGAGGCTGTCACAGGCTCCCTGGCTCAGGCCCAGGGAGGCGGAGGGGGAGGACTCATTCATCCAGGGCCAGCCCAGGAGTGAGGCTGCCAGGGCTGGCTGGCCCGGCCCTGCTCAAGGCTGGGAGGGGATTTCCTCAGGCTCCCTCCCCCAATGCAGACTGCTGGGAACCTGTCCGGCAAATTTAGTTCTAGGAGGGGCCAAGGAGCTCCTGTCCCGGCTGGAACGTCAGGGCAGTAGAGGCAGGTCCCTGGCCCAGGACGCCTGAAACAAGGAGAGCAGCCGGTCCTGTCTGGGATGCCCTCGGCCTCCAGAGGGAAGGAGGTAAGCTGCGGGAGCTGCGAGCGGGTGGAGGGGGTCCCCTTTGGGAACAAGGGTGTTGGTGGCAGGAAGCATGGGGGCAGGAAGGGAGGCAGCCCGAGGGCTAGTTCAGGAAGGAGGCTGACTTGTAGGGTGCTTCCTTGGCAACCTCCCTTTCGAAGTAGCCTTGAGAAGTGGCTGTTTGGGATCTTGTAACTTTCTTTTTAAAGTTGGCAAAATGTTAGGGGGCTGTTTCTTGGCTTCTCCCCAGGAACAAGGTGGGGGACCAGGTAATGCTCTTTGGCTTCCTTGCTCTGGTCTTCTTTTCCCTTCATTACATTCTCCCCAGTAAGCTACCCCCCAACACTCCTGTCTTCCAGTGTTTTCTTCCCTCCAACTGAGCTGGTTCCTAGTTTTCCTGTGCTGTTTGTTTTCTGCCCCTATCCAGCACACTGGAGACCACAGCCAGGGAAGACAGTCACTGCTTTCTTCCTGCATTTCGCCTCCCCAGGGTTATTTGTTTCCTTCTTCCTGGTACGGTGCATATGAAGGATATCATTCATTCATTCATTCATTTATTCATTGATTTGTTATTATCCATTTGTTTATTCATCATTGTTTGAACATGTATCTGGATTTTCTGGGGTAGGGGAACACACAATTTCTGCTCTACTTGGGAATAAGAAAACTGAAACTTATTAAACGAATGTTTAATGATCATCTGTAAGTTGGTGGGCAATGTGGCATAAAGGAAAATTTTTTTAGGGTCGCAGAGACACTTGGTTTCATATCCCACCTCTCCTGTTCTCTTCCTGAGTCTCCTTTTCCTCATCTGCAAAGCAGTATTATGAAGATTACATGAGACGATGCATGTCAGTATCAAGCCAGCACATAGTGGAGCCTCAGTATGCATCTGTGCTCTTCCCTTCTTCTTTGGCCCCCTTCCTGCTGCGTCGCTCCTTAACCACCACTTCCCTTAGGCTTATAAAGATATATAAGACAACCCCTGGCCTTGAAAGCACAGAACTGCGCTGTGAAGAAACAGGCCAAGAAGGGGCGGGGGTGAGGCTCAACAAGGAAGGAGCCTCTTAGGAGTCTGAAGTAGAGATCAGGGCTGGGACCTGGAGCTGGAGGGAGATGTTGTCCCCTGCAGGCTGTACTATTGTGTTTCTAAATCTGTGCACTCACACTGAGCAAATGATGGGAACTACCAGTTCCAAAAAACAACTCTGCTTTTAAATGCATTATTTTATTTAATTATAGCCCTGTTATATTATTATCCTCATTTTACAAATGAGGAAATGAAGATACACACAGGTTAAAGGACTTGCCTAAGGTCACATGGCTAATACTTTTCTCTATATCATAAGGAACAAAGGACATCATCAATCCTCAACTTCCTAGACACTGGCTTCGTACTTCCTGTACATCCCTGCTCTGGCAGGCTTCATCCAAGTGGGAGGAGCACATTCCTTCTCTGATTCATTAATTCATTCACTCATTCATACATTATTTATTCAATCAAGTGCTCTGTTAGTCCCAAGAGGGCAGGGACAGTGTCTGCTGGTTCACGGTTGTATAACCAGCAACTTGTACGTCCTTGGTATAAAAATGTTTGATGAATCCTTTGTGAGTTAATGAATCCAGCAAATATTTTAGATGCATTCCATGGGCTCCATAATAGGGATTTGAAGATGAATAAAACAGGAGTCCTATTCTCAGGGTGCTCACAACCTTTGTGGAGGAGACGGTGGTAATATAAAGATGACAATAGTACTTTAGACAGGAACAGAAGTTGCTGAGGGAACTAAGAGGGGCATTTAATTCTACCATGTCTGCTTTGTTCTCCACTCTATCTAGTGCCCAGTGCAATGGCAGGTACATGGTAGATGCTCAATGTGGCTTTGCAGAGGAGGTGTTTAGGGCAGAGACTTGAAGCGGGTGTTAGGACTTCACCAGGAGAACAAATTGGGGAAGGAAGGTATTCTAGTAGAGGGAGGTGTGTGAAAAGGCCTAGCGGAGGGAGAGAGCTGGAATTGCTTGGGGGCTCAGTATGGCTAAAGTATAGGGTGTATATGGAGGCATGACAAGAAATGAGACTGGATAAATAGGCAAGGCTCACGCTGTGAGGTCCTTATGTGCCTTGCTTTGGAACCTAGATATTTTATCAAGGGCATTTGGTAACTATTGGAGGGATTTAGCAAAGGGAGAACATCTGATTTGTATTTTAGAAATGTGGTTGATGCATAGGGGTGGAGGAGATGACATCAAGGTCTCCAGGCCTGATGGGGTCCCTGTCCGTCTGAGGAAATAATCCTTCCTTTTTAGGACTTCAAGATGGTTCATGAAAGGCCTTCTGACTTGTCCTGTGTCCTGATCTTTGGATGTTTGTCCTCAGCTATATACTGGGTTGCAGCTAATCTATTCTTCCTAATAAAAGTACTAAAATTTATGAATGATTTACATTTGTACAATCTGGAGCAAAATTAGGGATATATTGCTTACTAATCTGCAATTCCTGTGCTTTCTTAAGTTAAAAAAAAGAGATGGAGTTTTAGATGGGACACCAGGAATTATACCATGCTCCAAATGTGCCCAGGGAGTTTGTGTCAATTATACCAGTGGCCCTGGAACGGGAGGAATGTGGACATGGATAGTTTTAGGGGAATCAGTTTCCAGACTGTCAAATTCCACAGGTACTCTTTCCTGAAAGCAGTCTGCTTCTCTGGATTTTTTTTAAGTTCTCCTTTTCAACTCTGCCTTCGTTATTTCCCTTCTCTTTACTAGATCCTCCCTGAATCTTTCTATGGTATGTTTCTTGGGGATTGTTTAATGCTAATTATGTGCCTGGCACTGTCCTAAAGGTTTTATAGTGTAATAAACTTGTTTAATACTCATATCAGATCTATAAAGTAAAACTTATGCCGTTTTTACAGATGAGGTTCCCAAGGCACCCAGAGGTTTATTTAGTAAGTTGCTCAAGGTCACAGAGCTATTAAGTGGCAAAATCAGGACTTGATCTCTGTACTTTTCCTCTACAATATGTGCTCTTAACCATTATGCTACTCTACCTTAAACAAAAGTGCTCTAGCTCTTTATCTATGTATTATAAAATTAGAACTGTGGGACTTGAGCTTGTTGTCATGGGGATGCAAATGAACTCATTTATAGAAATTTTTAGAAATGAAGGTGGATTTTCTTACAGACAGAAATATTCTGGTTTGGTTGATTGGTTTGACAGTGAGGACTGCCTTTGACAATTGGATTATATAGTAGACAATTTTGTGGATCAAAAGGAGCCATAATCTAAATCTGACAAGCTCAGGTGAGGCCAGCATGGGTGGCCCTACAAACTCAGAGACCAAAAGTAACTACACAGGAAGGTCTAAGCATAAAAATTTTTAATAAAAAGTGGGCCGTGACATGTAGTCATATCTTAGGCCTGTAGCTTTGTTGACAAAAGTAAATTTTCACTTTAAGTGAGCTCATCTATTGTATTTTTGCATCTAAGATAACGCACCTTTGAAATGTCATCATACTCTCCTTTTCCAGATCCCTCAGGACACACCCATTGCATTAGAGCAGCGGTCCCCAACCTTTTTGACACTAGGGACTGGTGCTCCTATGAGAATCTAATGCCTGATGATCTGAGATGGAACTGAGGCGGTGATGCTAGTGCTGGAAAGTGGCTGCAAATACAGATGAAGCTTCGCTTGCTTGCCTGCCACTCACCTACTGCTGTGCAGTCCGGTTCCTAACAGGCCATGGAACAGTACTGGTCCATAGCCCAGGGGTTGGGGACCCGTGCACTAGAGCATGAGACCACAAAATCCCTCATTGTTATCTTGTTACCTTCATACCATTTTTATGTGCTGTAAATGTTAATTATTAATTATCCATACCCACCACTATAAAAGAAGTATGTATCTATTTTACTTTTTATCCAGTCTTATAGATTTTACCCCACTTTGCTTTTTCCCACCCCCTTAATCTATAACCAATGGGTTTTATGTAATTCCCTTTATGTCTCCTCCTTTGATTCTAATATATAAAACAAGCTGCAAAATTGCCATTTTCTGGAGCACTTTCTCAATCATTGAGATTTTGCTTCCCAGCAATTGTCAGTTTGGCTCAGACAAACTCATAAAAATTCCCTATAGGTTTGGATGTTTCTTACATTGACAATTTCCATAAACTGAAAAACTAAATCTTACCTCCCAAGTTTGGGTGAAAATATATCTAAAGCATGTCTCTAATAAACACTGTGCCAGAAAATTCTGCCTTGGAACAAATTTTAACTTGAGAAAAATAATTTTAGTTATTAACTTAAAAATGTATGAGAGGGTCGTAGCTTTTTCAAAATTCTTATGGGGACCATGAACAAAAAAGTGAAGACTTCTAGTATATGGTGCACATAACATCACTGGCTATATGCATCTTGGTGGGGATGAGGTCTGATCAGGTGAGGTGAAGTGGCTCATCCATAGGTGAGCAGGGGCAGAATTGGAGCGACAAGCAGCATTTTCTGACTGCCGTAATTTTAGCATTCTTTCTGTTACTCTACACTTCCATCTTCTTTCCTTCTTCATTTACATTATGGTTTATTAGGAAAGACTTCCTAGGGAGGGGTTATTTATTATGAAGGAGCTAGCCTCATGTATATGTGTTAGTGCGTGTGAGGGACAGAGGAGGAGTTAGGTAGAGGGAATGACAAGTGCAAAGACCGTGAGCCTGGACAGTGTGGTATGTTCCTGGGACAGAAAGAAGGCCCTGTGGTATGCAGCATAGAGATGCTAGGTGAAACTGGTAGGATTCCACAAAGAAGCAGGAGCCAGGTCATACAAGTCCTTATCAGCAGTGGCAAGGATACTGTTTTTATCTTGAAGATGATGGGAAACCATTGAAGAATTTTAATCAGAGAGTCATATATTCTGATTTACAGTGTGTTGTGTTTTGTTTTGGAGGGGGCAGGAATGGAAACAGATGGAGACTAACTGGGAGTCTATTTCAGGTGAGACATCTGCATCTGCTTTATGGAGGAATACGAAGATAAACAGTGTTTGTAGGAAGGCAGAATGGCATGGGATGTCATTCTATCTTCTAGTTTTGAGAAGGTATGTTGGTAGCTATGGCTGTATAACAAACCACCTCCAAACTTAGTAGTCTAAAACAACAACCATTTCACTTTGTCATGATTCTTTTCAGTTCTTCTGCTCTATGTGGTGTCAGCTGGGGTCATTCACTTGGTTGTTTCTGACTTACGATGTTTCAACTTAATTATTTTTCGACTCTGCGATGCTGGGAAAGTGATATGCACTCAGCAGAAACTGTACTTTGAATTTTGTTCTTTTCCTGGCTAGTGATATGGAGTACAGTGTTCTCTTGTGATCCTGGGTGGTGGCAGTGAGATGATTTTGCCAAACTGCAGGCTAATGTAAGTGTCATGAGCACTTTAAGGTAGACTAGGCTAAGCTATGATGTTCAGTAGTTTAGGTGTATTAAATCCATTTTCAACTTACTATATTTTCAACTTACAATGGGTTTGTCAGATATAACCCTATAGTAAGTCAAGGAACATCTGTATTCAGTTAGTGGATGAGCTGGGCTAGAAGATCCAAGAAGGCTTCATTCATAGGTCTGGCATCTCGGTGGCTCTTCTATGCGGCCTCTCTCTCCATGTGAGTAGCTTGGACTTCCTCATAGCAAAGTAGCCTCAAATAGTCAGCCCTTTTATATGGTGTCAGACTTCACAAAGGGAGGAGAATTCTAAGAGGAACAAAAGTGGAGGCTGAGATCTCTTGAGGCCTGGCCTTGAGAGGTACCCAGCACTACTTCTGTCATGTATCATTGGTCAAAACTAGTCATAAGGCTGGCCTAATTGTAAAGAGGGAAGGGACAAATCCCATCTTTTAGTGGGAGGAATAGCAAATAACATGCTCCCTCTTTAATCTACAACACTGGGCTTCTGGGAAAGAGTAACCATAACCACCGTGATGATGCTGACCCATTTTAAAATCTAAATTGCAGTATTCTATGTTGGAACAATTTGTAGGTCTTTATTTCTCACTGGATGGAGAGAGCCTGGGGAACAGAAGGTGGCTGTTTTTTTTTTTTTTTTTTTTTTTTTTTCCTTTTTTTCCTTGTATTTCCAGAGCCTAACGCATACAAGGCATTCAGGAAATGCTTGTCCAATGAATGCACACATCATGTAAGAATTCATTGGTTGTCAAACTGGGGTATACATAAGAATCCCCTGGGGAGCTGTTAAAAAGGCATGCATATTCCTGGGCAAGACCCCAGAGCAGACTCTCTGAATTCAGATCTCTAGGGGAGTAATTTTTAGCTTTGGCTGCACATTAAAAAATACTGATACCCAGGCCCTAGCTCCAGAGATTCTGATTCCATTGATCTAGCGTGAGCTCAGATGTCAATACTTTTTTACAGTATTTTCAGACAATTCTGATGTGTAGCCAGGATTAATAACCACCGCCCTAAGATTAGAACCAACTATCTTTGCCTGACATCCCCAGATGATTTTGATACAGGTGGTCTATAATATGGTGACCAACTATCCTCAGTTTGTCCAGAACTGTCCTAATTTTAACACCCCAAGTCCCACATCCCAAGAAATTCTTAGTTCCATGCAAACTGGCACAGTTGGTCATGATCAGTGGACCACTATTTAAGAAACACTGTAGATGAGGCAGTGAAAGAGTTCTGAAAAAACACCTACAAATATCTAATGAAAGCAATGATTCTGCCTCCTTACTGAAGGTACTAATGTAATGTCACAATATGCTAACAGAGTCAAGTTCTGGAATTAAGGAGGACATGGCTCAGGGTCAGGGTTTTTCTTCAGCCCTGTGTCCTTGTGTGCTAGGTCTGTTCACAAAGTTAAATAGTATGTCCATCTCTGAGAATTCTTCTGGACTGTATTCCTCAGTGTACACGAGGCAGCTTTGAAAGCCTGACCGCAATCAACAAGGAAGTTGTGTTGAGGATGGTATGAGATACAGGATGAAGTTCTTTGTCTCTATACCAGTGTGTATTATTATTAGTATTTTTCATATTGTAATAGGGTAGTAAAATATATATAAAATCTTAAATAGCTCCGTGGGGAGGCAGTGTGGCGTAGTGGAGAGCCCAGGATCTGGCCTCAGAAAAATGGGTTGGTGTCCTAGCTTTGCTGTGAGTAGGTATGTAATCATAGGTGCCTCTTTTTGCCTTGGTTGTTCATCTGTAAAACAGGAATAATAATGACATCTTTGTCCCAAGACAGCTGGGAGGATCCACTGAAATAGTATAAGTGAAAGTGGTTCTGTAGACTGGGAAGGAGAGGTATTGTGATTGTCTTGAAATAGGAGAGACACAAAGAAACTATTGTGCTGAGTGGCCTTGCACATGACCAAGACCCTGGTCCCTCCACCCTGAACAGCAGCTATAGTTGTGGGATTCCAAAGAAGCTTTTAACACATTGTGGGCATGCAGAGACCTCGGGGAGCAGAGTGTCCCTACTTGAGTTGCCCTCACAATTGAGGGCAAGTGTGCTTTGCTTCAGGAAGAAGGAAAACTTTTGGAAAAGAGGGTGTGTGAAGGCATTTTATGTTTTTAGATCTTTTGCCTATTTATTCCAAGTGTATCCTCAGAGACGTAGCAAAACAAACAAACAAAAAAAAAACAACCACAGCCACTAACCCATAATACTGAAAAGCCGATTCTTAATTTATGTAGCTAAAAAAGCACTCTTTCAGGCTATAACCACAGAGATTGCTGTAGGCCTCTGGAACTGGGAATAATGATGGTTTGCAGTGTGATGAAGGAGGCTCTTAATCTTTGTGGCCCAGAAGCCCAATCCGTGGCCTCTCCAATTACCCAGGTTGCCTAGCAACACCACCAAAAGCCTCCCTGCCAGGCCCAGCTGGGCAGCAATTGGGCACACCCAGCACAGCCTGCTGCCCAGCCTCCTGCGCTCCCAGTCCACATCAAGGCTGCACTCAACCTCAGCAGAGGCCCGCCTGGTACCAATAAATGAATGTGGCCAGCTGTTTAAAAAAACAATTAAGATATTTAGAAACTACTTGTTTGAATGCAGCTAGGAAAGCAGCACAAGCTAATGATCTAAAATTTCTTCTGCCTAAGAGAAGTTGTTTAAGGTGGTGGCCAGTGTTCTCCTGAGTGAGGTGAAGAGGAGAAGGTGAGCCTGACTTAGTTCTTTGGGTTCTTAGAGAGGCAAATCCTTCCTTTCTGGAATGCCTGTCTCCATCTTCACTCTGTGTGGCAGACATGGGAGTGTTGGGGATTCCCAGACCCATCCCCAAGGCTTGATGACCTGCTAATTCTTCTATAGCTCCATTTGGGAACTCCTAGGGTTTAGTTTGGCTCAGTTTGGAGAGTTGGATGAAGAAGTGGGAGAGTAGGGGTAGAAGGAAGGATGAGATGGAAATAATCGAAATAAAGATGTACACTTCTTTAACACTTGGTGTGTAGAAATCACAGGGCATAGGACCATGTGGAGCTTTTGGAGTTAGATGTCCTGGGCTCATCTTTGAGCCCTCCCCTCACCGGCTGCATGATCTTGATCAAATTCTCGGGAGGCCTGAGTTTCCTTATCTATAAAATGGGGACATTATCATCCTACCTACAAGGTTGTTGTGAAAATTAATAAAAAGAATGCTCATAAAATGTTTAGCTTGGAACCTGGCACAGACTTAGTGCTCATTACTACAGCAACTCTTATTATTTCATTTGATTCTTACAATAATTTTGTAAGATAACGAGGGGAGAGAAGAGCTCTATTTTATAGCTGAGGAAACTGAGGCCCAGTGAAATTAAGTGTGGATGCTGGGAGTAGAACTCAGATTTTTATAGTTCCAAGCACAAGGAACGGTGGCCACAAACCCTTTTGTAGCCATTATAGCATAATGGTTTCACAGGTCACTGCTGACAGCTCAGTGATGGTTGAATGATAATGGGGTGGGGTGGGGTGGGGGTGGGATGTATGAACAGAAGAAAAGGGTGGTGGGAGGTGCTTTTCAACATGCCATGATATCAGTTTACGTGGTGTGGGTAAAATTCCTTCCTGCCTGCTCCCTCCTCCTTCCCTTCCTTCTTTCTAGTATTCTTTTAAATAAGCTTTTTATTTTGGAAAAATTTTAGATTTATGGAAAAGTTGCAGAGAGTTTCTGTTTACCCTTTACTCAGAT
Organism: Eidolon dupreanum; assembly: GCA_028627145.1. Taxonomy (NCBI): domain Eukaryota; kingdom Metazoa; phylum Chordata; class Mammalia; order Chiroptera; family Pteropodidae; genus Eidolon; species Eidolon dupreanum. The sequence continues at coordinate 21,247,005 of CM053502.1, read as the reverse complement.
ACCAGTATTTTCTGAATACCTGTGTGCCAGAAAATTTCTGGGCCCAAGGAATACAGTAAAAAAACTGTCTTTGTCTTCCATTAGAAGGTGAGAGTATGTGAGATAGAGTGGACCTTGGAGATCCTTAATTTATGATTCTCAAAGGTGCTGCTGCCTCCACTTCATTGGTATACTTATCAGAGATCCACTAAATCTATTAAATTAGTTTCTCCAGGAATGGGGATGAGGAATCTGTATAAAAACAAATGTTGAAAAAGAAATGCCCGAAGGGATTCTAAAGCATAGCTGGTTTGGGGAATTAATGGTCTAGTACAGACTGTTCACTGTGCATGTGAGAGAACTGTTGCTCAGAGCTGGGAAAAGATTTGTTCCAGGTCACATAACCCGGAAGTGGCAGAGTCTAGACCAGAAAACAGGTCTACTGGTTCTGTGCTCTCCTTACACTATGTCTCCCAAACACAGAACAGGAAATGAGTTTACTTGTAACAAGAAGACCCCAAATAAAGTTTCAAAGAGTTTCCTGGCTATTCAGGTGTATTAGTTAGGTTCTTGGTTGCAAGGGACAGAAACTGATTCTGGCTGATTATATCAGTAAATAAATGTTATTAAAAGAACACTGGATAGTGAAAGGAAAATCATTTCTCTACTACTCACATTTCTGGCACCAAATGTGAGTTTTCTACAACAAGCAATTCTGATGCTTAACTGCCCCACAGATTAAGGGCTCAGTCTCACAAGACTGCTCCCCACTTCAGATGCCAATTGCAAGTCTGGGTTTCCAGCACTTCTGACTACACATTGAGGGTTTCTATGTTCCCTTCCTCAGATTCAATAATTTGCTAGAGCAGCTCACACAACTCAGGAGATGACTTTACTTACTATTACCAGTTCATTGTAAAGGCACAGCCAAATGGAAGAGATGCATAGGGCAAGGTATGTGGGAAGGGATGTGGAGCTTCCACGCCCTCTTGGGTATGCCGTCTTCCCAGCACCTTGATATATTCACCAACATGGAAGCTCTCCAGATCTCCTTGTTTAGGGATTTTATGAAGGTTCCATTACATAGGCACAATTGATGAAATTACTGACGATTGATGATGAAACTCAATCTTTAGCCCTCTCCCTTACCCAGAGGTGGGGACTGAAAGTTCCAACCCTCTAATCACAGGGTTGTTTCCTTTGGCAACTGGCTCCCATCTGCCAAAAGTCACTTTGTTAGCATAAACTCTAGTATGGTTGAGAGGGGCTTATTATAAATAACAAAAGATGCTTCTCTCACCCCTATCACTCAGGAAATTCCAAGGATTTTAGAAGCTCTGTGCCAGGAACTGGTAATGAAAACCAAATATTTCTTTCTTAGTATATCATAATATCACAGGTAGACTATAAAATCACTAGAAGGCTGTAGAAACTAGGTTTGGGAAATAAGCAGACACAAAGGGAGACCCGGCACCTAGAACTATGCACAAATCACATCACAGAGCCAGGTAGGCAAAGAGAGCCTCATTGTTGTTGCTGTATGCTCACTGCTGCAGCCATCATCAAGGATACCACTGGCATTGGATGCTAGATGCCACACTGATCCCAATGGCAAAGACTGGATACTAGATATTGCTGCTACTGCTTTACAATGAACTATGTAAAGAATTTTCCCTATCTCCAGCTCTAGCATCAAAAATCCTAAGCAAATCCAACTGCTGGGTCAAGCTGAAGTCACGTATCTGAGCCTTAGCTGTCTAGGGATCTAGGAAAGTGAGTGTTGTTAATTTTTAGCTTCTGTAGTGGGAAGTGGTACCTGATGCCCGCCAAGATTCACAGGATGAGGAATTCCCCAAGAAAATTGACAAATGATCACTACACAGGCATTATCAAAAGAATACACTGTTGGTCCTTGACATTTGCAGATTCAAACTTACAGCTTTCTTATTTCATTAACTACCCTCAAAACCCAATGTAAATGAATGTGACTTGAAAGACTGGCTTTTCCTGTGTCAGTCATTTACTAGTTAGTGAGTTAGGCCTACTGTTCCACCTTGAAATCTTGCATGACTTAACTGTTTATTCTTTACTAGTGATAGCCTTTATGTAACCTGCATGCAGTGGCTAAAATCTTTGTTTCTTATTGGAGGAGTAGAAATGACTCATAAAAAGAAATCACTTGATAGTGCCAGAGATAGAAATGAGATGAAACTGACTTTTTTTTTTTTTTTTTTTTTTTTTGCCATAAAGAGAAGTTTTGGATAAATTATCACGGAATAGCAAATTTGGTGGTGTCTAGGATCTCTGATATCAGTAGATCCCCATGTAGGTCACATAGGTACAAGGAAAAGTTCTTGGGAAGTGGTTTTAGTGAGTGCTTCACCCAGTGCAGAAACTGTTCTTTGAGAGAGATTAAACTACCAAAAGATGAAAAAAAACACAACTAAGTTTTCCTTTTTTTTTTCTTCCTTGGGACCTCAGGTGCAAAGCGTTGAACATGGTTAATTCTCCTCATATGACAAATTTTATAAATAACTTCACTTTGGCATTTAAGAATGATTTAGGTTCTGAAATAGAATCACTTAAAACTTTCTTAGTCTGATTTACAGCATAATTTTGGGAGACGCTATGTGACATATAGTGAATGACAACACCTGAGAGGTCTTTGGAAAAATCCCTTGCTGATGTTAAGACACTTGTCTGTAAATCTCCTTATGAAAACTTATATTTCTACAGTTTTTTTTTAAGGGCGGACGGCTATTCTGGGTAAACCAGCACAGCTCTGCCCTTCCCAGCCCTTGGCCAACACACAGGTGCCATGATTCATAACACAAACAATGCTTCTACGAGATAAGTCAGGAAGTAGGGAAATTCGTTCCTCTTTTCCTCTTCTGAAGAATACTTGCTGGCCATGAGGGGAAGGAAGGTGTTTGGTTTTTGCTGTGAAGGGGAAACAGCTCCATCTTTAAGCAGAAGGCTATGAGTCTTTTCTACAACTCCAACATTCTTTCTAACAATCTAACCCTGTAGGTCCCTACTAGTAGGATGAGAACATTTCACAGCAATGCTATCTCATTTTGGGTGTGTGTGTGTGTGTGTGTGTGTGTGTGTGATTTCAACAAAGAGTAGGCAGCCACTTGCTATAGATAAGAGGTAGGAGGTGAAGCAAAACATCAAGCCAATATTAAAGAAAGCTCAAGAAACCTGCATGATCTTTGCTTAGTAAGAAAGTACCATCAGTGCAGTAAATAATTCCACTCAATGAGTAACACGGTGATGAGAGTGGCCAAATAATTTCACAGCTGTTGATGCTTTTAGAACTCTGCGAGGTTGTGATCATGGTTGACTTGTTTTGAGACTCCTGCCCTATTCAATTGGACCTCCAAAAATCCTGGTAAAACGAAGTTTTCAGACACTCCATCTCAACTTTAACCTACAGAGGCCACGCGCATGCAGGGAGAAAATTAATGACATGACCTTAGATTAGACTTGCTTCATAGGCCTTAGGGAGGGATACCTTCAGACCACGAGCAGAAGTGCCGGTGAGCAGATTTCAACACAGAGTAAGGAAGAATACCTAAGAATTAGAACTGTCAGAAAATGCAACAACTTAAAGTACATTTGTTTCTTTGTAGTTTTTTACTACTCTAATGGTTCTGTACAGAACTTCTTTGAAATATGCTTTGCGTACTTTCTCAAATTCATTTGTAGGATAGATTTTTAAAAGTAGTGTGGTTCTACTAAAAGGTAAATGCTTTTCATACTTTATAGATACTGCCCAATTGCCTTCCAAAAAGGCCATGCGCACTCCATTAACTGCACCTATTTCCACATACCCTCATAAATATGGATCAGTTTATTTCTTTGTTGCCAATCTGGTTGGTCCTATTTTCAAGGTGGTGAATTGTGCTCATAAATTCAGGGGTGGGAGCAGAAGATAAATAGGAGTGAGAAAGATGGGGCATGTCAGTGACTAGAAGCAGTACCTGTGAGCATCCAGCACCAGATGCTGAAGACAAGATGAAGCAGGGAGAGGCTCCTGTTCTCAGGGAGCAAGGCACACAGACAGGTATAGAAGTCCGAGTGCGACAGTGATTGACTGAGAGGTAAAAAGAAAATGCTGCAGTCACTACCAACGCACTCATCTGTTAGAGCCTAAAGTAGCTGGAACTACACATTGGATCCCTTTACTGTACATGCCAAGGAAGAGAGCAGACGGCAGTGAGTCTCAGTGAAACCCAATGGGTCAGATATCTTTGCAGCACAGGAAATATATTTCACTAAAATATCTAAAATATTGGGCTTGAAGTTATAAAATTTCTAGAAATTTCGAAATTGGGAGAAAAGAGAAAATTGACAGGGAATGTACACCTCATTTTTCTAGTGCCTTTTATAAAGTTGTATTGTTAACGATGTGAAATTTTATTTCTTCATGAAATGAACATATATGGTGTTAAAATTTACAGTAGAGTTTATTAATACAATGTGAATCATCCCTAACTGAACTTATTTTTAAAATGCTTTAATATTTGTGCTTAAAGCTGCTTAAATCCACACTTTCTTGCCAATTATGAGAAGTGACAAAAAGCTAGAAATAATCATCGATATCCAAGGAAAATTAATAAAATAGTTATGTCTATGGACTTAATGTCTGACCCTGCAAGGTTGGGTGAGTGTGAGGGTAGAAGATGTGGGGAGGGAAGGAAGAAGCCTTTCAGAAAAATCACTGAAGAAAATAAAATGAAAGGAAAATTCTTTTCTTCCCTAGATTTAGATTCTAACCTACTGCAATGTGGAAACTTGCCTGATGAAATACATTTGAAAACACATTGAATTTGACTTGATTTCCAGTCATCCATCTATCCACACGGCCACCTTTCCATTCATAGCCAATCATAACTAACAATTATGAACTGTTTACTACGTGCCAGATACTATTCTAAGTGCTTAACACGCGTTATCTCAAAAATCTTCTCAACAATGTTCAAGTAAGTGCTATTGTTATCTCCACTCTAAAATGGAATCTGAGGATTTCCCAATAGGTTAAACATAGAATTACCATATGACCCAGCAATTCCACTCCTAGGTATATGCCCCAAATAATTGAAAACAGTTGTTCTAACAAAATTTACACTGGAATGTTCATAGCCACTCTGTTCAAAGTAGCCAAAAGGTGGAAACAAGCCAATGGGCTTCAAGAGATAAACAGATAAACAAACTGTAGTATATCTTTCTATACAGTGCAATATTATTCATCCCTAAAAAAGAATGGCATACTGACACATGCTACAACATGATAAACTTTGAAGACTTTTACTAAGTGAAGGAAGCCAGACACAAAAAGCCACATACTATATAATTCCATTTAAATGATATAACCAGGATAACTAAATCCATAGAGACAGAAAGCAGATTAGTGGTTGCCAGGGGCTGGAGGGAGGAGGGATGGGTGACAAAGGAGTTCTGTAGTTAGATAGTAGTGAAGGTTGCACAACATTTTAAATGTACTTAATGCCACTGAATTGTACAGTTTAAAATGATTAAAATGGTTAATTTTATGTCATGTGTATTTTACAATCATTTAAAAAATATAATTTGAGGCTCAGAGAATTTAAGTGATCTCAGGTTACAGCTGATATGCTGTAGAGCTCTGTTTTAATCTCAGTCATCTGGCTCCACAGGTCATGCTTTAGAAAATAATTATTTGGGGGTCATTTGGGAGGTGTAGATACATTAAACTAAACTGAAAGCATTAGATACTATTTATTAAGTACACACTGGTGACAAATATTATATTCTATCTAGTCTTCACAATGACCCTGAAAGTTTAATGTTACTGTTTAGTTTTTGTATGTGTGTGGTTAAATACACATAACATAAAATTTACCATTTAACTATTTTTAAGTGTACAGTTCAGTAAACTACATCTACATTGAGCGTCCATCACCACCATCCAGTTTTTTTGATCATGGAAGCTTTTGATTGCATGATTTAAGTAGTTTAACCAGGAGTGAAAAATAACAGAACCAACCCCAAAGGAGAAGGACAGAACAGACAGCACCAAGACACAGGGAGAGGAAAGAGTGTGTAAATCAGGCCTCACTGTTGTAGGCATGCTGCCCAGTATCCTAGTATCTGCCTGGTACCACTTAGCACTGTTGTAATTATATAATTATTTGTGTAATTATTATTGACCTCTGTCTCTTCCATTACATCATAAACATTTTGGGATAGGGATGGTGGCCTGATACACAGTAGGTTTTCAATAGACATTTGTTGAATAAATGTCTGAATGACTGAATGTTGAAGATTGAATTTAAGGGAATACTAGGTGTAGAAAAACTCAGCTAAGAGTTTTAGGTGTCAGAGAGTTATTGGGAAGATGGATTTCAGCAAGGGTGCTGACGTTGTACCTGGAGAACCAGTAGGGAATGGCCTCGTTAACTCAAGTGTGCTGCAGAATAGGCAGCAGTCGTGTTTTAGAAAGGATACTGATAATTTTGAAAGAGAAGATGTAAGTTTGAAGTTTGTCAAAATTATGTGATTTTTTGGGAGATGGGTGAGAACCTGTCTTTTATCTATAAATGGAGCTACAAATCCCTACTTCCGGGGGTTGTTGTGGGAATCCAATGAGTCAATAGACATGACAGTCCCCAGCATAGTGCCTGATACACAGTAGATGCTTAATAAATGACTTGATTCTGAATCAGAAACCTAGGAGTAGAAGCAAGATGAAACTAAGAGGGGAAAGGAGATTGCTCAGTTAAGCTAGACAAAACTGCGTTCAATTATGCAGTATGTATGGTTTGGGTTCTGAGACACATTGCCTTCAGGGCAAAACTAATGGTTGATTTGAAAGTCAGTGGCAGAGGGGAAGGAAGAGGTATACAAGGTAGTGTTGCCACTTCAAGGCTCCAGTCCATCCTCTTGGGTGTTGGCAGTAGATGAAACCATAATTTACCCCTGGGAGCCCTGTCCCTTGTTTGGAAAGACCCTAGCACTTTGTCACAATTACACACTGGTGATGAGGGTATAGATATTATGAGTATTTGGGCACACAGCAGGTCTTCAGTTGCCTTCTATTAACATACAGTAAAGGCTTTGGAAACCAATAATTATGCCAGAAAACTGAGGGAAGAACCATTGCCTGAGGACTATGGGGTCATCTGGTTTTCCCTGATATTCATGTCCCTTTCAGGTGGAGGTAGGACCAAGGACGATGGCTGCTGCTCATGATTTGGAGATGGAGGATGTGAATATGAATATGGGTAGAGACATAGAAGAAGAGCTGGAGGAAGAGAAGGAATTGAAAGAGGATGGAAAAGGTAAAGATCCCTTCAAGAATAAAAAGGTCCACAGGATTGTCTCAAAGTGGATGCTTCCTGAAAATGTCCGAAGAACATACTTGGAGAGAGCTAACTGCCTCCCACCTCCAGTGTTCATCATCTCCATTAGCATTGCTGAGGTAAACATGCTGGGTGGTGGGCACCAGTGCGAGTACCACTGGGAAACTGCAAATGAACTGGGGTTTAGATCAGATCTAGGTAAGAGACTGGAAAACGTGTAAGGAGAGCTCAGGGGTGGCAAGTACAGCATGCACGTAATTTAACCTCACCCTCTCCAGAGTTCCCTTTCCAGGTTTTCCCTATATTACTAGTTATTTTTAGTCAAAGGTTGAGCTTTATTTTTCAAACAAGTCGCCTACCCAGCAGTGACTATAATTTCAGCAGTTTCACTTCATTTTAGCTGGTGGGGGTTTCAGAAACCAAATATTCTTGGGATTGCAAATTGGTTTGATTTCATAAACTGACTTAGATTGGCTGGTGAGCCATATGTTTACAAGAGTTATTGGCTGTCTCCAAAACTTAGTGGGAAAAAAATGGGATCCTCTAATGATGTCTATAATGAGCAGCATGAGTGTGTTTTCAGACTCCCAAAGAGAGTACAAAGGCCTGGAGATGTGGAATAACTTGCCCCAGGTCACATACTTAGTGACTGGGCTTCTCCTGAACCTCATTAAACTTAGCTTTTTCTCTCACACCATGAAGTCTCATAAAGAAATTGGCAGAGGACTTTAAGGGCATTTGGAAGTCCTTAATGTAATCCTCTTAATTCCCACCAATGCCTCAACTTCCTTATCAGAGACTGTGTTGGTCAGGGTTCTTTAGAAGAAACAGAACCAATAGGATGTGTTTACATATCTATCTATCTATCTATCTATCTATCTATCTATCTATCTATCTATCTATCTATCTATCTACACATATACTGAGAGAGAGGTATTAATTTAAAGAATTGGCTCATGCCATTGTGGAAGCCTGGCAAGTTCAAAATCTACAGGGTGGGAAGGCAGACTGGAGACTTAGGGGATAAGAGTTGCAGCTGGGTCTGAAGGTAGTCTGCTGGCAAAATGCCCTTTTCCTCAGAGGGGATCAGTCTTTGTTCTATTATGGCCTTCAACTGATTGGATAAGGCTCACTCATATTAAGGAGGGTAATCTGTGTTACTCAAAGTCTATGGATTTAAACATTAATCTCTAAAAATACCTTCACAGAAACATAACTGAGTATTGTGGTCTAGCCAAGTCGACACATAAAATGAACTATCACTGGGATCTAGCCTCTTATGGCTAAGATAAAGATAAGACTAACGTGTAAAGATTCCTGGGAGAAGCTTTTGTCAAGGCTGATTTGGTTGGAGAGACATAGCTCTAAATTTTCTCAAGGGGTTTTATTGTAAGGCAACCTGCAATTAGGAAGCCATCAGAATTCTTTCTGGTTTTTTCAGCATTCTACCTAGTGTTCTCCTTTTAGTCATGTGTCCACACCATGTGTCTGTGGTGGTGGTGGACAAGAATGGGATATGGTTACATGGTACAAAACATGATGGCTTAGACAATGAGTGCTATGGACAAGGCAGTTTTCCACAGAAGGATCATGGGGCAGGTGCTGAGATACCTGCCTATCACGGAAAGAGCAATTTTTTTACTAAAAATTATTTTCAATACATTTTTTAATTTCAGAATAATTTTAGCTTGATAGAAAAGTTACAAAGATTGTACAGAGAGTTCCTATGCACCCTTCACACAATTTCTCCTACCGTTAATATCTTACATTTCCATAGTACATTTGTCAAAACTAAGAAACTCACATTGGTATATTACTATCGAGTAAACTCCAGACTTTGTTTGGATAATTACCAATTTTTCCATTAATATCCTCTTTCTGTCCATCTTGTACCCTCCAATGCAGGATGTCACATTGCATTGTGACATGCCTTCCCAGTCTCCTCTAATCTGTGACAGTTTCTCAATTTGTCTTTGTTTTTCATGACTTTGCTAGTCTTGAGTAGTAGTGGCCAGGTATCCTATAGAATATAGGATTTGTCTGATGTTTTTCTCATGATAAGACTGGAGGTATGGATTTTGGGGAAGAACACCAAAGAGGTGAAATGTCCTTCTCTTCCCATTCACATCACATCACATCACATCACATCACATCAGGGAGTAAAGGACATTACACCTGATGTCCCTGGTGAAATTAGCCTTCATCACTTGGTTTAGGTTGTGTTTGCCAGGTTTCTCCACTGTAAAGTTACTATATTTCCCTTTCCCTACTCTATTCTTTGGAAGCCAGCAGTGACTTAATTTCATAGTAAGTTGTAAATGAAAGACCAAATGGTGGAGACAAGAATGATGAGGGCAGTGGGTATTTAAGAGGAAAAAGAGGTTCAGAAAGAGTCTTTGCGGTTTGGGCTAGGGCTCCTCCTAATCTCTGAAGGAAATAGGATATGACCACAATTATACGGTCAAATATACGGCAGAGAAATTTAATTCCTGTCATCTTCTGAACACATGCTACGGAATGTCCTACTTGACAGCTAACCATTTGAAACAAAGGTAGTGCCCAATGGGCTTTAGGAGGGTCTCTCTGCAGAGGGTGTGGTTAATATCCATGTCTGTCCCTCCCTGTCAGCTGGCAGTGTTTATTTACTATGCTGTGTGGAAGCCTCAGAAACAGTGGATCACCTTGGACACAGGCATCTTGGAGAGTCCATTTATCTACAATCCTAAGAAGAGGGAGGAAGCCTGGAGATTTATCTCATACATGCTTGTTCATGCTGGGTAAGGAATGACAGTTAAGTCACTGATGTCAGAAGGGACTATCAGTAATTGTAACCCTTAACATTTGTTCAGTGCTTTACCATTGATAAGGTACTTTCATGTCCATAATCTTGTTTGATCCTCACGGCAACCCTAGAGGAAGGTGTTACTCCCGCCATTTTATGTCTGAGGCTTAAGGGGTGTAGTTACTTGCTACTTGTCACACTGCTAAGTTGCAGAGAACTAGGACCTCACCCCATTAGTGCTGATTCCAAGTCCAGTGTACTTTACATTGCATTATAACCGCCTAATACTGGTATTTATATAGGGATATTAATGAGAAAAGAGCAAATCATTACCAAACCAAAAACATATCCTCTGGTCATTTGACATTGTTAAATGTTCCCTTTAAGATATGAAACATCACTCTCCACTCTCTCTACCCCATCACACACTTAAAAAAATTAATTCATGAACATTTTGATGAATGTATAATACTATTAATGAACAATAGGAGATGCAGTGTCTGTCTTTTCCTTTTGCTTATAGTTCTGAAATGCTAATAGCCTTTTATGACCTTGCTCAGAATCCATGATTCGTCATGTCCACTGCAGACAGTGGACAACTTGCTGCTGGCCCCACCTCTCCGGTGGACTTCTGGGGTTTCAGATGAGGCCAACTTTATGTGACCTAGCCAACCCTGAACCTTGAAGGATGACTGTAGCCTGTGGCTAAATAGCATTCCATGGCAGGATACAGGGCTCAGAGGCTTGACAAGTCAGGGAAAAAACTGCCCAGTTTTTGTGGACGCATCCACACTTTGGTTTTCCATTTAACAAGTATGTTCTAAGCAATTGTAGCTCCTGCACTCAAAGAATTTAAAATTATAAGGGAGGAACAGTTAACTAATAATGCAAGGCAGTATATTATTATAATATACAGTAGTTACTTAATCTCTTTGTGCCTCAGTTTCCACATCTGTAAAATGGTGTAACAGTACCTACCTCATAGGGTTGCTGTGATTAAATCAGACAATGGTTATAACATAATTTTTATAGTGCCTGACACATATTAAGGCACCCAAAAAGAATATGCAAGGCTGTGTAGGACATGTCACATATGGGGTTGCATAAATTAGGAATGCTTTTCGATGCAAGTAATGAAAAAATCTAACAGGCTTAAACAAATGAAGGCCAATTTTTCTCCTGTGTAAGCAGCACACAGGTAGATGGTTCGTTCACCAGTTTAATGAAGCCAGGACTCTAGGTCCTTTGCTGGAACCCCTGCTTTTCCCTTGGCCTTTCTTTCATGGTTGCAAGTTGGCTGCTGTGATGCAGCTAACCCTACGGAAGAGAGGTTAGGAAAGTTAGTATTAGCTCTTCCAGACTCACTAGAGGAGGTAGATAAGGGGTAAAGAAATGGATGTTGGATTAGCTACAGTAACATGAACAGAAGGAGGGAAAGATCAGAATGCGGATAGCTTCACAGATGACATGAATTTAGGTTGGACCTTGAAGGGTGAATAAAATTTGGATGAAAAATTAGAATTTTTATTTCAGGTATCTGATAGGATCTAATCTCTCTGCTACGTCTACTCTGGATGTTTAGCAGCAGAAAGAGTGCTTGGGGTTATTCTTTGGGATTTTTGTGCTATTGGTCACCTCGTCTTAGAGCTGTTCCCAGAGGACAGGATAAGATGGATGACTTTCTTTGACCTTGTTTGCTATCACAAAGTGCGCATATTTCCAAATCCCCTTTATGCTTGAGGTCTCCATAAGACTACTATAACTGTCCTTGCTAGACTATTCTTTGATGAATTACATGTTACCTCTCCTATGTGAAGATGGCGTGGACAGAGAGTTGTGGCTGGGTGCACACATGGCCATACGGGTAAGTAATCTGTTCTGCTAGGTATGCGCAGGAAACCTCATTAGTGATCTGCTGGATATTTGTTAAGTAAATGATAATGTAGAACAATACAAAATCTGCTACACTTCGTGGAAGATCCAACAACTACTTTGTTTTTTAACTTTTTGGTTTAACCTGAAATCTCTTAAAAAAAAAAAAAAAAGCATTGTGCTACATAGCAACTAAATTGAGGATTACTGTAATGGGGGAATTTATCATATTACATTCAGAGATTCTCCAGAGATCCTTGTGGGGTGTGATAAGCAAAATAATATGAATCTTATTTTAAAATATTTTTACCTATTTAAAAACTATAATAAAAAACACTTGTACTCCAATATGTTACATGCCAAATTGCAGTACATGTGAGATACCAACTTTAGCTAGTGTTTCTAGGTATATATTTTTTTTATTCTCACAAACTTTTTTTAAAAACTGGAAATGAGGTTTCTCTTGCCATCTCTGTTTTATTATAGAACATTCTGAGATTACAAGAGAAGTTGTTTAAAAATCTATTGAAATGTAAACTCAGTATGAGTGAATTGGCATTCTCTCGATACTATGCAACTGAAACAAAATCAGATGCTAAGGCTGACATAAGATGGCAATTGTTCTTTAAGCCTAATTTCAAGTTTACATTCCTTAAGCCAGCCTCATTGCTCTCTGTTTGACGTTATCAGTAATTATTATTAAACAGAAATTGTGAAATAAATGTATGCTTCTAAAATACCTTTTTATTAGTTTTCCATATTGAAGCTCTATGTAAGATTTTATTAAAAAAAAAAAAAGACCTGCTAAAAAAATTAGAAAATGGAATTCAAGTTAAGCAAGTCCTTAACTAGAAACAACACTTCAATACCTATTGCTCCTCCAAGGAAATAGCTACCTGGGTTAGAATATTTGACAACTGTGTTTGTCTCTGCAGAGTTCAGCACATCTTGGGGAATCTTATTATGCAGCTCATTTTGGGTATTCCCTTGGAAATGGTCCACAAAGGCCTCCGAGTGGGGCTGGTGTACCTGGCAGGAGTGATTGCAGGTTAGTATTCTGAGGGCAACATGAAATCAAACACCTCTGGACTCTTAGTAGGTAATAAAGCAAAGGTAATAAAAATCGATAATGTTTATTTATACTTCTAATATGTGCTAGGAAATCTAATAATCCTTGGAGATAAGTTAATTAGAGATATTAGAGAAAAGATAGGCATATAGAAATAACTCATTATGACTATCCTCAGGTAGCTATCTCACGGACAAGGTTTTGTACAATTGGAAAATGAGTAGTTTGGTGCCTAAGTGCATAGGTTGGGCAAAGGCCTAAAGCCAGATCATGAGGGCCCTTATGTGTCAGACTAATGATTTTGGAAAGTAACATGATCAAATTTGCATTTAAGAAAAATAAATTTAAGAGAATTTAGAGAATAGTTAAAGAGGCCCAAGGACTGAGTAGGGACTAGTAGCATACACCCGTGATCTTTAAAATTGGGTGAGCCTAAATGATACATTACAGTATGAGCAGAAAATATCAGAATACTCATCTATCTATCTATCTATCTATCTATCTATCATCTATCTATTTATTGGAAACATTTTTTAAAGTTAAATGTTTTATTTTGAGGCAATTGTAGATTTACACTGCAGTTGTAAGAAGTAAATACCTAGAGGTACCATGTACCCTTTAACTAAACCCCACGATGGTAACAGCTTGCAAAATTATAGTACGGTACTGTGACCAGGATATCCACATTGATACAGTCAAGACACAACACATTTCCAACACCACAAGCTATGCCCTCTTCCCTCCCACCCCGAAACCCTCCTTTACCCCGGGCAACCACTAATCTGATCTCTATTTCTATAAGTTTCTCACTTCAAGAATGTTATATAAATGGAATAATACAGTATATAGCTTTTTGGGATTGGCTTTCTTCATTCCATATAATTCTCTGGAGATTAATTATCTAGGTTGAATGTATCAATACTTCATTTTTATTGCTGAGTAGTATTCCATGGTACGAACATACCACCATTTGTTTAACCCTTTGCTTATTGGAGGATATCTGGGTTGTTTCCAGTTTTTGGATATTGCAAGTAGAGCTGCTGTAAACATTTGTGTACAGGTTTTTGTGAACATCGGTACAGAGTTTTGTGAACATGAGTTTTCATTTCTCTAATATAAATGTCCAAGAGCACAGTTGCTGGGTTGCATGATAGTTGCATATTTAGTTTTATAAGAAGCAGCCCAAGTGTTTTCCAGAACGGCTGGTCCATTTTACATTTCTCCTACTATTGTATAAGCGATTCAGTTTTCCACATCTTTATCAGCATTTGGTGTTGCCACTGTTTTTCATTTTAGCTTTGCTCATGAGTGGGTAATGATATCGTATTATGGTCTTAATTAACATTTCCCTAATGGCTAGTGATGTTGAACATCTTTTTATGTGCATATTTGCCATCTGTATCTCTTCTTCAGTGAAATGTCTGTTCATGTCTTTTGCCCCTTTTCTAATTATTTTCTTTTACTGTTGAATTTTAAGAGTTCTTTATATATTTTAGATAGTAGTCCTTTACCAAATATGCAGTTTGCAGATATTTATTTTCTCTCAATCCGTAGTTTGTCTTATCATTAACAGGGTCTTTCACAGAGCAAAATTTTTTAAATTTGATGAAGTTTAATTATCAATTTTCCTTTTATAAATCATGCTTTTGGTGTCATTTTCTCCTCTGTTACCTTCTAAAAAAGTTTTGTTTTACATTTAAATATGTGATCCATTTCAGTTGGTTAATTTTCATATAAGGTGTGAAGTTTAGATTGAGGTTCTGTTTGTTTGTTTATTTGCCTATAGAAATCCAATTACTTCAGGACAATCTGTTGAAAAGATTATTCTTCCTACATTGAATAGCTTTCGCACCTTTGTCAAAAATCAGTTGGCGGTAATTGTGTGAGATAATTTCTGGATTCTCTTTTTTGTTCCATTGATTGATGTATCTACCCCTCCACTAATACCACAAAGTAAATACCACTGCAGCTACATAATAAGACTTGATATCAGTTAGAGTAATTCTTCTCATTTTTTTGCTCATTTTGAAGATTAGTTTATGCATTTTTCCTTTTTACAAAAAGATGGCTATCTGATTTACTGGCTTTTTTTCTGGGATGACAAAAGGTTTTCAGAAGTAAGCTATCTAACAGATGTTAAAAAACAAACACAAAATTTGTCCTTTTGAGGACAGAATGTCATTTTCTCTTAAAGAGTAAGAATGCAACTGCTTTTCCAAAAATATTCATGCTATGAAAAGGACATTTTGAAAACTGGTCTTTGGAAATCATTCCATTTTTATGTGATTTTGCTTCTGAAAATGATGCAATAACTCTTACAAGTTCTCACTTTAAAAGCTGGGAAACAATTTCCTAATCTGTTTTAAAATTTCTCAGTGAAGTGTTTTAAATTTATTTATTGCAACTCTTCCTGATTAGTTTGCAAGAACCAATGACTGACTTTAGGAAAGGTGGGAGTTAACAGCCAAATTACAGCAAAATTTTTGCATAATTGGAGTAAGCACAGCCAACGATACAGTTCTTCCATTTTAAATGATACATCATTTAAAAAGTTTTATATTTTGGCTATGACAGTGATTCAGAAAAAATTTCTATAGAAAAGTAACTGAACTTATAAGTATACAGTAGTCCCCCCTTTCTGTTAAGGGTAGCTTCCAAGGCCCCCAGTGGATGCCCGAAACCACAGATAGTACCAAACTCTATATATACTGTTTTTCCCTATACATACATATCTATGATAAAGTTTAATTTATAAATTAGGCACAGTAAAAGATTAATAACAATAACTAATAAAGTAACAGAAAAATTTTAATAATGTACCATAATAAAAGTTACGTAAATGTGGTCTCTTGAAATATCTTATTGTATTACACGTACAGTGTGAATATGCTGGACAAAGGGATGATTCACATCCTGGGCTGGATGGAGCAGGATGATGTGAGATTTTATCATGATACAATGGCACTCAATTTAAAACTTATGAATTGTTTATTTCTGGAATTTTGAATGTAATATTTTTGGACTGTGGCTGACTATGGGTAACTGAAACTGGAAAGTGAAACCTCAGATAAGGAGGGACTATTGTATCTGTATTTCTGTGTCATGATATTTAACCAGGATTTACAAAAAATAGGATGCTTATTTAATAACACTGCTCACTGAAAGATTTTTTTTTTAAATTAAAGACTATTTTTTAGAGCAGTTTTAGGTTCACAGCAAAACTGGGAGGAAGATACAGAGATTTTCTAAACACCTCTATCCTATACATGTACAGCTTCCTCCATTATCAACATCCCCCAACAGAGTGGTACATTTCCTGTAACTGATAAACCTACATTGATACATCATAATCACTCAAGTCCATAAAACAGAGAGTTCACTCTTGGTCGTGTATATTCTATGGTTTTGGGCAAATGTGTAATGACATGTATCACCATAGTATCATAGAGTATTTTTACTACCCTTAAAATCCTCTGTGCTCCACCTATTTATCCTTCCCCCAACCCCTAAGCCCTGGCAACCATTGATTTGTTTACTGTCTCCATAGTTTTGCCTTTTCCAGCATGTCATATAGTTGGAATCATAGAGTACGTAGCCCTTTCATAATGGCTTCTCTCACCTAGTAATATGTTTAAGTTTCCCCCATGTCTTTAAGGTTTTTTTTTTATATCATTAATGAATTAAAAAAAGTATTTTTTTACTTCATTAATTAATTATGCAGTACCAAATATTGTATAATTTATATGTCCCATCCTTTAAATTTTGAATTTTTGTGTTTTTAAAAAACAAATTAGTACAGTAGCACACATATATGTAATTTATAAGTCAGTAAACATACCTATATTGTAGTGGATGGTTATGTTAGTTTCCTACAGTTGCCATCACAAAGCACCACAAACCAGATGGCTTAAAATGACAGAACTGCATTGTCTCACAGCTCTAGAAACCAAAAGTTTGAAATCAAGGTGTCAGCAGAATCATGCTCCCTCCTCTGATCCCTTGCCTCTCTCTCCCTAGCTTCTGGCGATGGCCATTTGTCCTTAATATTCCTTGGCCTGCAGATATAGCACTTCAATCTCTGCCTTCATTGTCACATGGTGTTCTCTCTTTGTGTGTCCCTCTCTACTCTTCTTATAAGGACATAGTCGTATTGGTTTAGGGGCCCACTATACTCCAGTATGAGTTTATCATAACTAATCACATCTGTAAGAGTTCTATGTCTAAATAAGGTCACATTCTGAGGTGCTGGGGGGAGTTAGGACTTCAACATGTCTTTTGGGGGTGGGGGCACAGTCCATCCACAGCGGTGTTTAAAATTTTTTTACCAATCAAAACTTTGTTAGCCTCCTAGAGCAGTGGGGATGGAGAGCGGGAAGCAGCCATGAAATAGAATTGGCAAGACTTAGTGACAGCTCCCCATCCTACTTCCCTCCTACTTTTGTGGGTCCTGTTTATTCACCTTCTAGTTCTGCTCTTGCACACACCTTTTTTCCAGACTTTGAAAGCCTTTTGTTGATAGCCAGGCTCTGCCTGACTCTGGTATCTACATTCCTGTTTCCCCCACAGCATGACTTCAGCCTGTGGAATCAGCTCTGCCCCAGTTTCAGAGAAGGGAGAACATGAATAACCTGTTCAGAACCTTGCCTATTTTTGCAATAGCTTCTTGGCAGGTATCTCTTTGATATTCTGGTATATCCTTTACACTGCTGCCTGGCTCACCTTCCTCAAACACAGATTAGATCATATTACACTCCTCCCAGAACATTTACAGAGGCCAAAGAAAATCAAAATGTCCAAGATTGCTCTTTATTACCCTCCACTGCCTGGTTCCATTGCCTTACTCCTTTCTCTCTCTGTCTCTCTGTCTCTCTCTCTTTCTGGAAGAATGAGGTTCTTTACTAATGTCCAAAAAAGAAATTATACATGAAGAGGTTAGGGGAAGATTTGATGTAAAAATTTAAAAAAAATTTTTTGAGGTAAGATTGACATACAAAAATCTGTACATATTTAATGTGTACAACTTGATGAGTTTGGAGGTAAATATACACCCATGAAACCATCACCACATTCTCTGTCGTAAATATATCTGTCACCTCAAAAAGTTTCCTCTTGCCCATCATCTTTCTTGGTTTGCTTTTTTTCTAGATTCCTTCATAGGTAATATAATTCTAGTTTCCCTACTCTTGCTCCTGGCAAAGTGTGGTCGATGGATCAGCAGCATTCGCATCACCTGGGAGCTTGTTAAAATGCAGAATGTCGGACCCCACACCAGACGTATTAATTAGAATCTGTAGTTAAACGTACAGGTGATTGAGAAGCAATTCAGCCCAGGACCCCCCAAACTGACTGATCATCAGAATCAACTGGAGAGCTTGTTATAGCTGATGCTATCCAGATCCCACCCAGATCTACTGAATCGGAATCTCTGGTGATATGGCCCTAGAATCTGAGTTTTTTATTTTTCTGTTTAGTGAGGTATAATCAACATATAATAAACTGCACATAAAGTGTACAATTTGATAAGTTTTGATATGTGTATATAAAAACTATCATCACAATCAAGACAATAAACTTATCAGTGCTCCCCCTATCCTGCCCACCTTTGCCTAGTAACCATTGATCATTATAAATTAATTCGCATTTTCTATAATTTTACATAAATGGAAACATAATGTATGCACTCTTTTTTTGTCTGGCTTCTGTCACTCAGCATAACAATTTTGAGATTAATCCATGTTGTGTATATGAATAGTTGATTCCTTTTAATTGCTAAGTAGCATTTCATTGTATGCATGTACCACAATTTGCTTACCCACTCTTCTGTTGATGGACATTTGGATTGTTTCCAGTTTGGAGCTATTGCAAATGAAGCTACTATGAACATGTGTGTACAAGACTTTGTGTGGACAAATACATTAATTTCTCTTGGGTAAATATTTAGGAATGGAATGGCTGGATCCTGTCATAGGATGCGCTCAATTTTTAAGAAACTTGCAAACTTTTTAAATAGCTTTACTGAGATATAATTCATCATACAATTCACTCATTTTGAGTGTATAATTAAAAAAATAAAGTGTATAATTAAATGTAATGGGGTTTTTTTGGTTAATTCACAGTGTTATGCACCCATCATCATAACCTAATTTTAGAACAATTTTGTCCTCAAAGAAACCCTGTACCCATTAGAGTCACTTCCGACTGCTCACCCTACAGCCCTTCTCTGGCCTTAGGCGACCACTAATCTACTTTTGTCCCTTTAGATTTGCCCATTCTGGACATTTCACACAAATGGAATCAGATAATATGTGGTCTTTTTTACTTAGCATAATTGTTATCATTTATCCATGTTGTTGCACATATCAGTGCTTCATTCCTTTTTATTACTGGACAATATTCCATTATATGAATATACCACATTTTCTTTATCCAGTCATCAACTGATGGAAATTTGGTTGTTATCACTTTTTGGCTATTATAAATAACACTAATATGAACATTTGTATACAAATTTTTGTGTGGATGTTTTGGGTATATACCTATGAGTGGAAGTGTTAGTTCATATGGTACAAAGTGCTACCATTTTACATCACCAAAAGTTGTAGTTCCTTCACATCCTCAACAACATTTGGTATCATCAATCTTTTGAATTTTGGCCAATCTACTGGGTGTATAATGATATCTCATTGAGTTTTAATTTGCATTTCCTAATAATTAATGATGGTGAATATCTTTTCATGTGCTCATTTGCCATCCATATATCTTCTTTGTTAAAGTATGTTTAAATCTTTTGCCCATTTAAAATTGGATTATATTCCTTATTATATACATTATATATTCTGATTACAAGTCTTTTACCAGATATGTGACTTGCAAATATTTTCTCCTATTGTCTTTTCACTCTCTTAATAGATCTTTTCAAGACTAGAAGTTTTAAATTTTGATTATCAGTTTTTAAATTTTACTAGGAAATTTTGCCTAGCTCAAGGTTGCAGAGATTTTCTCCTATTTTTTGTTCTAGAAGTTTTATAATTTTAGGCTTTACATATAAATCTGTGATCCATTTTTATACACAGTATGATGTATACTGAAGGGTTGCTTTTTTGCATGTGGATATCTAATTGTTCCAGCATCATTTGTTGAGAAGATGTTGCTCTATTGTTTTCTCATTTACATTGTTTTCAGTGAGAAATCATTTAGCATCTTTGTCTTTTTACTATGACTATTTTTTAAAGATTTTCCCTGTTTTGAGCTGTGTGATTTTTGTTGTGCCTTGATGTGGTTTTCTTCATGTTTCTTGTGCTTGGGGTTTGTTGAGCTTCTTAGATCTGTGGGTTTATAATTTTCATAAAACTGTGGAAAATTTGGTCATAATTTCTTCAAACATTTTTTCTGTACTTGCCTTCTCTCTTCTTTTTTGGGGAATCCAATTATGTATTTTTTAGGCTGCTTGAAATTGACCCACAGCTCAATGATACTATATGTATTTTAAAAAATATTCTTTGTATGTTTCATTTTGGATAGTTTAGCTGCCATGTCTTCATGTTCACTTATCTTTTCTTCCGCAATGTCCAATCTGCCAAAATCCCAACAAGTTTATTTTTTCATTTTAGACTTTGTCGTTTTCATCTTCAGAAGTTTGATTTGAGGCTGTTTTATATCTTATATGTCTCTACTTATATGCCTCTACTTTTGAACATATAGAATATAGTTGTAATAATTATTTATTGCCCTAATCTGCTAAATCTAACAGTTGTGTCAGTTTTGGTAGGTTTTAATTGATTTTCTCTCTTCACTATGGGTCATATTTTCCTGCTTCTCTGAATATCTAACAATTTTTGTTTGGAGGTTAGACATTTTAACTTTGGATGGTGAATGTTATTGTATTCCTATAAATATTTCTTAGATTTGTTCTGTAACTCAGTTACTTGGAAGCCAGTTTGAGCCTTTCTGTAAGATTTGCTAGTTGAAACTATGTTTTTTGAGTCATGTTTAGTGCTAAGTATTCCCCACTACTGGTGCAGGACCCTCCTGCATACTTTACTCAATGCCCCATTAATTATGATGTTTCTAGTTTGGAAAGTTGCTTAGCCTCTTTGGTGCAGTGTGAGCAAGAGGTACTTTTCCCTCAACTCCTTTCTGGTGGTTCTTTTCTTGGCTCAGATAATTTCCTCATATTATCTTCTCTGGAGTTCTCTATGCAGCTCTGTCCTCTCTGGTGCTGTCCTTCAAACTCTAGCTGCCTAGGTCTCTCTGGACTCTAAATACTATTTCATCAATTTATTGAGATATATCCAGGTTCTCCCTTCATGCACTGCAGCCCTGTAACCTCTTTCAAGGCAGTAAACTGGGAAATCAAATAACTCATCTCATTTATTTTTGTCTCTTAGGGTTCATTGTCCTTTGTTATCTAATGTCCAGTATCTTGAACTATTTTTTTTATATATATTTTGTCCTGTGCTTTTAGCTATTCCAGGTGAGAGGGTAAATCTAATCCTTGGATCTCCATCATGGCCAGAGTGGACATTTGTATTTGTAGTCTGAAAATAAATTTCTCTTATGATTAAGGTGCAACAACCTCAGCCCTAGTCTGTAGTTTAACATTTGAGAACCACTGCTCTAACCCTAAAGAACTACTTTTCACTGATCTTCAGTCATCCACATACCTTCGTTTCTATGTCTTTGCTTTTCCAGATCCCTAAGTCCTAAATATTCTTTCTCTTTGTTTTCAATGTCTAAATGTTAAAGATTCTTCAGTCTAATCAAAAAGATATTTCCTCCTTCTCAGTATCAGGGCCTCCAGTCTTCTCTGCTGTGAAAGTCATTCCTTACTAGGTGCTTCCATGGCAAATTTATTACTTTCTAAAAATTAGAATTGTTATATTCTGCATTTTATAATTGTTTGCTCATCCATCTGTAAGATTCCTAAGGACAGACACTTTGTCTTTCCTGCACAAAGTAGGTATTATACCATTCCTATGGAATGAAGGAGGGCCTTGAAAGCAAGAGACTAAGTAATAGAGCTAAGCAGTATAGAAAGAACACCTTAGAGTTTGCATAAGGTGGTTTTAAAGCCTTGTTTTGGTTCAGGCAATCTAAGATTGAGTTACCAAATAGGTTTCATCTTGCTTGGTGAATCTGATTGAATGGTATGTTGAGAAAGATTCTGAGGCCACGTCTTGACTCTATGAGAAAGTTAGCCATTAGGTAATAGAATGTTGGCATGTTTATGGTATTTCAATAGTTTTGGCTAAACAATGGGCTACTTTGAAACAACAGCTAACAAGTACATAAAACATGTCAGGCTGTGTTCTAAGCATCATGCACATATCAGCTTCCCCTGATAACTTACTGAGGTAAATTCTATTAAATCACTATTTAGGTAGAGAAACTCAAGCACAGAGCAGTTAAGACTTGCTCAAATCACACAGTTGGTAATTCTGGTAATTCTGGCTCCAGAGTCTGTGGTTTTATCACTATTAAACTGTCTTCATATTGAACATTTAATGTTGTGGAAAAATTAAGGTAATTAGCCCACATAGCTATATGTTTATAGTATGGAAGGGACAAAGTGAATATGTTGCTTGTTAATAGGATAATGGCCAAACTTTTACCTTAGGTTAAAAAGATTTATCTTTCATGATTCTTATAGTCATATTTGATCCTTTTTGTTTTATTTCTTTAGGATCCCTTGCCAGCTCCATCTTTGACCCACTCAAATATCTTGTGGGTGCTTCAGGAGGAGTCTATGCTCTGATGGGAGGCTATTTTATGAATGTTCTAGTGGTAAGAACTTTGGGAATGGAATCTATAGACTTTTTTTTTTTTAAAAAACAGTAACTGGTATTTGGTTTAGGGAATCTTCATTTATCAATATTTACTGATAATTCATCTTCCTTTTGACCACCAGCATTTTTCTTTTGTATTTTATTTTTCCCCTATTCTCAAAAGTAATGAATACTAAATAAAATTTTAAATTGAAAAATAGAAAGTCAAAATCCCCACTACAATATTTGTTAAGTTTGATATATATATTCAGATCTTTTTAAAAAAAATGTATTCAAATCTTATCAATATTAATACTGCAAAACTGGAACCACACTTACATTGTTCTGCATCTTAACACTGAATAATATTCTAACCACCTACCCACGTTAGTACACAGAAATCCACCTCAGTCTTTTCAAGTGTTCCATAGCGTCCTCTATCGAGCTGTATCTTGACTTACTCTTTCATTGAAAAAAAATGTGGGGTGATTCTAGCTTTTCACATTTACAAATAATGATGTAAAGAATGTTCTTTTACATTTACCTTTTTGCATTTGTGTGATTTTTTTTGTAGGATAAACTCCTAGAAGTGGATTTTAAAGCCAAATTGCCCTCCAAAGTTTACATACTATTTTACACTCCCATGATATAGTGAGAATGCCAACTACTTTTTAAAACGGGATAAAATCCTGGATAGTTCTTAACTCTTTAACCATGCAGGTATACTTTAAAATAAAAAGTATTTATATTTTATTTGTATTTATACTTTAAAAATACTGTAGGAGGAAAAATATGAAGCAATTATAAAACTGTTTCAAAAATAGAAGTCATTTAGAAAAATGTTTTTCAAACGTTGGTTTAAAATCCATTAGTTGTTTGAACTCAATTTAACTGTTGTGAAAATTAAACAAAAAGAAGAATATGAAAAATATTTCCGTATGCACCATGTGTAATAAGAGTAAGTACTATTTATGTGTGTACTGGATTATGTAAATTATTTCTTACTGTAGGTCATGGTCACAACAGTTTGAAAATAATTGATTTAGAATAAACAGCTATCCTTGCATCCTTACTCCTTGGAAAGAGAGTTAATAACTTGAAAGGGAAGAGAGAAGTAACTTAGTAAATGGAAGTGAAATGTCTTTCTGACTCAGTTCTCTTATAGCACATGAGGGTACTGCAAGCTGGGCTGAGATTTTTCAAACCTAAAATCAAACTGTTTATTTTTTTTGGCCAACATTTAAAAAATTTTTTGAAATTATCTCAAAAAATAAGGTAATACTCAAATTTTAGTTAAGTTTTTCTTAACTCCTGCCTGGAAAGAGGAAAAAGAAGTATCAAATGAATTTTAACCAAAAAAACTTGGAAAGAGTTCATCAGACTTGTTTGACAGCACCTACCTGCCTGCCTGCCTGCCTATCTATCATCTATCACATGTTAAGTGTTGATTTTATATTACTTATATTTAGATTATTTCCTGATAATAAAATTGTGCCTAGTTTGTATCATAGAATTAAATATCATGTTTCATTTTGTTCTCCAAAGCGAATCAGTGTTGTACTTCTCAAATGCTTTTGAAAATTGGGCTGTTCTACTAATGCTTTGTTTTTAGCAAATATTTGACACTCAAACTGTAAATGAAAAAGCAAATGAAGAGGTTTCATTTGCCAATAGTTTGTCTTATTATTATTTATATCTTTGAAAGAATTTTCGAGAAATGATTCCTGCCTTTGGAATTGTCAGACTACTGATCATCATCCTTATAAGTAAGTTTGTTTCTTGAATACTTCACACCTTTAATTTTACTGCTTCAATCTTCAGAGGTCTTCTCACATTTCCTAAACACTAACCTGCAAGTTGATTGCTAGCCTAGAGTTAGAAAATTGTTGGCTCCATAGGTCAAAGCAGAAAGTTGTAAAAGGAGGGGTTCTCACAGGTGATTCTTAGACATGCCTCAGTAGTGTGTTTTTGCTTTCAGTTTCTTTCTGAAGCTGGGGAAGTCAAAAAAGTAAAGCTCTGTCTACTTAAAACACAAGAACTTCAAATTTATGTTTTATATACTGAATTTTTCTTTTTCACATACTGGACTTTGTATATAATTTTTTTCTGAAAAAGGAAAGCTTGAAAACTACTGATGTTGTCTATTTTGAAACCCACTGATATAATTTATTTTCTTCCACAATTTCTAAATTTCCAGATTAAAAAAAAAAACTGATTTAGAATATAAGAATGGAGTGGTGGCTGAGGATTGAAGATGAGAGCAGAGGGGAAGGAACTGAGAGATCAGGGAACTACGAGGATGACAAAGATGGCTCTTGACAGCTCCAAGAATTACAGTAGAGAATTACATGCTAAAGTTGTTTATAAAGAGTGTTCAATCTAAAGAGGAGGCAGAAGTTTAGCTGAGTCTGAAAGTCAGGGTAGATTCTGAATGGTGGCAGGGCAGACGAAAACAAGAGCAAGAATCCAAGAAGTGAGAGAAAGTTGTAGGCACAGACAGGAGAGAAAGCATCTGGGAGTTAGGAGAGTTCCTGTGGGAGCAGAACTGCCACCGGAGTTAAGAGTCACAACCAAAACCAAGGGACAAGCCCTTTGATCAAAAAGATGTTGTTACACGAGTTACCTGGGTCTTCAATCAGCTTCTTTTGAGTAATTATGAATAACTTTTAAAAAATAAGCCTCAAACTCCAGATGAGGAAATCGTTTTTATATTCTTCTTTAATATTAGTCAATGTTGGAGTAAAAAACCCTTTCCTCATGCACATGTCATTCTTGAGGTAAGTAATAAAGTCACTGAATGATGGACTTTTATAGTGTCCTACAAACAGAGGTAGGACACATTAATTTTCCCCACTTTCTGGCACACGTCATTTCTAAAAGTTCTGTGGCCTGGTTTACTTACTGTTGAAGATAAGTTACAACACATGCCAGGTTAATACAAGTACATTTTCATTTTAAACATGTTTCCTTGGAAACATGTATACATATATTTAATGGTAAAAACTATTCTTAATTGTGAAGGACAATTGGTCTCAAGGACCTTCTTTCATTAAGCATTATTTGTTGGATGTGTTTTCTAATGAAGCAACTGAGCTTCCCTTCGGAAAATGTTACGGAAATCTCACATTTTCATCCTTCAAAAAAAAAAATCCATATAAAGGCAACTCTCTTAAAATGAGTGTCAAGCTTGTAGTGAGGACAATGATTCGGTTTATTAGAATAAAGGCTTCTTTTCAGGTGGGAAGATGTCTCAGTGTAGAGACTGCAGCAACTTAGAAGCAAACTCTCCTAGGAAGCAAAAAGAGCCAGTCAGAGATGTGTTGGAAGAGGGCAAGATAAGGAAGAAATGGAGAAATTGACATGACAAAGTCTTTTTGAGAGGAGGCCTCCTACCCCGGAAGACTAGATCAGAGTAACTGTTTCCAGTAAGTCAGCCCTGTTCTCTGGCAGTGGTTTTCTTATACTTTCCTAGTCCCATCTCTCTGTTATTTACACTGGACTAGGAAATGCAAATGAGTGAAAATACCATACAGCCACATTTATCCAGAACTTTGTGTAATAGTCATTTCACAATTAAATTAATATTGAATATTTCCATAACCTCAATTCCTGCCCAAGTGACTTTAACGTCAATACAGTATTGAAAGGGAAACTAGCCAGACACATGGTCTGATGCTATTTTCCCAAAGGCAAGGACAGGGTCTTTCCATCTCCTAGGACACAGTGGCTCAGTAAGTAGAGCACAGGGAATTGGGGGATGGGTGTGGAATGTTACAGCTGCATGAGATGTTTCCAAGTGCTGCACATGTAGGCCGAAGTTCTTCTAGGCCAAGAAACCCCACAGGCTCATTTTGCAGCACAGATCAGACTTATTTGAAGAATGTCTAGGTTCTGGCTCTCTGTTCCATTGGAGAATGTGGACTCACTCCCTTTCTTGGCCCATCTTTAGTACTCCTAATGGTAATTAGAGGCAATTAGTATAGTGGATGAGAGTGGAGCCAGATTGCTTAAGGTTCAAATTCTGCCCTTGCCACTGAGCTTTGTGGCCTTTGGCAAGTAATTAACCTCTGTGTCCTGGTTTCTTCATGTATAAGACGCTATCATAATTCCTCACTTGGATTGCCATAGCAGTAGTAATCTAGCTTGTCTTCCTGCACCTGTCCTTGCTCCCATATAGTCTATTCCCTATACAGCAGTCAGAATGATGATTTAAAAATGTTAGATCATGTCACTCCTGTGCTCAAAAGCTTTCACTCAGAATAAAACTCAAAATCTTTACAGTAATCCATAAGGCCCCTGTGTGGTCTGTTGCCTGGTCATCACCTATCATTTTATCCCTAACTGTAGTCCAGAATCACCTGGAAGTCTTGTTAAAACACAGCCTATGAGCCTTACCTTCAGTTTCTGATTCAATAAGTCTGAGGTGGGCCTGAGACTTAATTTCTAATAAGTTCCCAGGTGATTCTGCTACTGCTGCTCTAGGGGAGGAACCACATTTTGAAAATCACCTACAGGGCCAGGTCAACTGCTTTGGTATTCCTCAAGCACACCAGGCACATTCTTGCCTTAGGGACTTTGTACTTGCTCTCCTCTTTGCCTAGAAGGCTCTTCAACATGGCTTGCTCTCTTATCTCTGTCCTACTCTCAGGGAGATCCTCCCTGACTTTCCTATTAAAAATCACATCCTACTCCCAGCATTCCCAATTCTCCTCTTATGGTTTTTTTTTTTTTTTTTTTTTAACTTATTTGCTTGCCTCCCCCAACTAGACAGCTCCATGAGACAGGGCTGTCTGATCTGTTTACTGCAGTATGTATATCACCTAGAACAGTGCCTAGCACATAGAAAATAATCAATAAATACTTGTTGGGTGAATAAATCTGCAAAATGGGATAATGATAGTACTGATTTCATAAGGTCACTGTGAGGATTCATGATACGAGGTTAATACATGTAAAGCTCTTAGCACAGCATCTGGCACAGAGTGACGTCTCAATACATGTCAGCTGCTACCATTATTAGCGGGAAATCAAAAACATTTGGTGCACTGTTGTGGTCTTGGGGTTTCATCGGGTTGTTTTTCCCTTTAGTTGTGTCTGACGTGGGATTTGCTCTCTACAGAAGGTTCTTTGTCCCTGCAAATGGGTCACCGGTGAGTTTGGCTTACTTTTTTTTAATAAAAATTTGTTTACCTATCATATAAATAGCTAAAAAGAGTCATCAAATGGAGCAACAATTTCATGATTTAAGGCAGTCAAATTTCCATTTGAAAGAAAATTCCTGAGGAAATCAGAATTTTGTGTTGTCCTTTTTACTTAATTCTCTCATGGCCCTGACCACTGGCTCTACTTCTCTGCACCTGCCATATTGGTAGCTATTCAAGAACAGGGAAAAAGGGATTTCATGGTTCACAGAGAATGAAAAGCAGATTGGAAAACAGCAATGACAATATGGGTCCAGGTGAATTTACAATATAAAGAAAACTGACAAAGATTTTACTTTGTTTGAATTAGTCTTTGAATTTGGTAGTTTGTGTTTGAGTATTTGTATGTATATTTTATCTGTGTTTTCACTCAGACATATTATGTGAGATCATTTTATGCTCTATAGAGATTCCTTGTGCAACTCAATTCTGTTCTCTTGGTTGGTACTATACAGAACCATCCAAAATCTGATGATTAAGAAGAATGAGAAACAATGCCTTCGTCTCGTGTACTCAGAGAGTTGGTGAAATGACATTTCTTAGCTTTGTATATTTTAGAACATCTCCTTTCTGTGCACATGGAGTTTTTTGTCTTTTGCCCAAAGTTGTTCTTCAGACTTTAAGACTGTGATTATGATGGTAATCACTGTTTAGTAAGAGAGTTGCTACTGAAATAATAGCATTTTTTTCTCATTTCCATTTTTCCCCTTCTCTCCAAAGGTGTCTTTTGCAGCTCACATTGCAGGTGGATTTGCTGGAATGTCCATAGGTTACACTGTGTTTAGCTGCTTTGATAAGGCACTGCTGAGAGATCCACGGTTTTGGACAGCAATTGCAGCTTATCTAGTTTGTGTCTTATTTGCCGTGTTTTTCAACATTTTCCTATCCCCAGCAAACTGACCTGCCCCTAATAGAAACCAACGAATAAAAAGAGCCATCTGGGGAAAAAACTGGAGAACTCTATGAAGAAACAGAGCTGTCCCAGCAAATGCTATAAAGAGGGCAAAACACCAGTGAAGTCATCAGTTGCAAAAGTTGCTAACAAAAGAACTTAGTGTTTAAGGAAGCCGCTTCCAAATGCAAGGGGAGGGAAGAGGAAGATAGAAAAGGGAACGACAATAAAAACCAGAGATTGGTGTGCATTCATGTATACTTTAAAAGAGACTAGCTCTCCTTGGATAATGTATTGTAGAAATTGCTTGATAGAATCCATGAATACTGTACTATGCTGACAATAAAAACATTTCATACCTGTGTTAAGACTATCAATAATCACTTTCGGTCACTGTTCGAGTCGATAGATCACTAAGGTGCTTTATATACATCACTGCTAATCTTTTTAGCAACTCAGAAAGGTGGCTATTACTCTGTTATCTTAGGAGGATATGGAAATTCTTTTAAAAATTCAGGGAGTTCCAGTCAAGATGGTGGGCTAGGTAAAAGCGGGTGTGCCTTCTTCCATGACTGCATTACAATTACAACCAAATTATAAAACGAATAACTTTGAGAACCACCTGAAGTCTAGCTGATCATAATACATACATCTGAGGATATAAAGAGCGAGCCACATTGAGGCCGGTAGGAGGGGCAGAGACATGAAGCGGGCTGTTCCCGCACCCACGTGTTGTAATTGAACACTGGCTGTAGAGACCCACCTGAAGGAACAAGGGGCCTTAGACCCACACAGGGGTTCCCTAGCCCAGGGTTCCAATCCTGGGCAGAGGGCGAGTTCTCATAAAATATGACTGTAAAATTCAGTGGGGATTCTGGCCATCTGGGTGAGATGGAAGGAACCTGAAAACCCAGACATCTGCCTTAAAGGGCCCGCTCAAACTCACTCACAGATACTCATCTTGGGCTCTGGCGGAGGGTCAGCAGCTCAGGAGGTGTAAGAGATATATGGGGAGGGACTGAGTTGTATGGCACCAGAGTGAGGGCTGGAGGAACAGCTGCCACTGCTCCTTTGTCGGCCCCCCTCCTGGACAGTCTATGGATGGGTGTCATCTTGCTTATGATGAACCCTCCCTTTTCACAGCCAATTCTGAAGCTGCATTGGCCTGGTGAGACCAGCCCGCTCCACCCCCTTGTCTCCCTAGGACCCAGCCCCACCCAACACACAAATTGTCCCCAGTAGGCTGTTGCCAGGCAGCCAGCCCCACCCTGCACCTTTCCTGGGCTGTGCATAGATGGGCAGGGCAGCCCTCAGCTTGCATCACCCATGTGTGGCCCGTTCAGTAAGGGGGAGACTTTTGGTGGCGAGCCACTGGTGCTAGCCCAAACTGCAGTGTTTCTTGGAAGAATTGCTGGGGTCTGTGGCCCTGAAGTGGACTGCGGCCGGCCTTGCTGTGATCTATGACTTTTGTGGGAGCCTACAGGCTCGATACTGGCAGCAGTATGCATCGGCCTGATGGATTCAGCTCGCTCCACCCTGTCTCCCAGAGACCCTACACCACCCAACCCACAAATTGCCTGCGGCAGACCCACTGCCCGGCAGCCAGCCTTACCCTGTGTTTTCTCTGGGCAATGGTTTTGACAGCAAACAACAGTCCTTAGCTTGTGAGGCCTGTGTGCAGACTGTGCATCCCTGGAAAGACTTTTAGTGGTGGGCCACAAGGAATGTCTCACGCTACAGTATTTTATGAACAGAGCCCAGGTGTCTGTAGGCATGAGGTAGGCAGCGGGTGGCCTTGTTGTGATCTGAGACTTTCGTAGGAAGCCACAGGTTCAGCATAGGAACAAAACCTGATTGTGCATTGGCTGGGTGAAATCTGCATGCTTTACCCAGGTGATTCCCTGGGTCTCTGCCCCACCTAACTCCTTACAGCTGTGGAGACTTATGGGCAACTGGCAGACAGCCTCAGGCCTTGAGGTGCACTGGTCCTTTTGCTGAGCTACCCCAGGGCCAATACTGGGGGTAACCAACCTCATCTCACAGTGTGGTCTCTCCAGATCCAGTACAAGCAGCAACCATGTGCAAAATGCTTGTGGCTCCTACCAGGCAGCCCTGAACAAAGGCAGTGACTGACCATGATTTACATGGGGCCCTAGAACTAACATACCCGGAGGCATGGCATCAGACAACAACAGAGCACCACTTGACTAGCCCCATAAATGGCACACCTAAAAGGTGGTCTCAACAGATACAAGGAGCCTGCTGGAGCAAATCTCACTCTGTGGGGTCAGCCCCACACAGCAGTTCATACCCTGTGGGAGTGGCCAATCCCCACAGCCAGTCAGCCCAAGAGTCAATCTCATCCACTGACTGGCTAACAGCAAACAAGGATTACCTACAACAAAAGAACACACAACCCACACAAGGAACACACCCAGAGCTCCCTGTGCAGGTGATCAGGGAGACTGTGCCACTGGGCCACACAGGGCACCTACTGCATAAGGCCACTTGGCCAAGGGCAGAAGACATAACCCATATTTCTAATACATAGAAATGAACAGAGAGAGACAATTAAAATGAGAAAACAAAGAAACATGCTACAAATGAAACAAAACTCCATAAAAAAAAAAAATCTAAGTGAAATGGAGGCAAGCAACCTACCAGAGACAGACAGAATTCAAAACACTGGTTATAAGGATGTTCAATGAACTTAGGGGGAGAACAGATGATCTCAGTGAGGACTTTAACAGAGATATAGTAAGCAAAAAAAAGAATACAGAACCATATAAAAGAACCAGTCTTAAATAAAGATTACAATAACTGAAAGAAATCAACAGTAGATTAGATGAAGCAGAGGATCGAATCAGCAAATTGGAAGACAAGGTAGAAGAAAACACCCAATCAGGACAACAACAAGAAAAAAAGAATTAAAAAAAATGAAGAAAGTTAAGAGATCTCTGAGCCATCAAATGTACTAACATCTGCATTATTGAGGTACCAGAAGGAGAAGAGAGAGCAAGGAATTGAGAACCTATTTGAAGAAATAACGACAGAAAACTTCCCTCACCTGGAAAAGGAAATAGACATACAAGTCTAGGAAGTACAGAGTCCCAAACAAGAGGAACCCAAACAGACCCACACCAAGACACATCATCATTAAAATGCCTAAGATTTTTTTTTAAGGTGAGGCAACCCTTGGTTGACCTCACAGATTGTAAGGACCTTGTCAGTTTATAATCCCTTATTTTTTTTTTATTTTTTACGCCTACAGCACTTGGTTTTCCTAGGTGATCTCCCATCCAAGTACTAACCAGGCCTGACTCTGCTTAGTTTCAGAGATCAGACGGTATTGGGCTTGTTCAGGGTAGCATGGCTGTAGACAAAGCAGCAAGAGAAAGGCAGTCATTTACAAGGGTACTCCATAAAAATCTCAGCTGATTTTTCAACAGAAACTTTGCAGCCAAGAAGGAATTGACATGAAATATTCAAAGTGATGAAATATAAGAACCTATAGACTACTCTACCCAGCAAGGCTATCAATTAAAGTTGAAGGTGACATAAGGAGCTTCCCAGATAGGAAAAAGCTAAAGGAATTCATCACCATGAAGCCAGAATTACAAGAAATGTTGAGGACTTTGTAAAAAGAAACGGGGGAAAACTCATAAATACGAATAACAAAATGACAATAACTATGTACCTATGTCAAGATGTAAATGGATTAAATTCTCCTATAAGACATAGGATAACTAAATGGATAAGAAAACAAAACTCATACATATATGGTCTATAAGAGACCCACTTAAGATCAAATGACACACACAGACTGAAAGTAAAGGGACAGAAAAAGATATTTCATGTCTATGGCCATGCCACCCTGAACATGCCCAATCTCTTCTGATCTCAGAAGCTAAGCAGGGTCAGGCCTGGTTAATACTTGGATGGGGGACCACCTAGGAATACCAGGTGCTATAGGTGTTAAGAAAAAAAAAAAGATATTTCATGCCAATGGAAATGAAAAAAGAGCTAGGGTAGCAGTAATTATATCAGACAAATCAGACTTTAAAACACAGGCTATAATAGGAGACAGAGAAGAGTATTATATAATGATAAAGGGATCAATACAAACAGAGGAAGAGGACATAACCCTAGTAAACATATAGGCAGCCAACATAGGAGAACCTTCATATATAAAGCAATTATTGACCGACATAAAGGGAGAGATAAACAGTAATACACACATAGTAGGAGAGTTTAACACACCATTGACACCAATGGACAGATCTTCCAGGCAGAAAATCAACAAGGAAACAACAGCCTTAAGTGACACAGCTGGATTTAATTGATATTTTCACAGCGTTTCTTCCCAAAGGAGCAGGATATACATTCTTCTCAAGTGCACATTGAACACTTTCTAGGAGAGACCACATGCTATGCCACAAAACAAGTGTCAGTAAATTTAAGAAGACTGAAATCATATCAAGTGTCTTCTCTGACCACAATGGTATGAAACTAGACATCAAATACAAAAACAAAAACAAAAACACACACCTGGAAAATATACAAACATATGGAGGCTAAATGACATGCTACTAAACAATGAATGGGTTAACAATAAGATAAAGGAAGAAATCAAAGGATACGTAGAGACAAATGAAGATGAAATCACGACGACTCAAAATTATGGGACACAGCTAAAGCAGCCCGAAAAGGGAAATTCATAGTAATACAGCCCTACCTCAAGAAACAAGAAAAACCTCAAATAAACAATTTAACCTTATACTTAAAAGAAGTAGGAAAAGAACAGCAAACAAAACCCAAAGTGAGTAGAAAGAAGGAAATAATACATATCAGAGAGGAAATAAATGAAATAGAATCTAGAAAAACAATATAAAAGATCAATGAAACCAAGAGCTGGTTCTTTGAAAGGATAAATAAAATTTATAAACCTTTAGCCAGATTCATGAAGAAAAAGAGAGAGGGCCCAAATAAATAAAACTAGAAATGAAAGAGAAATAACTAGGAACTCCACAGTAATGCTACAAGCAATTATATGCCAACAAATTAGACAATCTGGAAGAAATGGATACATTCCTAGAATCTCCCAAGACTGAGTCAAGAAGAAACAAAAAATTTGAACCGACTGATTACCACCAATCAAAAAAACTTCAAAAACAAAAGCCCTGGGCCAGATGGCTTCATAGGTGAATTTTACCAAACATTCGAAAAAGAATTAACACCTATTCTACTCAAACCATTCCAAAAAATTCAAGAGGAAGGAAGTATCCCTCTTTTTACAAAGCCACCATAACCCTGATTCCAAAACCAAACAATGACAGTACAAATAAAGAAAACTGTAGGCCAATATCCCTGATGAACACTGATGCAAAAATCCTCAACAGAATATTAGCAAAATGAATTCAGCAATACATTAAAAATATCATACACCGTGATGAAGTTTGATTTATTCCTGGGATGCAAGGTTGGTTTAATATCTGCAAATCAATTAATGTGATACACCATGTCAACAAACTGAAAGATTAAAATCATTTGATCATATCAACAGATACAGATAAAGAACTTGATGAAATCCAGCATCCATTTATGATAAAAACTCTCAGCAAAGTGGAAACAGAGGGAAC
Source organism: Eidolon dupreanum (assembly GCA_028627145.1). NCBI lineage: Eukaryota > Metazoa > Chordata > Mammalia > Chiroptera > Pteropodidae > Eidolon > Eidolon dupreanum. Next base: position 21,212,461 of record CM053502.1, on the reverse strand, counting down.
ATATCTCAACATAATAAAGGCCATATATGACTAACCTACAGCTAACATCATACTCTGGGGAAAGGCTAAAAGCACTTTCCTTAAGATCAGGAACAAGAAAAGGATGTCCACTTTCACACTTCTATTCAACATAGTTTTGGAAGTCCTAGCTACAGCAATCAGGCAAGAAAGTGATATAAAAGGCATTCAAACTGGAAAGGAGGAAGTAAAACTATCATTATTTGCAGATAACATGATACTACAGAAAACCCTAAGGATTCTACCAAAAAACTGTTAGAACTGATAAATGAATTCAGTAAAGTAGCAGGATACAAAATTATATTCAGAAGTTGGTTACATTTTTATACATCGATGATAAACTATTAGAAAGAGAAATTAAGAAAACAATCTCATTTACAATTGCATCAAAAACAATAAGATACCTAGGAATCAAATTAACCAAGGAGGTAAAAGATCTGTTCTTGGAAAATTATAAGTCATTGAAAAAAATTTGAACAAGATACAAGTGGAAGCATATACCGAGCTCATAGGCAGGAAGAAACATCATCATTAAAATGGCCATACTATTCAAAGCAATTTATGTATTCAACACAATCCTTATCAAAATACCAATGGCATTTTTCAGAAGACGAGAACAAATAATCAAAAATTTTATGTGGAACCATAAAAGATCTGAATAAAATGGTTCAATAAATGAAACGAATGTGTGTTTTTTTTTTTGAGGGGAGAGGAGAGATGAAATTCTAAACATCTGTGACACTTTTAGAAACAGCAGAGCACAGTGCTTTCATGTTGGCTGAAATTTATTTGAAAAGAGGGAAACTAGTATCTGAACCCAAGGTAGGTAGCAATTCAAAATTACCAGCCCATGTTTGAAAATTTAAAGCCTTACTTTCTGTGAAAACTCTAAAACTTTATGTGGAAATGGTCGTTTCATTTTTTTTTTTTTTGCATGTATCTGTACATGGCAATCTTGAGAAAGAAGAACAAAGTTGGAGATTTGAACAAGAACTTAAAAAGATAAAACCCCCTTTTATTTTCCCAACCTAAACAGCTTTTTTTCCCAGTGATGACTGCTGTCAACAGTTGAGTGTGCATTTTGGTTGTTTTACTATTCAGGATGAGCAGAAAAGGAAATGGATTTTAGCTGGTGGCTGACTCACTCACTGCACTGAATGGCACTACATCTGCTCTGCACCCCCAAAGGGAGAAAATCAGAGAAGCATGATGTGCTTCTCAGATGTACCTAAACTATGAAAGGTTTGGGTTAATCTGTTTTAGCTAATTAAATATACACACGAAATATAGGTTTTAACAGGATAAATAAGGTCACACTACAATTATTGTTCTGTAAATTGCTTTATAATGTGACACAGGGGTCTATCTCTTTTAGTGTACAGATCTTTATTCTCTCAGTTGCTCAGTGATAAAGATGTACTAGAGTTTATTTAACCATTCCTCTACTGGACACTTAAGTTGTTGCTAATTTTGTACTACTACCAACAGTACTATGCAAACGTGCAGTGTGTCTTTGAGTATATTTTGCTGAATGAATGAATATTTTGAGCACCCAGAAGCAGAAATGCTTTGTTAATTTTGATAAATTTAAGACGACTTTTTAAAAACTTGACATGTTTATCAGCCATCACTTAAATTAAAAAAAAAACTGTATAGAAAGTAAACATGTTTAAAACTTTTTTTGACAACTATGTACTTTTTACTTTTATACTCAGTTCTTTGTAGCGTTTTCATCATTATTACTCTTTGAACTCTTAATTTTCCCTCATCCCTGTCACAGGGAGTTAACACTAATGGACTTTAGACACAGTTTTTAAAAATAGCTGTGTCCATTTATATTCTTACAGTATATGAGAGTAAGAGTTTTCTTACACTCTTGCCAAAAGCAGGTATTATAAATCTTTGAAAAATTTGCATTTATAGTTAAAAAATACTTCATTTTAATTTGTATTTCTCTGACTACTGAGGCTTAGCGTTTTTCATTATAATTTGTTACATATAATATATAATTTATATAATATGCACATATACATATATGCGTATAAAATTTCCTGTAACAAAGTATTTGCATTTAATCTGAAAAGTAGCTAGTAGTTTACAAAGAGGCCCAAGGAAGAAATATTCATCTGCCATGGCCAATTCACTAGGTCACCAGCTCTGAGGAGAGACCTTGAATAACCTAAAGGACAATACAATTGTTAGTTACAGAAAACTAGACAGAGCAACAGGATTTATCTAACTGTGAAACTGGACATGACCCATTGATTATTAAGACTGATGACTAAGACATTATTATCTAGTTAGAAAGATTTTTTGGTACTAGAAACATTGTTCACATGACCAAAAATAGTTATTATCTTATGGGGTTCACCAGGGGCAAAATTACCATTGAAAAAGCACATAGACATCTCCTGTTTCAGTTTGACATCTGAAAATTACAGAGGAACCATTAATTCAGCTTAATTTGGGGCTCATAACTTTAGTCTTCTACACTGTTTTGTGTGATTAGAAATACTGGAAATAATTTTCATCTGTGCTGTCCAGTACGGTAGCCACTAGGCACAGGAAGCTCTGTATATTTTAATTAAAATTAAAATAAAAACTCAGTTCCCCTGTCACAGAAGCCACGTTGAGAGTGCTCAATAGCTACATGTGGCTAGTGGCTACATTATTGGATAGTACAGATGGAGTCTATTTCGACATCACTGCAGAAAGTTTTATTGGACACTGCTGTTTTAGAAGCAAGATGAGCTGATAGGAAAATGGATTGTAGCTGGTGGCTGACTCATTCACTGCACTGCACTGAACTGAATCTGCTCTATACCCGCAAAGGGACAAATTCAGAAAATAAGCTGAAGATGGCTGTGGTATAATTTCTAAGCATGATTTGCTTCAGATTTATCTAAACTAAGAAAGGTTTGTAATAATCTCTCTGTTTTAGCTAATTAAGAGTCATTTGAAATGTTTTTACCTTTCGCTTTTGAATTCTATAGTACTATATTTATGCATGCTAGTATTCACATCATTTGCTATGAAAGCTTTAGAACCTAAGGTTTGTAGTGAAATAATACTGCTTATTTCAGGAAATGCTATGCCCTTATAAGGGAAAATAAATCTTTTATTTCTTTTTGTGATTAGAGAAGTGTTCATGGTAAAAAAAAATGATAAAAAGTTAAGTCAATTGTAATTATACTACCCAGAGATGATCAGTTAACATTTGATGAATATCTTTCTAGGCTTTTTTGTATGCATCTCTATATGTAAGTAAATTAACAGTAATAGGACCATACTATTCTATGTTATAACCTAAATGTCACTGAAACAATATATCAAATGTCTTTTTATATTAGTATGTATTTATCATTTCTATTGTTTGCATAGTACCACACTCTGGGTATACTATTATTTATTATGTACAATATAGTCTTTCTTGTATTGACAATCATTTTGGATGTTTTCAGGTTATGATTATGATCATGAATAATATTTGCTTACACTTTAAAGTGCTTTGGATTGTTGGGTCAAAGAGTATATTATTACTAACATAATAAAGTCAAATAGAAATTTTTCTATCTCAGGAATACAACTAAATTTTAGAAGGCTGATATTTTTGTAAGTCTTTTTAACTGCATAAAGCTTTAAAAAGGACTCTAGAACCAGTTATTTAAAAAGTAAAAGCAATCACTATTTAAATAATTAAAAATTTAAGAGTAAACATGATTTCTTAATGTCTCTTTCATGCAAATTTCAAATGTTTAAAGAGGAAAATAACAGTTTGGTAAAACAGTTAAGAGCTGACTTTAGAGCCATACTGATTGAATCTGAATGCCAGTTCTAGCTGTGTGACCTTGGGTCATTTAAAGTGTGCCTCAGTTTCCTCATTGTAAATGGGGAGCAACATAATTACTTCATAGGAATTTTGTGATGAAAATCATAGCCTATATCTTGTAGCTATTGTGTAACATTTCCCTTCTATAAGGGATATAATACATACATTTATATTTTAAATGAGAGTGATAATTCATTCCTTTTTCTTTTCTTTGGGATGTACTTCTTCTTAGATATCCTAGGATATCAACCTTAATATAAAACCTACTGGCTGATAATCCAAGCATGTAAATTATAACTTGCCCCATTGCTCCCTCCACAAAAGCAAGCTATATGTCTTAAATAGGTCACTGTTAAAATGAAAAATTCTATACCATCACCATCACACTAATGTTCCATTTATTTCAAGTAATATCTAATAACATCCTGGTAATATCAAATAGCAGAAAATTTTTGGAGTTCATTTTAAGATGATAAAAATTTACACAATTTTTCATAGCAAATTATAATAAAAATGTTATGAATACTCAAATATATTACTGAAATCATTTCTGACAATGCTCAAAAAATGTCATAAAGAAGCTAGAATTCAGAAATTTAAATATGGATTAAAAAACTAATCTAAATTCTTATAGCAAGAGCCAGATGTTTCCTCTGGTTTTATCAGATGCTGTATCTTACTGAATTATAAAATGAAACATTCGTTTTCCTTTGTGTATAAATGAAAATTTAAAATTACTGACTTTGGTTATAACTTTCATATAACATAATCTTAATACAGTTGTAAGATCAAATCAAGTTTAAGGAACTTCTCCAAAAGCTCTGAGTTTAAAAGATTAAGCAACAAACTTCTGCTTAAGAAGACTCTTCTTATAGAAAATCCTACAGTTCTATTTTCATAGAGTTTATACACCCTTCCCCAGGTATCACGTTTTTGTTTTTTTCATTGCATTGAGGTCTAAACGTGTGATTTTAAATTCCTGATATTTTAAATATATTATTGGTAACAGATTATCACAACTCTAGGGGAAAAAAAAGCAACCTGCTAACTGAAAGAGTGATACTTTGTTCATATTTTGGCTACAGGTTTGCTTTAAGAAATAGCATGCTGTCAGAATGGAAGACTTTATCTGCCTTCTTTGTGATGGGGTTCAGAGCTAAGATGGCTGACTAAATAAACATGGGGGACTGGAATTTCCTTGGAGGCATTCTGGAGGAAGTTCACATCCACTCTACCATGATTGGAAAGATCTGGCTCACCATCTTGTTCATATTTCGAATGCTTGTTTTGGGTGTAGCAGCTGAAAATGTCTGGAATGATGAGCAGTCTGGCTTCATCTGTAATACAGAACAACCTGGCTGCAGAAATGTATGCTATGACCAGGCCTTTCCTATCTCCCTTATTAGATACTGGGTTCTACAGGTGATATTTGTGTCTTCGCCATCTCTGGTCTACATGGGCCATGCTTTGTACCAACTGAGAGTTCTGGAGAAAGAGAGACAGAGGGAGAAAGCTCAACTGAGAGGAGAACTGAAGGGGGTAGAGTTTGAAATGTCTGGGGATCGGAGGAAATTGGAGCAAGAACTTTATCAGCTGGAGCAAAGAAAACTAAATAAAGCTCCACTCAAAGGAACCTTGCTTTGCACTTACGTGATACACATTATTGCTCGCTCTGTAGTTGAATTTGGGTTCATGACTGGACAATATCTTTTATATGGATTTCATTTAGAGCCTCTATTTAAATGCCATGGCCACCCATGCCCAAATATAATAGATTGTTTTGTCTCGAGACCAACAGAAAAGACAATATTTCTATTATTTATGCAATCCATAGCCATTGTTTCACTATTTTTAAATGTTCTAGAAATTTTCCACTTAGGCTTTAAAAAGGTTAAAAGAGGGCTTTGGGGACAATATAAATTGAAGGATGATCATAATGAATTCTACGTGAACAAGTCAAAACAAAATCTTGCCAAATATCAGAGCACATCTGCAAATTCACTGAAGCGACTCTCTTCTGCACCTGATTATAATCTGTTAGTGGAAAAGCAAGCACACACAGCAGTGTACCCCAGTTTAAATGTACCTGCATTTCAGGCAGATCCTGACAATCACAATGGAAATGATGAGAAATGCATTTTGGATGAACTGGAAACTGTACTTTCCAATGAGAAGTGCACATTTAGTACTACCTGTAGTCATATTCAATCCATCGGCTCAAGTACTAATGAAGATGCTCATAAAATATTTAGAAAAGAAGTTAATGGTAACCAGTTAAGAGAAAAAAGAAAAATTGATGGCAAAGACAGCGAAAGGAACCAGTATGCTAGAGGTAATTGTTCTATTCTAGGTGTTGCTAGAGATCTGGACAACCACATGGGGCAGTCACCCCAAAGAACTTTCTCTCTGCCAGCTAACTGCATGGAAACTCCGAGGCGGCTTTGTGCTACACTGAGTCCCTCTATAGAAGATGAGAACTGGGCATCACCTCCTAAAGGTAATCTTAAGGGTCAGTTCAGAGAGGGCACAATCAGAACCCTTTCTCCTTTACAAGGGGACTTCCAACCACTTAATATTCCAGACACTCCTAATTCTTTAGGAGAGTTGTCCTTTGGATCTGAGTTTGTCAGAACCTGCAATAATCCTACCACTTGTCCTCCAAATCATTTAGTGTTGCTGACAAAGAACCTCATTAGTAGGCGGGCTTCCACAGACCTTCAGATCTGAACAGCTGTTGGCTTTTAGACATTCTGCATAATATCCTACCATAGAAGTAGCCTAGTGGTGGTGAAGCACAGACAGAACAGGTAAGGGCAGCTCTAAAGCCCAGCTGTTAAGACAGACAGCTGCAAACTTATTTGAGCAAACAGCTCAAATTCTGAATTGTGAAGGTGTAGTTTTAAAATCAAAGATATAATATTACCAAATCAGGGTTACTTTTTCACGGGCTCTCTTCAGGACTTGTGAAAACTGATTTTAGACAAATCATATGTTCAGAATTGAGGCTAAATGGATTGGAACGAGGTTTTTTTCTTGAAGCCTTGGAGATTTTTCTTAATGTATATAATTCCTCTTTTTAGTTACTAATCTTTTATTTCTGGACACTGGTTATATTTTCTTTGCTCCTGGGATTTAACTTAGTCCTTAGGCTGCAATCTGATGTCTTGTGTATAATTATGTTATCTAGCAAATAAAATCTTAAAAAGACCGGTGGCTTTCTTTGACCAGTTTATAGCATTGTGAGTCGGTGCCCAAACTGAAGTCTTGGTTCTACTACGAACTGGTCATCTAATCGCACCACTTTACTAACAGTTTCTACATCACAGGTAAAGGGTCAAGTTTAAATTACGAAACACATGTTTTAATTCCGAGCTTGGCCCACAACAAGCGCTCAAAAGTGCTAGTTATTATTAGTACGTTACTGCTCATCCTCTAAAGGCCCACGTCAAATTGGCCACAAAACAAGGAAACTCCAAACATAAAAGATAGAACCGAAAGATACGATTCTAAACATATTCCTCAAACCATTGGAAATCCAAGGGTCGCCTTGCGTCAGTCGTGAGCACTCCTGCAGAATGAGAGCCAAGAGTCAGCAGGTAGGTTACCAAAGCTTCTGAGGTCCCAGTTCAGAAAGGTCCCCCCACAACCGGTGTCGAGAGTTCTTTCGCCTCGGCAATAGCCCTAGTGTTCCGGGGCTCCGCAGTCCCCGCCTCCAGACGCCACGCCCACCTTTGGCCCCACCTGGACATTTGTCTCAAGTTACCGAAACCGTGCCTCTCGCTAAGCAACCAAATCGCTGCAGGGACCGGAAGAGGAAAGAGAGGTGCTGCTCAGACAGCCAGAGGGGCGGGCGTACGCAGCCTCCTTCGGAACAGCCCACTATGGGGCATTCAGAGCGTCCCGGTCGCCATGAAAACAGGCCACACCCCGGCCATCCCGGACCGTGGTTCCCAAGTGCGCAGGCGCGCGCGCCCCTCCGCGCATGAGCAGTGCTGCTTAGAGCCCGCCAGCCACGGTCTCCGGCGCCAGCTACGCTGCTGCCGCTGTCACTATGGCCCATTACAAAGTGAGGGGGGCGCGGCATGGCTGGGGGCGTGCGGGCGGTGGCGACCCTCTGGTCGGCTCCGGGTGGGAGTGGGGGTGCGCGCGCAGGTTTTGGGGGCCTGAGGTAGCGAAGCAGAGGCGGGGTTTGCCGAACTCCCAGCGCCTTCCTGCTCCGGCCCCCGGGTTTCGGCCACTGACCCGCCGTGTCTCCTCAGGCCGCCGACTCGAAGCGCGAGCAGTTCCGAAGGTACTTGGAGAAGTCGGGGGTGCTGGACACGCTGACCAAGGGTGAGCATGGGCTAAGAGAGGGTTCCTCGTGCCCTCGTTGTGCTCCTCGGGGCTGCGCCCCTGATGACGGGCCGTGGAAGGAGCGGGTACAGGTGGGACGCGTTCGGGGTCCAGCGAGGTGGGCCTTGGGGTTCCTCGGCGACCGGCGCAAGCTAGGTTGCGGGACGCCGCCCGAGTCGGATAGCCTTGCTCACGCCACTACTCTCCCGGCCAGGAGTGAAACTCTTGCAGCTGTTGCAAAGTCTCTCCAACTTCCGTTGCTTTGCCTCGAGCAGCCGCAGTGGGCATGTTTGCTAAAGACCTTGAGATCCCAGTTCCTCCCGCTTCACAGTTTCTGCGGAGTCCTCAAAGTACTGTTAAGAAACATTTAACCGCGAACGAAGGGCAAGTGGGAAAAATTACCGATTTGAAAGTGCGCTGTGAAGTAGCTAAGTGAACTTCATCTCCAAAGTAGGCGCTTCATAGTCAATTAGGCTGTGGCTTTTCAACCCAATTTCCAGTCCATGTCAATTCCTACGTTGTGCAGATTTCATAATTAAAGAAGCTTGAGGACACATCAAAATGGTTATATTGTTTTTACTTATTAAAATGGAAATTGTTACACTGTGTCTCTTCCTCCGAGTTTCAAGATAAGATCCTTGAAGCTGGAGGGTTCCAAGAGATAGTTAGGGTACTGCTTATTTCATCAGCTCATCAGTAATTTGAATTTCTGTTATGTATCACTCAACTCTTTGGTTGAGGCTTTCAAGGGTGTAGAAGAGTTGGCAGGGATGAATACCTGGGTCCACTTGAGAATAACAGTAAATGCCTGGGAAATAATTTGGTAACTGCTATTTGGCCAGAAGCAAAGGTTAGGAGAAAATTCTGGGAGAAGAACTATGAATCTTAGTAGGAAATAGGACTTTAAATTCTCAAGCATGGGCTGGTAATTTTGAATTGCTACCTACCTTGGGTTCAGGTGCTAGTTTCCCTCTCTTTGCATATAAATTTCAGCCAACATTAAGGGACTACTCTATGAAAGCGCTGTGCTCTGTTTATGGAAGTGTCACACAGATGCTTAGAGTTTCATCTCTCCTCTCCCCTCAAAAAAACTCCACAAGTTCATTTCTTTCATTTATTGAACCATTTTATTCAGGTCTCTGTTCTAGGCACTGGGGATACAACAGTGGGGGAAAAATTCCCAGCTTTAAATGAGTTTATATCCTAATTGGGGGGAGAAAGTTAATAAATGCATAGTGTCAGCCAGTGGTGTTATGAATAAAAACAGTAAAGTTGGGGATAAAGAACACTGGATGTGCCATTTTATATGGGGGGGGTGGTGGTGAGAAGGCCTCTCTCTCTTAAGTAATATTTGAGCAAAGACCTGAATGAAATAGTATGTGATGTCAAGAGTTCCAGCAAGTGTAAGGAGGCCAGAGTGGCTGGATGGAGTGAAAGATATTTTGGTGAAGGGCAGCCAAGTGACCTTTGTGGGAAGTAACTGAAGATGAGCAGCCAGCCTGTGACCGGCCATATGTGGATATTCCTTCATGAGACTAGATTTCCAGTTTCCTAAGTAACATCAGACAACATACTATCTACTGATGAGATCTATTTAAAACTTGATTTTCAGCTTCAAACATAAGTACTTTACATAGATTTAATTTATAATTTTTACTTAGCTTATTTCCAAGAGGATTTGAAACTGCTTAAAACACTGTAAAACAGTATGGCTAAAGATAAAGATGGTAAGTCATTCGGAAGAAGAGGCATTTTAGTTATTTTGAGCACTATATATCAACCTCTAAAAATCCTGACTGCTAAGGCAAAAAGGGGAACATCGGGTATAGAGTTTTCCTTGTCTGAGTTAAAGGAAGTATATTCCATCTATAGAAAAGCACAGGAAACTTGACATTTACATTCTGTTCTGTAATTACCAACCCTGTAAGTACCACTGACAGAAACTTAAAAGTTGAAAGAAATGGGATGGGCTGAAGAAGAGGAAGAAAGGATAAAGAGTATTCATGTCTTAGAAAATTAGGACTCAGTAGAGATCAATGGAGATTAAAGGAAGAAACAGAAGTTTGAGTATATAATTTAAAGAAAAAGGTAATAAGTTGAAGGTACTATAACATACTGAAAGGAGGAAAGAAGATTGGGTAGTAGTATAAATATATCTGTTTCTCAAAAAAATAGTATATTTAGAGGTAAAGAGTTACTATCAGAACTCAGTTTAAGTTGTTAAATGTAGTTACCCATTTGAGTTTTTCCATACTGTATGTTTTATTTTCAGGAGTTATTAAAACTCTTAGAAGATAAAAGGGAAGCATGTAAGTTGGTTTAAAACGAGTTCTTGTGGTATGGATATGCATAGTTTTTTTGTATGTAGTTACATTTGTTTTTTTGGCTTTTATCAGACTGTTCAAAGGGTTACATGCACAAAAACTTAACCCCTGGTTTCAAGAGAGTTTTATCTGAGCAATAAATCCTAGGAGGAGTTTGTTCAATAGAAGATGAACAAGGTAGTGCTGATGTGAGGTAGCTATAAGATATGAAACCACTGAAGTATTATATGTTAATGTTGATTTGAGCATGTTGATCACTGGTAAAGTTTTTGGTTGGAGGTTATTTAGCATGTTGTGTATGAAACGTCATTCTTGAAGGACATCTTGAATTCTGAGTTTTTCAGTAATTACTATAGCCATGTTGATTCTCTCCTAAATTTTTCTTAACTTTATCTACATTGTTCCACTCCTCTGTCACCCTAGTGCAGGTCACACTATCTTTTCAATGTGATTACCACATCAGCCTCTTAACTGCTTTTCCTGCTCTTATCCTTGTCCCACTTGTTGATTTTCCATATAGCAGTCAAGAGTGATCCAGTCACTCTCCTGCTTAAAATGTTTGTGTCGTTCTTAGGATCGAAGTCCAACCAGACTTGCAGGATTCTCCATAGTCTGCCCTGACCACCTTTCTAGCTTCTTCAGCTAATCACTGACAGCAGATACTCCTGCAGTATTGTTCATAACTCCATCTAGCCACACTTGAATTTCAGTTCCTCAGTATGTTGCCCCCTGCCCTTCCCATTTTATCTACAACCATCATCATATACGTCTCAGGTCTTATCTCCTTTCCTTTAGGAAGCCTTCCCTGGTGCCCTAGGCTGAGTTAGGAGTTCTTCCAGTGTGGTTCCATAACCCATTATTCTGTATTGTCCCTTGATACTGTTTTTTGTTGTTGTTTAGTTCCTTGCTTATCTTTTGCACTAGACTGTAAATTCATTGAGAAAAGGGTCCATGCCTGTCTTGTTGATCATAGTATGGACAGTCCTAGCAGTGTGCCTGGCATATAATAGGCCCTTAATAGATACTGGGTTATGGACTATAACTTCAGTCATTCAAATTTAAGACTTTAATTGTTGCTTTTTCTGCTTTTTGATTTGCAGTATTGGTAGCCTTATATGAAGAACCAGAGAAACCTAATAGTGCTTTGGAGTATCCTTTTCATCTTTCAAGTCAGAAAAGCCTTATTTTTGGAACTCTTATTTTTTCACATAGATAATAAACTTTTATAATACTTTTGATTATTGAAAAAGTTATTTCCTTTGAGTTTCTGGATGATGATCTCTGGGTAAATATGGGAGGTAGGGTGGGGTGACTCTGATCAGAGATGTTGATGGTACTCTGGGCTATTTCATTAGTTTCATTCAGCTCAAGTAAATTCTTAACTTTGATATTAGTTTTTTAAAGCATCACTTAGGAGCTGCTACCCCAGAAAATCCAGAAATAGAGCTGCTTCGCCTAGAATTGGCAGAAATGAAAGAGAAATATGAAGCTATTATAGAAGAAAATAAAAAACTGAAAACAAAGGTAAATTTTTAAAAAGAATTCATGTTAAAAATTAATTTTACCTTTAGCGATTTGATCAAAACCTCACTAAAATGGCAGCAGGGGAGGGAGGAGGGTGAATATCAATCTCAATTAATTGTAAGGCTGAACTAATGTCGTTTAGAAAACCACAGACAAATTATAAATAGGACAAGCAAGTATGGTTAAGAAAAGGTTCTTGGGAGCCTACATCAACAAAAAATATTGGTTCATGCTGCTTATAAAAGTAAATGGAGAATTCTGAGAGTCTTAAGCAGTTGGTTTAAGTAGGTCAGTATAGGGCCATTGTTTTGTGAATGGCACCTCTTATGAGTTGTGCAGTGCAGTCTGCGTAGTCATGCATGGTGGCCCTGTAATGACTGTAAGTTTGTTTGCACTCAATTTTGTTTAGTGCTGAAGTTTTTTCTTTGTTTAAATTCCTGTGAGAATTTTCATAAACTTCAAATTAGTCAACTCTTAAGTCTTTGTGGTTTCATCACACTCTGAATCACATAATATATTTTTTTACATTATTCTAGGCATTTCTCATAATGTTTTTTATCTTCTCAACAACTCTGACAGCTAAATGGAGCAACTGAAATCTTAGCTTAGTGTTCTTCCAGGGAACCACAACTTAGCATAAAAGAAAACGCAGTATCTTAAATTACCAAGATTCCACAATGTGCAAATGCCAGTTAACTCTTGGGCACCTTTTAAGTAAAAGACATTATAGCAGCTCTTCATTGACTGGCTCGCTTCATATATGTCACATAATTCTTTTTTTCTACTTTTTAGGAGAAAGTTCAGTAAACTTTTGGTGGAGGGGAAGAAACCACAGCATCTTTGGGAAGATATAGATTATTGCATATAAAGTATTGCAGCAGTGTAGACATGAATTGGAATTAAATTTTAGTTTAGTAATATTAAAGGTTTATGTAAAAAGAGTCTTCATTAGGTTTGATTGTATTAACTGTAAATTACTGAATGGTTTAAAAAGGACAGATTATTAATATAAACTTACTGGTTCAATGATTAGTTAACTCGTTTTGTTACTATTAAGTTTTTTACCCAATTTAGAATAAAATTCACCTAAAATACTCTGTCTTTGCCCTATAGCTTGCTCAGTATGAACCACCTCAGGAGGAGAAGCGTGCTGAATAGGATTCTTCTCAGTTGAAAAGACATTGAAAAATGGTTTTGTATGACTTGAATAGTTTGTATAGTATATAATCTTTTCTGAACAGATGCTATAGAACTCTTTTAATATGTTAAATTCACCTATCACACTTTAACTGTTATAAACACACAGAATCACCAATAAAAACTCAATATAACCTTCTTTGGGTCTTAAAAGCAGGAGAATCCTGAAAAAAATCTAAACATAGCCATCTAATTTATTACCTTAAAAGACATTCTGTATATTAGTCTGACTAGGAATGATGGTACTGGTTGTATTTTAGCAAGGAAGGTTAGCATGGGGCTGTTCTTGGGTTAGTTCAGGATATGAGTACAGGTATAGTCATTCTTTAAAATGTTGTTTATATTCTCTGTAGGCAGCTGGAGAGATCTGTGTGACATGAGATGTTTTGCATGGGTTCCCAGGAATCTTTTGCTCATTTATATAATGTGGAATAATTCTTCTTTGCACCACTTTGCCTTAGATAACTGTCTATGTGCCAGTTTGAACTCTGACACATTTTCCTTCTATGCAATCATGCCCTATCTGATGATGTTGCCTTGCTTGCTCTGTACTTCAGTGGGTCCTACTTGTACATTGGCCTTTCTGTGTTGATTTTCAATTTGCTATAATAGCAGTTATCCTGATTGTAATTTATATGACTTTAAACAGGATTGCACTGTTTCCCTGCCTTACTTAGTCACTTAGTTGAGTACAGCACAGAGGCAACATAAAATTCTGGGTTCATGCACAAGCTAGGATGAAAAGGGGAATGAGCCATATATCGTGGAAAATTATAGTTTGCGGGTATAATTATATAGTGCTTTTTTCCCTCAAAGTATTTTTCTAGTCTTGAATTCATTTTATCTTCATTATCCCTGTGAAGTAGGTAGGGCAAGTATAATGGGAGGTTGGGTGCTGCATTTTTAGGCCAAAGACTGATATTAATACAAATTATTTAACTGTAGAACCTTGGGCACATCAGTTAAACTGCTCTCAGATTCACTTTCCTCATCTATTAAATGAGAATAATATCTGTGCTGCCTACCTCACAGGGTTGTTGTGAGGGTCAAATGGAATGTATGTGAAAGATTTGTAAATGGTAAAGCACTATATACTTGTTTGTTAGTCCTTTTTCCTTTCTTTTGGAAGACCTACAGACAGATGTTTTGTTTTCTTGATCATTTATTTTCCTTACTGATTGACTGATATTAAGTAGTAGTCCTATTTCATGTATCCTATCCTGATTGTTAGAGAACTCATCTTTATTTTTTTGGTCAAAACACATAGAAAAAACAATCCAATGAAAGCTGGTTTAACTAGCAGAAGTCTTAGAACCTGCTGGAAACTAAGTCAATTATAAGGGCATTTTAATCAGTCATGTTGGTAGGAATGTGGCAGTGGTCTGTACCTCTTGTAGTCACAAGTTCAGTTTTGGAGGGGGACCAGATACTGTTGGAAAAATAGTCACTTTAATTGGTTTATCTTTTACCAATGTGAGTGTCTCTTACATGGACAGCAGTGGGTTGAGTTCTGGGTGTTATAAAAATGGATGACTTGAAGTTATTTATAAGACATGTATATAAGCAATTACAATATGGGATAGGATGAGCTAAGAATCATGATAGTAATAAAATGTGGCCCCGTGGGGGTTTTAGAAGAGAGGGAGACTTAGCTTCTTTAAGCAGTTGGTATGACAGTACCTTTGTGGATACCGACAAGTAGCACTCTTCTGGCAGCCAAAACTCATGTTTTTTTCCCATGGGACTAGTATTAATATTTATGTAAGTCAGGTGACTATCTCTTTTACCATCCTTTTGGACAGAATGGCAACCCATGGGTTGGATAATCACACTTTTTGCTGGAACTGACCTGCTAAACTGTTGTACCAGTCAGTGCTATTTAAGAATTCAGGGTCAGCCTGGCTTCTGGAGGTCCTCTTCAACATTTTTGTCAATGATTTGGACAAATACAAGAAGAGGCTTAAGGGAAGGATCCCATACATTCAGTTCCTGCTATGCTTCAGCTAACTCATCTATAAAATGCAGATTTCATATCTTGCCTACCTCACAAGGTTGTTATAAGGACAAAATTTAATAGATAAAAGTACCTTGCAAATTGTGAACAACTACATATGGGTCAGATGGTAGTAATAATGCCAGACCTATAAATGCCACAAAGTTGGAAGGGCGGACTGGTAGACTGTATTGAAACAAGCTTGAAAATGCCTAACTTAGCATACCCAAGCTTCTGGGCCTAAATCAAAAAGCTGAAATATGAAGTCATACTATTTAGATTAAAAAATGCAGTTATACAAGTTTAGGCACTGATTGCTGACAAAGTAGTACTTCCAGTGATTATCCGTGGGAACTACATATACTCTCTGGATATTAAAAAAAATTCCACTCTGGTAAGCATTAATAGAAATACTGTCCAGGTGTTAAACAGTTATCCTGAAGGCTGTGTTGGTCAGTATTGCATTGTAGGTGTCAGACATTTGATGGATTTTGACAAGCTCAAATGCATATAAAGGAGAGTGACCAATATAGAGAGGGCATTTGAAAATCAAGACTGCGCTGTCCAATATGGTAGCCATAGCCACATCTGGCAAATAAAATTCAGAATTCATTTCCTCAGTTACACTAGCAACATTGCAAGTGCTCAATCCACATTGTCTATTATATGGAGCAGTACAGATGCAGAACATTTCTATCATACAACATTCTGTTGGACATCACTGTAGAAGGAATGGCTGAAGTAAAGGGCTGTCATGAAAAGATGAAGACTACTCCTGTGTTCTTTATAAGCTCCAGGGAGTGTGAATTTTGGCCTGAATAATAAGAGACTTTTAAACAAGGTTTTACCAGAGTGGAATTGGCTGCCTTGTGAGAGCGTGATCTCTTCCCTTGGACTACTGAAGTGTATGGTATACCTCTATCAGATGCTATAGAGTAGATCTTCTTTAAGTAGGAGGTTGGACTACATGATCTCTGAGGATGTGTCCTACCTTTAACTTCTAGATTCAGACATAACCAAGTCCTAGACCTGCATTAACATGCTTACCCTTCATAATGAACTGTTAGTTTCTTTGGAAGATCAGTATCACCACCTTTACGAGGAAGATCCTCTTTTGTCAAATTTCCATTCTAAAGCCTGACAAGGGTGAAAATTACTCTAGCTTTCTCCAATACCTATCTTGGTGCCAAGCATTTGCTTTGGTTTGCTTTCATTATTCATTCCTTTGGTCTCTGATTTCCGCGAGGTCATAGAGAAGGCAATGTTCTATGGGGGGCGGGATGAAATTACTGAAGTAGTTTGACTAGGTGGGTAAGGGAGAAATTTAGTCCAGTTAAGTTTGAAGAGGTAGCAGTATCCACTGCCAGTGATTTGCTGAAGAAAGAGATGATGTTCTACTTGCTAGAACGAACTGTATTGCACTCACGACTCTGCCTTCTTTGCGGTTTTGCCCTCACTTTTGCTGGCTCCTCCTCCATACCTTTGCATTTCCCAGTCATATCCATCCATATCCATCCATTTTGACCTGGCTCAGACCCCAGCTCCTTCTACTTTCTCAGCCTCCCAACTCCCGAGCATTTTTACCTGTACCTTTGACCTTCCCATTCCACATTTCGTATCGAGGCTACTTACGGAGAGGTCTGCTATCTATTAATCTTCGAACAATTGGTGAGTAGGCAGGGTCCGGGTGGTCCTAGTTTTGCGCTCCTTGTACCTCAGGACTTCGCAGGCATCAATAAACGTTGGTCTGGGCGAGTACAATTGGGGGAAGACAATCAATCCTCCCAAGTGCCCAGAGAACATCTCCCGTTGTGATGGCCTCCGGAACTCGCAGAAGGCAGGAGAGCGGTGAGAAACAATGCGCGTGGCTGGGCAGGTCCTAGGTGCGGGCTCCGGCGGAGGGCAGAGGGTTCGGCCTGGCTGGGCCACCCTCCTCGTGACTCCTCCTCCCCCCTCCTCGGCTCGGAGTCAGGTGATTCCAGGCACGTGACGGGCACCACCTACCCTGCTGCTCCTGAGTGGCAGCTTGGGCGGCCAATGAGAGGCTGGGCCTCGGAGCGGAGCCAATGAGAGCCGGACTCTGGGGGGCGGGCCGCGCAGCGGCGGCGGCTGCCGGGGGCGGCGGCGGCGGCGGCGAGCTGGGGAGGCGGCGGCCTGGCTTGGCCTGGCCTGCCCTGGCCTGTCAGGGCGCGGGTGGCCGCGGCTCGAGCACCATGTCCCTGCAGTACGGGGCGGAGGAGACGCCCCTCGCCGGCAGTTATGGCGCGGCGGATTCGTTCCCAAAGGACTTCGGCTACGGCGTGGAGGAGGAGGAAGAGGAGGCGGCAGCCGCGGGCGGCGGGGTTGGGGCGGGGGCCGGCGGAGGCTGTGGCCCGGGGGGTGCTGACAGCTCCAAGCCAAGGATCCTGCTCATGGGGCTCCGGCGCAGCGGCAAGTCCTCCATCCAGAAGGTGAGTGGAGCCGCGCCGCGTCCCCCAGCCCTCCCTAGGGGCTCGAGTGGCCGCAGGGTGGGGGAGGCCCCCGAAGAGGGCGGCGGCCGCGGCTGGCGGGCTGGCTTGTCCCACCGCGCTTTCTCTTCTCCTCTGGGGAGCAGAGCCCGAGGCGCGGCTGGCGCCAGGACCCCGACCTCTGAGTCCACGCCCAAGTCAGCTGAGGCCAAGTGGGTCCCCGAAGGCGAAACTGGCTGGCGGGAGGCAGGTGCCCGTGGCACCGCCCGGGATCTCCGCCTCCTGGGACTCAGCCCCGTGCCTTTTACGAAACTGAGACCTACTCCCCAGTTCTAACTTGGAGAACTTCACGGACTCCCTCCCCTACCCATTTTTGTGTGTTCCACTCTCTTCAGGTGACCTGAGTTTGCAGGGCTTCCCAGGTGAGCCCCAGGGAGCAGCGTCAGAAAGAGTTGTGACTAAGTCATTGGCCGTTTGGATGCTTGTTGTTGTTACTAGTATGAAAGAGACTTTACTGTAACATTATTGGGAATTGGGGATAATTATTCCACTTACTTTAGTATTTGTGGCCTGGCTAGTGTAACGCTGGTGATGTTCCTGCCTGTGTGTAGTTACAGAAATCTGAGACCCTGAGAGTATTTGCAGCCATAGGTCAGTCCCTTTGCTTTCACTTGGCGTCTGAGGATCGAATGGAGGGCTTTTTAGTAAGGAGAGAATAGAGGCAAGATTGATCTCTTCCATTAGCCATGCCCCGTTACAGAGTGAGCTGGCCATAAAACGTCAGATACCTGCTCTTTTGCCCTTTCCACAGGGTTGCAAAGGTCTATCCAAAATAAACCTCTGTGTGGTATGTTGTAGACATGATGTTTCTGAAAAGTAGCCGCCTTCTGATTTTACTGGATTACTGTGTTTTATTTATTTTACTATTCACCTGTACAGCAAAATCTGGGTACATTTATGATAGGTTTTTAGCAAACTGATTTTCTTTTTCACTTATTATTGACTAAATCTTATCAGTAACTGTCCATTTTTCTTTTCTAGAAAGTAACAGTGAGAGGAAATTTATTTTTGTTAGAGTTGTGTGGATTGTGATTACCGGGATTATTAACTATCGCCTTTATCATTTCTTTTCTTATGGGAGCCGGCTTTTCTCTGTCTATTCCCAATCTCCCCCGCCCCATAACACTTTCTACTTGGTATAATTACTGTCTTTGTTTTATTTCTTCCACAAGACTGCAAACTCAGTGAGGGTAGGGTCCAGTCAGTTTCATTTCTGATTATGCTTTAGAACCTAATGTAGGCATTCCAATAAATTTTCAATGAACAAAACTTCTTAAAATTTAGCTGTAAGTTTCATAATCTTAAAGCAGATTTTGACAAAATTAGTACAATTTAACAAAAAAAAAATCAACTGAGATGAAAGAGAGTGCTACTCTTAGTACTGAATATGCTGCAGAGAAAATAGAAGTTTCAGCTCCAAAATAGGCTGAATGGAAAGTAAATTGGTGTCTTGTGTTTTGTCAGAAGGATAGTGACCACCAGTGGATATGCCATTCACTTTTTATCTCTCAACATTTTTGCTGTGGGATCAGATTCTTTAAATTATGTTAATTAAGGGTAGCATTTTGAACTTTATTAAGTCGAATAGTTAATACAATTGTCTCCTTTCTTTTAACAGGTGGTATTTCATAAAATGTCACCCAATGAGACCCTCTTTTTGGAAAGTACCAACAAGATTTATAAAGATGACATTTCCAATAGTTCCTTTGTGAATTTCCAAATATGGGATTTTCCTGGGCAAATGGACTTTTTTGACCCAACTTTTGACTACGAGATGATCTTCAGGGGAACAGGAGCATTGATATATGTCATCGATGCACAGGTAGTTAGGAATTATGTTTACTTTTCTGGTGACAAAAGATGTAGAAACAAAGTGGAGTTGGTTATCTTCTTTGTCATGTGCTTCTTTCAGCTTATTTGTTTGCCAGTAGATTCTCTAGCAGTATAAGAGATGCAGGGGTGCTTTGGGAGCAGGCATGCTGTTGTGCAGGTACAGAATAGCAAATGATTAGGAGATACGGTTTTTAGTCTTGAGTTCTAGTTAATGAACAGCTTTCCACTGTTGTTTGTTAATAGAAGATATTGCTGTACTTTATTAACTATTACAATAATGATGTCATTCACTGAAAAGATCTCATCAGTTCCTATAATAGGAGGAGGAATATGAGAACTGAGTCAGTAAATATTAAAGTGAATAGTTTCCTTAATTGTCCAAATGAAGTTTAGCTCAACAAGCATTTTATTGAGGGCCTAGCAAGTGGCAAGACACTCAGATGAATGGGGACATGTTCCTGTCCTTAAGCAGCTTACTTTTTATAAGCTTAAACATTAGTTAGGAATGCTTTCTGAGTGACAGGCTCTGTAATGGGTGCTTTCACATAGCCAATTGAATTTATTCTTCACAATACTGTGAGGTAGGTACCTCATAGTTCTACGGATGAGTAAACTGAGATCACAGAGTTTAAGCAACCTGCTTAAAGTCATACATCTAATAAATGGCAGAGCTGGGATTACTTAAAAGGAATTCTATTGGGAAAAAATGTCCATTTTTTTTTCCTTATTAGTATCAAAAATTGCAAGCATTAACTTTGGATTTTTTATCTTGAGAGATTAAAGATTATTTAGTAGTATAAGTTAATATATTTGAATGTTTGAGTATTTATGAATAATTAGGATAATATATTTTCTGTGGTTGGGGAAAGAGGTGGTTTGAGGCTTTCTTAACTCATTACTTGACTTTTATAAGATTTCTTTTTAAAAACTATTTTGTTCTGACTTACAGGATGACTACATGGAGGCTTTAACAAGACTTCACATTACTGTTTCTAAAGCCTACAAAGTTAACCCAGACATGAATTTTGAAGTTTTTATTCACAAAGTTGATGGTCTGTCTGATGATCACAAAATAGAAACGCAGAGGGACATTCATCAAAGGGCCAATGATGACCTTGCAGATGCTGGGCTAGAAAAACTCCACCTTAGGTAACAACATCTGTTTTTGATATGGGAGCCCTGAAAAATGTGTAAATGTATTCCCATCTCTGTCATTACAAACATATTATTTTCTGTTCCTGGTATGCCTTTCCCAAATCTATAATGTTTTTGATCTCTTTTTTGTTGAATTCAAGCAGTTTGGGGAGCTTGATGTTATTGAGAAGTTATTTTCCCCTTTTTCTGCATTTTCTTGGAGGTTGAAGTGATGTGAAGTGTTTCTGTTGGTGCTTTTACAAATTCATCCCAAGAGACTGGAGTCAGGCTGTTTCTTCATGGCTTAAAATTGCTTCGGGACTCTCCTCTCTTGGTTTCATCATTTTTTTTTCCTTCTTGCCTTAGTTCAAGGACCCTCTGTCACTTCTGCTGTAGAACTCTGT
The DNA here is from genome assembly GCA_028627145.1 of Eidolon dupreanum. Classification (NCBI taxonomy): domain Eukaryota; kingdom Metazoa; phylum Chordata; class Mammalia; order Chiroptera; family Pteropodidae; genus Eidolon; species Eidolon dupreanum. The sequence goes on along the minus strand of CM053502.1, from coordinate 21,191,366 downwards.
AGCTTGAGTTTTTAGTGTTTTTCTCAGTATGAAGAGCCTTTTAAAGAGGGTAAACATTCAAGTCTGGACTCTAAATGTATCTTGTTTATGTTTTTAAAAACACTTTTTGTTTTTATGAAGCTAAGTTTGGGTTAGGTGGGTTTATCCTATAAATCTGCTTAGGGCTGCTAATACGTTTAAAGAACTGCTGATTTGTTAATTAAATACTATTAAGGAATTATTAAAGATCACCTACTAGATAGGATTGATGATTTGTGTACTTGCATTTTAAAAGTGTGTGAGGAATATATCCTAATCTTATTTATTCATTTATTTTGGTGTTATAGGTAGAAATGAGTAATAAAAAGTACCCAAGAAAACGTTCTTTTGATGATATAAACAGCATAAAGGGGAAGCAGGGGAGAGATACAAGTATAGCTATTTCCTTATCCCTGGTCGGTTATGATGACTTCCTTATAGGCTCAAGCCAACCCCCCTCCCTGCCCGTAATATTCCTTAGGGTCTCAGGTTCCAAGGTTTTTCAGTTATTCTTCTGGGAAATCATGTAGAACAGTTTCATTGATCCGTAGTTTGCCTGGATTAAAATTTAAAAATGTTTATAAGTAATGCATGTTTAAAAAAAATTCAGCAGTATTTGTAAGAGAAAGTGAAAGCACCTCTCCATGAAATGCAATCATACTTTTTGGGAATACACTATTAAGAATGTTTTTTAAGGCATGATTGTCTTGTGTTTCCCATTACCCATGGGAATCCTTCTAATCCTCTACACCATGTCTGTGTCCCTTTCTAGGGCATCCTATCCTAGTGGTACACACCATCCCTTTTCCAGTTTTTTTATAGGGCCCTAGGCCTTGTTAACCTCAGTAGAATTTTGCATTAGGTTTTTAATAATTACTAGCAGTCCTGTGGATGAGGCTCCATTCGATTTTTGCTTTCCAGAAACTCAGATTGCTAAAATGCCCTGTTCACCATGTCCCTATCCACCTCCAAGCTCCACTGTCCCTGTAGGACCTTCTTAACATTGCTAAACTTTTTGCCTAAAGGAAACACTAAAATATTCCTTCGTCCCTAGTGCCTTTTGGTGTCTTCTTGGCCTCACCTATTCCATTGCTTTCATTTCTAGTAGAACCCCATCTTGCACAGGGTTAAGTTCTTAGGTCAACTCTTTGGAAGTATCTTTAAATTATCTGTGGAGTGTGATATACACAGTTCTGTGTTCCTGACTTTGTAATATATACTTATCAATGTGTCACGGCTACAACTATATAATGAAGAGTATATTCCCTCAGTGAAAAAGTGGGTAGAATTGTCCACACTGTTTGAATTATTAAAGGCCTGTGTCTTCCCCCCCGCAACCCCATAAGGGTTTTGTTAAATCTACAGAGATTACTTTTCCACGGTAAATCTTTTTGGGCCACCAGATTCCTGTCCCATTCTCTATAGGGCCCCAGCTCCTATTCTTCTTCATATGTTACTTACATAAATTCTGATCACCAGTCGTATTCATCTGTTTATGCAACAGATGTTTATTAGCACTGTTCAAGACAGTGGGCTTGCAGCTATAAGCAAGACTGACAAAGTCTGTCCTTGTGGAGCTTACATTCTGATGAATGAGGCAGCTCAAAAGCACTTATAAATAAATGTATAGTGTAATTTTAAGTGCTTACCAATGCTATGAAGATAAATGAGGGGAAAGGGGTAGAAATCATTGGATACAGGGGTACTATATCAGAAAGAACTTCCTGAGAAGGTGACATTTTAGTGATCTGAATTATATGCTTATTTACTGAATGTCACCTATTTCCTCTGAGATTTCTTGTGGTTTTTGTTGGTTATGGACTTAAGAAACCAAGTTTTTTGGATACAATTGCAAAGACTTAGGCGAATATTCAAGTTTCTGCATCTGAAAATGCTTTCCTGGTTACCACCTCAATTGCCCTCTGTGTAAATGCAATAAAGGGATGGATAGCTTACAAGCCAGGTAGGGACACTGAATTTGTCATCTTGAATGATAGGATTGGGGGACAAGATAAATAGGCTTTATTTAAACTTAACTGAAATCAGCTGTTAAGAAATTTAAAATTTTATATATTATGATAATTGTCCCCAAACTTAAGATATTTTTCAAATTAATCAAACTGTGTTGTTTTTCAGCTTTTATTTGACTAGTATCTATGACCATTCAATATTTGAAGCCTTTAGTAAGGTGGTGCAGAAACTCATTCCACAACTGCCGACCTTGGAAAACCTATTAAATATTTTTATATCAGTAAGTGAGCTATTTAATTCACTATAGTTATTGGTTCTGTTTTTATTGAACATATTATCAAATTCTTCAAAAAATGTCTTGAATTTGTCTGAACCGAGTTTAAAAACTAAATGTTACATACTTAACATGTAAAATAATAACATTAAAAATGGCTTGAGTTATTTTCGAAGTACTCACCCTTTTGTCTTAAAATGAACTGATGAAAATTTCCTCATGCTTTCTAAATTAAAAATGTCTTTATGATATCTGTTTCCTGAAGGAAGTAGTAATACCTGGAAAGGACTGGGTTTTGGGGATTTGACTCAGTTCAATCTCTGCCTTATTGGAGGTCACATTGAAAAATTGGTCTTTTCCTTTCCTTGCTAACTGTAATCTTAGTATCATATTTCACATTCTTGTATTTTGAGGATTCAGCTCAGTAAAAAAGGATATTTGTCCAATAAGTTTAGCATTTGGCCATTATCTTTTCTAAACATTACTTCGAAGGACTCAGTGTATAGTAATCTGTATTTTTTGGGTTATGCTAGTTGTTGACATCAAACTAATTCTTTAATTTTTTGCGAATTGTCCTATAAAGTCCTTCTGGTAGCAAGGTCATTCAAACCAGAGATTGATTGTTGTAACAAGAAAATGATGTTGAAAATGTAGCATGGCTTGATTTTTGGAGGATTTTTTGGTTAATATTTTTGGTAGTGTCTTAGAAAAGAATTCATTTAAGTGAAGAGGAAGAAATAACAAATCTGATCTATACAATTATGTCAGTAAATCAAAACAATTTCATTTTTATTCTTTGGAATAATAGTGACTCAACTAAATACATTTTGGTTATTTTGGTACTAGGTTGTATAATTGAAAATGTTCTTGGATGTTCATTAGTAATTCAAGATCTTAGATAAGTTACAAAATGTGATTCTTAAAAAAACTGAACACTTTTCCAATTTTGTTTTTCTAAGAATTCAGGTATTGAAAAAGCTTTTCTCTTCGATGTTGTAAGCAAAATCTACATTGCAACAGACAGTTCTCCTGTGGATATGCAATCTTATGAACTTTGCTGTGACATGATTGATGTTGTAATTGACGTGTCTTGTATATATGGGTAAGTTATATGTATATTTATGCAAGATCTCAGGTGGAAAGCTTCCAGTTTCATTTGTTAGGAGATTCATTTCTGAGGCCTCTAGCAAGTACTGTCTGAAGTGGATTTGTTCTGATCATAGTGCTTCAACTCGGAGCATGATTTCTCTGCAGGTCAGCTGCTGGACTTTTTCAGAGAAGATGGATAAGAACATGAGTGTGACTAGTGCCAGACTTAGGCATCCCTGAAGGTTTCTCCCACCATGGCTTGGGGGGTTTGCACTGTGTCTTCTCACTTTTCACTTCAGAAAACTGGATTGATTTATTTAAAACATTCTGAGTAATAAAGTACTGGTTCCTAATTTAACATCAGGCTTTGTGGAATGAGGAATCCTTAATTTTTCAGAGAGCCAAATCACAAGGAAATTGGATGTCAGGACTTAAATGTTTAGAAATTTGATTCATACATCTGATTTTCCAAAAGAAATCTCTAAAATGTAAAGTCTTCCTTTATGTAAATTCACCAGACTATATACAGAAAATTATAAAAGCCGGCAGAAATGTGACTTTATAGATTAGTCCACAGGATAATTGAAAACTTTGGTGAATTACTGATATTTCGAAAGCCAATTACCTCTTGCCTCTGATAGCCGTGATTCCCCTAATATGTTAACATCAGCACTCGCAAGGCACTTTCTGATGCTCTGACATTACCTTTACTTTCTGAGACCTGTGCTCTTTATCTGTTGTTCCTCTCTGCTTCACCTAGTCAATTCCTTTCGTTTCTGTTCCTACCCTTCACCTTTGTCTCTCTGCCTAATTTGTCAGTGTCTTTCTCCAGCTACCTCTGAGTAGAATGCATTTGTCTCACCTGTTCTTGTCTACTCCTGTCTGCCATTTCTATTTTTCACTTTTGTGATGACATGCTTTCCTCTGTTTTAATTCTTTTCATAATGAAAATGAGATGTCTGTTTATTATATCTTTCAGTAAAGTTTCATGTTCGCATTCCTGATTTTAAAAAAGGATGAATAGATCATTTGTTTTTTCTTTAAAATAAATCAAAATTTCATAAACCAAATTTTTATAATTAAGAGAATCAAATGTAGTTGTAAACTTTATTTTCCGTGTAAGGTACATTGTAAAATATATTATGAAGTATATTATGAAATAAAGTACCCATTATTTTATTCTTAACACAATCTATGCGTGCTTTACTTGGTGTGCTTTATTATAGTTTAATTTGCTTCTTACTTGACTGTTGATTTATATTTTTTGAAGGGGGATTACATATAACAATTCTAGAATAACAATTGTAGTTTAATAAATGAGCTTTCAGGCTCGGTAAGACTCACTTTGTAAGCATCAGAATTCAACAATATCTTTGATAGGTTGTGTTTATTTTAATTTTTTTCATACTCTTTTCAGTAATGGCAGTTTTTGTATTTAGGTCCTTCTTTATTTGTATACTGAGTCAGTATAGGTTGGTATGAGGGAAGATCAGAGCCCGCTGTATTCCATACATTTTAAATAAGATGAAGGTGTGAATGCATGGAATGCTGCATTGAAGTTTGGGAATCCTACCTAAATGAGAACTTCTGTTCCAATGTATTTAAGCCAGTATTCTTCCATCTCAAATGACTTTCGGGAATCTGGGTGCAAAGACTTGTCATTGTGCAAATTAAATGTGACAAAATACCTAGTTGGGAACAATGTAATAATACTTTTCTTTTAAAACAGGTTAAAGGAAGATGGCAGTGGAAGTGCTTATGACAAAGAGTCTATGGCAATTATCAAGCTGAATAATACAACTGTCCTTTATTTAAAGGAAGTGACTAAATTTTTGGCACTGGTCTGTATTCTTAGGGAAGAAAGTTTTGAACGAAAAGGTAATGGCATTTTATGTTAAGTTCTTGTCATAATTTCTTAGGTTCTTGAAAATGAGAAAATAATAATATAGTGCTACACAATTAAAAACTCAACTACATTTGTCACTTTTCCATATATAGTCAGGCTTTCTTCTTCTTTTGATTTTATATTTAAATCAAGTTTTTTATTCTAGTCTCTCTTATTTTAGAATCCTTTCATTAGCTACTTGCAGTTTGGCTTCCACCTGAACCAGTTTACTCAGATAATTCTTTCAGAGGTCACCAGGTTACTTTCTTGCTGTGTTCAGTGGCCGTTTCTCACTCTGTAGCCTCTTCAGTCTTCTGGAGCATGTGATCTTGTCTGTCCCTCCTTTCTTGAAGCTTTCTTCTCTCTTTCCTTCCCTAACACTTAACTCTCTGGGTTATTTTATGTGTTTGTTTCTTTGATCACGTCCCCTGTTTCTTCTGTTTTCCTTTTTCTCGGTTCTTACTGTTCTTCAGAGCCAAATCTTTCTCCTCATTTCTTATTCTCCAGGTCAGCTCATCCAAGCCATGGCTTCAGTTAATCTTCTCTTTGTGGTTGATTGAAAAATTCACACCACTAGCTCTGACTTAGGCCTATGTTTCTGTCCCATGTTTGGAGCTGTTAGTAAGATGTCTACACTTAAATATTCGATTGTTATTTTGTCCATGATGTCAAAAACTGATGAATATTTTCCCCTTAGTTTCATGGCCCTCATGACCACCCTACTTATTAGGACATTTTTCTGGCATCCACGCATAGATATCTTGTAGTTAGGTAATCGCATGGTGATATTGCTGATGGGGTAATATTGCAGATAGGAGGGCATTCAGTGTTCTCCTTTTTCCATTCTTTTCCTATATTGTTCACATTGACTTTTCATCAAATTTTATTGTTTGTTTCTTGGGTTTCCTTTTTATTTCCATTGTCAGTGCCTCCAGGCTTGTGGTACTGCAGTGACTTCCTACTTGAGGTTATGCGTTCTATATATGTGTTAGTATGTATCATCTTTTATTCTAAAGGTAGACTAGGTTTCAGAAAATTACTTTTATCATGTTATTTAACTACTTACGGATCTACAATAGCTCCCTAGTATTTATTGCAACAAGTCCCTGCTTTTCTGCCTGAGAGTTTAATATTAAATGAATTAATATTATTTCATTAATGTTAATATTAATGAATTCAGATATGCAAAACTTTTTGGATAAAACAAAAATGTTTGTATTCCTTTTACATTAAGAACTAAAACCTGACAAATACATATATATCCTCTGTGTCTTTGATTGAAAACCCCTCCTTTGCACTGTGTTGAATGTAATGTTTTATTCCATGAATGATTTATTCTTTTACTTCACATCTATTCTCAAATAGTCAAGAGTATTGTATATCTTTGTATAAATAATGTAAAAATGTAGTCTCTTCTGCAACTTGCTTGTTCCTCTTCATTCAAGATTGTTTTTGAGATTTATTCATATTGATAACATGTAGCTCCAGTTCATTCATTTTTCCCTGCCACACTATGTTTTATGGGTTGAATATACCACAATTTATTTTCTTATTGCTGGACATAGATTATTTTTAAGATTAAAAATAGTTTTTCAGCAGATGCTCATGAACAAGTTGCCTTTACACATGTGGAGAATTTCTCTGGGTATGCACTTAGGAGTGGAATTTATAGAGGACATAGCATATTTATTAGACATTGCTCTTCAGTATGGCTTTACCATTTGCTCCCATGGCAGTATCATGTGAGAGTTCTTATCATCATGTTCTTAAATGATTGATATTGTTAGACTCTTTAGTTATTGTCAGTCTGGTAGGTGTGAAATGATATCTCACTTGGCTCTAATTTTTACTTCTTTTACTAGTTAGGGCAAGCATCTTTTTCATGGCAATTAACCTTTTTATCCCCAATTGGGTGTCGTCTTTGGTAATTTACTTCTCTGTATACCTTTGTCTTTTCTGTACTGATCTTTTTTGTTCTTTATCTTTTCTGTAATTCTTAGGAATTCTTTATTTTTCTCTATGCTGATGTTTAAAAAAAATGTTAAAACTGTTGGTTATGGAAATTTCTAGATATATGCAAAAGTAGGCCAGCACAATGACTCTTCGTATACTCATTTCCCTGCTTTGGTAATCATGCACATATGGTCAGTCTTGTTTTCTTACCCCAACTAAATTATTATTTTTTACTCTTGTGAAAACTGTCAAACATGTAAAAAAAAAAAAGTAGAGAAAATTATATAATGAACTCTTTCTAATCTGTCACCCAGATTCAGTACCATCAAAATTATAACCAGTCTTATTTCATTTCTATACCTTTTCCCTACTAGATTATTTTGAAGCAAATCTCTGACATCAAGTCTTTTTGTCTTTATAGATTTTAGCAGATAGCTCTAAGGGATAGTACTTTTTCTCCAATGTAACAGTGTTACCATTAATAAGTATAAACAAATTAATGATTTCATAATATCATCAAATATCAGCCCAGTGTTTAACTTTCCCTGTCAGTTTTATTTTACTGTTTGTACAGAAGTGAATTTTAATGTAGTAAACTTCTTTTATAGATTTTTTTTTTCCCCCTAGTCTAAAGGACCTCCTTAATTTCACTCTAACTTGAGAGTTGATTCCCAGTACTTTCTACCAAGAATATCTGCCCCTATCTCCAGTCAGACTAGTTTCTTCCCAGTCTTCCACCTGTGCTGTGTTCTCATTGCCTGTTCCCTGCTATGTTTTGTGTGATCTTGCTTCTCATTCCTGTCTAATCAAATCTTTCCCTTTTCCCCAAAGTTCTGTCTCATCCCTAAAGCTTTCATTGGCTGCTTTTGTCCTACACTTGGCTTTCTCTCCTTTGGACTTCTTTTACACATGTAGTCAGTTTGACACCTGATTGTTTTGATTTGTTTCTTGTGTATTGTCTTTATGTTCCAATATCCTTGAGGGCAAGGTGCTTTCCTTTCTCCTCTGCTGTTCTTAGCACTGACTTCTGTTCTTAAGGTCCAGAATGGCTCCAGGAGCTCCAGCCATTTTATTCATATTCCAGACATTAAGGAGGAACAGGGGTGAGGAAAGAATACCCTCTTTCTTTTTAAGAAGACTTCACAGGTCCCACATACTTCCACTCATCTCAGTGGCCAGATTGGTCATCTGGCCATGCATAACTGCAGGGAAGGCTAGGAAAAGTAATATTTCAGCCAAGCATCAAGGGTGCTCATCCAAAATTGGGGTTCTATTTCTGAGGAAGAAGGGGGAAGTTGATATTTAGTAAGCAACTAGCCATTTCTGTCACAAAACAGAACCTTTTGTTTGACCAGAATCTTAATTAGAAGCCAGTCATGAAACAGATGAAGGAGCTACTTTGAAGAGGGAGTACAGAGTGCCTGAGATTCCATTTGTTGGGCCTCTCTGGTACCTCTCAAACCTCAGGGCTCTACTGAGCAATTTGCCAAACTTACACTAGCTATCCTTCAGCTCTTCATTGACTGCCCCAAAGATGTGTTACAGGAAAGGTTTGTTGTTTCAAAAAGTATTTACTTTCATTTTAGATTTCATTGTAACTTTTTTTTTTTTTAGCAAATTTAACTTCCTAATTGCTTTATTTAACTTTTCCATTCCCAGGCCCCAGAGGTAACCAGTGTTAACAATTTGAGCACATGCTTTTACCTTGTTTCTAGCATAGAGAATTCCTTATTTGGATGTATGTTTTTAAGTATATATTGATTTTTTTTTTTCTGTAACCAAATATTTCCTAGTAGATAATTTCACAGTTGATATTCAGAAGGCCTGATCTTTTTTTCTCTTGCAGGTTTAATAGACTACAACTTCCATTGTTTCCGAAAAGCTATTCACGAGGTTTTTGAGGTGGGTGTGACTTCTCACAGGGGCTGTGGTCACCAGACCAGTGCCCCCAGCCTGAAAGCATTGACACACAACGGCACACCACGAAATGCCATCTAGCCTGAATTCCAGTGGTCGGGGCTCTGTGCCAGCTTACTCTTCTCTCCAGGGTCAGATGCCACGTGCTACAGGACATGGGAGTTGCCGCTTGTGGGAATCTGGTACCTGTCCCACTAGAGACAAGGGGTAAAGGTTCTTATTCAGATGAAAACCCCTTCAAGCAGTGGTATACAACTGAAGCTACTATTTCTTTTCTTTTCTTTTTTTTTTTTTTAATGGCAAAAAGGAATTCTAGAGACGACAGAACTCGTGTGTTTCTCCTTTGGGGTCCTACCTTAAGTAGTTGGGATATTTTGGACCTGGAGATAACACCACTTACCCATTTTTACCAGGGGATGTTGCCATCATTTACCAGTTGAAAATAATAGAAAGAACTGAGTTTTTATATGCTTCACTTAGGTTTTCATTTGAGTAGTCTCTAAAAATCCTGCCTTGCTTAAGTTCTAACACTGCCTCTCAGATTCCAGTTTTGGACATTGCATACCTAAGACCTTTTAAATGCATTTGCTTGCTAACTCAGAAGACTCATGGTCTGACTGCAGCAAAGGACATTCCTGTTACTGAAGAAATGAGAAAATTTTATTCTGCATCAGGTCACGGGCAAGGGTCAACAGTGGCTACATTTGTTCTTGGAAGTATTGAGAAAAAAAATTTTAAAACAGAAGAAAATTTTTGCACATGTGTTTTGGGTACCAGATATCTGAGTTCTTTCTCCTACATAAAGTAAATGATCATGATCAGTATAGCAAAGGGAATTGAAAAAAATTGTTTCCCCCACAATCTCTTCCTCCTAGGGGAGGAACTCATTATGTCATTGAAATATATAACTCATTTTTCTTTAAACTTGATACCAGCCGCTACATACTTTTTATTCTAAGCTGTCTAGATTCTTTAAGTACTGCTGTTTTTGTTGGCCATGAATGACCTGAAGGCACTGGTGGACTCTCCACTGGGAGTTGGAGAGAGCACATGGCACTACACATGTGTCGTTAAACATACTTCATCTCCAGTATTCTGACACCAAGTGTCAACTGTGGTACTTTCTTCACCTAGGATATTAATTGATAATTGTTTCTTTTCGTTGGTGGTTGATACCCTTTCCGTTGATTTAAATGTACAAATTATTTTTACTCCACATGCCCAGTAGTCATATATTCCAAAGCCACTGGACCACTTGAGTACATAAGTGCCACTGTTTAATGAAATATGTATATTCAGGTCTATAAACCTAACAGTGTGACTTGGAGTGCTTCTTGCAGATGACTCTGACTGCTGAGTATTTACATGGACCATGGTGATATCCAAAAGAAAAATGCTTTTATATTTATAGATTATTTCATTGAACTATATAAAATGGGTATCAATAAATGTATTTACACCAAAATCAGTTTTTCATTTGCCTAAGATATGAGAGGGTGGGGTGATGGGACATTGGGTTGTCTCACTCTGTCATTTTATCCATTTCCTTTCTTTTGCTGCCTCATGTCGTTAATGTGCCTATGTTTCAGGATTTCAGGTTCTGTCCTGATGCAGGAGTTTCATGCCTTGTGTCCAGACATGTCTCTGGGCCCATTTTCCCTTGGGGTATGAGGTCTAACTAGGCCCAGGTGAAAATGTTTTTTGGTTGTGCTATTTCATACTAACAAATCTCACTCATAGTGGGGAATATCCAGGGCCTGGCATAGTGGATGTATTATATCCAAGCTAGGACGGGATAAGGAGATGAATTAAGTAGAATACCATATAAAAAATTTATATTGATTCTAGCTTGTTCATTTCTTCCAGTTCCTGAGATACTCATTATTGACCCTTAAATGTCAGTTAAATCAATGTTTATCTATATAGATGCTTCTATAGTTAGGGTGGGTCTAAACTGATTGGAGTAAAGTATACATTTGTTTATGGAAGGGAGTGAGGAGGTAGAGGTTGAAAGATCTTTAATTTCATGAGTGGGCTACTTTAGAAGTTCAATTGTGAGACTCCGAAATGGAAATCACAGAAACAGATTTAAAAAAATACTGTCAAATCCGGTACCCTTTTTCACATTATAGAAGCTGAAGCCCTGGGGTTTAAACAGCCTTGTCTTGGGTTATAAATGGGGTATGACTATATAACAAGCTCAAACCAGGGTACTGTTGAGGGTGGCAGGGATACCATTAATAGTGATGTCAGCACAGTAGGTATGAACTGTACTGTCCTGGGTAAAACCAAGGGTGGCCAACCTTGTCCTAGATCTAGTTAGTGGCCAGGTGAGACCTGTTCACCAGATCTGGCAGCCCAGTGCGGGCTGCCTTTATCTTTAGCCACAGGCTCCCATTGGTTAAATGGAGGTAATGCCTCAAGATGAGTGTAACATGCCATATGGGTGCCCAAGAAATATTTTTTCTCACTACTATGGAAAATTAGAAATTTATAAGATGTTCTACTTAATTCATCAGGGAGTGTTTAAGGAGAAAATGGTGAAATAGAAATAAAGTGAATGAGGAAAGGTGACAACTCAGGAAAAGGGAAATGGAAGAGTCATTAAATTGTTAAGAAGGTTTCGCCTGATATGTCTTGCATCCTAATGGATGTTTATCTGTACCAGGCTACCTCAGAGAGAGCCGGGAAAGATGGTGAAATAATATTACCTTTAAAATCTTCTGCAGCAAGGTGTTTTAGCTGTTTCACATACCACTACTTCTCCCATTCACACACGTTCATGTATCTACACATACACATATGCACACATATACACAAGCAAATAATGATTTCCCAATGTAGAATGCTAAAGGTGTTTGTGAGCTGCTTTAATTTACCTGCTACATTTTGATTTCTTTGCTTATACAGAAAAACAACTGATTTTAAAGTTAAAATTCCAATAGTTAACTCTGTAGTTGGGGAAAGCAATGTGTGTGATTTGTAGACTTGTTAAGGTTTTTTGTTTGTCCTGTTTTGTTTTACGAATGCTGAAAATGCTTCCAGTTACATCCAAAAGAAATTATTAGTGAATATCGTTATTGTTTTCCATCTTAGCCAGTAATTCAACTTTAAACACCCCCATTTTCTCCTAGAGACCCTAAAGGAACATAGTTTTTAAAAGAGAATTTAGGCACAAGCAGTTGGACATAGCTGGAATATATTTCCATTAATACAGCATTCTCCCTGAACTGCTCCTACAGAGTTGAGAGATTGTAGACGTAAAGAGCATCCAGGAGAGACATGAAGGGATAGCAACTACCACCAGTTATTTTAGGTGGTTTGTATATATTACCTCATGTAATCTTCTTGATACTTTGTGGAGTAGGTATGTGTTCTTATTTTGTAGATGGGGAAATAGTCGTAGAGAAACCCAATTGTGAGTGGTGGAGTTGGATTCTATGTAGTTTGATTCTAGAACCTGTGTCCTTAAACTACTGCTTGGCCTTTCTCTCCTGTAGGGAAGAAGGATTTGCTCATGGGGTGTGTTGCAGAAAACAAATTTGATAGTTAAACTTTAGAACCAGCATCCTGTAGTCTATTCGAGATTTACTATATACAGTCAAATATTAAAGGTTCTGAGACCTGCAATAGAGAAGTCTCTTTCCCTTGGTTTATATCCCATATTCCTAAGTTTATGTGACCCTTTATGAAAAGCTTATTCAAGAAGCATATAATAAGTATACTGAAGGGCACTTTACTGAAACATCAGTAGGATTGGAAGTATGATTTTTGTTCTATTTTCAAGTGTATTAATACAGCCTTCTGCAAACTGGTTGTAATTATAAAGCTTGTGTATTTTCACAATTGAGCTTAGTAGCTCATGCTGATCCTTCAGCCTGGAATCCGCTTCCCTTGGCCTGTAGAAATTCTGTTACCTTACTAGCTTAGCTTAAATGCTATATCCTCCATGAAAGCCCTCTGATCATTTTCTTTCCCCACCTCTGCTGCACCTTGCCACAATAGGTCTATTTTCTTGGTGACTTGGCTCAGTACCTGTCCTTGTAGGTAGTGGTGCGGGAGACATATTTTGCTGCTCAATATTTTCCTCAATATTTCATGTTGAAGAAAACCCGTGCTCACTTAAATCGTCTTGCATTGCAGCTTTGATGTGAAGACAGAGGTGCCTCTGGTTTGGGCAGTAGCTTGTCTAGCTTTTCACCCGTTACAGCTGTGTTGTCCAATTTTATTTTATTTTTTTAGTGTTTGACCTCTAGGTGGCGATGTTGCATTATTTAAACACAGCTTCTAGTTTTCTGGACTGAATATTTGCTCTGTTCTGAGAGTTTAAATTGCCTGTATCACCCAAGGTACACCTATCTTAGAGATATAAAGAATGGCTGACTTTATTTCCCCTGCCATAATAGGGTTTATTTGAGACCATTTATTGGAAGGGGATCGGTTTGCGATTTTCTGTTTTTGTATGTGCTATCAGCTTTTTAACAAGGTTGGGTAGGATGCAGGTCATCAGATCATTTGTTCCATTGATTATGATTTACAAAGGGGCCTTAAGACTGCTCTATCCACATTCCTATAGCAGGCAGAACTGCTTGCTTCCTAAGCCAGCTGTTGTAGATGTATGTGCTCTTAAATGCTCCCGTGGAAGGAAATGCCACATATTTGAGTTAAAATATCTCCCATCACTTTCCTCTGCTTCAAATAAGGTCTGTTGTAACCATTCACACTTGAGAGTTATAGTACTACCACAGAAAAGGCCGTAGCCCATTATCCATCCTCCCATGGGTGCTTGTTTTTCTTTCTTCTTGACCCATATCATCTCTCCCCAGTCCTCAGCTGTGACTTTGTTCTGCAAAGAAATTTTAAAGTAAAGATATGACAGCGCGTCTTCAGAACCATTTAAAATATAATTGAGAAAACTGCAAAAGGACAGTTATAGTGAGGAATTGAGTGGAAGGCATCTCATTGCTCCCTCCCCCAGCTTTGAAGCCTGTTTTTACCAACGTGTTGCTGTGAGAGTGCTGCAACTTCCACTTCAAGATCCTCCACTTTAAAAAGCATCTTTCGAGCTAACGTGATCAAATATCGGAAGGCATTGGGCAGACGGTTAACTTGGTTTAGTGCAACCTAACCTGCATAACAGAAGCTTGGGCTATAAAAATGGAATATTAATCTTCTAGAATGTTCTGTTTGCTGGTTTTTGTTTTGTTTTTGAAAGATGTGCTGGTACACTCATTTTGGTAGTTGTAAATACTCTTTTGTTTCCATGTCTTCCTGTCTCTATTCAAAAAGGCATGCAAACTTCATGTTCCAAGTAACAACTGGGCTGAGAATGGCATGTTAATTTATTTGGGCAGAGTAGACCTATCTTATTCTGAAAAAGCAGTGCTGGAACTCCCTGTACTGGGGCCTTGTCCCAGAAAAGACATTGGCTTTACAACTTTGGGATATGAACAGAGAAGCAGTCTTATAGCCTTACAAACTGTTTTCCTAATACCTGTCTTGACTTTGGAAATAGAGCTGTTTGCTATTTCCATGCTTGGAGGATGCCGTTTTGCTGTACTGTAGCTCTTCCTGGTTCGATGTCTAAGACTGAAGGTTCTTTGGGCTCTGTTTCCTCAGTACATGATCTCTGTGGCAGTCTATTGAAAGAAATGGGATAATTGAGAAAGGCAGGCGATTTGGCAAAAAGGAACTCATTTAGGTGTCAGGGGTCACTGGTTCTCAGTGGACATGCTCCCTGGACAACTAGCATTATTAAGCTGGATGCAGGGGAAGAAGGCTGAGCTGAATATTGAGCTAGCACATTGAGAGGGCAGGGCAGAACTTGGGCAAGGCTATGGTCAATCAGTGGAAGGAGGATAGCTGGGAAAGAAGTCAGAATGATCCTTGCGATGAGAAGAAAACTAGGTACACTGAAATGTGAAGTGCAACACAGAGGCCTGAAAGATGGCAAATAAGAGACCTTGATTTTGCCTAGGAGTATTGGTGACCTTTGAAGACCTCCAGATGAGATCCAGGCCACTTTATACTTCTCTAGGCCCTTGATTCTCCTCTCCCAATGTATTCTTAAATTCCTAAATTAGTTACTCTTGATTTCTTTTAGGCCCAAGATAATGGTTGTAGAAGTGCTTATTTAAGTGGTATTCTTTTTTATTTTACCCCAGTTCTTAAAGGAGTCTCAGCTTGTCTCTTAGATTCTCTTCATTTTCAAAAGCTGGACTAGCCCATAATAATAGTATATTTTTGTTATAATAATAATTATTAGTGTTATGATATTTGAGTGCTTACAACTTTCCAGCCCTTATGCTTAGAGCTTTACTTCTGCCTTCTCACGTAATTCACCCAGTGTCATGAGGTTGGAGCTATTGCTGTGGTCCGTTTTACAGATGAGAAAACTGAGGCACAGAGAGGCTAAGGAACTGGCATAAACATTGCTAATTATTGGCAGAGCTTGCACTTAAAGTCCCATCTGCCTTATGCCAGAGCAAAGGTTTGTCTTCTTGGTAGGAGCAGAGCTCTTTAGGGGCTGAATCTAGAAAAGGAGGAAGGGTAATGGTTACCTGGGGACTCTGAACAGCTTGCTCCAGAGCTCTTTGAGAGTACTGTAGACATCCATTGTGGCAGAGGCTGGATCCCCGTTCACCAGACGAGTTTCCTCCTCTTCTTGGGCACAGGGGTAACATTTCCAGCCTCCCTTGCAATTAGGATGGTTATATTATTAAGTTTTGGCCAATAGACTATGAGTCAAAGTGAAGTGCACCACTTCCAGGCCTAGCCCTTAAAATCCTCTCATATGTGATCCTCCATGGGTCACCCTTTTTCCTGCCACCAGATCACTGCCCATGAGCACAGCAACACCGTTGCAAATGCAGAGCTTCGATGTGGAGGAAAGCTGGATTCCAGGATCACATTGTGGAAGGCTCATCTGCTGACCAGAAACACTTGCCCTGGACTGTTACATAAGCAGTGAATAAATGTCTGTGATGTGCGGTCTTTGGGATTATGCGCTTTATTTGTTATAACAGCTGGTGTCATCCTAACGTACATCTATACGCTACGTGGGTCGTGATTCTTGACTAGGAGCTCAGGCAGGTAGGGAGTGAGAGAGGAAATAAACTCTGGAAAGAAGCTTTTGTGGCCAGTTGCAGAATGCTAATAATGTTTTTCAGGCCAAGGCGATTATGATTACAGAATTTGAAGTCTGGGGTTTGCTGGATACTCTTCAGGGCAAACTTTTAATGCAGAGAGTTCACTGTGTGACCCTAGGAGTTGATGAATGGGCTCCAGGGGTTTTGAGAGCTTCTGAATTTGTGTGTAAAATTACACATGCCAACTGGACAGAGGGAACTTGGCCTTTCTCTGTATTCTCCGAGGGGTCTGCATCCAAAAAAGTGAAGAACCAGTTGTGAATCTGAACATAAACCACACAGGAAGCATATTTAGAAATGAAAAACTCAACTCAGCTGAATGTGCTAGATTTCACATTTTTTTCCTGGGGTTTCCAGTTCTCCCCTTTGTAGATATAAAAACTATAAAAGAGCTTTTCTTGAAACCAATACATTAATATATATTACAAAATATCAGTGAGCAAGTAAAATAGTCTGGGTGAGGGAAATCATGAATATAAAATATACCTGTCTTGTGGTCAAGTAGCACATTAGGCCAATAGTCTTAGGAATGAAAATTAGCCTAGATCATCGTTTACCATCTGGCCTGCCAGCTTGCCTTTCTCTGTGTGTCGGAAGTGTCATCCTTCACATCCCTTGGAGCTCCCTCCTCTAACAAGCCTTCCCTGCTCCTGCTTTTCCCTTCTTGATCTCACTTTTTAAAAGACTCTGGCCCATATTCTGGCCCATCTCATCTTTTTTTAATCTATAGGTATAATGAAATCCTGCGAGTGTCATCACTAGGCCTAGGCAGGGTATGTGCATTTTGTATCTGCCAGTGGTGCTCAGAACAGGCCTGGCCTCACACTACACACCCAGTACCTACTTTGCTATGCTGGGGCATAATGGGGAAAATGTAAACGACAGGACTGGGAGATACAGCTTCCGACCCGTTAAAATTTCTTAGGAACAGTAATGTCTGGGTTTGCCTTGGGTGACCAATATTTACTGGTTGTCTGCTCTAGGCTAGGGTCCAAGCTGGATGCTTATTCATTCAACAAATATTTCTTCGGTATCTACTAGGTGAAAGTCTCAGTTCTTGGTTCTGGGGATATCCCAGAAAATAAGATTGTGAAGTTCTTGCCATTATTGTGGTGATTGAATTTTATTCTGACAAAAGTGGTAGACGGAGGAAAACGGAGGCTCAGAGAAGTGAAATGGCATGCCCTAAATTACAGAGCTGTTGAGTGTCCATCTTCTGACTCTAAGTCCCAAGGCCTTGTCAACACACAAAAAGGGTAGGGAGGAGAGATGTGAAAGATATTAGAGGCAATTTAACAAAGAGTTCTGTTTATTGTCTTTTTGTTTTAAACATAAGAATGAAAAGCTTTATGTCAAAATATACTATACACAAAACTAGGAAAAATGTTTACTAACGTGCAGTACAGTTAATATTCTTAATACGATTTTACAAATCAGTAACAAACACACCCCAAAGTAAATGAAGAGAAAATATCAGTGTGTGACACATGCAAGTAGAAGAGGTCAAAAGCGTGAAAAAACCATAGAACCTCATAAGTAATAAAAGAAATGCAAATTAACAATGGGTTTTTCTTTCTCTTTACTGAATGGGCATTTTTTTTCAAAAGATGATACTCCACATTGCTGAGAGTACAAAAACAGGATCTTACATGTTTTACCAATTAATTGTAGGATGTTTTTAAACTGATTGATTTGTGTACCTCTTTAAAATGACAGATTTGAAGTCTCTTTTTACACCTTTTTAACAATGATTTCCAGTTTTTCTACAATGAATGTTTATTTTTT
Organism: Eidolon dupreanum; assembly: GCA_028627145.1. Lineage (NCBI taxonomy): Eukaryota > Metazoa > Chordata > Mammalia > Chiroptera > Pteropodidae > Eidolon > Eidolon dupreanum. The sequence continues at coordinate 21,173,326 of CM053502.1, read as the reverse complement.
TTTACCATTAGCAATATACATACTTACTCATTTTAAAGAATCTTATAAAAAAAATTGAAGGAAAGATGAGGGGATGTTTATTGGTTTTCTTTTTCCCCACTCTTTAATTCCCCCTCCCCACCACCCCTTCTCCCACCCATGACTCATGGATGTTGTGTTTCCCCTTAAGAACTGGATCTCTGAAGGCAGGGCGTCTTGTCCCACACGCTCACAGCATGCACCCAGCCCCCAGGGAATGGTCTGTGGCTCTACCTAGGGTGTGAACCCAGGACCTTCTACATGTAAAGCAGACGTGCTAACCACTACACTATGGAGCCACTCTGTTTATTGGTTTTTAACATGCAGTAGAGCATGGTCCTCGACTCAGTAGGGGGGAACCACATTTTTTGTCTACTGTTTTCGTTGTGTCTAATCACCCTTCTTTTATGCACCCTTTGCTGGCCCCTTCTGTGGTTCTCTTCCTTTCAGCCCCTGGTCAGAGCCTGATCAGCAAGTCTCTAATTCTCTGAGCACAGTCTGTGCAGTTGCTATTGTTGTTATGTCGAATGCCTTATAGTAGTGCTTCTCAACCCTGGCTGTACTCTAGAACCACCTGGGGTACTATTAAATAATAGTGACACCAGGTCCATCCCCAACCAATTAAATAAGGCTGTCCCCATGTCACTTAATGTCAGTTAGTGGTGTTGAGAACCACTGGCCTGTAGGCTGGATCTATCTACATCTAGGTATTTTGTGTACTCAGTCCTAGGTTCTGTGAGATAATACACAGGCTTGTTGAACTAAGTCAAAACAAGTTTGGTCTACTAGCTCCTCAAGCACAAATTCTAATTTTGCCACTTTTTTTTTGGATGTGTCAGAGTCATACAAGAGGTGTCAAATATGTATTTGTCAGTACACTGTTCTTTTTTCTTCTAAATTTCTGGGTTGTGGTAGCTCAATGTATCTGAAGTTAGTACCAGGCTTATTGTGAAAATTTCACTGAAAGATGGATTCTGATTCAGTTGGTTAAACAAATATACTACATCGCACTATTTGACAGAAGCAATAGTTGGCCACCATAGGGTAGGTACTGTATTTATTCACCTTTGGCACTTAGTAGAGTATCCAATAAATAGAGGATGAATTAATGAGTGAGTGAATAAGTGCATGAATGACAAGATTGAAACCAGTTCTGTACAATGTCTCTAACTTTATACTTGTCTCTTATAAAGGTCTCTAGTTCCTTCAACTACTGCCTGTTTTACCTTTCACTGCTAAATTTTTATTTCATACTTAAGTTGAATATCACTGTTTCGGTGGTGTTTTATCGAAAAACAACTTGCAAGCACTACATAATCTTCAAAATAAACTAAATTATGGGCTAGGATATGTTCAAGAACATTCACTCCAGAACTTGGGCACCTATAGACAGTCTGTCATTTTCTCAGGTGCCAGCATTTGCTCTCATACAATATTCCCCCTTCTTCTCTCCCTCTGACTAAAGACTCTAAAACACAGGTATAATAAGCCTCACCAAACTTCTCTCGTTGCATATGCTCTGTCGGCAGGCATGGTACTGTGAAAGCAAATGTCATTGCCGCAGCCATAATTTAAGACGTCCTTTTAAAAAATTCCAATTTCATCATTTCACAGAAGAATAGATCAATATTTCTACAGTTAAGAGTTTAGTTAAAAACCCTGCTGTGCAATGAAATAATGCATCTGCTATTGGCGTAGAGCGACTGGGATGTTAATTCCCTGGTTTTGTGTCAGTTAAGGGCAAATTAGCCTTCCAGCACCAGTCATGACTCATTATGTCATTATGTAGAAGGCACTTACTGTACCTCCACTACTATGCAATTTAGATCCAATAAAAATTGTGACAGCGTTTTTATCCACTTCATTAAGCTACTAATTTCTTGTAAAAAAATGTACATTAATCTTTTTATAGCTTCATGCAGAGTGGCATATTTTTAGACTCTAACATTGATTAGGTCCTGGTTAAGAATAATTTTCACAGTACTTTTAAGAAATGTAAATAAAGTTACAATAATTTAATTTTTCAACATAGTTATGACAGTATTGATCTTAAAATGAACATGTTGGCTGAATTAAATGTGTAGCCCAAATGAAATACAGACTGAATATTTAAACATGCAACAAATTACAAAGCACAGCTTAACAATACCCTGCAAACAGAATGAAGAGAGGGAGCAGGAACCTCCATGGAAATATTAATTGCTCATATTTTAAAAGATGTTTTTTTTTTTTTGTGACATCTGACTTTTCTTACCCAAATGTTTAAAAAATACAGTAAAAAAATTGTCTTCCTCCTCTGATTTTTCATTAATGCCTCTTCTGCCTGCATGCGTTAGGAGAAGTAGAACAAGTTTCCTCTGCCAGGGCTGTGATGTTAGCAGGTTGACATCAGAGAAGATGTGCCCAGGGTTTTCAGAGGATGCTGCGGGAAGTCGAGGGCAGGGTGTGACATCTGGGTCCTTGGTGGCAGGAGCTGCTCCTGTTCACTCCAAGCATCCAGGTTTTTTTATGAACTGGGCTGACCAAGCCATGAGTTACATCCTCATTGGCCATAAAGGGAAGTTCTAAATGCTGGCTGGCATTTGATGCAATTACTCAGATTTCCCATTAGATCCTGACCTACCTCGCTGGACCTTGTCTCTTTGCTCTGGACTGAGCTACATTCTAATATTGCTTCCCTCTAGCAGTGTGATCTTCTGCTTTCCCAGGCCAGGGAACCCCAGCTCGCCCTGGCCTCTAAACCTACCCCATTCTAGTCCTTGCCAAGTGTCCACTACTCTAGCCCCAAGAGACGTGCACGGAATGAGAGGGGGTGTGGGATGATTGGACTTTATTATAGAAGACGTATAAATTGTGAACAGTACTGTACTGCAGTCAAAAACTTAGATTGTCCCAGAAAGTAGCTGTGTCCCCTTTCCAGGTCTGTCCCTGTGAGAAGGCTGTGTGCTGGGTTACTACAAAGGGCTGTAAGAGAACTGAAGTTCTAGGAAAGACCACTCTCTCGCTGTAGAAATTCGTTCCTGGGACATCCCTGGTGGGCTGTGACTGCATGCTTCCAATGGGAAGCTCACTTCTATTACACTTTTTGAATTTATTGAGTCCTGTATTTTTCCCGAAGGGATTTAAAGTGGGGGTAGATGGGGCTTCCTGCCTTATAACGTCACATTCACTTTCATCACGACAGTATAAGTCAGAGCAGTTTTTACCAGCCAGTCACATCTCAGTATGAAAGATGCTGCAGCTGTTGCTGAGGGTAATGATTTTCCCATCACCACTGTCTAGGTCCCTAGTTCTGGGAGTGTGATTGTTCCCGAGTAGGCTTGCATGGGGTCAAAGACCCTGTCCTTAGCTGGTAGCCCAGGCAGCTTCTCTCTGGCCTTTGGTTGCTCTCTAGAGAGCCCACAGTGTCTGGAAATGGTGGTTCTGCTTTTTGGCTGCCCCAGAGTCTGGGCTCAAACAGTCTTTTCTCCACAGTGCTTCCTTAAAGCTGTTCCTCTTTGCAGAAGCCACTGCTGCTTCCATCTGTTCACTGCTAGTCCATGCTGTTCCTAATAGTGAAGCTCCTGTGGTGGTGGTTTTCATCTGTGCAGTGCTTCACCTCTTGGGAAGAGCAGTCAGTCTTGGTCCCCATCTTATCACTGCCACTCTGTGAGGCAGGCAGATAAACTGAGACCCAGAGAGGCAAAGTGACTCATCCAAAGTCACATAGCTAAGACACAGTGGATCCAGGAGTAGAACCCTGGGCTTCTAAGTCAAAATCCTGTGCTCAGTATATCAGAGCTTACAAAATGCTTTTGGTAGCAGGACAGAATAGTGATTGAGAGTTTGGGCACTAGAGTTGGGTAGGTTTGGGCTCAAACTTCAGCTTTCCCACTTACTAGTTCACTTAGCTTGAATAAACTTAGGCAGCAGAGCTAACTTCTCTGAACCTGTCTCATCTTGTATAAAGTGGAGATAAATACTTTTTAACCTTACATGGTGTGATGAGGATTAAATGAGATAAGAAGCACTTAGCCTTGTACCTCGCACATATTAAACTCAATAAGTGGTAGCTATTATTATTATAATTATCATCATCATTACTACTACTTAATTCGAATGTCACCATAACCCCATGCAGCAGGTATTCATTTATTCATTAATCAGTATTTATAATCATAACAGCTACCGTGGACAGAAGATGAGGCCTGGCATGGTTTGTTAGGCTGTCCTTGAAGCCTGCTCCTCTATTTCTGCCTGTGCCCCGCATCACTTTGTCAAGCACAGACCTACAAGGTCCTTCCTTCTAACATCCTTACACATAGTTAAACTCAGGGATTCTGAGTCTCATGGCTGGGTGACCTCTGGTTTCAGGAAACCACCGGGGTGACATCGATGCAGTGGCTGAGGAAGCAGGATCCGGCCCAAAGGAGGAGCTGAGCTGTGCCCCAGCCTCTCTCTCTGGGAAGAACTAGTGTTCTGGGGTCATGTAATTACTCCCCATGGAAAGCTCTTTCAACTTAAATATAGGGTTCTGTATGTGACGCTGTCTACAAGGCAACCCTGAGGACTGACAGGAGGTTAAGTTCTGTTTCTCTTCAAAACAAAGGTTCCTTTGAGGTTTATATAAATACTCAATCAGTTTCCTATTATGACAATGTGAAGGAGCAGTTGGTTGCATCTTCATAATTAAGACTTGAAGAAAAGTCAATGACAGTGAATAAATTATACTTGGATGTTTTTCACCCACCCTGTCCTTCCTCTATACCTTAGTACCCTCCCGGGACCAGCCCACTGGCCTGGCCTCTCCTTCCCTAGGCATCAGGCTGAGGGGGATGGGCTGTGGCCATCTTCTCCCCACCAGTCTGTGAAGTGCCAGAGTAGGAGGGGTTGAGGTTTGCAGGCTCCTTTGCCAGATGGCATTTGATACGAATACTGATGTTAATGGCGTTTGGATAATGCTGCTGTCTGTGGTAGGGGCTTTATTATTGTTATGAACGGCACAGTCCTGGAGGGAGCCATTCCATTTAGTTACCTTTGTGTGTGAGTCGCAAATGTTTAACAGACAATTGTCAAGAGACCGTGTTCTAGAGGATTTGGGTTTTTCCTGGATTCCTAGGCAGGTTCTGAAATCAGTCGGTGCCCAGAGCTTAGGTGCCTTAAGTCCATCTGGGCTGCCGGAAATTATTTACTTTTGTGCAGGGGTTGGTCACCTTGTCTTCGTCTCTCCCGTTTGTCTTTTGACAAGGCTTTTCCATTCTCGGAGGAGAGAGGGTCTGCTTTGTTGCAACCTCTCCATACCAGATATATCAAAACCCTACCTTTTACACTTCCTGGGGGAGTTTGAGCTTCTTCCTATTAAAAATGAATAATAAAATCCTCCGCTTTCATCCTAATGGGGTTAGTAGGAGGTGTTTAGCTTTTTATAGCTACCTAGATGATCGAAGGAGGCAGATGAAGCCATCACAAAATTAAGGAAGAGGTCATCATTAGAAGGCCAGGGACTGAAGTCTTTTAAAAGCATTTCTGGTCTTAATTCAAAGTGCTTCTCTGGAGAGCATCAGCGAGCAGAGGCTGTAGGATTTTTCTGTAGGAACCAAAGCTTTGGCAAGGTGGGGACTGTGTGTAACAGGCTTCTCTTCAAGTCCTGTGGAAGGACCAGTCCCTTCAGAGCAAATATGACACTTTCATGATAGATTATCTGGCAAATACTTAACGCCTGTTTCCCTGCATCATGCAAAAGTCCTCGTGAGAGAGAAATGGATGAACGAATGAATGGACCTCAGGTGTTTTCAGGGTCCTGGAAATGGTTTTAGAGGCTGCGCTGGCGGTTGCTACCAACCAAATGCTCCTGGGAACTTAGATATCAGGCAAAATGGGAAATCAGGAGGCTGAGCTGAACTTCTGGAAACAGCATAAAAATGGATTGTTGTGTGTGCTCCCAGCACAGCTCTAAATCTGAATACAAAATAGAGAAGATGCTCTTTTGCTCCCTTCAGACTAATGATTTTGTCCTTTTTCCCTCTCCTACTCGTTTTATTTCTCCATCTATAACATCTGCAAGAGGGCAGCCAGACTAATAAAACTGCGCTAAGCTCGCCTAATGCCAGCCATTGATCCAAGGGTGGGACCCGATTAATCAATGGGATTTTAGCGGTGTTCATGTCCCCAAGGGACATCAGGCCCAAAGACAGCTCTTGCCTCTGAAGAGGGGAGGACTCTGAGAACGGATGGAGCTGTGATCCTCTGTGTGGATTCTGGGAGGTGGGGAGAGGCAGGGCAGGTGCTCACCTCCCCCCCCCACCCCTTCAGGAACAGCCTTTGTGTTTGATGGCCTTGGCATGCTCACTTCCTCTGTAGTGTGACATCACTGCAGGATTTGCCAGGCTCCAGGAGTTGGTCCTGTGGGAGACAAAAGAGGGTTTCTAGAACAGAGAAAAACTCACTCAACATACAAGGCATATCTCACACAACTATAGCCCTGAGGAATCATCTCCTCTAAACCCTTTCTTGTGCAGTAGAGGAAACTGAGGCCCAGAGAAGGAAAGGCCTTGTCTGAGGTCATTCAGTGAATTGGTAATGCTGCAGAACCAGAATTCAAGTCTCCTGGGCCAAGCTCGTCACCTTCCCTGTATCTAAAAGCTGAGTCAGGATTAGGCTCTGTTACAGCTACATGAGAGGATCAAAGCGTTGATACAGTAGTTATAGAGAATTCAGGCAGGGTATAGACACCCAAACTGAAGAATTCAGTTTCAAAAATTATAATACATTTTAAAAATAGGCTGCATATTCCTTTTCTTCCTTTTTCTTGGTCATATTTTTTTATTGTGTGCTATCACATTTTTAAAAAGTGCATAAAACACATGTAATTTGACAAATTTTAAAACAAATACCTTTGCAACAACCACCCAAGTCAAGAAATAGGGTATTGCCAGCCCCCCAAGTCCACTGTGTCCCCCCTTTTCTCAACCTCTTCCCTCCTAGAAGTAATACTTATCTTGACTTTTGTGATGACCATTTCCTTGCCTTTCTTCATCATTTTCCCACCAAAATAGCTTATTGCTACCTGCTTTTAAACTTTATATACATGAAAGCATTCTGAATGTATGTACTCTTTTATGTCTTGTTTCTTGGATTTTGAGATTCATCCATGTTTTTTGCCTATAGCTGAATTTCATTCATTTTCATTGCTAGTATTTTTTTTTTTACATGAAAACTACCATAAAGATATCTATTAGAACAATGCCCTGTGAAATAAAGTTTGATCCATAATGCAGCTCAGTCTTGTGTGCAGCGGGGAGGGTATTAAAACAACGGTGCCCCAAGAGGTTGTCTTTTGGACTTCGGTTTTGGCTACCCTGACCAAATACCACCAACTTCTTTTTATTTAGCTTTAGGACCTGATTAATTCATGAATTCCTTGAAAACATACACTAATTTAAGAGAAACAGGGTTGTGCTGGGGAGGGAGAGAGAATCCCAGAATTCTCTGCCTTGCCAATGAGGCAGCTGATTTAGACCATGAGCTCCCTTGGGGGCAGGAGCTATCTGTCTTATATCCCCAAGATTCGGTATAGAGTCAGTCCATAGCAGGAGATAATAAAGTTCATTCAGTGCCACCCTCCACAGGATGCCTGAATTTCCTCAATAATAGGGTCTTCAGTGACCAATGACCAGAGCTTGAGGAACTGCTTCCTTGGTGGGCTGATGGAGGCTGCCAAATGCAAATAACCAGCTTAGTGGTGGAGACAGGACTCTTGGTCATCCTTAGTACATTTGTCTTACATTCAAAAGGACCTTAGAAAAGTCAGTGTTAACCATAGACTCACCATTTCTCAAGAAATTACATAAAAGGGAGTGTAGGGAAGAGGAGCTCTTATTAAAAACAGAGCCTGCAATGTGCTTTTTGCAGGAAGCTGCTGGAGCACTGGGTGGGGCTGCTTCAGATCTCATGCTCTGAAGTGTAGGGTTTATGGCCACTGAAGCTTCTCTGGGTAGCTCTGGAGCTGAAACAGGCCATCTCTGCTTTTTTGGTGGGTTGGGCTGGCTGGACAGCAGTCCACTGGGCTCTCTGTGCTCTTCAGCTGCAGGTACTCAGTGACTTTCACCTTACCCAGCCCAATCAGGCATCAGGACAGGACAGCTATCATGGCAGTTGAAGATGCATAAGCATATTGCTTGAATTATTCTTAATTTTTTAATTTGTTAAAAAGCTCATCCTTTAAGAAAAACCTTAAAATATTTAGGACAGTCAGAGCAGGGTCAGCTCTTCCTCCCCTCCCCTCTAAGGGCCCCTGGAGACTCCCAGAATTTTCATGGAATCCATATTGAAAGTTAAAAATCTATTCTGTACTTTTTTTTTTTTTTTTTGAGGCACTCACTGTAATTTGTTTGTATTTATTTGTTAGATTGTTCATTGAGTCAACCTTCCCCACCAGATGTTAATCCCACCTCGATTTTGATTACCAATATTCGGTTAAGCGCTTAAGTAGGTAGTTGGTGGTGGGTAAATACTTGTTGAATGAAGGATGGGTGCCTGCTGAGGGATGTGACTCAGTTGTGGATTGAGAAAAAAGACCTCTGACCCCACCCATGTCTCTGAAGGACAGTTCAGAGCTCTCTCTAGAAGCACCGCTTGTAAGCCCCTGGGAGCCCTGGAAGGCGCGGCGGGGAGGCCCTCCTTCCTGGAAAGCCTCTCTCTGAATTGTCTTCAAAAGCTGCAACGCAGCCCCCGGAGTTTGAGCACGAATAAATCATTAGCATTTTATTTACAATTCTGGATTTACAATTCCTAGAAAAAGGATCCTGCTGTTCAGTGTGGATTCCTGCTTTGCAGGCTTTCCGCAGCGTCTCTTTTTTCTCTCGACTTTGGGGGCTCAGGTTAGCTCGCGACTTGGTTGGACGACACTGGGGTGCAGAGCGGACGTGCGGAGCGGGTGGCCTTGAGGAAGGAGGGTGCACCACTCCCTGGGTCTCGCGTTTCCTGACGACCCTGAGCGGAGAAGACGTATTGTCCCGGTTTACCGGGAAAGGAGGTTTGATTCAAAGAGGGCTGGAAAATTGTCCAAGGTCACACAGCTCGTGCTGAAGTTTGCACGCCAGTCTTGTGGCCAGCAGACCCAGCCAAGCTGCCGCAGACCCGGGAGCACTCTGCGTCCCAGCCCGGCTCCGGTCACCCTCGGCGCCTGCCTGCGGTGCCCGCTAGATGGCAGCCTTGGTCTCTGTCGCTCTATGTAGGCTGCCGCGGGGCTCCGCGGGCGCCGCAGCCACCCTCGGGAGGGTTTGGCTTGAGACCCTCGCGGGCTGCTCCATGGGAGGCGCTGCCGTTGGCACCCAAGCCGGGGGTTACAGGGTCCAAGTGACCAAAAGAAGAGGGTTGCTAGAAGCAATCCAGGATCCCCTGCCCGAAACAAAATGGGGGCTTGTTTCAGGCTCTCCAGCTCTGAGGTCCGAGGGCGCGGCAGATTTCGGAGTGCTCTGCTGGGTGGTGGGCACTTTCAGCCCTGGGCTATTCGTACCCGCTCATGAGGTTGGGAGGGGCGGCGTGGGGCGGGCTGGCGAAGTTGTGCGGGGTGAAATCCTCGGCAGGAAGCCACCTGGCTTCTCCTGATCCAGTCCCTTTAGACGTGGTCCAGGGTTAAGCCTTATTCCTTCCCTCTCACCTGGACTTGGGCATTCTGAGCTTCACACTAGTTGGGATCAGTCACTGCCAGCCTCTTAGCTACCGCGACGCTCCCTCCACCCAAGACCCAAAATGACAGGTGAAGTCACCCGCACCCATCCTAAGGGCAGCACCTTTGGGGAGCAGTGATTGGCGCGTCTCTGAGGCTGGGTCACCTTGGTACTTGGGCCAGGCCACTGGAAAGAGACGTCTGTGTAGAGGAGGTGGCAATGGGGGTGGTGGTGCCTTTCTCAGATTGGAGGGGAGGTGGGACCCAGGGGGTTGGTGTCAGTCCTGTTTTGTTGTGCCCTTTATTTGGGGCTCCAAGTCTTAGGGTCTCTGCCTTCAAGGGTCTTACAGTACTCTGATGGGAGCTGCCACCTGGGCGAGTGAGGTCTGTAAACACTCTGTCGCCTCCCATCTCCAGTCAAGTTCCTTCTCAGGAGGTGGCTTCTCTGCTTCCTAGGAGAAAGGGGACTCAACCTGAATTTCTCTTGGCCAGTGGTTCGGGACAGATCTGAGCTATTTCAGGTTCTGAGAAATTGAGCCTTGTCATAGTGCTTGGAGGTCACTCCAGGGCACCCAATCTCCCACTTCAGCACTTTTGCTGCTGTGAGGCTTGCTCAAAAGATTTTCTAGTTGAGATCTGACAGTCCTTGCAGAGTTCACGGTTCGCATTGATTTTGAGAAGTATCTGAGGCTTTGTCCCAGAAAGGCTGTACCAATGGGCCTTAGGAGTAAGGCCCGGCATTGAAGGGGCATCCTTTCCCCTCAAGGTGTGTCTATAGGCCATGCCTTTTCAAACCTGGGCCCTACAGTTCAGGTCTGATGAGGGCAGGCCTGAGTTAGGGAATGGTGGTGTGATCATCCACTGATCCATCCCTTCCATCACCCCCTATCCCCAAAGGGGCCTGCCAGGCAATGTAGGGAGCTGTAATTGGTATCCACCACCTATCCCTCTGTGAAGATCACAATTTCCATGACAGAGTCGCTCTCTAATGGAGCCTGTCAACTCGCCTTGGGACGCAATGGCTCAGACACACCCGCGAGAGGGCTCTGCCAACGTGGGATCCCTGGCGTGAACTGCGCTGTGCACACGGAGGACGCAGGAGGAGGCAGAATTCAATTTTGAAAGGGACTTGGACCCGGCACTTATCAAGCCTGCCATCAAATTACTCGGTAATTATTACTCAAGGCCCTGCAATCGGCTGGAGTCGCGGGCGATCTGGCCAGCAGACGGAAGGGGAAGGTGAGTGTCCCCGGAGGCCTGCGCGCGAGGTCTGGGCGGAGAGGGCGTCTCTGAACTCGTTGGATAAGGCCCCCTTTGACCGCGTGCAAGGGCCTGGAGCAGCCGGCTGTCTTTATTGGCAGCCGGAGAGGCTGTTTGGGGAAATGGAAAAACTTGTGTCGGCGGCGTCAGTCTTGCAAAGAGGGTAGCCAAGCAGTTTGCAGCGCGTTCTGTTCCTCGCGCTGCCGCCACCGCCTCGGCTCCTCAGAGCCTGCTGGGGAGGGGAGAGGGGGAGGAGGTGACCGAGTTCACGTCCCCACCGCTGCCTCTACAGGAGTGATGGATGGCTGTCTACTCAGGCGGGGGAGCGCCTGCACAGCTCCCTCTGCAGGGAGCGGCGCTCAGCCTCCCACACCCGGCGCTGCGGCTTAGTCAAATTCCTTTTTCCTAAATGTTCGGGAACTTGGGGCTCTGGGTCAGTTAACGTGGCCGGTTATTTTGTATTAATGAGACTATCCTTTTCAGTTTCATCGTTATCTCTGGCAATCTTGCACAAACGTTCATCTCCTCCTCTGGGCTCCACTGGCCCAACCTCTTACAACAAACCCACGTGGGTCCTTCCTCAGATGCCTGAGGCTCAGGAGTTGCCAGGACTCACCTGAGTTTTCTTTGGATGGCACTTTGCAATTGGGTTAGGGAACAACTTGCCTCTGGGAAGACAGATGAGAGAGGATGGGTATCGCTCATCTCTTCTTTAAAAGACAGTACATTAAAAATTTCCATTAATTGAGGGCTCTAGTTAAACTATTAATTACAGGAATTAGATTCTATTTTGACTTTCTTCTCTCCATACCCCAAAATGTCCTTACTATATCTCTCATAGCTGGTAATTCTGAAATTAAAACATGGGGATGGGACTGAGAGTTGGGGAGGGAGAGCTCTTTAAATCGAAGGTGCCTTTAGTTTGGAGTTTGTCTCATGTCAGGGGATCCTTGGGTCTAGTTCATGATGCAAAACCAAATCCCAGCTGTGGCTTCAGGGCAGGACATGTGGATGCTACTGCATCTGGGGGCCAAGGTGCTTAAAAATGGCCTCACCAACAATAATGATAATGAAAATAATAATGGACGATAGCTAACAGTTCTTGGATGCCTACTATGTGCCAGGCACTGTGTACTTTGTCTTCATTATCCTGTTTAATTTTCAGAGCAGACATATAAAGTAGGTGTTATGGTTATTCCCATTTGTCAGGAAGGAAACTGAGGTTCAGAGAGGTTAATTAACTTGCTTAAAGTGAAATAGCCAGAAAGGGACAGAGACAGAACTCAGCCTGAGTCTTTCTGATTTTAAAGCCCTAGACTTTATCACTCCCCTCTATCATTACACAAACTTGTAGTTATCTTGCTGAAAAGCACATTTGTATGTTGGGAAATACCCTTTAAAATTATTTTATAGTTTTGCAATGAGTGTGGATATTTGGTTTTGCTGCTTCTCTCTCTTCAAAGGAGCAAAAAACCAAAACAAAAAACCCAACTCTCACTTTCCAGTGGGTCAGCCAGATCAGAGGAAGAAGAAACTGCTGAGTTTCACTGCTGGCTTATGTAAAAGAGAAGTTGCCTTAGAATTATTTGCCTTAAAAAATGACCCATCAATTTAATATTTAATGCTCTTACCGTGAAGTCATCTGGAGTGTCTTCCTTTTGCCACTCTTTTCAGCATGCCCTAGAGTCCAGTTAGAGCTAGACAAATCTGTCCTCCCTTGGTATCCCACCATACTTGCCTTTCACCTTCTAGGAGGGTGGAGAGGGGTAGCCAATGAGAAACCTCTGCACAGGCTGCTCAGCTGAGTTGGCTGTGAGTTGGCCCAGAGCCATGCAGAGTGAGAAACTTTCAAATTTCAAAACTGCCCTGGGCCAATTTAATAAACTCTGCCACCTCTATCCTCTCCACATTTTTGAATTCTCAAAAATTCTCTCCCATCTAAGACACATACAAGAGTGGAAGGATTTTAGAATGTTAATAATGCAGAATTTTATAGCATAGCAAGGTGAATTCTCAAGGGGTAACGGTTAACATCTGCTTTCTCTTTTCCCAAGATAACAATGCGGGGAAACCTGTGCTCTGTGCTCACGTGCGTGCGCGCACACACACACACACACACCAAGCCAGGATTGTGAAAGCTGAGTTTCTCTCTCTTTCAGCAAAGAGGTAAATTGTCCCCAGATCTGGCACTGGGAACAATAACCAGAAAACTTGGATGTAGCAAGAATGACAGTGATGGGGGTTGGGGGGGAAGCCAGTCTCTCAGGGGGCACTTTCTGGGCTGTGAACAAGACCCTTTTTTTCCAGGGGGTCTGGAAGATGGCAAGAAGCTCTCTGCTTCCTCCCAGTGGGGCAATTCTTAGCAATCAGCATCAGAGCTATGGTCCTGACACGTCCCCAGGGAAGCAGCAGGATGCTTTATATCAGAAGGAGACAAACTGAGAGAGCTCAGTCTCTAGTTCTAGATACAGGCCCTGGAGCACTGGGGTGAAGGTGTGTCTTATGCTTGTCTCTATGATGGTTTCTGTGCTGTTGCCATCATATCTGCCCTCCACGGTAAAGGGTAGTGACTACCAATAAGCTCTAGAAACAGAGGAACCAGGGTCCCGGTCCCAGATCTGCCTGTATGAACCCAGATAAGTAAACTCTCTGAGTCTTAATCTTCTCATTTGTAAAATGGAGATGATGATACTGAACTCATGGGGGTGTGGGTTGCTTAACACAGAGTCTGGCTTAATACCTGGTGACTATTTTTAAAAAACCACACATAAATAACTAACGTCCGTACTTGTTTTCTAAGGCCCATTTCACACCCCCTGAGCTGCTCATTTTAGGGAATAAAATGTTCTCTGACTTGGAACCGGGTGACCCAGAATATAATGTTTGATCTAGCTTTGCCTTATAGGTTCACTTGAATTGTTCTATGGAAATGATCCAGATTCGACTCTAGGAGCAGTGCAGACATACTTTTTAAGGGAATCTCTCGGTTAGTTTTACTGGTTAAAAAAATGACCCAGCAGTTATTTTTAGAAATGAAGGGTGCTAACCTTGTGCTTGCAGCCACCTAGGGATTTTTATCACGGGATTTTTTTTTTTTTTTTTTGTGGCTGAAACAAATGCTTCTATATGTTGTAGCAACATCTTGCAGCTCAGAGAAACATGAAAAAATGGCCAGGCATCATTGTAAAGATGCCATTCTAGCTGAATATTGGAAGCCCTGAACCGGTGCGGCTTCTCTCTTTCGCTTGCATAATGCAATTTAAATCCCTTGTTAATTTCCAGGTCGAGTTTCATTCATGAGGATAATCTTTAATTGATGTTAAATATAGGGATCAAGTTAAGTGCATTATTTCTTTTTTACAAAGTGCTAATTGTTCATGTTCTCATAAATTATTTTCTCTTCTCATGTAGCAGGTTTTATGAAAGAACTTTTCAGCCAGTGCTTTTAACCTCATTGTATGAATATTATCCTGTAATCAGCAGGTCGTTCAGATCCTTCCTGTGCTGATGATTTCTATGTCACCCTTCAGAGCAGAAAGGAGAAGAAAAATGAGCACGTTTTGAGCATATGTATATATAGGTGGCTCACAGACATTAAAAAACTATATACTTATACCCAAACATTTTAAACTTCAAGTGCATATTTTCAGCTGCTCTGTTCCTTCTGAGACTCTTGAGGGATTTGGCCTACATCTACTATTTTTTAAAAGGCCCAAACTAATTATTTTATTTTAGTTTAGTTTTAATTGTGGTAAAATGTACATGGCATCAAATTTACCATCTTAACCATTTTTAAGTGTACAGTTTAGTAGTGTGAAGTACACTCACAGTGTTGTGCCACCAACCTCTAGAATGTGTTTCATCTTGCAAAACTGAACTTCTGTATCCATTAAACAACAACTTCCCATTGTCTGCTCCCTCACCGCCTGGAAACCACCATTCTGCCTTCTGTTTCTATGAGTTTAACTACTCTAAGTGCCTCATCTAAGTGGAATCATATAGTGGTTTTTTTTTTTTTTTTTTTTTTTTTTTTTTATGACTGGCTTATTTCACTTAGCATACTGTCCTCAAGGTTCATCCATCCATATGTCACAATTTCCTTTTTAAGGTTGAATAATATTCTATTTTATGTATGTACCGCATTTTGTTTATCCATTTATCTGTTGATGGACAGATACTTGGGTTGCTTCCACATTTTGGCTGCTGTCAATAATGCTGCTATGAACATGGGTGTACAGCCTGAAACTACTTTTGATTGTTTCATTTATTCTAAAAATGTTTAACCATGTTTGGAAATGACACTGTGCTGAGCTTCTGTAAGGAGATGAGAAGGAGGCTATGCCTGCCCTCAGGGAGCTTGTGGAAAACAAAAGACAAGACAATAGTAATACCCACTATTTACTGAGCTCTTACGTGCATCTATTATTTAATCTTCACTATGACCCTCTCAAGGAGATCCTGTGCTCTTCTTATTTTACACACAAGGAAAGCGAAGTTCTGAATCATTAATTTACTTGCCCAAGATCACCACAGTCAGGGGAACTGGGATTTGAACTTCGATCTGTTTGGCTCAAACCTATACCCTTAACCCAAACAATACTGTGCCTCTTGCAAGAGCATGAAACCCCATACATAGAAGGTGAGGGAGCCACAGACATTGTGCTGGGACAGTTCAGAGGGACTGAGAATGCTTCCTCTTGGGATTAGAGCAGGATTCTTGGAGGAAGTTATGTCTGGGCTGGAGCTGGGAGTGCAAGGAGGATTTAGATGGGCAGAGATGGGAGGAAAGAAGATTTTTACTGAAAGGGTATCATGAATGAAGACCCCGAGGAGAGAAGGCGTGAGGAATCCAGGGCGAGGCAAAGACTTTGGGTGGAGTATGAAGGGACTTCCTAGAAAATAAGGCTGCAGAGTCAAGACACCTGAGCTGGAAGGACTGACAGATGAGGACTCTCATGTCACACAGATGAGGAAGCCAGGATCCCTGGAGGAAAACAAAACTCAGGTCTCCGGACTACAGGCCAGTGCTCGTTCCACAGTAGATCACCAGAGGCCGAGGGGGCTGGTTTGTGGGGGTGATGAAGAGGCACTAAAGATGTTTGAGCAGAGATATGAATGACGTGGTTTGGACTACCTGGGCATTTTGACCTTGTATTCTGAGCCCCAGAACCACGGGGCAGTCCTAAACTTGCGAGAGGTGTCAAGGACAGTTATAACACATACCAGGGCTGTTGCAGCTAAGAAGCCTTACTGGTTTTGGCTGTGGGCCTATGCTGAGTGGACAAGCAGCTTCTCCCCCAAACTTCTGCTGGAAGTTAGTAATTGTGTCCCCGCAAAGCTATTGAGTTCACTTCTTCTATCATGGGCATTATTTCCAGACTTCTTTTAAAGAAAAAACAAACAAACAAACAAAAAACAATAACCAGTATGTACAAGGGAGATTAGGAACACAGGCTCTGGAGTCAGAGAGATGTAGGTTGGAACCCACCTCTCTGTGCTATAGTTTTCTCAGTGCAAAAAGAAGAATGCAATAGGACTCATACAGTTTAATGAAGAGAAGAGGGTGCTTGGCATTAGCAAGCACTGTCAAGTTAGCAAGTTCAATGTCAGGACTGCTGTGAGTATTCCCAAGATAGCTCAGCAAGATGTCTCCTCCTAAGTAGTAGCCCAGTTGGGGCAGTCAGCGCTAACCAGCACTTGGGCTATAGTTCCTGCCATTGATCTATAACGACAAAGAAACCAAAGAAGGCCCAAAGGCCAATGTCAGGTGTCAAGTGTCTGATTTTGGGATTTTGACGACCCTGCTTAAGTCAGAAAAGCTTGCAGCTTGGGAATGAAGTCAAGCCTTTCTGTTCATCCATCCATTCCGCAAATTATTATTTGTTAATTGCCTGCTATGCTAGGCATTTCCCAAATGGTGTCCACACATGGAGGTAACTGAAGCAGTGCACAGGTTGGGCTTGGCATTGTGTAACTCCTACCCAAGGTGTGGCCCTTCATGATCCATTAAAGCTTTTTGGCATATGCTTGTAGTAGGATCTATTTTTGACATATGAATGCATTTTGCCTCCCCGCCCCCCCGCCCCATTCCCCAATCCCTCTGCTCTAAGCCAATAGTCTGGCCCTTTGAATTCCTTTATCTCAGGGATTCTTGCATGGAGCAAAGGAGTTGATTGAAGAGAGGTCTCTTGTTCTGTAAAAGTCAAAGCTCCTTCAATAAATGATACTGGGTGTCTTAGAGCGGGGAGTGCCTTGGAAAATATCGAGAGAGAGAGAAGACAGAGCCTTCATGAACCTAGAATGGGAGAAGGTAATAGGTCCCTCCCAGGGAGCCTCTGGGACCCATTTCCAGTAGGGATAACATGACCTTAGAAGGCTGGCTGCCTGGCATGGATGCAGCAGAATTGTCTGGCCAAAGGGGCTGTGAGGCTGGGCCTCTTGAGCAGGTCCTCAGGATGGGCATGTCCTCGGGAACAAGTAGGGCAGGTGACTGCTGATGACCAGAGGGCCTCTCTGAGGCTTGGTGCTTCTCAAGACCCCAGGACCCCTGAGAAACCCTGGGGCAGGGAAGAGCCCCAATAATAACTGATTAAATTTCCCATGGCTTTAGTGGGCTGAATTTTTGGAGCTGGACTTAAAGAAAATAAAAATATTCCTTGGACACTTGAGTTTGAATATGGCACTTAATATCTGCCACACTCCATTTTAGCCACACTGCCTTGGGGAGGGAAGTTGGGCAGGCATTGATAGGTGAGTAACCACACTCGGAGAAGGCCAGGAGGAGCAGAGTTTTTTCTGTGGTGATTATGCTGGTTCAGTGTAGGGGTTTGCTTGTCCCCAGGGATGTGTTCCAGGGACCCAGGGGAATGTGGGTGGACAGTACAGCTGGGAGGGCCTACAGATCAGGACAGAGGCCAAAGCCATGGCTGAAATGCCCCTTGAGGGAGTCATTCGTTCACCTTTACATTCAATCACTTATTCAACATAGATGCAGAGAACTTACAAGCTTGGGGACAGTGCTGGGTTCTCAGCACTGGACATGATGACACAATCCCAAGAGGCTCACAGTTCTCAATTCATCTTGAGAAACCCAAGGACAGAGAGCTGCTCTGGGGACTTTGGGAAGAGGGAAGAGGTGGAATTTTCCTAGGTTGGAGGAGGGTGGGAGCAAGTGGTAGGAAGTTGGAGGGGTTGTTTCCAGAGGCTGTGACATCTGAGCTGCATCTTGAAAGATAGGTGACTATCAGCCAGATGGATGAACGAATGATGGGCGTTCCAGGCAGAGGGAAAATCACATGTAGAGGTAAGAGAGGATGGTGTGTTGAGGGTTCTGAGGAGACTAGGTTAAGGGGCAGCATTGTAGGCTGGGGCAAGGCATGAGAGAGTGTGAGTCTGGATCTGTGCAAGTTTATGTCAGTGAGAGGGACAACATGGCTGCCCACTGTCTTTGGAAGAAGGCCTCAGTTCCTTACTATGGCCCACTAGATCCTTCCCGATCTGGTCCTTGTAATCTGCCTTTTGCCCACTGTATACCTTTGTGTCCCTCACGCTCTATTCTCCAGTCTTCCTGACTTCCTCCAGTTCCTCCATCATGACTCTTCTCTTGCTGTCAGATATTTGATTCACATATGCTGTTCCCTTTGCCTAGAACTCAATTCCTTCTTGCCACCCAACCTGCCTAACTTTTAAAAGGACTTTTACTTGCACAGGTAATGCAAGAACCCCTACTCTTTTTAAAAATAGTTTTATTTAGATATAATTCACGTATCATAACATTCACTCTTATAAACATACAATTCAGTGGTTTTTATACATTCAAAAAGTTGTGCAACTATCACTATTAGCTAAGTCCAGAACACTTTCATCTCCCCAGAAACTTTGTGCCTGTTAGCAGTCACTCCCTGTCATCTGTTCTTGTCCTCATTGGAGCACCTTCTCCTCCACACACTCTCCAACTCCTGGTAACCACAAATCTACTTCCTGTCTATAAATTTGCCAGTTCTGGTCATTTCATATAAATGGAATCATACAATGTAAAGGTTTGTTGCTGGCCTCTCGAGTCTGTTCCATTGATCTATATGTCTATCCTTATGCCAGTGCCACGGGGTCTTGATCACCATAACTTTGTAGTAGGTTCCTCCCCTACTCCAATTGCAGTTGCTCAGCCGGTACTGTGAGCATGAAGGGTGGAAAGAGGCAGCCACTCCCTTTGACTGATGCCAGGGAAGCAGGTGCTACACACATCCACTAAATTTCAGGGCTTCTTAACTCCTTATAAGGTGCCACCCCAAGCACAAGCTTCTTCTCCAGCCTCCTCTTTTGGGTTCATTTGTTCCTGAGATCCTTCCTGGGCTAGAAAACTTTAGTTGCATACAAAGTGCAGGAGGAAGTCTACTTTAGAGATAAGTACTTGGCTGCTTCCCCCAGCAGGGCAGAAACTTCCTAGCTGTCAAGACCTTTGCCTCGGCACCCCTCTGAGCCCCATTTACTTTGACAGTATTAATACCTACTTCTCAGGATTATTAAAGAATAAATTAGATAATGTATCGAGCACTAAGATAAGTGCTTTACAAACATTTACTCCTAAGAGATAGGCACTCAGGCTGCATTTATAAAAGTAGGGAGACTGAGGCACGCACAGCCAAGGTTGTAGACCAGGGCTCTATAACATTCCGTGGCAGGGCCAAATCTCAAGCCCACGCCACTTTGGCTCCAGAGCTGCAGGGATGAACGGCAGGGAGCTTCCCTGGGAGAAGACCCCACTTGGGGCAAATTCTGGGGTGAAGCCGGCCCCTTCCTCCTCCCTTGCCATGCGATCCCAAAGGAGGTCTGGCGGGGCAGGGCGGAAGGCAGGGATCTCCAGAGGCAGCCGTCCCAGCTTCTAAAATCAAGGTGGCTGTGTTCAGCCTTGGTGGCCCCGCTGCTAAGTACGCAGCCTGGGCGGTGAGGAGTATTCGGGCTGGAAAACGAGCACAAAAGAACAAACAGAAAGGCCTCTAAAATGCTAATGCGGCGCCCGCGCGGCTGGCGGCGGCGCAGCCCGGGGCCGCAGTCACGGCGCTGTGCCTCATTATTGCTGCCGGGGGCCGACGGACGGGAGCAGCGGGGCGCGGGGCCGCACGCGGCGCGGCTGATGGCGGCGCTGATGGCGCGGCGGCGGGGCCCGCGGGCTCAGCGGGCGCCGGGGCTGAGGGGCTGCGCGCTCCGGGGCCCCGCGTCCCCGCGGCCGGGGCGGGAGGTTCGGGTGTCTGTGCCGAGAGCAAAGTGGGCGTCTTGTCCCCTCTTATCACCCCGCCGCGGAGGCCTGCACCTGATTCCTAATTCTCATTAATTGTCTAATTAAAAAGTATTTCTTTTAAAACAAAAAAGTGAAAAGCTCAAACAATACAGCAATGCTAAAATAAAAAGAGAAAGTCCCTTCAATTCTTCCTTCCCAAACCTCTTCTCCAGAGATAACTACCATTTACAGATTGACATGTAGCCTTCCAGACTTTTTAATACTCATAGCGATTTGATTTAAAAAAAATCAAAATAAGATCATAAACTGTTTTTCCCCCCACCCTCCAAATGCAATCCTGTTGTATATATTCTCGTCTCTTGCTTGCTGTTTTTCGTGTAAGAAAGTGCCTGGAGATCTTGCCATGTTATCAGGCCTAGCCCTGTCTAATTCTTTCCAAAAGCCATATACCAGGGTACGATAATTAATTCAACCTTTCTCTTGCTACTAATTAAATGCTTGCTACACCAGGCCTTTACTAAACACCTTACCTGTATGGTTAATCATCATAACAGAGGCAAATGTAAGAGAGATCCCTTTGAGGAATGAAGAAATAGGCACAGAGAGGTGAAGGAACTTCCTTGAGGTCACACAGCTAGGAAGAGGCAAAGCCAGGATGCAAACCCAGGTGCACTTGACTGAGAATGCTTCTTGTTCTCCCAAAGCTTAGTGCCCAGCCAAATGTATCATTCAAGTCACTGACCGTTGCTGGGGGCTCCTTCTCTCCTCTCTCAGTTTCTTACCTCACAAACAAGCTCTACATCTGTGTTTCTATGAGATTCTGCTGATTTCATCCTGGTGATTCTAGCATAATAGTTTTGATCTAGAGATTAAAAAATCGCAATTAAATTATATTTACTTGGTAAAAAACAACTGCTAGAGGATATGAAATGAAAAGTGATTCTTCCACTCCAGATTTCCAGTTTCCTCTTCAGAGGAAACCCTCGTGAGCAGTTTCTTATGTATCGCTCCGAACATTTTCAGTGCATATACTTTTCCATATCAATGATAGTGTACTAGATAGGCTTCTGTGCATTGCTTCTTCCAATTAACATTATATTTGGAGATCATTTTATATTGACATATATACATCGATCTCATTCTTTTTCTTGTGGATTTTAAAATTCAATTTTGTTTTTGGAATAGGTAATACATTCAAAAGGTTCAAAAATCAAAATAGTAAAAACAAAAATACATGAGAATTCTGATTCCAATCCCTGTCTCCCCTGAGAATATTCCTCTCACACCTTCTGTATCTGCTTTTATTAGTATATTTTCCAAGGTTTCTTTATACACTGTTTACTATACTTATGTATTTAAATATCCTATTGATGAATGATTAGATTTGTCAGTGATTTTTTTTTATTCCATAAAAAAGCTATAATGAAATTCTTGTACATACTTTTTGCACATGTGTGTGAGTATATTGTAGGAAAAGTTCTTTGAAGTAAAATTTCTGGGTCAAAGGACATGTAGATTGAAAAAGTGAAACTTACTGCCAATTTGTCTTTCAGAGAAATTGCACCAATTTATATCCCTATTGATAGTATGTGAGCATGCTGGTATCTCCATATCTTCATCTGTGCTAGGTATTATTACATTTTAAAATCTTTGCCAGTGTGATAGATGAAAAATAATAATTCATTATTTTAATGATACAGGAGAGGGGGAAACTTTCCTCTACCTTCAAGGTTCTTTCAACTGGTCTAATAATCAAATAAACATAAGACAGATTAGCAAGAGAAAAAAGACCAAATTTAATTAACACATATGCATGGGAACCCCACATGTATGAGGGAGTCAGAGACCCCCGCATACATGAGAGGTTCAGAGGTAGAAAGGGAAAATGAAGTAGATGTGACATTCTGAGCAAGGGATGAGGTAAGGCACCTTGGGGCTTCAGAAATTCATTGCAGGGAGAGCACATGTTCAATAATCAGTAGTTTGCCCTGCCATATACGTCAAAAAAGTTTGTCTCTGATAATTTCTTATTATGAGCAAGACCCCTAATTCAAATTCCTGTAAATAATTAAGGGGGAGGCAGAAGTTTCTCTTGAGACTCAGTTGCCTTTAACTTAAAATAATCTGTGTACCACTGAGGCACATCTTGGGGTGGCTCATTCTGAATGCTTACAATGATGACTGAGGCTAAACATCTTTTTAAATGTTTGAAAATCATCTGTATTCTTTTTTTGTGTGTGTATCTGACACCATTTTTCTATTGGGTTTTTGACTACTTCTTCTTGAATTTGGAAAGTTCTTACATAATATGGAAATAGCCTTTTCCCAGCTTGTCATTGCTTTTTGATTTTGTTTTTGTTTTATCTGGCAGATATTTTCAAATTTTTGTGTAGTTAAATTTGTTGATTTTAAAATAATTCATAGGACATGTATCTTACTTAGACCTTAAAAGTATTTTTCAAAATTTCAAAAATATTTTAATGTTTTCTTTTGTTGTTTTATAATTTTTAAATATTTAAATCTTTCCTCTATCTAGAATATATTTTTGTATGAAAAGTGAAGTAAGGATTTAGCTAGCCAGTGTCCCAATGCTATTTATTAAATAGTCAAAATTTTCCTTATTGCTTCGAAATGCCATCTTTATTACATACGAAATTCTGATATATGTTTGTGTCTATTTCTAGACCTTCTTTCCATTGATTGGTTTGTTCTTTTCATGTTTCAGTATCAAATTGTTTTAATTACTGATGCTTTGTAATGTTTTAATATGTACTAGGGCTAGTCCCCACAGCTGTTAGCCTTTTTCCCCCCCCAGAATTTTTCTGGTTATACTTACATGTTTATTTTTACATTGTAAACTTAGGATTTACTTGTCTTGTTCCAAAAAAATATCCTGTTGGAATTTTAATTGGGATTATATTATATTTATAGCATAATATAGGGAGAATTAATATCATTAGTGAATATTCTTAATCAAGATCACAATCTCACTTTCATTTACTCTGGAGCAGAAGCAGTAAATGTTTACCAAGTATTTAATTTGTCCCCCTACATTTCACCACTTCTTACAGATGATAGGCCTGTATAACTCATTCTGGCCAGTGAGATATGAGCAAAAGTGACCTGTGACACTTGGGGCCAAGGCAATGACAAACGCAAGCATGATTCTCTACTTTCTCTTTTCTTGCTTTGGTGATCATGGAAGCAAGAGGCATCACAGGATCAAAGCAAGCCCATTGCTGAACCACAAATGGAAGACAGTTGTCTTGAACATTTGCCCAGATATACAACTGACTTCAAGTGGGAAAAATAAGCTGGTATTGTGTTAAGCCACTGAGATTTTGGTGCCGGTTGTTTTGCAACATCATTTAGTCTATACTGTGTGGTAAACCTTCAGTAGAATTTTAAAGTTTTTTTAAAGTTTAGGCTTATTTCTTTTTTGTTGTTATTATAAATAAGATTTTATTTTTCTTCCTGTATATCTTCTAATGGCTTGTGATCTATATATAGGAAAATTATTAATTTTTATAAGTATATCATATCTGTAATCAGTTATCTTACTGAAACTCTTAGATTTTGTAATAGATTTTCAGTTGATTATCTTGGATTTACCTTTCCTTTTTTTTCTTATTTATTTGTTAGTATGGAGGTTGAAAATAAACTGCTCTAGGGTCAGGTGTATCTTCTGTATCTACAAAACAATGAAACCATCTTTTTAAAAAAATCAAGAGTTTTCTCACATACACCAAAACTGGAATTCTAGGTAATTATTACCTGAAATTTTAGATAATTGGATAATACTGGGATGGCGGTGTTCCTGCAGGAGAAAATACACTGCAGCTCTTTAGCTGCTGCCCTAAGATGGGTCATAACTCTAGTGTTTAACCGGTCCCTATTTTTTAAAAACCTAATTCTCTTCACTTTTTACATTACCTTCAGGGTCCCTGAAGGTATTTGAGTTTGCAACTTTGCTAGTTCTTTCAGATAGACATTAAATAATATTGATGATAAAAGGTATCCTTGACTTATTTTTGACTTTAATGGCAATGCTTCTTGTATTTTACTGTTAAGTAGGAAGCTGACTCTTTCTTCTAACATTTTATTATGAAAAATTTCAAACATCCAGAAAAGTTGAAAGAAATGTACAGAAAAAGTGAAAGAATTGAAAATCCATATACCCAGAACCTATTTGCTACAATTAACATTTTACTATACTTGTTTTATTACATATCTATCCATCTACCTTTCCTTTTATCCATCCATCAATCGATCTTAGTTTTTGGATGTATTTTAAAGTAAGTTGAAGACATCAGCACACTTAACCTTCAAAAATTTCAGCATGCATATTATTAACCAGAGTTTGGTATTTGCTTACGGTTCCTTTTTTCTTTTGAGGTAAAATTTACATACAATTTAATGAACAAATTTTAAGTATACCTTCTATGAGTTTTGACAAATTCATACACTTGTATAACTCAAACTCCTATCAGAATATAGAATATTACCATGATTCTAGGAAGTTCTGTTGTATTCCTTTCCAGTTCAGTTCCCATGCCCCCACCTCAGGTAACCACAATTCTGATTTTCGTCCACCATAGATTTGTTTGACCAATTCTAGAGCTTCATATAAAAGGAACCATACTCTTGTGTAAGGCTTCTTTCACAAAGCATAATGTTTTTGAGATTCATCTATGTTGCTTAGGTATCAGCAGTTCCTTTTTATTGCTGAGTATTGTTTCGTTGGTATGGATTGACTGTGTCCCCCCTTGCCCCCACCACCAATTCTTATGTGGAAGCCCTAACCCTCAATTTGATGGTATTTGGAAATGAGGTCTTAGGGAGGCAATCAAGGTGAGTGGGGTCATGATGAAAGAACCCTGGTCTGATGGTATTAGTGCCTTTATAAGGAGAGACACCAGAGAATTTTCTCTCTCTTTCCTCCACTTGAGGACACAGCAAGAAGGCAGCTATCTGCAACCCAACAAAAAAGGCTTTACTAGAAACTGACCTTCCTCTTGGACTTCCCAGCCTCTAGAACTGTGAGGAAATAAGTTTCACATGTTTAAGCCACCCAGTCTATGGTGTTTTGTTATGGCAGCCTGAGCTGTCTAAGACATTCATTATATGAATATACGACAGTTTATTTAACCATTATCCTGTTGATGGATAGCTGGATCCTTTTCAGTTTGGAGCTAATATAAATAAAAGTGTTATGAAATTTGCATAAATGTCTTTTTGGGGATGTTTACTTTCATTTCTCTTGATAAAATACATATGAGTAGAATTGCTGGGTTGCACAGTTGGTGTACAGTAGGTCCTTGTGTAACATTATCAATAGGTTCTTGGACTTTAAGGAAAATAATCTTTAATAAAACTAATTTTACCATAGGCTAATTGATATAACAAAGAGTTAAGTTTCTACAGCGTCTCATCAATGTTATAATGAAACAATGATGAACGAAAAGACATATTTTGAGGACCTGCCACATACTTAATTTGATAAGAAAGTACCAGACCCTTTCTCAAAGTGTTTTGCACGTCCCAGTTGCTCTACACCCTTGCCAACACTCTGTGTTGTCTGGATTTTGTTTGGATACTTAAGATGTATAGATTATGTTAATAATATCCGCCTAATTCATTTTATTAAGAATTTTTCTTTCTGTTTTTAAAATCTGGAATGAATATTGAAATTTGTAAATTCTTTTCCAGCATCTATAAGACGATCATATGGTCCCTATTCTTTGATTTGTTGCTGTAGTGAATTAAGAAATAGTTTTGGAAAAATTGAACCAGACTTCATTCCTGGGATAAACTCCATTTAGTCATCTAATATGTGGCAGGATTCTGCCTGCAAATAATACATTTAGCTCATTATTCACCATTCATAAATAAGACATTTTATTTTGGGTTCTTCTTTTGTAAAGTTTTAATGTTTATTGGCTTTGAAAATGGATTTGGAAGCTTTGTAATGTCCACTGCTCTGACCCAGTGATTTTGGACTTGTGGTTTCTGTATGATTTTTTTTTTTCAGCTTGTTGGTTGGTTGATTTTGGCCTTATAAACGTTACCAGCAGACCCATGCTGCCTCTTGTGTGAGTGCTATGCCTATAGTCACAATATACTGAGGCAGTGTAGCTAGTGGTTAAGAGCATAGGCTCTGAAACCTAGTGTGGTCAAATTCCAGCTCAGCCACTTGCTAGCAGCATGGGGCAACTGAAGCTCAGAGGGGCAACAGACTGGGTCAGAGAAAGCTTTTGAATCAAAGACAATAATAGTGTCTGCCTCCCAGGTAGTTAGGAGATGCAGTGTCAGGTGAAGATACCAGCCCAGAACCTGGTATGCTGTAAGCATGTGGGAGACATTACAGCAAAGCTAGTTCCAACCCCTCAGTTGAATTGAATCAAACTGTTGCAGTTCTCCGCCAATCTACAAAATGTGTCCTTTCCCTGGTGGCAGCTTTGTTTATTTGTTTATTTGTTTGTTTGTTTTTGACGCAGTGTAAGGATATGAAAAAAGTCAACCCAAGCTTCACTGGAAGTTCAGCTGGGTTGCTGATAGGAGCCATCTCCCAGATGGTTCCAGCCTGACCCACTCAGACCCATGGAGACTGGTACCAGAAGTAATGTCTTCTCCATCACTTATTCCTGCTCCTGTTTTCCTTGAAGAAGTGAAATTGATGAGTGCTTTGGAGCTGGCTAATTTCCTGGCCAAGACTGTATTTTCTGTCTGTGTTTTTTTTTTTCATTGTTTTGAATGTTTTTTTTTTTTTAATTGTAATTTTTTAGACACTAGCTCTAAGGCTTCCCTCTTATCATGCTACCTCTGAGGGTGGAAGTGTTCCTGGGTCTTCCCAACGAAGAGGGAAGAAAGAGTAGAGATGCCGATGGGGGACAGGAACTGCTTCAAAAGGGAGTAAGCCCCTCTCCATCCAGGTATTTGAGCCAAGGCATATGGCCACTAGATATGGAGGCTGCAATAGGGATTCAGGCATTGGATGATGGGACTGGGCATGGGGAGTTAGGGTGGGTGGAGATTAGACTCTGAATCACTATTGGGAAGAACTCTAAAGGGAACAGACCTAAGTATAAGTTCCCACCCCTGCAACTCCCTAATAGTGTGATTTCTGGCAAGTAACTCAGAGATTCTATGAAGCTGAGAGGACTCTTCCTAATGTTTAATACTATGAGCATTGTTGTTTTTGGCATCTGCCCCCTTTTTTCTGCTCAGCCCTATTTTTTTCCACAAAGCACAGAGTGTAATTGGCTTTAGAGGTTTCACATTAAAGAGTTTAGATTGTGTGGAGGCTGTGGCTACAGGACCAGTCACAGATGTCACTATGAGTGGGTACTGCTGTGTATTTGGGTGGTTTCTGTTACATTTGGCCTCATTGGCTACTTTTCCCAAATTTTGTGAATTAGATACGTGGGCATCATTGGGGTGTCCAATTTGGCAAAATGACCTTCCTTGGACTGGAAATGCAATTGCCTGGTGACTTCTTGTGAGCCTGAAGAGAGTCAGGTTTGAGTATTCATTTCATTGTGCTGGAAAACAAAAGAATGCAGTCGAATACCAAAGCAAACCATTACATTTTTAAATGTTCAGCTAACAATTTCTGATGCAGAAATTTCCAAGAGAGAAAAGATTTGGAGCTTAACATATAAGCCTGTCTTGAGGTTTGATGGTTAAACACTACATTCTAGAACTACAAGATGTAATAATAAAAAAATTTGGGAAAATTTCCCTATAATGGCAGATGGAGATTAAAATGCATTTGGGGACATTTCCAACATACATGAGCATAGTGGATGAAAGCAAGTCCTAAATGAGCTAACCTGTGGGAGCCAAGCTCTGCCCTCACACCTCCAATTGAGGGGGGCCATTTGAAAGACTGACAGGTTTAGCTAATTAGATTGTAAGGGGCGGGGTAAGAGTTAAAGAGCTGCAGCAGCAGGTTGGTGAGATAAAGCAATTCTGGAACAAACATTGTTTTGGTTTGGAGTTTCAGATTATAAAAGATGCCAGCACCAGTGAAGATCTAACCAGTGCCATTATAGATGCAGAATGATGCCCATTCTACGGTGGGGGTAAACTGACGCTCGGAAACACAAAGATTTCTAGAGGCTACCCAAAGAGTCACGTGTATTTGTGATAATAACGTACATCTCCTTGTCCTGGTCTTTCACAAGAATCCTCTCCACTGGATCTAAATGCCCTGTCATTTAGGTTGAGCTGGCATGAACACCGCCAGGATTACAGATGCTCGTTCTGCAGGTGCTAATTAGTAATGCCAAGAAGAAAAACCTTCAAATTCTAGCCAGAGGCTGTATCCCATGAGATTCATGTAAGGGAGATCTGGCTGCATCATTAGCCCCAAAGTTCATTCTCCTAGGAGGCCGAGAGGGAGGACTCCAGGTACTTCATCACCCCTATTGCAGAAACAATTTAAAGACATGGGTACCTGGTAGAAAAAGTGTTCCCGTGATGGTGGAATTCTTGTTGCCGCTTATCAGGCTGTGAGATCTTCACTAAGCTGGGACTGATGGACCAGGATGGCATGATATGTACTGTTGTCTGATGCAGCCCCTCCCTCTCCCTTCTCCCCACTTCCCACACTACCCAAATCTTCATAAATTCTACTTGAACTCACCAGATGCTCAGTGTGAATGGATTTCTAGCGGACACTGGCCAAGGGGCTGAGCTTTGCACCAGGGGTGATATTGGGCAGAACAGAAATGTCACGAGGGAGCAGAATCTAGAAAAAAATGGTGTGTGAATCTGGAGACTCAACCCACATCTTGGGAGGGTTTAAAAAGCCCTTTTGTAGGTCTCTCAGGCTGAGGTGACATCTGGGTTTCATTATCAATATCTTCTATTTACAGAGGAGGAACCTGAGCCTGGAGAGGTTGTTAGATGACTGGCCACAGGCTTCGTTCTCCCCGCATCTGGAGCTTTAGATCCTGACAGCAACACTCTAGCCTTTGTCTCCTGAACTCCCTCATGCCTGGGGAGAGAACTTGGAGGCCAAGTGGCAACCCACTGAGTGATGAGCTGTGAAAGAAGAGAGCAAGGCAGTCCAGGAAGCAGTACTTTGGGATGAGTCAAGACCACTCAGCCCACAATCTATGAGGACTTTGGAGGCTGCTTTCTGGAAGCCTGAAGCACCCAGGGACCTCTTCATTCCTGGCTGGCCAAAGGCCAGTCCACTCCCTGAACAGCCCCTGGCTCCTCTCCATCTCTTTGTACGCTGGGCCCTGGCCCCAGAGTTCAGCTTCCCATCCCAGCATCCTCACTTGACTTCCATGCATACGTTTCAGCGCTAACAACAAAAACACTAGAGAAAAGGGGACTCTTTTCTCTAGAGCATTTATTATTAGGGGCCAGTGGTTACCCGGAGGAAAAAAAACACTGACTTCCAAATTCTGCTCTGGAAACCAAACCTAATTTAGGGAAGTACAACGTGCTGAAGAAAGATTGCCTCTTAATTTTAGATTCATGCGGAATGCAGGCAGGAAGGCAGAATCCCTTAACATAACACAGGCTTTTTGGTGGTGTAACAGAATAATAAATCCTTGAGGAATTCCCGAAGCAAGGTAAAGTAGGATAATATACATTTCTTAATATTGCAGAAGTTTCCTTAATCTTATTGTTTAAACTTTTCAATAAACTGTAATGTTTATTAGTAGTTTTTCATTTCCAACTGCCGGATAATTCCTTTTGCTAAGTTGGGATAAACGGGGTCCCCCAGTGCCTCTGGTTTCAGTTTTGTGTGATATATATCTGACCAGACACTTGATGTAATAGAGAAGTATTGTGTTTTCCAGCGTTGAACTTAAAGGTTCAAATGTGTTAATGCAATTGAATTGATTGTAATATTTTATAAAAGTTTCTCCAACAGAAATATGGTTAGTGAATCGAGTTGTCAGAGGTTATGAGAACATATAGAGAGGCTTGCTTGTAGTGCTGGAAGTTTCTGGCTAAGTACTGGGGGCCGGTCAAGGAGGCTTGGTTTGGAGGCTTTCATACCTTATTTTCTCGGAGGAGATTCATCAGAGGGAAGGACAGCCAGGTTTCCTCCAGAAAAGTCTACAGCAGGGACAACATGCATTTGTGTTTCGTAAAGGCTGTGCTTTTATCCACCATGAGTATGGCACGGCTGGTTCCACATAGGACCTGTTTTCCTGAGCACCCCCAACTAGAGTCAGTTGGGAAGTCGAGGAGGCTACAGTAAGCAGGAACTGAACTGGAGAATTCTAATCCCCTTTTGCAGGAAAGGGTGGGAGATGGTAAGGTTAATCACCACTGAGAGAGAACTTTTTCTTTATCAAATGCCCTAGAAGTACTGTTATTCTTTGCACTATCCCCGCAGGAGAAAATCCTATCTTAAATGATCAGCACAAATGATGAAGAAATTCATTTTTATCCTCTCCCTTGACTCTTTTTTAATTGATTTTTCTCCCTCTCGGAAATGGCAAATAATTTAACATTGTTACAAAATTCCTTCCGCTCAATAGCAGATGGGGAAAAAAAAACCCACAGTAAGAAAAAGGGTAAAAATCCCACTCGGCTAATGAGGTCTATAACTGAGCCATTAGTTCTGCTTGAAGTCCCTGTCAGCCCCAGGTTAGTTGATGGCCAGTTTTTAGATTCCTTTGGTAGCATACCCTTTCACCACCTGCTGGGTGGGTCTGGCATTCTGGTCTCTTAGTATTAAAAGACAAAAAATTGGCCCGGGATGTTTTCTGCTTCCTGTGCCGGTGCTGGTATGATGGAGAGGATGCTTAAGGCGGAAGCCTGTTGGTTTTCCAATGCTGAATTCCAGCTCCCTGGCTTCTAATATTTATCAAGAGAAACAGTCCGAAGATAATTTTCAGAAAAGACTGGATCGAATGGAACAATCAGTAGAAAAGTGTTCTGAACTCACCTTTTACAATTTTTCCTTTTCTCTTCTTTAAATGATACTCCAAGCTAGTTAAGACCCATGGGGACTGGAGGTACAGAGGTGAGCCTGTCTTCCACATCATTGTCTTTGAGCCTTGAATTTCTTTTCTGCCCTAGGATTCAGATCCGGAGTCTGGGTTGTCCAGTACAGTAGCAAGTAGCTACTTGTGGCTATTTAAATTTAATTTCAAGTTAATGAAATAAAGCTAACATTAAAATTTTGTTCCCCAGTTGCGCTAGCCACATTTTAAATTCTCAGTGGCCACATGTGGCTAGTGGCTACTGAATTGGGTGGTGTAGAACATTTCCACCATTAGGGAAAATTCTACCAGACCGTACACTATGTACAGTGTCTGCATGAGGCTCTGGGTCTGTTTATGCATGCTGGAGGGCCTGATTACACAGGCATGCACCGTTTAACACTGAGAAATGCATCATCCGGTGATTTCGTCATTGTGCAATCATGACTGAGTGCATTTACGTAAACTAGATGGTACAGCCTATTACCTAGGCTAGATGGTATGACCTATTGCTCCTAGGCTACAAACCTGTACAACATGTTACTGTACTGAATGTTATAGGCCACTGTAACACAATGATTTTTTTGTGTGTGTTACAAAAAAATATTTGTGTATCTAAACATAGAAAAGGTACAGTAAATATATGGTATAAAAGATAAAAGATGGTACACCCATACAGGGCACTTACAGGTGAATGGAGCTTCTGGCTTGGAAGTTGCTTCAGGTGAGTCACTGAGTGATTGGTGAGGGAATGTGAAGGCCGCGGAGATTACTGTACACTACTGCAGACTTTATAAACATTGTACACCATTTATAAAATGACACAAGATTAAATCAAGCACGAGAGAAAATGATGCAATCAAGAGACGTGGTAAACACGAGATGTATGAGGCTGCTGCTGGCACACCACGGCATTCTGTTTAAAAGCAATTTTTTTTTTATAAATAGAAAGAGTATGCTTTAATGTTAAAGAGTACAGTATAGTAAATAGTAACAAAGTTGTTTATTGCCATTAAGTATAATGTACTGTACATAATTGTACTTGTGCTGTACTTTTATACAAATGGAAGTGCAGTAGGTTTGTTTACACCAGCATCACCACAAACACGTGTGTAATGCTTTGTGCTACAATGTTATGATGACTATGATGTCATTAGGCAAAAGGATTTTTCAGCTCCGTTATAATCTTATGGGACTGCCCTGGTATATGAGCTCCGCCATTGACTCAAATGTCGCTATGTAACATATGACTGTACTTGAGGCATAAAACTGGAAAGCCCACAGAATTTGATGCTGTTTAGACAGCAAGGCTTACTGTTTATTGGCAGAGAGCAGGAAGGAACTCATACATACAGCCCATAGAAGAAGGAACATATGAATCTGGGCTCTCTTTGAGCAAGGCTGCTGGCAGCCACAGGCTAGGGTAAAGTGGGGCCCTGCCATGTGGCTCTGCCAGGTGACCATGATATTATGCTGTGATTCATTTTATCCCAGCTGGCCTTAAGGTTCTCAGCAGAGGGAATGAAATACGCCAAGACCCCGAGGCAGGAAGAGAATGACACATTCCGGGAATTGGAGGGCATCCCTCATTCTAAGGAACTGGCAGGGTAAATGCTAGTTAAAAAATTGGCTGTGATTGAACACATTGTGTGCAGAGGCTGAACATGTGAAGAGGCTACTTGGAGAAAGAGAGACATGCCTGAGGAGCAACTTCAAGACCTTCCCACTCAGGATTTCAGAGGATCTCTCCTATGTGCGACCTTCAGTTGAAGCCCCAGGTTACTCACCCTCTTCCAGAGCGGGAGTCATAGCCTTTCTTGGAAATGGTGTCAATCTGGCTTCCAGCCTCCAAGAGAGTGCTCATGAAAGGTATGGCAGATTATAATTTCCAAAAATGGCTGTGCCAACATACATCTCACTCATGCTCTTCTTACATTGTGAGATTAATCCTCCCCTTGAACCTGGGTGGACCTTTATAATTGCCTTGAGCAAGAGAGTGTAGAGGACATGAGACTGCATGACTTTGGAGGTTAAGTCATAGAAGGTGATAGGTGGCTTCTCTTCCCCCTTCTCTCTGCTACTTTCTCTTCCCCTCTCTCCCCCTCCTTCTCCTCTCCATGCTTCTTGGGAGCCCTGGGCTGCTGTGTAAGCAATCTGATTACCTTGAAGCTGATGCTGGAGAGATCATGTGAAGAGGCTGCTTGGAGAAAGAGAGAGATGCCTGAGGAGCCCCACCTGGTCCAGAGTATAACTGAGGCCTCAGACATCATGGAGCAGAGAGGAGCAACCCCTGCCGTGCCCTGTCCAAATCCCTGACCCACAGAACCCAAGAGCATAATAAATGAATGTTTGATGCCATTTAGTTTTGGGATAATTTGTTACACAGTCATCATAACTGCAACAATGGGTCTGATGGGATCCTTGGAGGTAGGGAAAAGTACTAGCTTTTCATCTTGGGTGACCTGGCAGGTGCTGGAAGCAGCAGGGTTCTTTTGCCAATGCAGTCAGACCTCGTGAATTTAGAATTTGGAATTTGGTTTGTTTTCTAATCAGGGTTGGGCTAGAACTTCCCAGAGCATCTTCCATCAAGATAGAGTTTACAAAAGCAAATAAGAATGGCAACTGAGCAAGGGGGAGTGCTTTAGTTACCTAAGAGGACAACTGCTTTTGGAAAGACCCAGCCAAGTGTGCATTACTATTTACACATAAACAATTGATATGTTTACCATAAACCCTTGTCAACCCACCAAAGTGGGCCCCTAAGGACCTAGTTATGGGAACTGCAACTCGGTTTGTTAGATTTAGAACTTGGCTAACGTCAATCTAGTCACTTGCACTTAAACAAATAATAATTGATGAGCATTGCCCAACGGTTCTTAAAATCCAGTTTTTACTCTTTGAGATTAGACTTGCCCCTACACTGGTCTGGTGTGGACAAACATTTGCTATTATTTATTGAGAGCTTCGACTGTGCCAGGCAGACTCTGTGCTGGGTACTTTAACTTGGAATATTCTCATTTAGCTCTTGCAGCATGACTTCGAGGAAGGTTCTAGAAGTATCCTTGAGGAAATCATGGGTCAGAGAGGTAGTAAGACTTACCCAAGGTCACCTGGCAGTCTGACTCCAGAGCATGAGTGGGTCACTACCATGCTGAGTCAGCCTCTTCAAGGGAGCCTTGTTTCATCTTCCCAAACGGTCTGGTGGAGGGCAGCTGGCACAGCACTCAGGAGCTCCCGAGCTTTAGGAATGTACATGGGTGAGAGGTCTCCTTGGGGGTGCCAGTGCAATGGGCTGTGTGACTTTGGACAAGTCATGTCCCAGTTGGTGGAAGGTGGCCTTGAAGATCTCCAAGCTCCTTTCCCAGTCTTGCCAAAAAAGGCTCTCTGAGCCCAGAGTAGCAAATATCCCCTTAGGTTGCAGCTCCTGTTTGCAAAGCCTGTTACAGATGCCTTAATTAATTATTCAGGCTGACATCTCTAGCTCAAAAAATCACAGGGTTGAGAAAAGATCATAGGAATATAATCAATGTGAACTTGGCTGATAATCGCTGGTCCCAGGGTGGTGTGAAGAGAAGAAAACCCTCCAAATTGGTCTTCTTTTACACTTTGGCTTTAGTTCTGCCAGCGGCCAAGGTAAAACCACCCTTTCTCAATAATTAATGAGCAGGAGCGCCACGGGCCTGGGCCCCGGGAGGAGGCTCCTCAGGGTGGCTGCGCCTCCGGAAGCCTGCATGCGCACACCCACGTGTACCAGCCAGCCTGTCGGGGGTGCGAACACTGAGTCACTGTGGCTGACCCAGCAAAGTGCTGGGAGTGTGACCGGAATGAAGGGTTGCTCTGTCTGTCTCTGAGGTGGCGTGGCAGATCAAATCACAGCGGATCAGGCGTCGAGATGTTGCCTTGCTCTGAGTGACAGAAGTTAATAATTAGTGACAATGATTGACAGATACACTCCATCTGCTGCTCTGACGCCTAGGAGCAGTTATTCCACAACTGTCTGCGGGCACAATGAACTCCCCGGGGAGCGCAGGCTGGCCTGTGATTGACAGCTGCCTCCAAGAGAGACAGGCCACTGACGGGAAAGTCGCTGTCAGCAGAAGCGCTCTGGTCCCCCCGTGTTCCCGAGGCTCACTCGCTGTATACATTTATTCTGTTTCATTTATCATGTCAGCCGCGGTTTTAAATAGATTACTAGCTAGCCTGTTTTTTAACAGGAGAGTTTTCTATGGGTAAATTAGAAATAACCGCGAATGTCAACTACTTCCTGGGACTCAGGTCTCCCTCTAGTTTTTTCTCTGGGTAGATGGAGGAGAGGAGATAGGAGCTTGCCTGAATTGTAGATTTAACTGATCATTCCATTAAAATCAAAATGGAATCTTTAACCAGAAGCCCTGTAAAATGGTGCTGAGCGTTACTTGGTAAACTTGGGCTCAAAAGTCCAAACTAAAGCATGAAAGCACCCTATTTTTTTCCCCTAAGAAATAAACATATCTCTGAGAATGCTTTTAGATAACATAACGTGTAACAATTGCTCCTTAAACCATATTTGCATTTTTAGAAGAGAAGAATTCTTTGACAATTCAGAACCCCAGCTTTTTCAGGATGAACTGTTTATTCCCTTGTGGTTTCATGGTAGA
Organism: Eidolon dupreanum; assembly: GCA_028627145.1. Lineage (NCBI taxonomy): Eukaryota > Metazoa > Chordata > Mammalia > Chiroptera > Pteropodidae > Eidolon > Eidolon dupreanum. The sequence goes on along the minus strand of CM053502.1, from coordinate 21,137,566 downwards.
AATCTGGAACTAACTAGCTGGGTATTCTTAAGTGTGGGTTACAGTTCTATCTAGACTGAAGCCCCTGCCGCATTTCTTTCCTGAGTATTTTTATCCTAAATTAAAGCTCGGTTTCAAACCAGCCCACATGTAACTGGAGGACTCTGACAGCTTCTAACCCTATTACAAATAGGAAAACAGAATTATATATATTTTCTACTAGAGGAATTGTCGTCACCTAATTGTTCCTACTTATAATTTGTTTGGCTTTCTGGAAAAAATGCATTTTAATTTTGCTTCATTTAGGATCCTGCAGATAGGCTTTCTGGGCTATCACTTAGTCCTCTTTCTTCTTTTGTCCCCATGATGCTTTAGCATAATTTAAAGGACTGTCCATCGTGGTTATGAATAAAAGCCTACTTAAATCCTGCTATTTAAAATACAATGAACCCTGTTTATATTGATCTCATTCAGAATGTTTTCCCGCATATGATGTCCATCTTTTAAAGTATGGGTCATGTTTCCTCTTGAGATGTTTTCTTATCTTATTCCCCTAAAATGATATAAACAGTTTCAGTATTCTTGATAATTAGGTATGCGGGTAAAGAAAAGACATCCTGTTCTTTTTCAAGTTTTTAAATGATAGAGATACCAGAAAATGAAGTCATGAGGAGTACAAATGTTTGCCTCTCATCCAGAGATCTGTTTTCTTCCTTGTTTCTATAAAAAGGAAATTTACTAGGATACAAGATAGTAGTGGCACCTTAGCTGACTCCTAGGGTGCATTAGTTCTCCTCACTGTTGCCCCAGGTGGCCCCAATTGTCTGCCCCAGAGGCTTGGAGTGGGAGTGTAGTGGGTGGGGACTGGATATTGGAGAAGAAATATGTAAGTATGATCTACTCCCCAACCCCCGTACCCCTGAGTTAAATGGGACTTGCGTGTCCTGTAGTAAGTGAGCATATGAAATACATCTACATGTCTGTGTGGCTTGTGTTTCTCATATCTTTTCTAGAGAAACTTTGAAAAAAGTGTGTTGATGGAGCGTGTTTGTTTATCTATTTATTTTTGATATATCGGTTGCAAGGTCACCACCCTCCATTTTCCTATTTAGAGCTTGCCCCATTTAGGGCTATGATGGCCTTAAATAGCCAGGCACTGTGCCAGTCCCAGGAATGCAGAGAGACACCCTCAAAAGCTTACTATCTATTGAGGGATTGGACCAGTCAATGGGACTTACACCATTTCATGAATAATGGTTGATCGGAGAAGAGGAAGGGCTGAGGGCACCTGGAAGAGAGATGCTCACCTGAGTCCCCAGTGGTCAAGGAAGCTTTCCAGGCAGAAACCTAATGAAGGGGAAAGGGGTGTGAGTAAGAGCAAAGGTGTTTCAAGCAACAAGAATGGCATGTGGGAAAGATCTAAACAAAGTTCAGGGGGTTGCCATGGAAGGCTGGAGAAGGAAGTGGAAGTCATGTCACTTGGGCCTTGTCTGCTGTATTGAAGAATCTAGACTTCATGTTAAGGATTTGCACTTTAAGAAATCACTCCACAGTGATCTGCAGAATGGCTTGGAGTGTGTGTGAGATGGGAGGCAGGGTGTGGTTGGGAGGCTGTTGCAGGAAGGACCTTGCAGGTTAAGGGAGCATCCAAGGGAAAGGAGAGGCATAGATAGATGAAAGAGGTCCCTGGGCAGTAGACTCAGTAGTCCTTGGTGATAGGACAGAGTGAAGTGCTGTGCTATAATTTGCATGACAAGATGGAAGGAGGGGCTGTTTTCTGAGACGAGGAACTTAGGAGCAGGAGCATGCTGGGGTGGGAGAAAGATGATGAGTTAAATTTTGGCCGTGTTGAGTTTGAAATGTCTGCAGTTAAGGCCAGCTTTGAGGGTACGCAACCTAGGCAGTTGCCCTACACTCAGAAGGGTTCTGCATTTGGTTTAATGCTCTGCTGTCACTGTCTTGAAATTCATAATAAATTTTGAACAAGGGACCCATATTTTCATTTTTTTGTACTGGTTCTGTGCACAGTTCATCCAAGTAAAGTCAGGTAAGCAGCTCGATATCTGGCTCTAGAAGTCAGGACCGGACAAAGAGTTCAGCCAGGAGAGAGGTATTTAAAATCCTGGGAGAAGATGGATCATGAGGGAGAACATGAAGAATGGGAAGAGAAGAGGGTCTAGGATAGGACCCAAGATTCACAGAATTTTGGGGATAGGCTTTAAGGGGGAAGAACTTTTAAACGCAAAGACCCTGTTACCTATTGCTACATTTTGCCTTTGAGATGAAGCACTGAAAGTTAGCTATTGTCTTAAGTCTGAAGAGTGTCTGGCTCCATGTCAGGATATCAGTGAAATGGAAAATTCAATCAGCAAATGAGAGAACAAAAACTTATGATCACCCATCTGTAGTTATTATTATAGACATTTGCAACATTCTCCAGATTTCATTTATTCATTCATCTGATATTTATTGAGTACCTATGACGTGCCAGGCACTGTGCCGGTGCTAAAGATATATCAGTGAACAAAAGAGACAAAAACCCTGCCGTCATGGAGCTTACATTTTACTGAAAAGAGGCAGACAGTAAATAATAAACATAATAAATGGGTAAGTTATATAATATGTCAGAAGGTGATAATTGCCTTGGGAAAAAATAAAATCTCATTTAATTTGTCTTTTTGAAGAAGAAAAAAATGACTTGCCTCACGCAACATGAAGCATCATGATGGACATTGGGGCTCCAGTGTCATCCTCAGGTCTGGTTTCTTTCTGTTTCCTCCATGCTGACTCTATGATTACATGGACCCTACCCTTGTGGGTAGTCAGAGATGCCGCCAGCAAACCCCAAGTGCAAATGCAGCAGAGCATAGTGAGTGCCTGCTCCCAGCTTGCTGGCAAAAGCCCTGAGAGACACTCGGCCTGGAATGGCCTGGATCCTTTGCCCATCTCTGAACCAGTCCTCTGCCTCGTAATCTTTGCAGTGGTCCAGTGTGGAAGTTGTCCTTATTTACACTTCACAGCTAAGGAAGACTGAGTCCAGGAGAAGTGAGTGACTTTCCAGGGTCCCACACTTAGAAAGTGGCAGACCAGGCTCTCGAGGACCCGAGGCAGAAGATAAATAAACTTAAATACATCATCTCTCTCTCCAAATCTAAGGCTTAAAGGTGACAAATTTAAATAAATATGGAAGACTTAATTAGGAGCATGATTAGGCAACCAGACGAATGTGTAAATTACAATTGCTTAGGAATTTAGCGTGATCCTTAAATTATAGAGATTTAGATATTTAAAGACCCTCCAGTCCAATCCTTACCTCTCATAAGCAAGGAAACTGACATGTGTAGAAGGGAAGGAATTTGCCTGGTTACTCAGCAGGTAGAGAAAGGGCAGGGCTGAGACACCACCTCAAGTGGCTTACCTAATGAATAGTCACGTCTTCTTAACAACTTTATCATTTGCTGATTTAACTCCCCACTAATTTTTCTTGGTGATAATAATAACATCACACTCTTATTGAGTACTTACTGTATACTAGGTGTGATGCTAAGAGCTTTACCTGCATCATCATGTTTCATCCCACCAACAACCCTAAGAGATAGGTACTTTTTCTAACCCCTGTTTATACATGAGACAGTTGAGCCTTAGAGGGATGAAGTAACTTGCCTTTTTGGTCATGGATAGTGAGTGGTAGAGCCTGGATTTAAATCCAAATCTGTCTGATTCTCCAGCCCAGGCTTTTAACCACTGGCAGAGCAGAAGTTTTTCTTTTTTCCTTTTGAAAAAGAACATTAAAAACTAGTAATGGATACAAAGTACAGCTTGTCACTTTCCCAAACCCTACAAGTACTTTTTTTTTTTCCTTTTTGAGGTGGAGTCGGTCCCTGCTGGGAATAGAAGCCATCAGTTAAGTAGCAAAGCGCTTAATGATCCTGAATGTAACTGAGGCTCAGAGCCAAAGACCTTGATAAGGTGCTTGACTGGTTGGTTCAAAGGGACTTTGAGGCTGAATGAAGCAGAAAGCTCCAAAGCACTGGGACAGAGGCCCTCACTGTTCTCTGGGCTGGGACATCCCTTTTTGGAGGGAATTTATGCATCTCTGTCAGATGCACAGTCTGTGAGAGGTTTTCTCAGGTTTCACTGTCATCAAAAGTGCCAAGAGAATTACTGACTCGAAATAATCATAACAGCTACCACTTACTGAGTGCTCATGTGCTGGGACTGGCTGAGAGCTTTATGTAATTGGCTCTCTTAATACTCATAAGAGCTGGTAAGACAACAGAGGTAGGTAGGTCCTGTGAAGTATGTACAATTATAATTCCTGATTCATACAAAACAAGTTCGAGACTTGCTCGGAGTGTTGGATGACTCGCTGAAGGTTACAGTTTCTAAGTGGTAGAGCTGAAATTTGAACCCAGTGAAGGCTGTTACCTTAGCCACCAGGCTATAAGCCCTACCACAGAACTCAGAGGCACTTTTGAGTTTGCTGAGACTAACTGAGGCCAGAGCAGGGCAGGGACCCATTCGAAGCAAGCAGCAAGCAGAACCAGGACAAGAATCGAAGTGTCCTGACTGTTTGTCTAGCACTCTTTCAACATATTGTAGAGTTTCTGAGCAATTTGTTCTGTAGGGATTCCTAAAACTGTCCTAGGGGAAAAATAAATGAAAGTTCTATTCCTAAAACACTTTCTCAACTCAATATGCAATTAGCCATTATTACTCAGAGAACTTGGCTTCAACCCTGCCCACTGTAGTGCATTTTTCAGCAGCTGTCGATGACCTCATCTCTATCTTCATGAGTTCATCTTTGTTGAAGGACAGTAGCGTGCTCAGCCAATGAACCTTCCACCCTTAGCCCATCATGCCATCCCCAACAGTAAGTCTCTTTGGGGCTCCAGAGACCAAGCCCAGAGATTGGCTATAAAACAAGTCACTACTTCTGCACTGCTTTGTTTCTGTGAATGTGCACACTGCTAAGAGGAGCCAACATTTTCGGGGGATTTACTATGTGCCTGGCTCTCTATAAAACTTGTCTTGTTTAATCTTTACAACTGCCCTTTGGAGGAAGTTCTACTTTTAACCTAATTTTACAGATGGAGAAATAAGGCCCAGAGAGATGATGAGACTTTTCCAAAAACATGGCCAGGAAGCAGCAGAGTCAGGGCTTGGGCCTCTAGTAGGGTTTGTGTGACTTAAGATTCTGTGCTTTGCCCTGTGACTCTGGCCTACATTTATGGGACGGTTATCCCTAGATTGTGGTGGGAAAAACTAAGGAGACATTTTTCTTGCTCATGGCTCACCTTGTTTTTTGGACATGGGCCCAAGGCACCCCCATAACCCCGACCAAGGACAAACAGATGTGCCCAAGAATGGTCACCTCAAACCCGAAGATGATCTAACTGAACTGTCAAGCTCAAGCGCCAATACAACAATTAAAAGACCTTTTGTCTTCTCCTTGACCAAATAGCAGGTATTTTTTAAGCCCCTGTATGTTGGATACTCCCGCAGTTACTGGGGGTGGTGCTGAGATTCAGGCTTTCTACCTTCCCTCAGTGCATAGTCTAGTGTGGGAGACAGACAATGAAACAAGTAATTACAGTATTGTGAGGTGAGTACAATGGAGCGAGTACAAAGTACTCAGGCAGGCATACAGCAGGGGCATGAAGCCAGGGTGGGGGTGGGGTGGGGTGGTTGCCATTAAGGAAGGCTTCTTGGGGGAGGCGAAGTTGAAGCTCATTCCTAAATCAAAAATAGGAGCGTGTTAGGCAAAGAAGAGGTGGAAGAATATTATAGGCAAAAACCTGAGGTGAAAGAGAGAAGATGGGAGCCCCTTTTAAGACAGACCAGTCCCTCTTTCCTACAGCTTTGCATACTCCTAACTGTATGTGATAAAGTAAAACTGGCTCCAGAGACAATGCTCTTAACCTTCACTCCATATTTCCCTTTCTTTTCCTGGACATTGCCATGTCCAGATTTGATGGCTGAATTTTTTGCCCCTGTCTCGGCACCATAAGGGGAGCCAGCCCAAGTGCAGTGCTGATTCACTGAGGATGTACAGTGGAGACATGTAAAGAACCTGAGTCCTTGATGACATCGTGCAGCTCCTGAATCAGTCTGCCCTGGAATCAGGCTCGCCTTGTCTACTCTTAAATGAAATAATATAACGTTTGAGAGCCTAAGGTTGAATGTCAGCTCTGACACTCACCGGCCATGGGACTTTGGGCAAGGTAATGTTTCTGAGTCTTGGCTTCCTCATCTATAAAATAAGGAGAATAATAATTGATAACAACTACACTTACCCAGTGAGTGAGGTTGTGAGGATTACATGTGTTAATGCATGTCACGAGCTCACAGTAACGCCTGGCCTTAGGAAGTGCCAACAGATGGAAGCTATCAGTATTGCCAACACACATTTCCGTAGTCAGCTCACACTCCTAGCCTTTTCAAAGCTCTCAATTAATAACAGAGAGACTTGGGCTAATCACAGCGCAGGTCGATCAGTGCTGTGACAGAGCCCAGAGCAGGGAGCAGTTAATTTTTGCAGGAGGGAGCAGGTGAAAGTCTATAGAGGCCATGTATTTGAGAAAGGGCTCAAAACATGAGCAGAAGGTTGAGGGTAAAGAAGAGGAGGAAAGGCATTCCTGGTGGGGAGAGTAGCCCGAGCAAAAGTGTTTTAAGTGCTTTGTAAAGGACAAGTAGCTGGTGTGGTTAGAATTTCAGGTGTGGGTACATGTGTGTAGAAGAGAGGCAATGAGGCTGGAAATCTGGGTTGGGGCTAAGTGTGGAAGGCCTGAGTTCCAGACTGAGGGGTTTGCTGTAAGCCTTGAAGGGGTTCCATGGAACCATAGTCCTGAAGGATGCCGCTTAAAGCAAGGACTCCATGGTGGTGAGGTCAAGTACGGAAATGCTGCACGATTTGCAGTCCCTGCAATGACCAATGCATATTAGCATAATAAGGACTCTGACAAGTCCTGTAGCAACGAAATCTGTTTAACTTGGTTTAACCCATGCTTTACAAACTTATCTAACTACAAGGAGCCCTTCAGTCACCCACCATCCATTACTTTACGGTGAGTCACACTTTAGGGGATACAGTTCTAGTCATTGAGAAGCTGTCAAAATGTTTGAAGCACCAGAGTGAGGGCTCAGTTCTGTTTTCCAGAGATTCCTTCTAATTATTAAAACAATAAGAGGTCAGATTAAATCACAAGAAAGCTGTTTCAAAGGTTTCGTTTGCTCAGCTGAGGCTCTTTTATTTTAATTGAGTGACCTCTCTTGGCTGTGTCCCTCTCTGAAAGCCTTCTACCTTTCAAGTATCCAAAGCAGAGAAACTTCTTGCTAAGTACTGTAGTTTTCCTTCTGACCTTTTTCTTGTGGCTCTTTAAATCTGAAGGTTAGATAATTCAGTCTCAGCACTGAGATTCACACTTGAAAGCTACAATGGGGCTTTTAGGGGTTAAAGGTTATAGTCGTAGGAGCTGCAGTTCTACTTGAAAACATTTTTGAAATTTTTTCTTTTTATTCCTTCCCTTCCCTTCCCTTCCCTTCCCTTCCCTTCCCTTCCCTTCCCTTCCCTTCCCTTCCCTTTCCTTCCTTTCCTGTCCTCTTCTTCCTCCCCCACTTCCTCCTCCTCCTCCTCCTCCTCCTCCTCCTCCTCCTCCTCCTCCTCCTCCTCATTTTCTTTACAAAAGGGCCAGTTGAAAATGATGCTTTCCAACTTGGCATATCCTGGTGAGGACAGAACATATGATAAACATGCCCCTTTGAAGATTTTGGTGAAGGCTGGAAGTGGGAAGGGGCTGGGGCTTATGAAACATAAACACTCCAGGGAACCTGCTTCTTGGGTGATTTGGGTGCACAGTAAAGTTTGAAAACTACAGGCCCGGGAACCTTCAGATTTTTCAAATCCAACTTGCAGATATGCTGTAGATGGAAACACTTCCTTTTTATCCATCTCCCATCAGTGCTGCCCATCCCTGCCCATCCCCCAACCTGCTTCTCCTAGGATTTGGTGTAGGCCCTGTCCCAGTCCACACAGACTCTTGGCCGCACCACCTGGATCTCCAGTCTCTGTCCTTGCTCTTGCTCACCTGCCATAGCTGGGATAGTGGGATAGTGAGGAATGGAACCCAGGTGCCCGAGCAAGGACTTGGGGTGATAGAGGTGGTAGTTAGCATTCTCAGGGATTAATGCCATCAGTTCTGTCCTGCCCCACAGTGCCTGGTCCCACTTTATGAGTATCTGACTTCTGTAGGGCTGCTGCTGTAGGGAAAGTTTCTCTGTTTGGTGTCTTGGAAACTCTTTATCCCTTCTGCTGTGTCCATCTCCTCCCACCTCCTTTTTTAAATCTCTTCATCACTGTAACATTGCCTTTGTCCTCCACACTGTGACAGATCACCTCCTGGGGCTAAGTCACTGGTGGCCACATTGGTAATAACAAATCCTTATGACTATTCTTCGCATCCCCCTTCTGCTCTTAAAGGAAACATCCCATCTTCTACCACACCAGGATCCCCACCTTCAAGACCTTCTCTTGCTCCTTGTGCTAGAGAACAGTTACAGCTCTTGGGAGAAAATGCTCCAGGCTGGGCTAGTTATTGAAGAGATGAGTAATACCTTGGCCACTGGGAGCTTTTGGTGCCCTGGAGGTTTTGGTCGCTGTCTGAGCCCAGGCTCTCGTAACAATATACCAGAGATTGAGGGGCTTAAACAACAGGAAAGGATTTCTCCCAGTTCTGAAGCCTGGGAAGTCCAAGATCAAGGTGCCAGTAGGGTTGGTGTCTGGTGAGAGCTTTCTCCTTGGATTGTAGATGGCTACCTTCCTGGTGTCCTCATATTGCTTTTCACATGGAGACAGAAAGAGGAAGAAACCTCTGTAGTGTCTCTTCTTATAAGGGCCCTAGTCTCATCATGAGGGCTTCACTCTCATGACCTCATCCAAACTGAATTACCTCCCAAAGCCCTCATCTCTAAATACCATCATTTTTTTAGACGGGGGAAGGAAGAGTCTCAGCATGAATTTTGTGGGGATACAATTTAGTCTCTAGCAGTCTCCACGTCTTTGTTCCAAATATAACTCATCTGTAAAAGAACTCATCTTCTCCGTTATCCTTCTTTCTCTCTACTGTTATCCTGGGTGGTCTCATCCAGCCACATGACTTTAAATATATATATTAGCCAGAGTTCCTGATTATAAGCAACAGAAAAGAACTCTGGCTGCTGTAAGCAAAAAGTAAATCTATTGAAAAGCTATTGGGGTGCTCCCAAACTAGATGGAAGCTGGGACACCAGGTCTGGAAAAGATGTGGAGGGGAGGCTTGGCGGCAGGAGCTGCAGTGAAGGTCAGGTCTCAGGGAAAGTCTCATCCTCATACACGCTGGCCACCTCCGTGACTCTGACCTTCAAATATGCCCTCCATCTTTGAAGCACTTGCTCGAGCTTCACAGCATCAGGAACAAGAGTCTGTAGACCCAAATGAAATCACATGCCTGCCTCAGGAAGTGCATGGAGAAAATGCAAAGGCCTTTGAGGAGCTCACACCCCTTCCCCAGCTCAGCCGTCTGGTCAGAGCTGCAGTGGGCAGGGAATTAGCCTCCCAGCATGCCTACGGGAGCATTCTATTAAAAGGGAGACCAGGACACTTTTTGGGAAGGAAGGAGGTTGGAGTTCAAGCCACAGAGCAATTAATATTCACTATACCATTTGTTTGTAGAAGACTTCAGATTTATACCTTTAGCTCTGACTCTTCCCTGAGCCCCAGTCTTGTCCGGTGGCCTACTTGATGTCTAATAAGCACCTTAAGCACTAGGTCATGTAATAAGCACCCTGCCCTTAACATATCCACTTGACTTTCTTCTTGCTCTTGACCAAATCAGTTGTGCCTACCCCCGGCCCCCTACCCTGTCTAAGTAAATAGATCTACTAGTCATTCAGTTTCTCAGACAACAAAACTAGGAAGCAAGTCTGACTCCTTTCTCTCCCTTGTATCCTACATCTGTCCCCTTGCAGGCTTGTTAGGTTCTACCCAAAACATAGCCCGTATTTTCTAGTATTATTACCTCTATTGTTACTACCCACATCCAAACCACCACCATCTCTCACTGGACTACCTCAATAGCCTTTGCGTTGGTCTTCTTGCTTCTCTTATTGCTTTCCTACAATCCATTCTCTACACAGTGGCTTTCTAAAGCATGAATCATATCATGACTGTCCCTAATTAGAACCTTGGAGCCATCTAAGAGTTTCCCTTTTCACAGAAAAATAAACTCCAAACTCTTTGCCATGGCTTTGAGGGCCTCTACCTGATCTGGCCCTTTTCCATTCCTCCAACTTCTTCTCCAGCCACCTTCTTGCACCCACCCTCACATCTGTTGCCCTCCAACCATGCTGTCTTCTTCCCGCTCCTGTAACATCTGGCCTCTGCCTGGCTCAGGCCTTGACTCCTGCTATTGTCTCTGTTTGAATGCTCTTCTCCAAGATCTTGACAGGACTCCTTTTCAACATGTAGATCTAGAATCAAATGTTAGCCCTCCAAGAGTCTTTCTCTGACTCCTGCCCCCCACCCCCAACCAAAGACACTCCCTGTCTGTACTCTCTATCATATTACTATTTTATTGCCTATACAGCACTTATCATTACCTGTTATTACCAAGTTTATTTATGGTTTACTTTGACGATCTCTTTCTTCTTCTTAATATAAATTCACCAAGTGTAGGTTCTTGTCTATTTGTTCACTGCTGTGTTTCCACTGTCTAGGACAGTATCTGGCACATAGTGGGCACTCGATTTCCGATGGCTATTTATGAAAGATGGTCACTAATGCTACTGGTCTGGGGCCCTCCAAGCCCAGAGTTCCACTTCTCTGTGTGAGGGGAGGGGGATATGGCAGCCACCCAGAGGCTGGAGTCCCAATCTCTATCCAACCTGTATTTACCAGCCATACCTGGACACAGTGCCCTTGGTGCTCCATGTCACTGAACAGTGCCATGGTCTCCATGTCTGCCTGAGCCCAAAGACCAGGTGAGACTTTTAATTCTTTTGACTTCCATATTCCCCACATCCAATCAATCACCAAGCCCTAAAAATCAATAATAAGAAGACAAATAACCCACCAGAAAATCAGACCAAAGCTGTAAATAGGCATATCACAAAAGAGAAATATAAACAGCTAGAAACATATGAAAAGATGCTCAACCTCACGAGGAGGGAAATATACAGTAAAATGAGCTTTTTTATATCCCCTTAAGACTGATAGAAATTTATAAATATGGAAAAAATATCTCACGTTGGGAAAGGGAGAGGAAATGAGTGCTCTCGTGCACTGTGGGTGGTAAAGTGAGTTGGTTGAGCCTCTTTGGAGAGCCACTTAGCAGCATCCATCAAAAACCAAAACGCACAAACCTTGCAACCCACTCATGCCACCTGTAGTTATGTATCCCAGAGAAATACTCCCATGAGCATTTGGAGAGCAAGGATGATCATTGAAACATGGTTTATAAAAGCAAAAATGTAGGAACAGCCCAAGTGCTCACCAACAGGGGAACAATTAAAGAAGCTGGGTACTTCCTTCTTATGGTTCTGTGCAGTGGGCCAGAGGTGCAGTGGTTCAAAAGAGCAAGGTACAGCTTTAGTATTGATATGAAAACACCTCCAAGAAATGCAAGACATGCAGTTAGGTAAAATCAGAAGTTGCAGAACAATATTGACAATATAAGCTTGTTTATGTAAAAATAACAATGTATATTTATAATAATAGCTAATGTTTATTTCTTAAATAATAATAATAGCTAATATTTACACAGTGCTTACTCTGTACCAGGAACTCCTCTAAGTGATTTAGAAATAGTAACTCATTTAATCCTCATAAAAACTCTATGAGGTAGATACAATTATGATCATTGGTCCCATTGCTAGGTGAGGAAATCGAGGCACAGAGAAGTTTGACAACACACCCAAAGCTAAACAGCTAATAGGTAGTGGAGTTGGGATTCAAAATCAGATTGATTGTGTCTTTTAATTATTGCACAAGAGTAATAGTTAGGGACTGTGCTAAGCACTTGGTATACTTTTATTAGTATTATCCTACTTTTACAGATAAGGAAATTTAGCTACAGAGAAGTAAAAAAAATTCACCAGTCACCTGGTTTGTAAGTTAAAAAAGCCAGATTTGAACCTGGGTATCTTATATCAGCACCTGTGCCTTTAACTATCTATTTCTCAGTATTTACAGAAATTGATAGCAAAGGTCTCACACCAAACAATTGAGAAGAACACAGGGTACAAAGAGATTTTCTCCTTTTCCTCCATCCCCTTCTCACTCCTGGTGGGATCCCGGCCAGGCAGGACAGTCATTTGTTTCCTCAGCCTGGCAGGGGTGGGGCTGAGGCTAAGACTGGAGGCTGGGGTCAGAGTGGACCTGCTTGGTCCTGGAATGACCGCCTGCTGGTGGCCACCCTCAGTGGGAAGGGCCTCATCTGTGTGGTTGGAGCATTGGGGGAACAGCCAGGTTGTGCAGGTGGCAGCATGCCTCGCAGAAACACCGCAGGAGCCCAGGTAGCGGGTGGCCTGGTTTCAGGTACCCGGATCCTGAGCAGTCCTTGTGTTCTACACAGGCTCTGAGCTCCGTGTCCCATGACATGAATGTGACTGCTCCTTGAGGCTTCAGAGAGGTCTCCAGGAAGACCAGCGAAAACTGCTGTGCCTCCTGCTCAGCAGTTACCTGGAACAAGAGGCCACTGCTTCTGACCTTGCCTCAGGAGGATTTTTACAGGTACTTCAGGACAGGAAGGATTTTTACATGAAAGTTTGTACAAATAAGCTAGATCTACCTCTATAAACACTAAGTGACCCTCCAGCCCCCTAGAAGGAGGCAGAGGAGTGAGTCAGACACAATCTACTCCTGCACATAGGTTACTCAAACTCTGGTGTCTCAGCCTGGGGTGACCCAGCGGGTGACCCAGCTGTTGACCAGCGAAGAGTGTGTGAAGGTACCAGTTAGAGGCCAAGGTACTTGTGGCTCAGTACAAGGGCTCTGCAACCTGACAGTTTGGGATGGAACACTGGTGCTGCTACTTTCTGGGAAAGTGTAATACTGGGGAAGCTACTTTATCTGCTAAGCCTTGGTGTTCTTATCTGTGAAATGGCGACAATGACAACCATAGTAACTTCTCACCAGTTTGCTGTGAAGATTAAGAAATGAGATAATGAATGTAAGGCACTCAGGTAGGTGAGCAGGCTCTCAATGTATGTTAGTAATTGTTTCCTTATTTTAAAAAGTCGTTGTCTCTTTTCCAGCAGGTTTCATGTTGCGCTTGCCCTTCATGATCCTTTTTAGTCTGGCTTTTGACTCCTCAGTTTCCCCAAAACTGTTGTCTGCAGGAATACCACTGACCTGCTAATGGCCAAATCCCATGGCAGCTCTTCTGTTTTCATCTTTACTTCTCATTTCTGCTGCCTTGTACACTACACCAGGAACTACTCGCCTCACCTTGAAAATTCCCATGGGGCCTGTTGACTCTGCAGTCCCTGGAATTTCTTCCAGCCTCTCTTCTACTGCTTCTGGTTTCCTTCATGGGCTCCTCATCTTCCCCCCACCCCCCAGGGCTCTGTCCTCCCTGAACTGCTCTTTTTACTCCACACTGTCCGTCCTCTAGCCTACCACTGACATGTGGTGCTCTCTATCCTCAGAGGCCATCCCCAGAGTCTCCCCTGAGCTCTTGACTCCATCTTGGGTGGCCACCAATATTGGACCCTCGCTTTCTGCCCTCAGCATTGGTTAACAGAGGCAGCACTGGGTGACAGCTCAAGCTGAAAACCACAGAGCTGGCTGTTCCCCCAATCCTCCTGGACACCTCCCTTCTCTTTGACTCTCACAACCCCATAAATTGCCAAGTTCTGTCAGTCTAGCCCTGCGGTAGGCTGAATAATGGCCCCCAAAGATATCTGTGTCCTGATCCCTGGAACCTGTAAATGTCACCTTAAATGGCAAAAAGGACTTCACAGATGTGATTGACTTAAGGGTCTTGAGATGGGGAGATTATTCTGGAGTATTTGAGTGAGCTCTAAAGGTAATCACAAGCATCCTTATAAATGGGAGATAGAGGGAGATTAGATTATAGAAGAGGAAGGAGATGTGACCATCAGAACAAGAAGTTGGAGTGATTGGAGGAAAAGGTCATGAACCAAGGGATGAAGGTGACCTCCAGAAGCCAGAAAAGACAAGGAAATGGATTCTCCTGTAGAACCTCCAGATGGAACCATTTCCACCAACACCGTGTCTTTGGCCCACTGAAGCTGACTTCAGACTTCTGGCCTCCAGAACTCTGATGGGACAAATTTTTGTTATCTTTAAACCATCAAAATCTGTGGTAATTTGTTACAGCAGCCATAGGAAATAAATGCAACCTTTCTTTTAGATGTTTCCTCAGTTTATCATCTTTTCCCTCAAGCTTGCTAGCCCTCATCATCTCTTGTCTCATTGCCTTCTAAATCTTCTGCATCCTGAAATAACTTTTATAACATATCAAAGGCATCCCATCATACTTAGAACTAAGCCCAAGCCCCCTGACATGTCATTCAAGGTCCACTCTAACCAGTCTCCTTGTAGCTCTGGCTTCATCTCCTGCCTCTTCTGACCTCACCCCTTATGATTCAGTATAGCCACTCTGAACGTGGGGGTCCATGTGCTGACTGGTTTCCTCTCCACCAGATCTTTATAGCTAGGCTTCAGAAGGCCTGTGAACGTCCCGAGATCAGATCAAAACTAGTGATGCATATGTGTGTTCGTGTGTGTTCCTGAAGACATGATCCACGGATGGCCTTAAGCAGGCTCTTATGCCTCTAAGAAGATTACACACTGGTGACAGCGTCTAGTTCCCTGAAGACGTCACACTGTTTCACACAGCATACTTTTACTCCTGGATTCCATCCACTTGAGTGCCTTTCCCTCAGAATTCCCTCATTTCATTCATGTTTCTAGTCTGTACCATCTCGTCAGAGAGGACCCTGGGGGAGGTGGTGTGTAGGAGGATCCTCTCTTACCCCTGCCCAGGAACACAGAAGAGAGCCCCAAGGGAGGGAACTGGGGACTAGAGTTCAAGGTATTTTCCCAAAGGACAACATTTTCCTCTCTAAGAGAAATTCCAGTGACAGCTGTAGGATAATAATTTCCTCACCTCATTACCTAAACCACAAACCTAGAAGAAATAAATGTTATAATACTGGTTTTAGAGCTATCCTTTGGAAGCAAAGAGAATTGGGTGATTAATTCCAAATTGGAGGATTATGGCAACTCTACAGAAGAAACGTCACTTGAGCCATTTCTCATTGAAGGATGGGGAGGACTTGATAAGGGGAAAAGGAAGAAAGAAATGGGAGAAAGAAAAGCATGGAGGCAAGAGAGGGCTTGGTGGGGGGAGGGGGACTGTGAGTTGTTTTGAGCTGATTGAACCTTTGGGTTTTTGGAGAGAGCCTAGTGTTGGAAGGTCCTGCTGGTGTGCTAAGGAGAGTGAGCTCTGCTGTGTAGGCAGTGGAATGCATCAAAAGCCTTTGAACAGGAGAATGATAATCAGCTCTGTGTCTTGCTTGTTTTTGTTTTCTCAACACTAAACAAGCACGTGGCACATAATAGGTGTTCAGAAGATGCTTTTGCATAAAAGAGTGGTAGAGAGGTATGATTTTGGGAGGAGGGCCACATAAGTTTTATAAGTGATCAGGTTATGCCCCCACCCTCTCCGTCCCCAGAGAGAAAACTCTGAACAACACTTTTCCCAAGGGCAGGAACCTCATTTGTTCTATCTCAGAACAAACCAACAATGAAACTCAGTTTAAAGCAGGCATTTTTCATCTCTGTCGTCAGCCACCAGCTCCTCCCAGAAGCCCGTTATCTCTCAGCTTGGCATGGCCATCAGTTTGGACTGGGACAAGGCTCTGTATCTCATAGAGATTTCCCTGATATCAGCAATGGGCTTTCACTTCAAGTCACAGTGTTTATAAATGTTCACAAGAGGATGGGACTGGACTGATGGAATGTTAATTATTTGGAGATCCTGAAGGTGCTTCTAGATCATAGTTAAACTATGGGGTATCCCTAATTTCTTATTCTGAAGATGCCCCAAGAGCCCTGCAGGACTCAATGCATAGGGAATCATTGTGGCCATTTGGGGGCACAAACAAGACATCTTGAGGGCTGGGGCTCAAACAATTTCCCTGCAATAAGCCTGGGTATGATTTGTTTCTATATCCATCCATCCATCCATCCATCCATCCATTCACCATCTACCCACCTACCCTTTTATTTCACAAATAGTCATAACAGGCCCACGCTAGAAACTAGAAATATAAACATGAGCAAAATAGACATATATTTTGTTGCTCAGGCAGACAAGTAAACAGGCACTTACAATAAATATCAAGGGCTGAAAGTTCAAGTGTGTATGAAGAGGTAGCTAGGTGAAAAACAATCAAGGGTAAGATACGTTCCAGAAAGGGGGTGCAGCAGGTACAAAGGCCTTGGTGGGGCAGTGTAGGGCGTGAGAGGAGAAAGCATGATGAGTTCAGGAACTCGAGTAATCAACATGGCTAGGCGTAGTATGTATGTACATGTGTGCTCACATGCATGTATGCCCATGCACTAGTGGCCATGTGTGCACATGTATGTACACCCTAATGTGTATATACACATGGCATACATGTGTACATCCATATGTGAGCACTTGTGCATGTGTATGTGTGCATGCAGGTGTGTACATGCACGTGTATGTGTGTACACGTGCACATGGGTCTGTGTACACTTGCATGTGTGTGTGCATGTATACGCACACCTTAAGATGGTGGGGTACTGGAAAGAGATGAGGCAGGGAGATAATCACAGACTCTTCAGAAAACTCAGGATTGAAGAAACAAAAACCAGGAGGAGAAATGTTTCAAATACCACTTCTGCCCCCTTTCTGGATCTCTTGTCATCAAACAAACCTCCCAAGGAAAGGGGGCACTGAAGGTCGCAGCCGCCTTGACAGCATGAGTGAGACAGGAGAGCAAAGGGAGAATACCCACAACTTGGCCACTTGATTAGAATGCTCTATATTCCTATTATTGCAAAGAAGAGTTAAAATATTCCTACTTCCTAATTTCTACCCTTGCTGTTCCGGCTCTTGAAGAAGCATCGAGTGCAGCTCAGAGAGCGAAGGTGTGTCAAATCTCTGCCCGGGGCTAGTTCTCCCAACAAAAGAGAGTAATATTGCCAAATGGAAATTTTCTAGGCCAGAGGCTGACACCCCAGTCATGCATTTTTTTTCTTTGCCCAAATGCAGACTAAGCTCCCTCTCTGCTCCAAGTGTGAATCCTGTGCATGCAGGGTCATTGTTTGTGTTGAACAAGTCTCTGGAAGACTGGCATCTCATTGGGGAGCAGAAGTTGGGGGTCACACTACTCAGCCTCCCGTCCCTGGCCCAACCACCAGTGAAGGCCAGATGGTGGTCCCCACCTTTGCCCTGAGAATCAGAGGCCTGAGATCCACCCCAAAGCTATACCTACTTCCCTGAGAGCTGAGGGCTCTGGCCCTTACTCAACCTTTTCTGGGAGCCCACTTTATGGGAGGCCCTGGGAGAGGCCAGTGCTGCCTCGCTTTGCATTCCTCTTCTTGAAGGGCTGGGGGAAGACATGTAAACAATTATGTACAGTACAGTGTAACAAATGCCACAGCGGAGAAGTGCTAAGGCACAGTACTGGGAAGCCCAAGGACAATAACACCAGCAATAATATCTAACATTTTTTGAACTCTTATTTGTAGTAGGTACAGAGTGAGAGTGAGGAACATAACAATAACAATAGTTAGTGTTTACTGAGAGTTTACCAAGTGCTGGGCACTGGGTTTAAGCTGTTTACATGCATTATTTTATCTCATCCTCAGACACAATCCATGAGGTATCTGTGGGCAGAATAGTGACCCCCAAAGATCCCCATGTCCTAACCCCTAAAATCTGTGAATATGTTACCTTACATGGCAAAAAGGGACTTTACAGATGTGATTGAATCAAAGATCTTGAGATGGGGATATTATCCTGGATTATCTGGATGGGCCCAATGGAATCACAAGGGTCCTTATAAGCAGAAGAGGGAGCAGGAGCGTCAGAGCCAGAGAGATTCTATATGAGAAAGACGAATCTGGCCATCACTGTCTGAAATGTGGATATGCTCTATACTTCTATTTATTCTGGCAGAGTAGAGCATATCTAGGGCTGGCAAGCAGTTTCACAGTCTGTAGTGATTGCTCACAACACTGTGTTGAAAAAGATTCAGAGGCTGTGTTGGGAGGAGAAATGTGAAAGGGAGAATGGGGCACATCGGTTGGTTTCTGCCATCCCAACTCTGGCACCCCATCTTACACAGATGAGGGAAATGAGACCCAAGTAAGGAAACTGACTGCTCACGCCTTCATCTGCCCTTCTGACAGCAGCATGTCACTTGTAGTGGCCAAATATCTCCTCCCATCTGGAGTATTGGTTTAGGAATGGGTATCTCTGAACCATCAGGTTCTTCTAAGTCTTAGATTCTAATACTCACTTGAGTTGGCTGAGGGCCATATAATCTCTGTCCCAAGAGTTTTGTAATTTTCTGACTGTTGGAGCTTCTTCAATTCAAGCCAGTCCACTGTAAGGTAGAGGGCTTCTCATCACCTCTGGAATCCTGGTGTTCTGTTCCCCCTCAACAGTAAGCTGGGGCTTAGAGGTGGGGTGCCCTTGTAATGCATGTTATTTGGGACTGCTCCTTTCTAGGACTCTGAGTGGAGTAGATTAAGTGAGGAGTGCAAGTTAAGTGTGGGAGGAAGATTACCAATGGCAAGCAAAGGGCTGGCAAGCTGCAGCCTGCAAAACATGCCTCCATGTTTTGGCATCCAAAGATGAGGTTGTGAAGGGCATTTGAAACTAGATCATGGAGGGTCCTGAATGCTACATCAAGGAATTTGAACTTTAACTCCTGTGACCAGGACCTATGAAGTAACATTAATCAACAGCTCCATCCCTTCAGGTCACTGCCAAGTTTCACATTACCTGGCTAAGTTGTACGAGTTGAAGGTGGCAGATAGCTGAGAAATGTGCCTGAAAAGAAAGTGCCCTTTTTGATGGACACTTGAAACGATGCTCAGGCTTTAGAATGATTCACTTCAAGGACTCTTGGCTTTTGTATGTTTCAACTCTCAATTGCAACACTACACTAATGTGGTTTTTTGCATTGAATTAAAATTAATCTAATACTTGACAACTCTGGCTGGATGCCTGCCAAATATGGAGACTGGAGATGCTTCCTGTAAATTCTGCTATGGAGGATTCTTACGATTCAGGGAACATCTCATTTATCTCACTGCTATGCACTCCTGACCCTAATTCTCCAGAGATTCCTTCTGTACGATCCTCTTGCATAAACGTGAGCATGTTCCAAGGCAGTTACTTTTCAAATCTGTATAATCTCTGGGGACCAGGATCATCTGAGGTGCAGGGGAAGGGTCATTTAGATGAACCAACTCTGCTCAAAGTCAGTCTTGGATTTTTTCCAGTAATAACCTCTTTCGTCATTAATGGCCTGCTGGGTGAATCTTATTATATCTCCTTAAAATAATTTAGATGCTAATATCTCCCAGTGACCATTATGTGGGGAACACAGGGCTGGAGGTGGTGGTGAGGACTGAAAGCTGTCTTAATTCTATGTTCCTTTTCACAGCTGGAGACCTTCGTCCGATGCACTTGGAAAAGCTGCCCTAGCAACCAGGATTTTCATGCCTTTGCCCTCAAAATGCCTTTGATTGGCCTTCCTAAAGTTCTACTTTCTGAGAAGAAGAGCCCAGATTCTGGGTGAGCAACCCAAGGGGATTCTGGGTGAATATTTCAAGAGAAGTCCAGGTACATGATGGAAAGGCATTTGTATTTTTGATCAGATATAAGCTTGAGGGTGGGCTGGGGGAGGCATGAAGAAAGAGTAAGGATCTGGCAGTCAGGAGTTTTGACTTCCAGTTCCATGTTTGTTATGACTAACTGAATTCATTCCGTCTTCTGTTCATTCATTTGTTTATTCAGTAGCTATTGATACTCTGTGTCGGTTCCTGTGCTAGTTCTGAAGAAAGAGAGACAAACAAGTCATCATGACAGCTTCAAGGAGCTCATAGCTTGTGTGTGTCTTTCTTCTTCCACAGCCTCAGTTTCCTTGTCTATATGGGAAGGGGGCTGGAGTAGAAGTTCTCAGAGGGCTGTCCTAGAGTAAGTGTTCTGGGACCATAAAAGCCGAGATATCTGGCACCTTTTCATTGATCTCATTCACTAGACTCTACCCACACACTGCCTCGTGGGCCAAGGATGCTGGCTTGCATCAGCATCTTGCTCTTGGCAGGCTCAGGGGCAGTTGGAGCAGTATTTACACGACCTTGAGGTAAATGGGTCAATGTTAGTTTGTTCAGAGCCATGTGGTTAAGTCAAGGAGGGAACAAACAACTTTGCTTAGGGATGGTGACTGTGAAAACCTGGGAAGGATCCCCAAGCTTCATGGGTCTCAACCTCCTAGAATCCCCAGAAAACCCCAGCCCATTTTCAGCTGACCCTTTAATTCCTTTCTCTGGACAAAGGGTTGTCCAGGGTTGACTCTTCTCTCACTCTTGGGATCTTGGAGAATAGGCTGAATCTGCACCGAAGGCCTTGATTTTGAGCATCAGGAAATGTGCCACCACCTAAAAACAAAGTGATGATATTGTTGACATTTTAACAGAAATATTTCTTGTTGGATGCTAAAGAGTATGCCAATGATGTTTTCTTAGAACAGGAGGAAGTGTGAGGTGTGAGTATAAAGCTTGGTCGAATAGCATATGGGTCCCAGCAGCCAGAGGGGTAAGGGTCAAGATGGCATCTCAGTATCTTCCTAAGGATACTGTGTCTCTGCCTCTGTCTCAGTCTGTCTGTGGGGACTCCAGCTCTGATTCATCCCAATAGATCCTGAGTGTTCCTGGCTATCTTGGTTTGAGTTTCCCCAGAAGCAGATTCTGAGACCAAGTGTATTGGTGAGGATTCAATCAGAGAGGGGCAACTGTCACCAGAAAGAAGCAAAACCACTATTTACATGTCCTCATGGGGGTTTGCCATAACTCTGAGTGGTACACTTTGTTTCTGGTTCACATTTAGGGGATCTATTACAATGATCGGGATTTACACATTGTGGGAATCTCTGTAAGGCTGTTGTCGCAGTGCCTGTTGTTGGAGGCTAAAGTCCACAGGGCAGGCATTTGGGAAGGGAAGATGGATGAAAAGTGAGGGAGAGCAAGGATACGCTGGGACCCCATGAAAACTTTCTGAAATTGGGGCCTGTTCTTGTTGCCTCTGCTGGTATGGTATGTCCTCCTTTGTCACAGAGCTAAACACATCTGAGCTGGTGACCAGTGAAGCTTCTGGAAGGTCCATGGGAAGTGAAGCAGGTGTGTACCTCATGCCGACAACCTGAGTCAGCCATTCAGCCATGGGGTGTGTGAGCCACAGAATGGCTGCTGCCTCCCTTCCACCCTCCAAGTTTCCAACAAGACTTTCTTTGTGGCCTGCCTTAACCAGAAACATGCAGGAAATGGAATTTAACCTAGTTTAAATTTGTAGTTTAACCTAGCCTGGCTGACCCATTACAAAGGCACTAAACAAGGATGCAAGTCCTAGTAGTTTATTTGGGAACTGATCCCAGGAAATATTGGTGGTGGTGGCAGGGGTTGGCGAACCGAAACAGGAAAGGCACAGAAGCCAGTGAAAGGAGAGTGTCACTAGTTCCACTGTAGTCACCTAGAGCTTGATCCCCCCAGGAGCTCTGGAAGACAGTCTGAACACATCTCTGAATTCTCTCACCAAAGGGCTGAGGAAGCTGGGGGCGAGTTTCTCTGTCTGTCATTGGCGGAGGCTTGCTTCCAGCCAAAGAGAAGGCTTTTAAGCACAAAGTCGCAGGTGTCTACGATATGCAGCCTTTGGGGGCAGCGAGGATGCTGGGGCCAGTGCTGAAAGGATTCTTTCTACACTGGGGCATCTTGGCTATCAAGTATCCCACTATTTTCTGAAGCCTTTACTTTGGCTACAGTGGTGTCTGTGGCCACTTTTACTTTCATGCCCACTGTGGCTGCTTTACTACGTGGTCCTCAAAGTGAGGTTGATTTAGGTTCTCTCAGATCTCTCAGAGATTTAAGGAAAAAAATTATTATGTATTCATTTGTCCTTGTCTAATTCTCTCCTGGACTCAGCTGAGCGTGGAATGTGGGCCAGAAGATGTCTGCTGGCTGACACAGTGTTTTCAGAACCAAACCTCTTTTCTGACCAAGACCATGGGGTTGGGGTGTGCTCTGCTGAGCAGATCTGTGCTTCCCTCCACTCAGGCCCAGGAGGATCACACCTCAGCCTGGCCTTGGGGCATCAGAGCCCCCCAGAATCTTAGCATATCATAGCTGGAAGGGGCTTACCAAGTCAATCTACCCAAAATCTTCACTTCACAGATGAAGAAGTTGAGGCCCAGAAAGGAGATGAATTTTTCTGGGGTCACACAACTATTCAATGGGATTCCAGAGTGTCTGAATCCAAAGCCAGTTGATTTTCCATTATACTGTGCTGTGTTCCAGGACAAAGTGTCTGGTGGCTGCTCCATCAATATGGCCCTCATCACAAGTGGTTTTGGAAATCTCTTTTGTGGCTGACTTTGAGCCTGTTTCAAATCCTTGTGTTACAGCTGGATCTTTCTTTTCCTTTCATGGGTAGGCTCATACATATGCCCTTAGAGGCAGTCCCTCCAAATGGGAAGAATGTGGACATTAGACTTGGATAGCCTGGGTTCAAATTCTAGCTCGCCCACTATGTATCTTTGGAAAAATTACTTCACCTTATGTGCCCCATTTCCTCACTTGAAAAAAGAGGATAATGAAACTTACCTCTCAGGGTTGTTGTACAGATTAAATGTGCTCATGTACATAGAACACTTGGCACCATCTCTCGCATATAGTAACTGTTCAATAAGTAATGACGATGATGATTGTTGCCAAGCCATTGCTGATTTCAAGGCTGTTTGCCTTCACTCTAGGGGCAGCTGATCACATTGCCTGTGTAAGTCTGTCTACTTCAGAGGTTCATTCTCAGAAAGCCTATTGTTGCTGCACACCCAAGCCCTCCTTCCAACCGTGCTAGTATTAATAAGAAAATTGGTACTTTGATCTCTACCTGTCTTGCTTTTTTCTATTCTCTTCAGTTAGTTCAGAGCCTAAGTGAGGAAAGTGGGGATATTTATTGAGTCTGCTCGAACCCCTCAATAATGGGTTTGTCCATACAAAAATTAAAAAATTCAGAGAATAAAAAGAAGAAAAAAATTACCCATAGTGTGTCACCCAGAAATAACCTTCTTAAACTTTTTTTTTTATGTGGGTATATATTTTAAAAATTGTATTATGTTGTATGTTTTATATATACTTTTTCACTGAAAGAATGAATTCCTTTTTATGTTTTTTTTTCTAAGCATAATTTTTAATATCTGAATGTTATTCAGTTGTATGAATATTCTATGATTTATTGAACCAGTCTCCTATAGGCAATGTGCCAGATATTTTGTTTGCTCTCAGATCCATCCACCTTTGTACCCTTTCTTGACTTCCATGGACCCATCAACAGACTCCCATGCCCTCGAGTGCTGTGAGTTCCCAGCATGGCAGAGAGCAGAGCAGAATCAGTGTGCTCTGCTGGCTGGCAGATCCTGAAGAGGAAGAGAGGGACAGACTGGGCTATGCAAGGCAGTTCCTTTCCTAAACTCGCCCATCAGGGTGGGGAAGCTCTGGCAAAAAACTAGGAGTGTTTAAACAAACTTCCTCCTTGTAGAACCAAAGAGATGGGGGAAAATGCTATGTAAAAAAGTCAAAATACTGTCCCACACTTATCTTGATTAATCCTCACAGCTAATCTGTGAGGCAGATAATGTTATGGATTCCTACTTGACAGGTAAAGTAAACCAACTTTAAAGGTAAAGCTCAGACAAGTTAAGTAATTTGCTCAAAGTTACACAGGTAGTGGGGCATCATACTGCCTGGATCAGAAGCCATGGCTTCTACCCCCAAGATCACCCTCTCAGTATGGATTAGGAAGGTTTTAATATTTGAAGTAAGGTTGCTGCAGTGTGGTGGGCCAGGCTTTTGGCAATTCTAATGTCAGGCTGCCCAAGAACCCCAGATGACAGGGTAAACTAATGGTACTAAACAGAACTCCAACTCTTACTCAGAATCTATGAGGATTCCCATTGGAGCCTCATTGGAGCCGCTGCCCTCACTGCAAGCCCCAAACTCACCTCTCCCAGTTTCCCCACATGCCCCGTGCTCCTCCAACCTCCGTGCCTTTGCACATGCCGGCCTTCTTCCCAGAATGCTTTCTTTACCTGTCATCCCTTGTGGAAATGGTCTGTCCTTGAAGAAACAATTGAAATGCTCGCCTCTCCACAAAATCTATTTTGACCCCTACAACTGAATGTGCTCTCTCCTTCCTCTGAATCTCTTTTCTTTCTATGTGAGACTGGACCATGAACCCTCACAGGAGCCTCTGGTAGTGCCTTTCCTCTGGCTTCAACAGCAGCTTACCCTTAGTGGGTATGCAGCTGTTTGTCAAATCACATCAGAAGCAAGGGATTTTGCCTTTTGACATTGCCCTGTGCATTCCAAGATACAGAGACTCAGGTGCTGCTCTGAGTCTGCAGCAGCAATTCTAGGGAGTGCCCCTCTCGGCCTCCCACTGCCATCACAGAGCCACTAGCTGCAGGCCTCACTCCATGTATACACATTGTGTACACAATCTTCATGATGTTTTTCTCCTGACTCTGATAATTGTCTCTCTCCTCCCCCACCTCTTCATCTCTCCAGGTATTAGTCAGCTATTGCCATGCAGCAAAGCACTGAAACCTAGTGGCTTAAAATGGCAATTGGTTGTTTTTCATAATTCTCCGGGTTGACTGGGTTCCGCTGAGTGATTCTGTTCCCCATGCTGTAACAGGGGTCCCCTGTGTGGCTGTGTCGCAGTGCCCAGATGGCCAGTGATCGAGCTTGAGTTTCTTTACATGGCAGCTGGCTTCCAGAGGGGAAAATAGAAAGTGTCAACTCTCTTAAAGCCTGCATTTTATTTTATTTTTATTTATTTATTATTTTTTATAAGGTTGCCTTTTATGGTCAAAGCAGATCACAGGTCCACCCAGATTCAACTGGACTGAGCTGCTGTTCTCCTGAGCATACCTCCTGAGCTCAGGAGAAAGGTACTTTCCGCTTTCGGGCCCAAACATCTTAAGAGTGAAATCTTCATTTCCCCTCACTCTGCCCTGTAGTCTTGGAGATCACGCTCACCTCTAATCTTTTTTATCTTCCCGCCTTATACACTTGACAAGTGAGGATTTGACTTCCCTTCTCTGGCTCAGATAACAGGTGATGTGTGAGGTGTGGATTATTTAAGAGTGATTGGTTAGGGCTTTATGTGAATATATTTTAAGGGTTTCAAGATTAAACTTTTTCTCCTTCCACATAATTCACTTTGGAGATGCAGCTTTAAGCTTATTTTATTTTGTAGTCAACTTGATCTTGTGCTCAGAAGATCATTACAGCCTAAATGACCACTTTGGATCTTCCCAGGAGGCAGTGTACCATACTGGTTAAAAGCCCAGTCTCTGGCCTCAGACCTGAATTCAGTTCTCGGCGATGTCACTTCTTAGTTGTGTGACCTTGGACAAAATGCTTCAGCTCTCTGATACTCTGATTCTTCAAATGGGGTCTGATGATGGTCTCTACTCAATAGTGTTGTTGTGAGGATTTAATGAGTCACCATACAGTGCCTGGCACATGGAAATGCTCTGTAGGTGTCATTTCTCCTTAGTGTAACTGAAGGTGGTTCTCTCAATTGGCTCATCCAAAAAAGGGAAGGCAGCTCTTATAAGACAAGACCTCTCCTTCCTTTCTTTCTTTATCAAATATTTATTGACTTTTATTATGAATAAGACACTGTGCTTGGAATTAGAAATACAATATAGTCCCTTCTTGGGGCTTACTGTCTAGCAAGGAAGACATATATAAAAAAAGAAGGTAGAACAAAGGTGGAAAAGGTTCCCCAAGGGAAAGGTAGGTGCTATAGCAGGGAGCTCACCTGGGGCCCAGGGCAGGTGAGTGATGGTTAGGGAAGGCCACTTAGTGGTAGTGATATTTAAGCTGAGCCCTAAAAGATTACAGAAGTTAGTAGAGTTGAGAAGAGTGTTCTGGGCAGAAGCAACAGCATGTGCAAAGGTCCAGAGGTGAGAGAGTTGAGCATTTTTAGACTAACGGAATGAAATTCAGTACGGCTGTATGGGAGAGGTGCAAGACTCACACAGGGAGGACTCCATGGGTCATATGAAGGGGTTATTTTCTAAGATGATGGGGAGCTATTAAAGGGTTTTAAGTAGGAACACAATGAGGTATACATTCAACAGATTTATCCTGGTTGCCTCATGGAGAGTGAATGAAGTGAGGAGTAGTGATAAGAGGAGGAATGAAGAGAAGTTAGGCTGATGTTATAGTGGTTCAGGTGAGAATGTGCATGGCCTAGGATGGGGCAGCTGAGATGTCACCTGAGTTCAGGTGAGGTGAGATGAGGTATGATGAGGATAGTCAGCTAATTGGGAAACTGGAGTTGGAGACAAAGGGGCTGTTTCCATAGCAACCTGTCCTTGGCCTACAGTTTGCAGGACTGATGAATGTTCAGGCCTGAAAAGTACTGGTAGAATTCCAGGACCCATTCACTGGGTTGAGATCCCCCAGGCCTTCTTGTGGAATGAAGGGGATCATGTGGCTTCCCGGAGGCCATATTTACATTTTAGGTTGAATTACGTTGATGTGGTACAAAATGGTAATTGCAGTGTATGTGCACCTTCTTTGTCTGAGTTATGCTCACTGTGCGGAGGGACAGCTCAGTCACCTTGAATCTCATCTGGAAAACGGTGGTAGTAACAGTTCTCACGGCTTAGGATTACCATGAGGACAAAATAAGCTGGTGCCTGTCAAGTGCTGGCCCAGTGCTTGGTGCCCAGCAGGGGCTATTGCTATCTCTGCTATCATGGTAGATGCGATAGCCGAGTTTGAGTGTATCTCTGTGTTTGGGGGGGTGGGGTGCTGGGAGGACACCTATTTCCGTTAGCACCTGTATCATGAAAAAATTTTGTTCTGGTTGCTTAGGATGGTCAAAGGATAGTCTCCAACCCACAGCTCTCAGGGGATGTGGACTGGGTTAGTAGAAAGACCATTAACCAGGAGCCTGGGGTTCTGGTCTCAGATCCATGATGTGACTTAGAGTAAAATTGTTCCATGTCTAGTTTCAATTCCATCATCTGAATAATGGAACAGGTAACTGCTGCCTTGCTGTGTACACTTTATATTTGTCTTCATCCCTCCTTTTTCTTAGGGGACTGGAGATTATACCGGGGTGGATGGAGGTGGAGGGCTGGGGCCCCCATACTACGGGGCATGTTTAGAAGAAGAGAGAAGCAGTGCCATGCAGCTCTGTCCTGTCTCATTGCTGGTCTTCCTCAAAACACAGCCGGCTCACAACAGGTCACTCTGGAGTCCCTGCCATAAGTGGTGTCCCTCTTGCTTTTGGATGGCACCCTGAGGAGTCAGGATGCCTTTCCAGGGTGTCCACTGCAAAAGGAAAAAGGAGGCCCTGACGCCATCACATGATCGGTTCTGAGTGTGGATTAAATGCAAATGCCCTGGCATGGCCTCAGGTGCTGCTCAAGCACCTTCGACCTCCCTTCTTCCTGCTCCCCTTCCCCAGGTGTGACACTGTTCCAGCTCTAGGAGAATCCCCTAAGTACCCTCCCACCTTCAGGCCTGTGCTCAGATTCTTCTCACTGCCTGGCCTATTTTTCCTCCAGCTTTATCTCATGAACTCCTCCACACTTTCAAGGCCCAGCTCAAACGCCTCCTCCTCTAAGAAGCCTTCCTTGACTCACCCAGGTAGCATGCATTGCTCCCTCTCTGCTCTCATAGTTGGTGGTTCAGGGAGTGACAGCGAAACATTTACTACAATCTTTGGTTCATCTGTCTTTATCTCGACTAGGCTGGGAACTCCCTGAGTACAAGAATGGTGACAATTCATTCCTGTGTTTTCTGGGTGTGCCTTTGTTCCCTAGGTACAAGGGGTAGGTCTGCAACGGGTGTCAGTTAGCACTAGTGGTGTAACCAAAAGTCTCTGGGCCTCACAGCCTTTGGGTATAAATTTGTAAACTTGTTTCTCCTGTGCCCAACAGCCCCTGTCATTTCCTAACTACCAGGGAACTCAGCAGATATCAGGGGTGTCACTGCATTCCATGAAGTCCTCTAGATTTCTCTAACCACAGTGCTGTGACAGTCACTGTTTGTGTCCCCAATAGAACAGTGTACCTCTGGCTATACCACTGCCTCTCCCATGCGCTGGACCACCACAGCCTCAGGGTCTCTGCTGCAGGGGGGTCTGCTCTGAGCTGCACTCTCCCTCCTCTTCTCTGTAGACTGTCATTACTGCTCCCTCAGGACTATACCTGTCACCCTGCTGCAAAACGTGTGGAAATTTTGTCCCTTTTGTCATGTTTTGCTTTTTTGAGGGGGACCCTGAAGCAAGGGTGCTTGGGCCCTAAGGTGCTACAGCTCTTTGGGTTTTATGCCTCCCAGGCTCTCTCTCTCCTCTGGATGGCTGTGTGGGGCAGGCTGGAGAAGCAACCACACGGAAGCACCACACCTCTCTGGCCCTCAGGTCAATGATGAGCTAGACTATTCCCAGTGTGGAGTCTTTCCCAGGTTCCCACAGACTCTGCTTGGGATTTGACTACTGCAGGCTCTAGACTCCTGGGCATGTCTGCATACAGTATGTAGCTCTGCCTCAGGTGCTGACATTCTTTGAGGTTTTTTTTCTGTAAGTCTCCTTAACTGCTATGATCAAAATGTGTGTGTGCATGTGCGTGTGCATGTGTGTGTGCATGTGTGTAGGATCCCTGGATCACACACTCAGGCTCCGCTTAGGATCTGCTGAAACATCCTGTTACTGTCAAGAGAATGAACAAATTGGTTCCTGCCCTGACTTCTCAGAGATGCTGAGTGAACAGCTGGCATGAGGTCCTGGGGGATAGGGGAGTGAATGGGTTCTGGATCCAGTTCGAGTGTGTGTGTGTGTGTGTGTGTGTGTGTGTGTGTGTGTGTGTTCTCTGCACCAACAAGCAATTCCCAGACACCAGCAGGAATTTAATTCAATCCTGTCACTATCTACTAGGAGATAGCATCAGATTCCTTAAGTTAAGGGCTCAGGCCCAAAAGACTGCTCCCACTTCAGACACCTGGGCTTCTGATTGACCGGCTACAGATGGAGGTTCCAACGAACTTCTCCAAATTAGGGTGCCAATTGCAAGTCCAGGTTGTTACCTGTATTTCTGATCAACTGGCTATAAATCAGAGGTTCCCACAAACTCCTCCTTGGGTTCCATTAATTTGCCAGAGCTGCTCACAGAACTCAGGAAACACATTTACTTGCTAGATTACCTATATATTACAAAGGCTACTAAGGGACACAAATCGACAGCCAGATGAAGAGATATAAAGCGGTGAGGTCCTGAACAAAGGGGCTTCGGTCCTTGTGGAGTTGGGCCCCTGCATGGTGACACGTGCAAGCATTTTGGTTCCCTAACATGGAAGCTCTCTCAAAAGGGCTGACAAGCTGTCCTTTTTGGGTTTTTATGAGGGTTTCATTCATAGTCATGACTGAATGACTATGACTACATTCATAGTCAAGTCATTGGTCATTGGCAATTGAGTCAACCTCCAGCCCCTCTCTCCTCCCCAGAGGGGTAGGACTGAAATTTCCAACCCTCAAATCACGTGATTGGCTTCATTGCCAACCAGCCCCCAACCTTAGGTGTTTCCCAAAAGTCACCTTATTAACATAAAAAAAGACACCTTTATAGCTCTCAAAACCAAGGGTTTTAGGAGCTATGAGCCAGTAACAGGATGAAGACCATATATATATTTCTTATTATAAATCACAGACTCACAGCAGGGGATGAAAGCGATGTTACTGGTTTTGACACCTTTAAAACAGGCTCTGTTTACATTCTCTCTGGCATTTACTAGCTGGGTAAACTTGAGCCAATTGCATAACCTCTTTGAGCCTTGGTTTCCTCTTGTGTAAAACAAATGAAAAAAGTATGGCCTGTGTGGTCTCTGTGCATGGTGAATGATACTGTGCTTACTTTCTAGGATTGTAGTGGGGAGAAAATGGGATACTGTGGGGTTGAGGTTTCCCGGTGAAACACAAGCCTGGCTTGGAAAGTTCTGGCTTTGGGACAAGATCAGGAACGGGGAGCCAGGAAGAGAGAGGATGACGCTGGGGCAAGAGGGCAAAGGAGAGGCATGGGAGGACAGCATGGGATTGTCTTAGGGATCTGTCCTTCAGTAGCTGAGTCTCACAGACGCCAGACCCCACCACTGGGAGGTGGAAGCAGAAACCGAAGGCGTGGTTTCTCTAGGGGAGGGTGGGAGAACAAGGAAGTCCCAGGCTGTTTCATGACACTTGCATTTCTGTCCTTTTAGTTGAGGCTCTGTCTGTCTCCTGAGGCAGCTTAAGGAGGGCTCTGCCTGCTCCTACCTCCAGCCTCCCCCGGCCCCGCCCTTCCGTGGTCCTCAGCTGACCCTCTGGCTGTGCAAGCAGAGGGAACTGCGTTCTTGGCAACGAGTGGGGAAAACATTGCAGATTATTTTGGGGAGTTTGGTCTAACTCTGCTCATTGATCAAAAACAATTTTTCCTAATTTAGTCAGATGATTTCCTTAAGAACATTCGCGTTTCTACAAATGAATACATTTGCATAATCTATTCCATTGTGACATCCCCCGCCTCCCCACACCTGCCCCATCCTGCCCCATCCGCACCCACCCTTCTCTGCCTCCAGGAAGCCACACAGCTTCCGGGCTAATTTGATCAAGATGAGTAAAAGCAAAAACATCTGGTTTCTTTCGACAGCTGATTCCAGAGTTGCTATTGTAAAAGACCTGTCTTCCAGGTGGGCCAGCGATATGGGGGGTGGGGGGGATTGTCTCTCTTTGCAGAGATGAAAGGGCTCAGCCTGCTACAGAATGCCTCTGCCAGCATCAAGCTTCCAATGAATCACATCAAAGGCCTCCCTGCCAGTGCTGGCCCCTTCCAGCTGGGGGAAAATGGGCTCATTAGAAGCCGGAAGAGTACATTGTTTACATTAGGCGGTGCTGATTTACAAGCCTGGAGCTGCCATTTTCTCTTCACCTTGAGCTCGGCTCAGGAGAGCCCTCCACTTGCTCGGAATGGCTCCTTTGAAGGCAAGCAGCCTCCTGAAAAGGAGCGCTGTGACTGCCCGGCTCCCTACACGCTCTCCTTCCTTCACTAATTAGGTTGTTACCAATTGAGCAATATCTGGGGCTTGGGTAGAGACTAGCAGGGGGACTGTCGGCAAATGCCTCTGCATAATTGTGTTGATTAAGAGGTACAAGGCTGGAAATGTTGTCTTCCTTCAAGATCAAGTCCCTGCTCTTGTGGGAGCCTTGATTTTCTGGGCCAATTTGTTTGTGTTGGCCTAATTGCTCAGGAAGGGCATTTTTCACTGAAGTTGCAGCCTAGATGGTTTGGTGTAGTTCTGCAGCCCAACCTCCAGGACTCCCAGGTGGGCTGTGGGAGGCAGCCATAGGTCTAGCTCTCTGTCCCGGGGCGGTGGCAGTGGAGCCCTGTCCTTGAGTGGGTGTCTCAGTGTGGGGCAGCTTGGAAGCCCAGCTGAAGTTTGACTGGAGAGGCAAATTGGGTGCTTTTTCCTTAGGGCAGAATAAACAAAATGATTCAGGTCCTGGGCTCTGGGCTCGTCTCTAAACGCCACTGTTCTTTGAGGCCCTGGAGAAAATACGAAGAAAGTAAAAACTCTGGCTCGAATACCGTCTGAAGATTTTTTGATTTCATGTGGCTTATAGCATTTGGTGTTCACCAAATACCTATATGCTGTCTTATATTTCCCAGTTTCCCTTGCAGTTAGGTTGAGGCCATGTGACTAGTTCTGGCCAAGAGTGTGACATGTGTCACTACTGGGCTAAGGCAGTCAAAAGTTGGTGGGCCTCCTTCATCTTTCTTTTTGCCTTTGGTGCAGAAAACTTAGAGCCAAATATTCCAGACAGAGGTGGGCAGTCTGATTTTTTCTAAGAAATAAATCTTTATTATATTATGCCTCTGAGATTTCATGGTTCTGGTCTTCTTGCAACCTAGCGTAGCCTGTCCTGACTAATACATGGCTCCACTGAATGCTGCCAACATTAGGGAAATGGCCATCTCATATTTGCCCTGAGGGACATTCTGGGCATGGCTAATGTAAGAAAGAGAAAACTCCTCCACCAGCTTGCCATTGTGCCTTCCACCTTTACCTTGGACATGTCTGTCCTGGTTCAACACTAACCATGACTTCCTCCTGAGCAGCTGGGAGGGTCTGCCTGTTTGGGTCATGTGCCCACCCTCCCACCAATCCCCAAGTCTAGTGGGATATGGGTATTTTGATTGGCCAACCTAGGCTGGGGAGGCAGGGCTATGTGATTGACAACTTCAGCTGGTGGAGATGGGCAAAGATTCTAAGTAGCTGAAATGTCTACTGCAAATGCTGATCCATGGACCAAGTTGAGTCAGAAGGCTAGAATGGCTCAGATACTTTAAGAAGACTTTACTGCCGAGGCCCTGAGAAAGCTGTCTGGCCAGGTACAGAGAAGGTGTGTATGGGAGGGGGGCAGATCATGACATAATTAACTCACCCTCTCTGCTTGTGGCTAGAGGTATGGCAGGAATGTTCACTGGGAAAGGATTTCACTTGCTTTGAAAGTTGCATGGTTTGGAAGTGATGGGGCAGGAACCCTGGAATGAAAGGCATGTTTGCGTGGCTGCGGGTGCTGGGAACAGGGAAAGGTATGAGGCATTATCCAATGTTTTTGTGGGGGACGATCGAGCCCGCCCAGGTTCACCACAGGAGAGGACCTCATGACCTGTCATCTCTGCAGGGCCTCTTCATTCTCCTCTTTCTCCACAGCCTGACTTCTATTTGCATGTCTGAGGTTCTTTGAGATTAGTGAGTGGAAGCATCAGCCCTGAGTCTCTGAGGTTCTTTGAGATTAGTGAGTGGAAGCATCAGCCCTGAGTCTCCTGACCTATGAGCTCCACTCCCCAGAGCTAACCACCTCAGACTCTGGGTCCTCATCCCAAAGTCTCAGTGGAGATAATCTAATTGGGCCAGCTTGGGTCAGGTGTCCATCTGTGGCCAATCAGCTATGGATGTGATGGAGGATGCATGGCATGTTAGGCTGCTCCTACTAAGGCTGTCAGTGTGGCCAACTGTTAAAAACAGGAGCTCAGGAGAGGAGCCAATTATCATCATCACTTGCGTAGACCAAAATGTAGGTCTTTGGATTCTAAATCGTAGGCTCTGAAAAGTGGAGTGAGAGCTAAGCAAGACCTGAGCTCCAAAAGATGGCATGGGAGGGAAGCTTCTGGACCCAGCCGTGCCCCATGTCTCTACCTGAAGCCGCTTTTCCTAGCTCACTGAAAGCTTCGGGGACCTTGAAATGGCCCTTGCTGGACTTTCAGTGCAGGATCATTCTTGAAGGAATGGTGGGAGGGTGGGCACATGACCCAGCCTCTTCAGGATGTTTCTGAGCAGACAGAGTCTAACTCTTTTCTCAATTTAGTGTAGTGTTGGATAATAGTTATTCTGTCTAAAGTCTTAGAATAATTCTCCAGAGACTAGAGGCTGCTGTCATTGGCCACATATCCTTTGCTTACCCTGCAGGTGCTCATAAGATTGATATGGGTGACTGAACCCTGAGACGATGAGCTTTGAAACTTCCAGGCTTTGACCCTACTTCACTGTGTGGCCTTCGATAAGCTCGATTCTCTCTCAGACCCTCAGTTTTCTCCTCTATAAAGAGATGAGTCAAATGGTCAGAGGTACCTGGAGTCTCTGATGATGGGAGGGTAGTGTGGTGCAGTGGACAAGAGTGCCTGCTTTGAAGTCAGATAGCCCTCGGATTGAATCTCAGCATCCCATTTATTAGCTGTGTGATATTGGGAAAGTAACTTGACCTCTCTGAGTTATAATATCCTCATCTGTAAAATGAGGGTAATAATGGTGTCTTCCTCAGAGGGTCTTTTTAAAAAAATTTTTTTAACAAGGATTAACTGAGCAGATGCACAAAAGCATTTAAAAACTGTAGCCAATGTATAGAAAATGCTCAACAAATTTAGCTATTAAAAAAATCTATTGTTTAAAAGATATTTTTTTTCACTAAGAGTCTCTTCTACAGATTTAGGATTATGTTTTAACACTGATGTCCTTTGGAGGGTGAAATTTGGATTTGCAGGAGGGCTGGGAAGAAAGGGAGAATGACAGTATAGAAATCCACTGTGTTCTTCTAACTCAGGTGGGCTCAGGGATGATGCATAGGGATGGGCCTTGGTCAAAGGCACGGCTAGTGAGGAGGCAACTGTGCCAGATCAAGTGGTCAGGGAGACCCAAATCTTTGGGTCCAAAGTATGGTTGCTTGATAGGACATTGGCTCTTGTGCTCCTGGGAGGGCCAGTGGGTTTAGTGGCAGAAAGGCAGGTGATAGGGGTCCCTGGGACTCCTGTAGGCAGCCGTTGGCCCTTGAAGCTCTGTCTGGATGTGACTGTGCTGTGGTCCATGGGCAAGACTGCTTCCCATGGGTAAGAGGCAGATAGGAAGGAGTTAAGCAGGGGTCAGATCCAGGACCCCAGGGTGTAATCCCAATGCTTGGGGCTGGGAGTTTAGAGGTTCTACGTTGGGCAATGGTCAGGTCTATGAGGCCTGAGAGGGGCTAACCTGGGGGTGGGATAGGGCAGGAGGTGGTCTGGGCTTCATGGATCCTAGGACTTGCTCCTGAAACTGAGCAGCAGTGGAGGCCAGTGATCACAGCCAAGCAACTGGGAACAGGACTGGGGGCTCTGATTTTATTACAGCTCCAAGAGGAGGCCGCGGCTGCCCGAAATACCCACTCCAGCCAGGATTGCCACAGGGACCAGAGGTAGGAGGGGGATGATGTGGAAGTGAGAGCCTAGTGGACCCAGCTGTGAAGCAGAGGGAGAAGAAATGAATAGGAGATTGACAGCTGCAAAATAATTGAAAGTGGCAATTCCATCAAACACAGTGATGCTTGTGTTGGGATGTCAAAGGTCAGAGAGAGCATTAAAAAGTTACACCTGGGCAAATGTCACTAGGCAAAGACACAGTACGACCACTCCCAAACCATCTGATGGTCTCAGCATCAACACTAACTTATCCATTAGGTGTTTACTATGGGTTATTAGTATGCTAAGAAAGCACTTCTTGAGTGTTATACTTAATTCTGACATTGAGACACAGGGATTATTATCCCCTGTTTTCATGTGTTTGAAGAGAGGCTCAGAGAGATATTCACTTACTCAAGATCACACAACTAGTACCTGGTGGAGGCAGAACTGGAACCCAAGTCTTGCTGGCTCCAAAGCCCAAGCTCTTGACAGCTGCTCTCAGTGTTGCCTCCATTTGTACCATCTTGAGCTTGCTCCTAGCTTTCTAGTCATGCTCCTTTCCTTCCTCCTCCCTGATTGGCTGAAGGGCTTTTCCAGCCCAGGGCCTTGACATATGCTATTCCTTAAGCCTGCGATATTCATTTCCTCCCCATCCTATAAATTCCAATCTAATGCCACTTTCCTGAAGAAGTCTTACTGCAGTCTGATCTGGGTCCACTGGCTGTGACTCTTGGAACATTCTTTTTTCCTTGGAGCTGTTATCACCTATCTTTATTTGTAGTGATTTGTGTCAAGTCAGTTTCCCCTGCAGGCTATGAGGTCTGAGAGGGCAGGAACAGGGGGTTTTAAACACAACTGTATCCCCAGTGCCTGGGATAGGAGGCCCCACACATATTTGCTCCCTCATCTCTGGTACCCAGTTCTGTCCTTGATGACTCTGGGCGCCTCTTTGTGGCCTTAGCGTCTTAGCTCCTTGCCTGCAACCTGAACTCTGGAGGTGGGTCCCGTGCTGACGGGGAGTTGGGTAGCAGCCTTGCATCCCAAGACCTTTGTCCAGGAGGATGGGGCAGACCCTGAATTGTTTGGACAGCTGGCATTTCCTCTGGACTCCCTCACTGGGGGCCTGGAACAGAGGGCTGGAGCTTGACACACCTTTAGGCTGTTATCCATCTTCTTTGGCTGTTACCAGTCTCCTTTGGCTGACACTCCCTCTGCCACCCCAACCCGTGTGACTTAGAGACAAAGATGCTTTGGCTGAGTGAGAGAGAAATAGCGTGTTGCCACAACGATCTCTGCCCAGCTCAGGTAGGAGACACTAATGTTATTCAGTTTTTAAACTGGACAATGTTCTTGACATTTTGGTCGAGATGCCCAACATGAAAAGCTTCTCGCCTCTTGTTGTGCATCTCCAAACAGTAACTCTGTAGCAATATGACTTGACTTAAAAGCCCCGGGCAGTTGCTCATAATTCTAATAACCATCCAGAATTAGATCACTTCACATTCACCTTATTTCTTCCCTCATTCATCTTCTAGTCAGGTCATTAGGAACTCCTCAATTCTTCCCCAACCTCGGCATTCTATTATTTATACATTATACACATTTCTCTATTGAGTCCCCGGAAAATGGTGAAATGGACACAGAGGATGGGTTTTCTTCCTGATGACAGCTTGGGAAACAATCTTTTCTTCATCCACCAATCCATTTTAACCCATTGGAATTTTAAAACTTCCAATGAAAAAAATGCCAAAGGGCTTCTTCCTGAGATCCCAGTGAGCTTGGGGCAGGTCAGAGGGAGAGCCAGTGGCCACGGCTTGGCTTGAAGGTGGGGAGGCAGAACATTACTCAACTCCTGTGGCCCTAAGCAGGGCTCCTGGATGTCAACATGTTGATGTGGCTGTTTTGTGGCAAAAGACGTTTTAATGTTCTTTTATCAACTTAGTTTGACAGGTTAGAAAATCACCATTTAAAGATGACATTAATCCCTATTGTTTGTCTTGTTTTTCCTGATGACAAAAGAAATACTTGCTCATTGAAAAAAATGTGAACTTTTCAAAAATATATGATGTAGAAAGTGACCATCCATTATAATCCTACCATTCCTTGAGATGGCCATCCTATGGGTTCTACCCTAGATTTTATTTCTGTGCCTATACAAACATGAGGAAGAATAAATGATTACATACAATTATTTTTTTATAAAAAATATGTGCCACAGGCATCCTGGATCCACCCTCCATTTCTGATTGCTTAATTTCACTAAACTCTTGGGGCTGAGGACTGGGGTTGAGGTTAAGAATTAGGCAAGGATATTTACCACCTACCATTCTAGTAATTAAAAAGATGAAATATTAATGGCTTGTGTTTTAGTGCATGTCAAAATGTCCTTCTGTCCAGAGGGCAAGTCAGAAATGCCTCATCTCCTGCTAGCTCCCTATGTCTCCCGTGGGTGCCAACCTCACCCCATGCTTTTTTCTCATAGCCTCACTTGGCTTCCAGTCTCATGGTCTGCAATCTCAAATGTCACCTCTTTCAGAGAGGTCCCTGGATCCTCTACCCTGGACTCCTCCCAGCCTGCTTCTGATGTCTAGAAAAAGGTAAAGTGGAAAGAGCAAGGTGCCTTGGAGATTTAGCACTAAAATTTCAAGAGTTCCAACACTTTTCTTTGAGATTTCATCCCCCCCACCCCCTATGATCTGAATGTTTGTGACTCCCCCACCCCCACCCCCATTCTCATGGTAAAATCCTAACCTCCAGCTGATGGTATTAGGAGGCAGGGCCTTTGGGAGGTGATTAGGTCATAAGAGGTTGTCCCTGGAAATGAGATTGGTGTCTTACAAAAGAGATCTGAGAGTGCTCCCTCTCCCTTTCCGTAATGTGAGGACACAGCGAGAAGGTGCTGGCTATAAACCATGAAGAGTGCCCTCATCAGAACATGACCATGCTGGTGCCTTTATCTTGGACTTCTAGCCCCCAGAACTATGAGAAAATAAATTTCCGTTGTTTACATGTGGTATTTTGTTATGGTAGCCTGAATAAATTAAGACAGTCCTCCAAACAATGCTATAAACACCTTTGTTTTCAATGAACTTCAAAGGCACATTTTTAAACAGTCTTCATAACATGCAAAGCTAAGATAAATGATATTTGGTCTTGGCTGCAAGGACCTGATTTTTCACCTCTAAGTATTAGTCCTTGCATTGAGGTGTTAATTTAATACATTGACTGGCAGAACAGATGAGCCCACTGTGCCCAGTATTTTTTCCAGGAGCGAAAAGTATCAGCAACAAAATAAGACAAATGATATACAGATCAGTAAGTTTATGAAGTATAGTATCAAATGATTGTGATAACTGACTGATCTTCTACCAATAAGTCATTGCTCAAATGAGAGACATTTATTGTCAATATATCGCAGCATCAGATCATGAACAGGGAGTTCTGAGTAGCAGAAAGAGCTCATCTCCACCTCTCACATCACTTGGGTAAGTCAGTTACTCTCTATGAGCCTCAGTTTCCTCGCTGGTAAGACGAGGAATAAGTGCTGCCTGTCACTTTCTCAGAGTCCTTATGAAAGTGAAACAAAGTAATAAAGGTCAGGGGTATACAGCAGATATTTTTCTTTGGGATGGCCTAGTATCCAAATACTTTTTCTATTTGGCAGGTAAGTGGGAGGGAAAGCTCTGCCTCCCATACAGGGGGTCAGGTACCCATGTGCATGGGCACGTGGTCCATGCTCGGCCACTCGGCCAGTCAGGTGCTCTTGCACAGTGCAGTGATTCTGGTGTGAGTGATGCTCAGAGGTAGGGGACAGATCAGAATGCATCCTAGGAGCCATGAGTTCAGCAGGTGGAGGTGGCAGCCCCAAGAGTGGTGGCAGTGTGTTCTACCCAGGTTCCTCCTAGTTGCCTGGGCTTTTACCAGCTTTTGAGCCACTTCTCCTCATTGGTGCTGATAGTTACCAGATAGTCTTCCTTTGCTCCTTAAGTCACCTGCGTGGACTTCAGTCATTTTCAGTGAAGAGTCTTGACTCGTGGTATCCTCTGTGAACTGTGCCCCTGTGAGGGATTTCTTTCTGTGAGATGTGGCCCAGTGGTTCCTCCCCTGGAGGGCTGAAAACTGCAGATGCCTGGGGCCCGCTGCTGAGAGTCCATGGTAGTAAATCATGGCGAATTTTGGTTTAGGTGGTTCTTCAAGCTGGAAGGGTCTCAGAAGTCACAGTCTTGGTTCTGCCTCATAATCTGTCCAGGGCACAAAGACAATGTTGTCTTTTAGAAAAAGTACACAACTGTATCCATTATCTTCCTCATTTGCTGGTCCAGAATTCCACCCAGCTGGTTAATCTGATATATGAAAACCTCTTTATGCATAGGGATAATCATTACAGCACTTTGTCTAAGTTAACAATGTAGAGATAGGCCTGACTGCCCAAAACCAGGTTAACGATTAAGTAGACCATGGTTCAGCTACTTGAAGGAATAGCATGCAACTGCTAAAAGTGATCTTTGAACAGAGGTTTTCAGTACTATGAGGAAATATTTATAAGTTAAAATGCATAACCAAAAAGATATAAAAAAACCAGCCAAATTATTTATAGTGCAGTATAGTTTTTTTTTTAAACAAAATTCAGCTTTCTCCTCATTTTCTTTTCCTCTTCACAATGCTCAATTCAGTCTAACTGTTTTGTGTATATAGAGAATCTGCATTGAAGTAATTATGAAGAAATGTTGACTGATAGAACAGTGGCAATTTTAAAGGCAATCGTAAGGCTTGTAATAGTCATGGGCTAATTACTTCCCCCTGGGTTTTCTGTCTTTGGTTGGAGTAGTTGTCTCTGATGAATGTGCAGGTAAAAGTGTAGTTTGCTGTAAAAGTTGAAAGGCCAGCCTTGCCCTGAGTGCAGAGAACATCAGGCTGTGTGACATGGTCTGGTTGTTTTATGATTTCCATATATGACTCGTTATTGAAATGAAACCAATATTTGACGTAAACTGTTTTCCAGCTTGAAAATAATATAGATCAAGAAAATAATAGATTCTTAGGTAAAATGTAATATCTCTGCTCATTTAAAAATTACATATTTCTAGCCTTAAACCTTTTTTAAAACTTGCCATGAATAGGTAGAAAATATTCATTTGTTCATTCGTTTGTTCATTCTTTCAATCACTCATTCATTCATTCATTCATTCATTCATATGTTTACTGAGAACAGAGCTGGGAATACCCTTCATTCATTGCATCATTTCCTAAGGCCAGAAACTTCTGGAATTTGTTCAGACTGAGTCTCAGCTCTTTGAGGCTTTTGTACTGTGGTTTTTGCTCAGCTGTTTCAGCTTTTTTTGGTCAATTGAAGGAGTTTTATCCTCCCTTTTCTTGGTGCTTAGCTGAGAAGGGCAGTTCAGCTGGGTTAAGTTATCCTCCCAGAAGCCTTGGTTAGAGCTCCTTGCCCCATCAACCCTCAGCCTTTGCAGAGAGGAAGTTCTGCCAGCCATTCTCCTCCCCTTTAGGTCTGTTTGTTAGGTAGTTTCTAAAGACCAGGAGGTCTGATCTATTCCATTTCAGTCTATTCCATTTCAGCCCTTTAAACAGAGGTGTTACCCTGAGCTCAGGTCTGTGCTGGGAGTTGAAGTGGATATAAAAAAGGTGAAGAGCTCTAAGCATTTTAGGAGGCAACATAAATACATAGCATCTATAAAACTCTCAAAGGACACTGCATCTCCCTCCCCACGACCCAGCATGCTGTTGCCACTCTTGGTTAGTTGTCATCATTCAATCATTTGTTAGTTTATTTTTTCAATAAACCTGCTGTGTGTTGGGTGAGCACTGTGCAAGCCTCAGTAGCCCAGAAATGAAGAAGAAAGAGTGAAAACTCAGTCTTGCAGGGGAGATAAGATGTGCATAAAAAGCTATGTAATAAAATGGAAAAAAATTATATTTCTTGAATTTCTGCTGATTCAACTTCCTTAATAGCTCTTAAAATCTTTTTCTCTTCCTTCCTGCTGCCATTTCTTTTCTCTTTTGGATGACTACATAAATTTCCTAACTCATCTTCCTGCCTCCAATCCAGTCCCCACTTTCCTATCAGATGGATTTGTCTAAAATCTAGACATGTACTTTCTAGCTCCAAATCCTCCAATCCCTACACAAAGCCATCCATGACATGGCCATCACCTCTCCTTTATAGCCAGATCTCTTGCCCTAACCTGCCTCACAGTCTCCATGGTATTTGTACTATGTACCTCTGTGCCTTTGTACTTGTTATTCCCTCTCCCTACCTCTTCTCTTAAGACTCTTGTTTGTCCTTCAAGACTCAACTCATGTACCAAACCATCTGGAAAAACTTTTCTGGCCTCCTTCACTTCATTCATTTATTCATTCATTCAACAAACTCTTTAGTAAGTATCCACTATGTACCAGTCATGGTGCCAGGAATATGAAAGTGAGTGAAACCAATATGGTACCTAACTTCATAGAGCTTGAAGCTGAGTGGTGGAGAGAGATGCTCATTAAACAAGTTGACAAATAAATGTAGGATTATATATTGTGATAAGCAGAATGAGAAGAATAATGCGGGGTACTCTGAGAGAGGAGAGCCAGGGCTCTCCTCCCAGAATGTTGTGCAGCTACAATCCCTACTGGGTGCTAGCCTCTCACCCTAAGGAGATAGTCTGACCAGAGGCACAATAGTAACCATTTGGCTTGGCCTTGGCTCTGTGTGTTAGGCTAGTTCAGTTGTCTCTGGTTTTGACGATGCAATCCTTTACTGGATATCTTCTGGGGGAGTCTATCCAGCTCTCAGTGATCTTCCTGAATTGCCCTCCTTATCTTTGGTAACAACCCCCTATAGCCAGGTCTGTACCATGTGACCTACGCTCCTTAGCAATGGTGAAAATGAATATATCAGAATGGATACCTGACCCAAATTTAGAGATACAAATTCTTTCTTCTTAGGTTTTGAGACCTGAAGATTCTAGTATAGGCTGAAATGATCTCTAGGATAGACCAGATTGGAACTAGGGAGCAAGAGATGGCCATTTCTTTCTGAACTGAGAAGCAGATATTCTGAGAACAGAAACAAGACATGGAAGAGAGTCTATCTTGAGGTCTGCTGCTGTTCATGCCCATGAGTTCTGGAGAACAGTCCTACATCCTTTTAATGAATTCCCTTTGCTGCCTAAGCTTAGCTTATGTTGGTTTCTATTTATTGTAGCTTAAGAATTCTAGCCAAACAGATCCCCAGCAGTCAATCATCACCAATGTGGGCAAGTTGAAGAAAAATCAGTCACCTCAGCAAAGACTCGGTTGGAGCTACTCAAGGCACATCCATCAATGGAGTCATATGGACAAGACTGGCAGGTTCTTGACTGACCTTCAGATATATCTTGGGTAGTTATGGCTTCTCATGCACCCCAAGCATACTCCAAAGTGAAACTTTCCAGAGAAGAGAGCTGTTAACAAATCCATTAGTAACTAGTCTGTCCAGTTCTAATGACTGGTTGTTACCTGTTTATGCATCCCCCATGTTTATGTAGGTGGAGCCTTCAGTCTTTTAGGAGGAGGAGTTAACTCTGCAGAGAATATGGCCTTGTCCTAATCTGTGCAGGGGTATTGATATTCTCTGTCCATGCATTATTTGCCAGGTCGAATTTGTCCTTTTCTGTTTCTCTCCTTTTTAAAAAACAAAAAAGTCCCCCTCTCCTATGTCACAAAGAGAATGTTTTTATTTTCTGATTGAAATTTTACTAGGCCCTCGTGATTAAAATTAGCTGCCTTTGACTTCTGGGATTTACACTCCTCTTGGGTTAATTTTAGCTAATCGGTGGTGAAATAAATCTCAAAAATCACACTTCCTTTCACAGTCTTAGAAAAATAAATGAAAAGAGAGGCCCTATTTAAGTGGCCTTGTTATTTCTCCTACTTGATTTGCACAGCTTTAGTCTTCTGCTTTTGTCCATACAAACCGTAACACAAAGGTCACAAAAACCCCTTGACTTATTTAAATGTAGTAATAGCTTCATTGATGCAAACATGGGGTTAACCCAAATATTTCATAGTTTGGAGATTTTCAACTAATAAGAGGAATCGAGCACTGTATTTGGGGAAAGATTAAGGTCACTGGCCCTCATTTAAGTTGATTGGTCTCTTGAAATGAGATGCTAATTGTGAAATTGATAGGCAGATTTCCATTTGATTTTACCCCCAATAGTTTATGTTTATAATTAAAATAATAAAAATGGAAAATGTCCAGTTCAATCAGCATAATCTCCCATCTATTCTCCAGCAACATAACTGGAGTAGAGGTCTTACATGCATCTGTGCATGTAAGTTGCAAATTCCTTTTACTTTGCCTCTGTTGGCTGGAGGGAAGGGAAAGAATAAATTGCTTATAGCCTAGATATGTTGACATCTAAGAAACTAGAGACAACCAATCATAATGTAAGAATTAAAAGAAAAACCAAAGAAAGAATTAAGGCCACTTTTATATAAATAACAGAAGATTCTTGTTGTTTGCAAGTAAGGTTATTACTTCATTCATGCATGGGAGCAATATTTACTGGGCACCTACTCTGTGCCAGGCACTGTTGTAGGCACTAAGAATATAAGAGTGAATATGAAAATTGGGTCCCAGATCTCATGGAGCCTACATTTTGTCAAGGAAAGGTTTTAAACAGGGGCATGACATGATCTAATGCTGCTCGTGATGGCTGATCACTCTGGTTGCCTTGTGGAAAATGTTTGGGAGGGAGTAGGAGTAGAAGCAAGAAGGTTAGATAGGAGACTCTTGCAGTGGTCCAGGTGAGACATGACAATGGTGATGACAATAGTGAAGGGAAGAAGTGATAAATTTAGTGTATGTTTTGGAAGTTTAAAAGTAAAAAAGACTTGCTGATAGATAAGATATGAGGAATAAAGAATAGAGAGGAATAGACTCCCCTCCCACCTCCCAACCAAATTTATGGTGGCACTATACTGTAGTTGGGGAGTATGGGAAAGAAATTAGGAGTTCCATTTTGGATATCTTGGCTGTGAGATGCATTCAAATTCATTGACAGGTTACTAGTTACCAGAGGGGTCTGTGGAGCTCTGTCTTTGACAAAGCCTTTGCCCAATGAAAAGGGAGGCAGTCATTTTAACTATGGGGAGCCCTAGAAAATAATTTGCATGACAATTTAGAATAGGGAAAGAATCCTGACCAGCTGGTATATTGGGTAGCACCTTAAAAAAGGATTTCAATAAAGATGAATGAAAAGTTCTAAACCTAAAGACAGAATGGAGTTGGGGCAGTGGGGAGAGGTTTGGGGAAGAGTAACCTCCCTAGGAGCCAAATGTGAAGAGT
Organism: Eidolon dupreanum; assembly: GCA_028627145.1. Taxonomy (NCBI): domain Eukaryota; kingdom Metazoa; phylum Chordata; class Mammalia; order Chiroptera; family Pteropodidae; genus Eidolon; species Eidolon dupreanum. Next base: position 21,093,168 of record CM053502.1, on the reverse strand, counting down.
GTGACAAAATGCGCTTGTGTCCTTGGGCTGCCTCCATAGTAGAAAGAGTCCTGACTCGGGGAGTCAGACAGAGCTGGGTTGTAGTCCAGATGCTATCACTTACAAACTCTGTGTCTTTCAGCCAGTTATGGAACCTCTCTGCGCATATATTTGAACATTTTTTGTCTCCCCAAAACATCGAAGTCATTAAGTAAAAACTAATTTGTTTCCCTCTCTTGTGTTGAGCAAAGATATATTAAGCTGCAGCTTGAAATGTCAGGTCAACTTGAGAGAGTGCGACCACATGAATCGAAATAATTGCAGCCAAAAGCAAAAGCACTTTTCTTTAGGCATAGGTCTTATCTTGTGTGAATGGGTCATTTCAGCTGTGATTTTTAAAACCTTGAGACAAGCTTTTGTACCCTTGAGGCTGTCTTCTGAGATGCCAGGGTAGGGACCAATGAGCCATTTCCTAAGAGTATCTCAGGTGATAAACTCAGGGTTGCCCATAACCTTGACTACTTTTGTGGTTGAGAGGGGATCAAAGGAAATGGGGGTATACTTTTTCTAAGAATTAAAAGACCTTCACAGCAAAGGCAACAAAAGCAAAAATAAAAAAGTGAGACTACAATAAACTAAAAAGCTTCTGCACAGCAAAGGAAATCATCAACAATATGAAAGGGCAACCTACCAAAAGGAATAAAATATTTACAAGTTATATATCTGATAAAGGGTTAATATCCAAAATATATAAAGATCTCACATTACTCAATAGCAAAAAAAAATCCAATTAAAAAATAGGCAGAAGATCTGAGTAGATATTTTTTTCAATGAAGACATACAGATGGCCAACAAGTATACAGAAAGGTGTTCAATGTCACTAGTCATCAAGGAAATGCACATTTTCTAAACCCTTGTGCACTGTTGGTGGGAAATTGGTACAGCCACTATGGAAAACTGTGGAAGTTCCTCGACAAATTAATAATAGAACTGCCTTATGATCCAGCAATCCCACTTCAAGGTATTATCCCAAGGAAATGAAAATGGGCTATCTATACTCTGATGCTCATTGCAGCATTATTCACGATAGCCAAGATATGGGAATAACCTTAGTATCTATTGATGGATGAATGGATAAAGAAGATGTGGTATACCTATACAATGGAATATTACCCAGCCATGAGAAAGAAACAAATTCTGCTATTTGTGACAACACGGATGGAACTTGAGGGCATTGTGGTAAGTGAACAAGCTAGACAGAGAAAGACACATACTGTGTGGTATTACTTATATGTAGAATCTAAAAAAAGTCAAACTCATAGAAATAGAGTAGAAAAGTAGTTGTCAGGGGCTGGAGGTGAGGGAAATAGGGAGAGATTGGTAAATGGGTGCAAACTTTAAGCTATAATATGAATAAGTTCTGAGAATCTAATGTAATGTAAAACATGAATGTGGTTGATAACACTGTACTGTATAATTGAAATTTGCTGAGAGAGTAGAACTTAAATGTTCCCACCCCACCCCAAAAAAGGATAAATATGTGAGGAGATGGATGTGTTAATAAACTATATGGGTGGGAGTTCTTTCACAATACATATATATGTCAAATAACATGTACAGTTTAAATATCTTATAATTTTATATGTCAATTATACATCAAATAAAGGTGAAATTTAAAAAAAGATCTTTACATTTTAAAAAAAGGTACACAATGCTTTCCATGTCAACATTCTAGGAATGCCTTTAGCAAAGAGTATTGATCATCCCTTTATTTCCATCAATTTTTACATCCCATTGGGACTAGGGAGAAATTTTTCCATTGTGAGAACTCTCCTGGATTGTGTCTGTGTAATGTTATAGCATGTTGACTTAATTTCAAATCTAGTTGTTTGGTCCACAAGATGCCAAATAATGCTTGATATTTTTTCACCACTGGATTTTATGGCTTGTTGGCTCATATGTGGACACCTGCCATTATGAGTCAGCCATGTTTTCCTAAATGTATAATGTAGACCAGTGCTTCTCAAACTTTACTGTGCACGTGAACCACCTGGGCATCTTGTTCAAATTCAGACTCTGATTCAGCAGGTTTCTAAGGGGGTTGTGCATTTTTAACTAGCCCAGGTGATGCCTGATCTTGCTGGTCTGGGGATCACACTCATGCTTGAGTAGCAAAGTGGTAGAAACACAAGTTGCTTTTTTAAAAAAGAGAGAAGCGGGGCATCTATGGAAAAATAGCTTTGGGGAAAATTGTACGCTCTATCTCTTTTTGTAGATTAAAAATGCACATTGTTCCCATCTTAAGCGTGCTGAGAAGTCCTATAGTTAAAAAGAAACCATTTATTTGTTTGACTCAGTATCAAACTCATTTGATCATAAAAACTTTTTCAAAGGAAAACCATTAACACTTAGGAGAATTAACATTCTTCGTATCAAATTTTGGAAAACAATTCGAGGCATCAGAAACAGACTATCCTGCAATCATGTTGATTGTAAAGAGTGACTAGGCAGTTATCTGGGAAAATGCCACAGTGTGTGATAATTAAGAACGTGGGCTATGAGGCTGAGCCAAAGCCTGAGGTTGAATCTTGTCTCTTCACTCATAGCTGTGTGACTATGGGTCAGTCAATCAACTTCTCTGGGCCTCGATTTCTTAATGTATAAAATGGGATAATAAAAGATCTCGTAAATGGGAGGTGATTTTGTAGTTACCTGGATTGTTAAGACAGATGATGTTGAGCATCTTTGCTAGAGTGGAAAGCACTCAGGCCAGAGGATGCCCAGGAGAACAGAAATCTAGGAAGGAATGAAAATTGGAGCCTCAAAAGCCCCTGGAGATTGTCTGATGCAGAACCCTCACTTTAACAGATGTCATCACACAGTGGAATGAATTCACCCCAGGTCAGCAGCAGAGAGCAATCCAGGCCTAAGAAGTCTGGCCTGAGCCCATGGGACCCTCCATCCCATTGTGCTAAGCCACCCAAGTAACCTTTTTAGGTTTTCTTGTAAGGAGCCACCTTTGTTCCAACACAGCGCTTTGGGAGGAAAACCTAAGCTTTGATCATGAGGTCCAGGATCAGCATTATTTGCCAGTCAACACTAAGTGTCTGAAGCTGCAGCACAGTGGGGGCAGGAGGTGGGGGAGGAACACAGATTTTGCATGTTGGCACCTTTTCCACTGAGGAGCCCAGGCAAGGGCCCCCACTGCAGACAGGTGAGAATCCTCAGGGTCCCGGGTCCCAGGGTCCTCATGGAAGTGCCTTCCCAGAGAGGCAGTGCTCGTGAGGTCTGCGGGACATGACCCAGCCTGAGAGAGACCCTGCAGAGCCTAGGCCAATTCTGTAGAGAACAGGGAGTGCCCACCAGGACACTTTGCCACGGCGGGGGCTGCTGGTTTTTGGAGCATGGTGAGGCAGGAGAGAACAAGCTGCCAGGATCTGGGCACGGCCTGCTGCCGTGGGGTCCCAGGGCACGATGCTTGCTCCCTCTGCGTGTAGGCTGAAAGGACAAGGACGCAAATGCCCCACGCTTTCCGGGAAGGACTTTCCATCAGGTTCGAGGGTGAAGAAAAGATTCAGGGAGCAGATGACATGCCCCAGGTGCTACCAGTGATGAGTCGGGAACCTGATGTCCAGGTCTGTCTGCACCCTAAGCTCCAGCCCTTGTCTTCAAATGGCTGTCTCCAAACAACCCAGAGGGGTGCATTGGTCCAACAGCTGAGGGCTGTTACCACCTAACTGGTTTCCTGGGGAGGGGGGCGGGGAATGCATTTATTCCTTACCCTTCTCACTTCAGGTCAGGAGGTTGGGTGGAGTCCTGGGAGCATGTGTGAGCTGCTAGGGTGGATGGACAAAAGGATTGAATCCAGGACAAAACCTCACTAGCACTCTAATCACTTAACATGGGAGGGAGCTTACAAAGTTCTTTTACATCCATTTTCTCATTTCTTCCCTATGTTAGCCTCATGAGTGGGCAGGGTGGGGTCTCTAAATCTCCTTTTTACTGTTGAAGGAACCCAGGCTCATAGCCTGCATCATCAGCCAGTCCATAGCAGGTTGCAGGGGGGTGGGGACTAAAGTCTAGGGCTCTAGGTTAATCCAAGCCACAGGAGCTAGACTAGAGGCTACCAACTGCTTGGCTTGAGTGCCTTTGCTACTGTCGCCTCCAGGAAAAACTGTGTCCCCTAAAACAGCTGTGCTGCACCATTCTTCTTAGAACTTCCTATCACCCTGTGCCAAAGAAGAGAAAATGTGGGCTTTAGGCATCTTCTTGCTGCAGCCGGAACTGAGCCTGACCCAGAGTCAGGCAGAATGTATGTGAGAGTGTGTAGGGATGGGGGTGGGGTGGGAAGGGGAGGCCAGAAAGAACCCCGGGCTCTGAGCCGAGTCCCTGCGATTTCCCAGGAGGGAAGCTGGCCTCCAGGCAGAAAGCCAGCAGTCTCCCTCTTGGCTTCCGCAAATGGTGTTGTCCAACGTCCCCGCTGCTGTTGGGTGGCACAGGGGTGAGGAGAAAGGGCATGGCTGATCCCCTGCAAAGCCTCCCTCCGAATCCGGGAGGAAGCCCGAGTATTTATCTTATATCCTGTGCACCATTTTGACTTATTTTCCTGGTCCAAAGAAAGAGCTGCAGCATAAACTAAGGTTCCGTTCTTAGCGGCCTGTGGGCTCCTTGGAGTCTGTAATTGGGGCATTGAAAGGATACAAAAAAAAAAAAAAAAAAAAAAAGCCCACAGAGGAGTGGATGATCTTTTATACTTAGAGTTCCCCCCTCTATAAAAGCGACATATTACAAACCTCTTTCTCCTCTCGAACATTTCTTGCTAAGTGCATTCTGATGCCACATTGAAACGCAAAATAGCTGGAATCAAGCAGGCACCGAAGGCTATTTATATGCTAATCTCTATTTCCCAAGCTGAAGCAGGAACCTCGAGCTGGGTGCTGCTTCTAATGATGGCTCGGCTTTAACCTCTCTGGAAGAAAGAAAAGTATTTTCCTTAAGAAAACAACTCAGTTTCTTTAAGATGAAATGTAATTATCTATTATCAGATGTCCCTTAAAATGCAAGGCCTATTAAAGCTGCTAAAAATATTGAAGCCCTAATTTCACCATAATAGCATTTTAATTTCAGCAAATCACGGCTCTATTGTTACAGGACATTTTGCGGTAGGAATGTGGTAAGAGGTCCATCTTAGCTTTTTTCTTAACATTTTCCTTTCTTTTAGAAGTACAATTAAATCATTGCAATCATCTAACCTTGCTCGACACAAAATTTTACTTATCAAGTGCGAAAACAATGGTCATTAGCATTTAAAAGAATTTGTTTTAAAAGTAGCTAAAGTTTAATTGCTTTAAATATTCTTGTTGGAATGTGCAGCCGCTGTTGGTTCAACGTTCATATTAAAGAGAGTCGGTGTTTAATTGATCGCTGGATTTCATTGAAAAATATTTACTTTCTTTTCAGGCAAAGTACGAAAGAGACAGACCCTCAAGGAGGAACGATTTTGGGGAAAATGACTGCATATGGGGTTTGCTGGCAAAACGACCCAGCTTTGCGCTCACCTCTGCAATGAATGTATTCTTGGGAATTTTTGTGTGATTTTCTAAAATGAACCCCCCGCCCAATCTTGTTTTTAATAGACTACACAAGAAGAAGCTGTGTTCCACTGCAAAATTCTGGAATTGTGTCTTTCAGAGACCCTGTGGGTATTGAGGGCAGTAAAGAGGGGTCCACTTTTCCATGGGCTTATCTTTTCAAACAGTGGTGAAAGGGAGTGCTGGGGTGCAAGCTGAGCTCACTCTCCTGACAGGTCTTCTGTTTATACCTGTTGGTGAAAGCAAACTCTTTCAGATCAATCTACATCTCCCTCCTCTTATTTAAGATGATATTTTAGGTCATCTTAGTGGGGCTGTGTCACCACTGAGTCTCACCAATTTTGCAAAACTTATTTGTCCCTGAGAGGAGCTCTGATAGGCAGGAAGAGGAAGAGGGATGGAGTGGAAGGGGAATTAGCTCAATAGGCTACTGATTGAGGTTGGCAAAAAATGATGTAATTAATACTATATATTGAGCAGTAACTATGTGCCAGGCACTGTGCTGAGTTCTTTGTATCCATCATTTCCCTTAATCTTCACAATAACCTTACAATGGATGCTAGTATCCCATTTTCCAAAGGTGGAAACTGAGGCACAGAGGGGTTAATTTGTCCAAACTTGTATAGCCAGTGGGAGGTAGAACCCCAAATCAATCTGAAGTCCATCTGGCAACAACTTCCATGCTGTGTGGCCTCCTAATAGTTTTTGTCCTCAGTCATCACCTTAACTCAGGCCTCCAGCCCAGACCCAGTTCATATTGAGGGCTAGTTCACCTGACTCCATTCTACTTCCTTCCTGCCCTCTTTGCATTGGGACCTTCTGGACCCATGTACATATGGAATTTAAAAGTCTCCCTCATTCTTTCCCTCACTGGGTCTCAGTTTGCTGCCTGTGCAATGAGACCTTCAATGACATCATCTTCAAGAGCTCTTCTAGGTCCAGGTTTCTAAGGACTCAGTTCAAGTCCATGAATGGGTACTGAGTACTTGCTTACTCTAGGTCAGGCCTATGTGGGCTTGGGTGTGTGGAGATGAGTAACATGGGTCCTTGTCCTCTTAACACCTAGCTCAGTGCAGCTGACCATCTTCCTGCTGTGTCGTACAGCTGAACAATGGCGGCTGTACCCAACATAGCGTGGGTTGTGTCATTCAAGGTTGCAAGGCAATCTGAGATTTTGCTTGGTTTTCCCTTTGTTTGCTGGACAAACTCCTGCTTCTCTTTCAACATCTAGCTCAAGAAGTACATTTTCTGGGGAAATTTTTGGCCCCTTTTCAAGCCTAGATTCCCATGGTCCTCCCAGTATTTCTCTCTTGTAGTATCTCTTCTTGCAACAGAAAAGTAAGAATGTAGACTGGTTAAATTCCTGGCTCCACTACCTACTCCTGGTTGGTCTCAGGTTAATCCCTTAACCTAACTGAGTCTGTTTCCTTATTCATGCAGTGGGGTGATAATAGTGTCCATCTTCTCCTCTGGTCATATAAGTACCAAATGAGATTTGTATAAATCTCCTAGAACAGTGTCTAGCACATGCAAGGAATTAGTAACCATGACTTATTACTAATATAGTAAAGGTGTTGCTGCAGGCAGGCTGTATGCTCTGCAGGTCTGGCACCACCAGATTGTCACTTATATCTCTGTAGCTAACAACAAAGACTGTTGTATAGCAGAAACTGTAGAGTGTCCAGGAGCAGGTGTTCAAGTCCATGTCATGTTGCTTACAAGCTGTGTGACCTTGGGTAAGTTCCATAACTTCTCTGGTCTTCAGTATCTTCGTCTGTAAATGGAGATACTTACAGTTCCCTCTTTGTGCAATTATTGGGAGGATTAAAGGAGGCCAAGCTGGTGAAATTAAGTCTTTGCCCAGTGCAGATGTAAGGGCTCAACCCAGAGTATCTATTAGGTTAACGGACTCTCATTAATAACTGACATCTGTATTCCACTTTCACATTCTTATCTCATTTAAACTTTGCAGTGGTTTCAGGAGGTGCCTTTGTTATCATCTTTGGCTCATCAAGATCTTACAGCTGGTAAGAGGCAGGTCTCCTGACCCCACATCCTCTCCCCCATTGGCAGCCCATGACATCTCATATCATGAAGTCAGATGAATGAGAGAATGATTCTCAAATAGACCAAACAATCTTCCATAAAAGTTAGGTGGGGCTCAGACTTGTGGCCCAATAGGAATACCAGCTAAATTGATTTCATAATGTTGGGTCCTGAAATGACACCTCCATCAAGAAGCTGCACTTGGCTTTTTATACTCGTCAGGGGCTGTTATAAATTTGATTATATCTGAAGTAGCAGATTTCAAGTTGAAGTCCCCTTTGTCCACACTGGAATTCAGATTTATTTCTAAGAGACCAGTGCAATTTTCTTATCTTTGTTACAAATTACTACAGTCTGGGTTAATCTCACGCAGCAATAAAGCTGTTTGCCTAGGAAGCTTCTTGCAGTGTCAGAGCTGATGAATGGCTCCCTCTGGCTATAATAATTCAGTCTAGAACATTGAAAAAAAAAAAACAAACCAACTTGGTTCTTCTGCAGGAAACTCCACCAGTGTGCTCAGCTTTTCACATTGGTAGAGATCAGACACTCTCACTTGAGTCAGGGCATCAGAATCTTTGAACTTATGAGATCTCAAGTATACCCGTGATGAATGGTGGACCATACCACCCCTCTACTTTATAAAGAAGGTAATCCTCTCCAGAGTTTTCTGAGGGTGGCTGTGAAACAGGTGAGTACAATAGAAAGCTGAACAGGGAGAAGGTACAGATAGAGCAATTCAGAGGACGAGAGTGAGTGGGCTGGTCTTAGAAACAGAAGAATGGGCTGTAAGGGAAGGGGCAGAGGGCTTATGTTTCATTCATTCAACAATTACTGTAGTTTTTAAGACCTAATACACAGCATTGATTATAAAATTCACTACTGACTTAATAAGACCACTTTTTGGAGGGGCGAGGGGAATGAAACACAACTTTCAAAGTACACACTGATTTTAAGACCCAATGTTGAAGGCATTCTAGGAGATTGAGATATGAAGAGATGGTTAGTGTGTCACTCTGTGAGTGTGTGTGTGTGGCATTTCTGAACAGTTGGAGGTATTTGGGAGAAAGGGCATTCAGGCGGAGAGAATAGCATACACAACGCCTTTGAGACAAGAGGGCTTGCTCAAGAAATGGAAAGAAGGCCAGTGTGACTCTGGGGGAGGAGGTAGTGGAAAGATGAAGCTGGGGATCATCTGAGGACATCTCATGAAGGACCTTGCAGGCTAACCTAAAGAGTTCAGATGTTATTTTGAGAACAATGAAAAGATATTGAAGAGTTTTAAGTGGAGAGTCGATATATTCTGTATTTAGGGTCTATGGAAAGCAAAGCAACATCAGCCTGAGAAGACAGCTAAATCATGGGGAAGCTGGTTCTGAGGAGAAGAATTCACACAGCTTGTTCCTACCTGGGGACAAGCACTGGCTTATTGGGTATCAGGAAGTACCCCAATAAGAGGCACTTAAATTAAAACTCTAGAGTTTAAAAGATAGCACATTTTTAAAACTCTGTACATCAGAATTATCCTATTTGGGGTACCTAACCTTTTAGGCTGGCAAGATGAGGTCTTCAGTTGGGTTTCTATTACTTACCTTCCCCCTACTGCTGAGTAGTACAAACATCCTGGAGGGTCTTACGTAGTTCACTCTGGTCTTCAATCCACTCTGGTCACTGTGGATAGCTTCCTGTCCAAGCCTACTGATACTTAGAAGGTGGGGTGCTCCTCAGCCCTCATGCTACACTTAATCACCAGAGTCTTTTCATATGGGCCTAAAGTCCACAGATTTTAGTGTTCAGTTACCTTCCCCCACCCCCACACCTTCTCATGACAGCAATTCCCCATCATGGGTGTTATGTGTCAGTTGGTCTCTGCCCCATGCAGAAACCACCAAGAATCCCATCCGTTCTCTTCTTCCTTTCCCTAATGACATAGCTACTTTGGTCCCTTACATTCTAAGCATTCTCTGCCATTCTTTCCTCATCTGAGATATTCTAGTGAACGAAAATAGGAGTGGGTTATTTTTTCTGCCTAGGAATTTCAACTTTCGCTCCTTCAATATCAAAACCCTGAAGGTAAGAGAACACAAAACCTCAGCCCCCTCTCCCTTCTTCCTTTTAAACTTCAAGGATTGTGAGTTAGCTGATAGAGTCCTTTGCTGTGTAATGGGCTGAGCAAGGAGGAGAAGCACTGTCAGATTTCTACCCATCCACTCATTCATCTATGTAGTCATTCATCCATCCATCCATATCCATCCATCCATCCAACCATCTATCCACCCACTACTTCAAGCAGGAGTAAAGAGTTTTTAAGGATGGTGTTTCTTTGACAACTGCTCACTTCTGAGAATGAGCTACTGCAGCCCTGTTTCTTCACTGGGCTCTGTCTATTGTCCACAGTGTCAAAGACCAATATAATATAGTGTTAAAAGCCTGGGCTCTGGAATCAGACTCCCTGGGTTTATGCCATGGCTTCATGCCTCACCAGCTGTGTGAATTTGGTCATACAAACTAGAAGTTTGTTAGGTATTTAACTCATTTGTAAAATGAGGCTAATAGCAGAACCTACTTCAAAGGCTTGTTATAAGTACGAAGTTGATTAATACATGTAAGCCTTTAAAACCTGACCTGGTACTTAGAAAGTGCTTCGTAAGTGTCAAGTATCATGAGTACTCTTGGATCAGGGGTGAGCATCTGACACAAACTTGGTCAATATATTCTCTCTTCTCACCTTGAAATGTGGAAACATGACTGGAAGAGTCTGGCTCACACAAAGCTACTGGATTGAACTGAGATGTTGTAGGAGGTTGTTCTGGACCTTGAGCAAGGAGAAGCTGGTCTACAGAGAGGAAAAGAGGAAATTAATGTCTGGAGAGGAGACAGGAGGCCTGGTGGATCTGAGGAAGGGAGGGAGAAAAGGAGGGGAAGAGAGGGAGAGAATGAGAGAAAGGAAGATCGAGGTAGAGAAGGGAGGAAGAAGAGAGAGGCTTAAAGATACTTAAGTGCTTGGGTTCTTAGTCTCAGTCTTGCTCATGATGGTCAGTTTCACCCTATAAAATGGGGATTTCTCCAGAAAAATCTTTATTTGCTTTACCATGTTTTGCTTTAGTTGCTTTGGAGTGGATCTTTGAACTGGAATAAAAGAAACAAAGGCAAAGACAAACAGCCATTTAGCAGGTAAATGTAGCAGGTAAGATATAGTTGTAACTAACTAGAAAATGAGTGTAAGTGGTTGTGAGAGAGAAAAAAGAAGGCATAGGTTAGTATGGAGGAGGAAGTCATCGATTAGCAATGAGGATGGTGGAGGGCTTAATGGAGGAGGTACAAATGGCATTAGGTCTTGGGGAACGAATTTTTTAAAAACTTTCCTTATGTTGCTGAGCTACGTCTACTGCTTCTAGCCATAATGCCATGTTGGGGTTATGGACAGAAGCAGTAGCTTGACCCTGAGAAGGCGACTCTCAAAGTAAGGCTTCTAGGCAAGACACAGCACCTTTCTTCCCTCTCCAGTGTGTCAGGGCTTTCCATTCTGATAATGCATTGATTAGTGCTCTGGGGTTCTGGATGGGATGGTCTTATTTATTATTCACCCTTGATCTCAAGGAATGTGAAGAATCAACTCTAAGAGAGAAGTTTTGTAATTTAAACACCCCTCCCTCAGCACAGCATGTTGAATATTAGCTTTAATAAGAAGGCTTAAGGAGCCAGTGGAGAGTTCCTTGAAGTAAGCTCATTCTGGAATCAGATCAGCTCCCCAGTGGAACTAATGGCTGCCCCCGTACCAGCTCTGGGTGAAACCCTCCATTTCCAAGTCTTTGCCTGTGCTTGTCCCTCCACCTGAAATGCCCCTTCCTGTGTCTACCCCATGTCTGCTCATGAGAACACTATCCATTCTTCAATGCCCATCTCTACTTGTGCCTTTTTCATAATGTTCTCTTTGCACTCCAACATCCCAGATGTGTATGGCTCTGCCTCTGAGCTCCCTCAGGCTGTACCTCTTCTGCAGCATTATCAGAGCTTACTTTGAGCTTAATTGTAACACTAAACAGTCGTTTTATTCTTCTTTGTGTAATCCCCATCTGTGTGGAATCTCTTCAAGGGCAAGACCTATGGTTTATTTATGCTTACATCCCCAGAGGCTCCATAAATGTTTATTGATGGTGTAATAATCAGACATCTAAGTGCTTTAAAGTTATTGATAAACTACAACCAGAAACATGTGGTGCTAATCATATGCCAGGAATTAGACTAAGATAAATTATTTCATGTAATTCTAATGTCGACTTTGTAGGTAGGTGGCACCATCATCACCATTTTACAGATAAGACCAGATGGAACTAGAGAGAATTAAGTAAGGCAATGTATAGAGCTTGCATAATGGCAGAACTATATTTTCAATCCCAGTCTATTTGAGGCAAAAGCTCTTGACACTTACAAATGACAAGACACTGTTAACCTTCTCTAGGACACCTCTTCCCCCCAAAGCAAATTATAATAACAAAGAGGTATCTTTTATTAACCTATTAAGCTAGAAGAAAAAGATGTTGACCATGTTGCAGTGAATAAGATACTTTCCTATGCTTCTGGAAATACATGAGTCAAAAAATCAGTGATTCCTTTTGACTCAGTTTCTGCATTTCTGTTGAACAGTTATTGTAAGGAAATAATCCTTAAGATTGGGGAAGGAAGCAAAGATGTTTAATACAAAGATGTTCATTGCAGCATTACTTATGATAGTGACATGTTCATCAATAGAATAGCTGAGTAAATGATGGCACAACTTCATGAAGTGCTAGGCAGTCATTAAAATGGCAGTTAAAAAGATTGTGTATGATACCCAAAAATGTTTAGGATGTAATATTAGGCCACAAAAAATTGCATACATAGTTATGAGAGTACCATGGTTACAATGAGGTAAAATCTAGAGCTTAGGAGAAAGGAAACACACCAAGAATGCTAATAGTGGTTGTGTCAGGGTAAATGAATTATGGCTTATTTTTGTTTCTTTTTTTTTCTTCTATTTTTCAATTCTTTTGTAACATAGTTATATTACTTTTTTATGATGAAAATGGTGTATTTTTTTTATAAAGCTGATGAATAATTCCATAGCTGAGCCCTATTAGCAGCCAAAGGTGACCTTGTCTAAAGAAGACATTCTCCAGCCTCAGATGGATGCTGGGAGGGCTGGGCAGCATGTGGCATGTGCCCTGGGTTTGTGAAGGTGGTGGACACTTGTGTGTGTGTCCTGTTAAACTAGAAAACTACCAATAAGGGATGGACTGCAGGGCCCTGAAGATGATGCACACTGGGAGGAGACCTAGCTTTCTGGGTAACGTAAGCACCCCGGACCTCCCTTTTCTCCCTGAAGCATCCCTGCTTCTATGATCGCTATGTCTCCCCACTGGCTATGGCCCAGAGTTGAGTAGCAAGTTCGGAAGCTCAGGGAGGGAAAAAAAACCAACACAGCATCTCTATTTTTAATTAAAAGGAAAACTAACAACAAAAATGAAAGCTGGGAGACTACACTGAAGACATAATTGATGGTTTGGAACATTTTTGTTATCTGCCCAGTTAGTTGAAAATTAGTCTGTAGTTTTTGACTGCTTTTAAGGTGGTGGTCATTTTTGACTTTCAGCTATTCTCAGATCTTCCTCAGCCTAAGAGTTCTTAGGAGAGTTAAGAACAAGATGAAGAAAGTGGGCTTGGAAAATCCCATCAGAGGGCAGGAGCCTTGCTCCCGCTGAGAGAACGTAAACACAGTAAATAAGAAGGTGGGCTTTGGAGTTCAGCACAACCGAGTTTGAATCCTGGTTTAGCTGCTTACTAATCGTGGCTAAATTATTTGGGCAAATTCTTTCATCTCACTAAGCATAAATTTCTTTGCCTATAAAATAGATGATAAGGATGGTACCTGCCTCAGAGGTTTGTGGTGAAGTTAAATGAGTTGAGGCATATCTAGCACAGAGTATAGAACTGGCGCATTCTTAGTTCTCCATATGTGCCAGCCATTACTGCTGCTGCTGCTGCTGCTGCTACTACTACTATTTCATGAACATCTATCTCTTTTTGGCTCTCCTGCCGATATAGGTGGGCTTTTTCAGAAAGAACCTTACTAAGAGAGAAAGAAAAGGCAATGGTAGCAAAAGATATAAAAAATTCAAAGACTTCCTATGCCTTTGAAGTTTCTGGGTCTGAGATGCCCCTGTCCCTGAATGAATTCTTTTTCCCATATATCCCTAGGTCTTCCTGGAATTTTGGTCTGGCTTCCTGTTGACGCCTTCCTGGTCTGTCTCTGTCTGTACTGAAGACAGCTTCCTATTTTCCACCAAGAATGGTTGACCTCCTGGGTGTTGCCTCCTTCCTGTCAAGGACTCAAGACCACAGCTTATTATACACAAGATACTGTGCTAAGTGCTATACATAGCATTTCCAATTTAATTCTCATAACCTTTGGGGTAGTACTATTATCATCACCCATTTTAAAGTCAAGGAAATGGAGGCTCAGAAATGATAAATAATTTGCCCAAGGTCATAGTACGAGTAAGAGGCAGAGCAAGGATTCTAGTTGAGGTCCATCTGATCAGGAACCCCTCCCTGTTCTTCACCCCTGAAGCTATAGATGGTGATGTTAGTACCTACTGTTATGGAGGCTGTGGTGGAGATTAGTAATAAATGTGAAAAGTGCCTTGGAACCTTTCCTGTGCTGGGCAAATACAATGGTATAATAGTGTATAACAACATGGTCAGGAGGAAGTAACACACTGTGGTTATAGGCTTGTGTTCAAATTCAGCTCCATCACTAATGGACCTTTGTTCACTTACATGACTGTGGCATATCAATGAATGTTTTTGAGCCTCAATTTCTTTGTAAAACAGGAAAAACAGCACAAGGTTGTGGTGAAAAATGTGGTAGTATGGGTGAAGCTCTTAAAACACTGTCTGGCATGTAATTAGCAATAAATAAATAAAACTCTAGAATGTAAACTCCACGATGGCAGAGATTACATTTTGTTCACTACTGTGTGCCTAGTGCCTAGACCAGCAGCTGGCCCACACAATGCGCTCGGTGAATCTCTGTGGCGTAAATGAATAGTGGTGGTCCTGGTTGTTGTAACCACAATGTCCTTAGTGTGGCCATTCTCTTTCTAGGGACACCTAGCTGTGTCCTTATAAAGGGCCAAGGCTGGCTCTGTCACCTTGGCAAACAACTTGATGGATAGATCAGGGCAGTCCATAGATACCATGGCCTGAGTGGTCTGATACAGGGGCAGGACTTAGGTACAGTCACATTGACACCCCAAGGACTGCTTCTACCTGAGATCTCATCATTCTCTTACGAGCTGAGTCCATCCAGGATGTTCTCTCTGGCCTAATTGGAGTTGCTTATCAAAATTTATTGTCTGGAGTCAAAGGAAAGACCCTTATCAAAGTAGGATTACATTGGGCCAGAGAGACCACCAGGGCTGGGGCCTCCTACCCTACCCCTCCCTAATAGGAGGCCATGAGTAGTTAGAATTCAATTAAGCCCTGGTGAAGGGGGTCTTTGAGGCAGAGCTGGGGCAGGACCATGTCTGGGCTGAACAGAACAACCGATTTAAGCTAAATCAACGCCTACTTAAGTGAGCCGTAATAAGCATTCTGGGGGCAACGCCAGCCTAGGGGCGTCATTTATCACTGGGTAATAGAAAACCATAATGAATAATAACTTGGGCCCAGCAGCCAGAGCTCGCATACATTATGGGGTTCGAGCTGCTGTTGTCCACAGGAGCTGGGAGGGTGGGTCTGAGGCCTGGGTGGTGGAGTTTGCATACTGAATTCTGCCGCTTTGCAGAAAGGCCTTTGTTGTACAGGAAAGCCATTAATCTCACACCCGCTTTGCCAGTCTTGCAGTTGGTGTGGGGAACACATGGTCTATTTGCTTGTATTGCACCAAGAGAGAACAAAATGCTCCTGAAGAGGAAACCTGTTCATGAGAGATGCTAGTGTTGGCCTCTGCCTTGGCCAGTGTATGAGAACACAGACCTCAGATCAACTCCCTTCTGAGGCCTGATCCCAGGGTCCCATTTCAAGCAACATAGTTCAAGCACCAGCCTTGTCAAGCACCAGTGGGACACGCAACTCTGTGCTGGGCAATGGTGGGGGTTGGAGAAAGCATGGGGATAGGCATATGAAATTTCTGCCCCAGCACTGTCTCATTTGATATCCATGAACTGCTTTTGAGTTAGATCTTACATATGTCCACATTTTACAAACAAGAAAACTGAGAATCAGAGGGCTTAGATGGCTTGCACACGCAGCTAGGAAGTAGGAGTCCTGGAATTTGAATCCAGGCCCTCTTATATAAATTCCAAATTCTTTACCTTTTACCACCTCCCCTCCCAGGAAAAACAGGCTCTAACGCCTCTTCATCTGTTCTTCTGATACCATTCCCTTCCAGCTATAGATCCTCCTGTCTGTTACTGCTCCTCCTCACTTGTGTCCCTGCAGACCACGTCCTCCTTTTGGAAGTTCTCCTACTTGTGCCTTCTATAATATGCCCCTGCCAATTCACCTCACCTTCCTCAATGGATAATTATTGTCTCACTGCTGTTGTGAGGCTAATGGATCAATCTGTACTAAGCCAAGATTCTTCTAGTCTCATCAGCCTGGGGGTGAGAAAAGACCTCTAGAATAATTTAATTACAAAACAATGTTTTCCTGTTCAGACCCCATTACAGATTTACTCTCAATCCTTCTCCTCATTGTTTGAGGGTTGTTGGAGTATTGTATATTGCTGACCCTTCTGCTTCTTCCAGGGAGCCTCCATGATTTCCTCCTGTCCCATCCACAGCCCCATTGAGTGGCTCCCAGTTTAGTGTTGACCTCTTCTCCTGCCTCCAACACTGGCTCTGGGTCTTTGCAGGTTGTCCTTATTCTCTCTTGACCTGGGGTGACTTTTCTTCTGTTCTGTCAAAGTCCCACTGATATTGGGGGAGGTTGCTCTCTGGCACATTCACTAATTCATTCAACAAACACTTAAGTTCACTTTGTAGTGGATGGAAATTCAAAGAGGACTTAGACCATGTCCTTCTATACCAGACAGATAGATGCTTTCCTCTGGGGCTACCTCTCTTTGCTTACCTTCATATTTCATATTTACTTTATATTTCAATTTTCAAAGCTTCATAGTCCTGTGTTTTTTGTTCCCTAAAGGATCATGCTGCTGCTGCTCTTTTTCTTGGCTTGCTCTTGACCACAAACGCAGCTCCCCGGGATCCATAATGAGTTCATGGAAGCCTGGAGCAAAGTGTGAGTACTACGTGCTACGCTGGATTCAGATTTCCTTTCCTTCCGACCTTGGCTACTATCCTCAGACCACGTTGGGGCCTGAGCCTGAATTTTCATTGGCATCTTGGATTGAACAACCAACTTCAGGAAAATACTTCAGCGGGCTCTTCATAAACCATTGTAAATAAACCCAAAACAATCAACTCACTTTAATCAATTATAAATTGATAAAACCAAACAATGCTATAAGAAAATAAAACAAGAGAAGTGTTCTAATTTGAGTTGTAATAACTTAGCTTTGACCTACTCTTTCTTGGTTTATTCCCAACTATTCAGACTCGTAGTCCCTTTGACTCGTTAATCCCTTTGCCACCCCATTTAATAAATCCTCTGAGGACAAAGATTTTTTATGATGAAGTCACCCATGCCATGATGGCCATTGGAGGTGGGCCACTCAGCTTTCCCTTCAAAAGAACCGCTGTGAGTAGCTAGCCAACAGGCTCCAGGTACCACTGTGGATCTGCTGTGGTGTTTAGCTGAGATCGCATTACCCCTAAGCTGCTCCTGGCCAACAACTGAGCACTGTGAGACACTAGAGGTTGGCCATTTCTGGGACATGCATACACTTAATGTGGCTCCTAGGGACCAGAATAGAGGCTCAATAAAAAATGGTGCTCTCGGCATCACTTTGGTCTCCCCTGTGGTTTCTAGCATGAGCCCAACTTTTGTCTGGGGCTCAGTGAGGAAAGGACACTAGGATTCTCGCAGTAGCCAGACTATACACAGTATGAGCCTGTTGTGCAGAAGTGAGAAGCCAGAAGGTCTTGAGTTGGCACGCCTTGCTTGGCTTCCCTTCCTATGTTATTATCAACAAGAACTGTGTTAGTTATTGATATGGAAGCAGTTGCCTGTTTAGAAACACTGGACCTCAGGAAGGATCCTCAAGAATGATCTGCCAGTTAGCTTCCAGAAGGCCCTGACCTCTGTGCCCTGAGGCACCTATTGGTCCTCATACCCTGAGAATTTGCTGCCTCACTCTCCACACTGCCATCTCCAACCTTTAAGAAAGTCTACAGTTCAGTTTGGAGGGAGGCCTTGGCCAAAGTCTGTTTCAAATTGAAGGTATGTGGTGACCTGAATGGAAGTTGTGGTGGGTGGGAGCCAGGTGGGGCGGCCAGTTGGCTAACACGGTAAACAGGTTATGTGGCCCAAGAAGGTGTGAAGGGACTGCTGGAATGCCCAGGTGTCATAGAGATGCTGATTCTGGAACGGGGAACGTTGAAGCTCCATGTTGCTAAATCCAACAGTGACTTTTCTATCCTCATTTCCCCACCTTTTTCCACACAGTTGGCAGCTGCCTCCTGCTTGTTAAAGGTGATTGTGTCTATGTTCATGAGGATTATTTGTCTGTAGTTTTTGTTTTGTTTTGTTTTGCCTTGTAATTTCTTTGTCTGATCTTGATATCAGGGTAATGTTTAACTCATAAAACAAATTGAGAAATGTTCCCTCTTATTCTATTTTCTGGAAGAGTTTACATGGAATAATTATTATTTATTCCTTTAAGATATGTTAGAATTCAGCAGTGATGTCATCTGGGACTGGAGTTTTCTTTGCAGGAAGGTTTTTACTTATGAATTCAATTTCTTTGATAGATATAGGACTATTCAGGTAATCTGTTTCTTTTTGAGTGAACTTTGGTAACTTGTGTCTTTCAAGGAATTTATCTATTTCATCTAAGTTTTAGAATTTATTAGCATAAGGTTATTCATACTATTTCCTTATTTTTTTAGGATTTGTAAGATCTGTATTGAGGTGCCCATTCTAGTTCCTGATAATGGTAATCAGTGTTCTATCCTCTTTTTTTCCAGTCTAGCTAGATATTTATCAGCTTTATTGATCTTTTCAAAGAACCAGCTTTTGGTCTCATTGATTTACTCTATTGTTTTTCTGTTTTCTATTTTATTGATTTCTGTTCTTAACTATTTCTTCCTTTTGCTTATTTTGGGTTTAATTTGGTCTTCCTTTTCTAATTACTTAAAGGTGAAGCTTACATCATTGCTGTGAGACTCTTGTTTTTCTAATTTAAACATTTAATGCCATAAATTTTCTTTTAAGCATTGTTCTAGCTACATTTTGCACATTTTGATGTGTTTTAATTTTCATTTAGTTCAAAATATTTATAATTTGTCTCCTGGTTTCTTTAGACTTATGTGTTATTTAGAAGTTTGTTGTTTAATTTCTAAATATTTGAGGGATTCTAGAGAAAAAATAACTTTGTTACTGATTTCTAGTTTAAATTCATTGTGATTAGAGAGCATACTTTGCATGATTTTAATTATCTTAAATTTATTTGAGACTTGTTCTATGCCCAGATTTGATCTTGATGAATGCTTCATGTGAACTTGAGAAAAATTTGTTCTTCTGTTTTGAGTGGTGTTTTCTCTAAGTGTGTGATTTTTCTGATAATCTATTTGCTATAGTCACTCCAGCTTTCTTCTTATTAGTATTAGCACGGTATATTTTTTAAGAATTCTTTACTTTTAATCTGTGTATTTCCTTATATTTAAAGTGAATCTCTTGTAGATAGTATACAGATGGATCCCATTTGAAACTCTCTGCTTTTTAATTGTGCTCTTCAGACCATATATTTAATAAAATTATTGATATGGTTGGGTTTAAATAAACCATTTTACTATTTCTTTTCTATTTGCCCATCTGTTCTTTGTTAATTTCCCCCCCTTTTCCTGGCATTCTTTTGTAATAAATGAGTTATAGGAATAATTCCATTTAATCTTCAGTATTGATTTATTAGCTATCTCTGTTGTATTTTTTAATGGTTGATCTAGGGATTATATATGCATCTTTAACTTATCGCAAACTTACCAGACAATATTATAGTACTTCATATGGTGTAAGAACCTTACAATAGTATATTACCATTTCCCTTCCTATTCCTTTTGCTATTGTTTTCATAAATTTTGCTATAAACTCTAAAATGTTATAAACTGCACAGTGTAGTTATTATTTTGATTTAAACTATAAATGATTTTCTAAAGAGATTCAATATGGAAAAAAGTCTTTTATATATACCCATATATTTACCATTTCTTGTGCTTGTCACTCTTTTGTGTTGATCAAAATTTCATCTGGTATCATTCTTCTTGGGTCTGAAGAACTTACTTCATCATTTCTTGTAGTACAGGTCTGCTGGAAAGAAGTAATCTCAGCTTTTGTTTATCTAAAAAGCCATTATTTCATCTTCAAATTTGAAAGACACTTTTGCTCGATAAAGAATTACAGGTCCCCCCACCGCTGCCCACCCCCATTCATACCATAATGATGTCTTTATTTCTTCTTCTATTTTCTTCTGACTTGCATAGTTTCTGATGTGAAGTTTGCTGTTATTTTTACCTTTGTTCTATATATTCTGTGTCTGGCTTTCTTTAAAATATATGTTTTATTGTGCTTTTTCAGCATTTTTATTATGATGTAATGTTTTTTTTTGTTTTTTGTTTTTTTTTTTTTTAAGATTTACTCTGCTTGGAGTTCATTGAACTTCTTGGATTTGTGGGTTTTTAATTTTTACTAAATTTGAAAAATATTTGGTATTCTTTCTTCAAATATTATATCTGCCCCACCTTTTATGGAACTTCAAATACACATATGTTAGACTGTTTGATTTTGTTCTAGATGTAATGATCCATATTTATTTCCAGTCCTTTTTGTCTCAGTGCTTCATTTTTCATAGTTTCTATTGCTAACTTTTCAAGGCCACTTATCTTTTCTTTTGCAGTGTCAAACCTCCTGGTAACCCCATCCAGTGTATTTTTATTTTATACATTGTATTTTTTAATCACTAGAATTTACATTTTTTTTTCCTTTGGTATCTTTTATTTTTCTTCTTATTGTGGTCATGTTTTTTTCTATCTCCTTGAAAAATGGGGTATATTTATAATAGCTGTTTTACTGTCTTTGTCAGCTAATTCCACCATCTGTGGGTCTGTTTCTACTGATTGATTTTTCTTCTTGTTATGGAGAAAATATTTCGTATTTCTAACATACTTGGTAATTTTTTAGTAGATGGGGATGTTGTTAATTATACATTGTTGCTTGCTGAGTTTTATTGTATTTATTTAAATAGTGTTGGATTTTTTCTGGTTCATCATTACTCAGAATCATTTGGATCTTTTCAACCTATTAAGCTTTATTATGACAGGTGCAAAACAACTTTTAGTCTAAGCATAATTTAGCACCAATTCTAAGACAATTCCCTTCTGAGAATTCTACCCAAAGCACCATATGTTACAAGGTCTATTCCCAGTCCTGTGTGAGCTCTGGTAGTGTTCTGGCTTTTTTTTTTTTTTTTTTTTTTTTTTTTGGTGATGATTCTTTCTCCATCTTTGGTTAGTTTTTGCTTATGTATTCGCAGATCAGTACTCAGCTATTGTCTTGAAAGAACAACTCTGCAGAACTCTGAAACTCTTACTCTGTGTAGGTCCATCCTTTCTGGTACTCGGCCTTGCAAATTCTAGCCACTTTGGCTTCCCTTACCTTCTATCTTTGATTTCTCAGCTCAGTCAGACTGCTAGACTCTGTTTTGATCTCCAATCCCTCTGCTATCGCCTGGAGACTGCCTCTAGGTGGTGAGCTGGTACAATTGAATGGTTAACCTTGCTTGTTTCTCTTCTCTCAAGGATGCTGTGCTGTTTTTTGGTACGATGGCTGAAAAGTTTTATCACAAAACAATGCTTTTGTTTTCTAGCTTTTTAAGTTGTGAGGGTCTCTGGTTTCTATTACTTCGTTTTGGCTGGAAGCAGAAGTGATCACTCCTCTTCCTTGAAAAATCTTTTCTTTTTTGCTGTCCTACTTTATTGGCCACTTCTCAATCTCTTTTATTTCTTTCTTCTCTCTCTGATAAACTTCTGAATATTAGCATAGGGCTCTTTCTCTTCTCTATTCATTCTCTCTATTGGTAGATTTACCTAGCCTAATGCTAGATAAGCTGTTGACCATGAGTATCTCCAGCCTAATCTCCCCTCTGAACTTCAGACTCACAATACGATTTGCCTATTTGATGCCTCCTCTGTCTACACAGCTTCTTACGATTAACTTGCCCACAGTAAAACTCTTGTTTTACTCCTCTCTCCCAAAAAATGTGTTCCTCTTACAGTCTTTTATCTTCATAATGTGGGTTATTCAGTAACTCATCATCCACTCAGAGGCTCAAGTCAAAAACTTTGGAGTTAGCTTCACTCTTTTTTTTTTTCTTCTATAACATCCAATCCATTAGTAAGTCCTGCAGGCTCTGCTTCAAAAATATATTTCAGGACATCCCACCTCTTGCCATGTTCGCACTTTAGTCTCTGTCTTGATCATTTCTTGTTTGGACTATTACAATAGTGTTCTGCTTTCGCTCTTGCCTATTCCCACTTTAGTCTATTTTCCTCACAGCAGCCAGATCTCTTCAAAATTTCAGTCAGATCATTTCACGTCCCAGCGTAAAGTCCTCCAATGGCTTCCCATCACATTTAAAATAAAATTTAAATATTTTACCATAACCTATAAGACCAAACATGATCACTCCCTCTCTATTTCTCTAACTTAATCTTCTAGTATTTCCCCTCTATTTAGCTAATCCAGTCAGAATGAACTCCTTTCTGAATCCTGAACTCAATTAAAAATTTTTCCTGCTCAGGGTCTTTGCACATGCTGCTCTTGCTGCTTGCCATGCTTATCTAATGAATTTTTGAAGCACAGTTGCTCTTTGTTGTCACTCCGGTCTCAGCCCAAATATTGTCTATTTAGAGGGGTATTCTCTGACTTAATATAAAGAAGGTTCTCACTCCATCACTTTCTTATCTCATTACTCCTTTTTATTTTCTTCATCATCCATGTCATTGCTTGCAAAAATGGCCACAATTTTCCATCCCTCCATCAACACCTCTTTGCAGTGAGACTTTGCAACACTTTCCATTGAGAGGTGGCATCTATTTTCTCATTGCTTGAATCTGGGCGGGACTTAAGACTTACTTTGATCAATAGAAAGTTTTGGAAGTAAAGGCATGCCAGTTCTGAGCCTTGCAGTCTTCCTCCCTTACTTTTGGACTTCAGTAGCTGCAATATGAAGAAGCCTGAGTTTGTTGGAAGTTGTTGGAAGATGAGAGAACATATGGAAGAAAACTGAGGCATTCCATACAATAGCCAGCCTTCCCCAGAAACAGAGCCACTTGGCTGACCTGGAGCCAATAACAGATGCATGAAGGAGCCCAGACAAGACTGGTAGCACTGCTGAGCTGACTTGTAGTCTCACGAGCAGGAATAGCCATTAAAAAAAAAAAACAAAACATAAAATATTAATGTGGTTGATTTTGCAGCAAAAACTAACTGATCTAATCATATCACTCTTTGAAATTACCTTATATAGATGCTCACTTCTTTATAGTGTCTCCCCCACTAACGTGTAAATTCCTTGAGGGCAGGGAGTTTTGCTCATCATTGTATTGGAGTAGTTATAACATTGGATCAAAATGACAATATAATATTTTAAGAAAGACTCAAATATCAGCATTTTATTAAAAAGGTGAGATATAGTTACCAAAATCTTCTACACTTTTTCCTAAGTTCTTCTTCAGGGAAAGCCAGAGTAAAGGACTGAGACAATTTTGTTCTTCCAGGAGAATGATGATCAAAATAAACTATCTTAGGAGAGGAGGAATTGAACATGAACAAGAGGTTTGGCTCTTTTCTGGGAGGGGAGCAGAGTAGATCTAGCTCTGGGGAAAGAAGGTGAGAGGATCTGGTAACTTCAAGTTGTCCTTGTCCTTTCTCCATCCCCCAATTCTGCTGCCATATCCTCCTCTTGTTTGCCTTAATGTGTCCCCTCATCCATTAGCGCCCTCAGAAAAACAGCAGAACCCAGATGGACTTTGAAAAGAGTATGAATTACTAATAATACTCAAACTTACCAAAGCAAACAATGTAACCAACATGCCAATGATTCAGGTCATGGAATTTTAACAATAGCAGGGGGAAATACAGGTAGGTGAATTTCTAAAGGAGTGCTTCTTTGGCTAACTAGAAATTTTGATGTGGCACAAAATTTCCTGGGTATCTCTCCAGATATAAATAATTCAGATTTCAAATTTTAAAAAATACTGAAATCATGGTGTTACACCAGTAAAAATATTAATATTTTGATACTTAAAGCTGTCATATTATACCAGAATGCCAAACACCTATAGCTGAATTGCAGTCACATGTCATCAGCACTTAGGAGGGCGCCTAGCAGGTTCTCAGTTCATGAATGAATAGATGAATGAACAAATGCTTGTCAGGATATGGCTGTGAGAATGGCTGGGTGGAAGTCCAAAGTCAGGGTAGGCAGCTGCCTACAAACACACATATATACCCTCCCACATACATGTGCCATCTCCCCAAACAATAGCTGCCCTCCCAGGCAGGCCCCGGTTCCGACAGGAGAGCAGGAGGGACATTGAAGGTGCTCCCGAGGGGCATGGCTTCCAGGCCTAAGGCAGCATGTCTGGCGGAGGTGGTGATGCAAACCCTCCACAACCTTAGCTGGCATGATGGAGTCTTCTGGCAGATGCTTCAGTTATACTAGCAGGGGCTGGACTGGGGAGGATAATAACACTGAGAAGCAACAGTAATGACCACATCCTTGGTTTTGGTGCTTACTGTGTACCAGATACTGTGCTATATATTACTTTATTTCAATCTTTATATCAGTCTATTTTGTAGATGAGGAAACTGAGGCTGAGACAACTTAAGTCATTTGCCTGGGCCTGCACAACTAGGAAGTGGCAGAGGTCAGGATTCGAACCCAGGTCTTTCTGTGCCATACTCCCTGAAGGCTGTGCTGGGCCAGTGCTTCCCTTGTCTGCCCCTCCCTTTATCTATCACCAGTAAGGGCCCAGACCCCTACTCTGAGCCCCCACCTCCCCACTCCAGGTCTCCTGGGCCTAAGGCTGACTCATACTGTTTTTCTTCTTGGGATCAGCCTGTAGTTCATCTCTCCTGGGGTCCTCTTTCCAAGTAGCTGACACTATTTGGAATATAATGGTAGCTGTGACCATTTCTCTGCATTTGGGCAGGTGTGACAGGTTTGTCTGAGAAAGGGCTCCACTACTTTCTACCATACTAGTGTGGGTTCCCTCCTGGTTCTTCATCCCCTCAAACCATACTCCTACCCAATCTGTACGTGTCACCTCCCCAAAGAAGAGGCGCATCTTATACCACACGCAAGCTCAAACACAACGTATCATGTACCAGAGACCCACACTGTACACAGGCAAGCCGCTATTTTCCACACACAGGATATGTTCCACATCCTCCCTGCACAGGCAGCCACATCACACACACACACACACACACACACACACACACACACACACACACACACTGTATAGCACACTCTGCACACCACACACCTGTTAAACTTCACAGCCACTCACAGAACTGCCCCACCCTGCCCCCACCCCTTATCTACTCCCTCCCGCTGCAAGGGGGATGGGCACCTGATGTGACGGGTGGTCGAAGTGGGACAACCATCTCCTTGCATAACCCCTCACCCTCCGGGTGCCCCTAAAAGTTCCCAGGTGTATATAGAAGCAAAGGAGGAGAAGATGGAGCTGAAGCGAATTAAACAGGTGTTAGAACTGCTGTGGGCAAACAAAGGCTCCTGATCTTGCTAGAAATTGATGATGCTGTGTTTGTGGGAAAGAGATCTTAGCGATATGGCTGATACTCTGAGAAAAAAAAGCCTGGTAGGTCAAGGGGCTCCCTGAGGCCTGAAAGCAAATGAAGGCTATAATCGTAGCAAAATAGAGAAAACACAAATAGGACTAATTTCAGATATTTGAATAAAGTAAAGCATGAACAGAAGAAAATTCCCAAAGAGCAGTAACCTCCTGTCCCTCCCCTAAAATGAGAATTCCCAGGGCTGGAAGGGGGTGGCTACTGGGGAACTAACTCAAGGATAGTGGAGATCAGAGTCAAAATCTTCCAGTGACTGGGCTGTCCTGTCCAGAGTGTGTCCCCTAGTCTAGATTTTGATGAATGATTATTGTGCTGCCAGGAAGTCTAAGTGGAAATACGGTCATATTTGAGCTTAGCAGTTCATATATTTGAGAATCTATCGTTTGCATGAGTTAATTGGTTGGGGCAAGGCTCACGTGTGGGCTTCTGGAGGTAGAGGCAGGGGATGGAGAAGGAAGCCTGGGGACCGGTCCACCTACCTAGTGAACTGGCATCAGAGCCTAAGGGTGAGCCATGTTTTGTAATGGCCCTGTATGGAAGACATAGGCAGTATTGGGGACAGGCGTTCCTTTCCTGCCTTTACTGGGAAAACGATGTGGCTTCAGCTTAGGCAGGACCATTGGCATTCTGCATAGGGGAGGATGTCTTTCCCGAGGGTACTGAGCTGAGGGCTGCCCAAGTTATCTCTGAAGGTGGCAGGGGAAGAAACACGAGAGCACTGTTTGTGAGCGCACGTGAGTCTGATCACCCGTGGACATTTCTGTAGGGAAAAGTGGTAACGTTTGAAGGTGCAGTTTGCCGTTGGCAGGTTGGGGTGCGGGTGTGAGCTAGAGGAATTTGAGAATTCTGTTAGGTGACCTCAGTGAAGCCTGCAGGCCTGGCACCCCTGGGAACAACCAGGTGGTTTTCCTTTACCTCCAACAAATTTGTCCCTGAAAAATAGCAGCAGGTAACCCAAGCCCTTCCCTGTTCCCCCAAGAGTTTGCTGTGTTTGCTCACTGTGCCTCATTGGTGGTAGTGTTATCTGTGCTTAGATGTCTGCATTGTATGAATCCAAGGCTCAGTTCCTGGATTTGCGTGGAGGTTTGATGCTCAGGGAAGACAGACAGAATAAACAAGGAGTAAGTAATAAGCAGAAGTGATCTTATAAAGTAAGCAAGCAAAGTACATTTGGGAGAAAGTCCAAGTGGGCAACTCCACAGAGAATCGGGTGCCCAAGAAGTTGAGGGTCGGATTAATACGGGAAATAGGGTTTCTTTGTTCTCCTCCTGTCCATCCTGTCTTGAATGACGTGAATTCCCAGTACCTCCCTCTGAGCCTTCCACTCCCCCATACACCATGCCTAGTGTATGACCATGGGTGGTGAAGTCACACGCCTACTTCAGGTTTTTGAAGGTAGGCACATGCTCAGTTAAGTAATTTTGCCTGTACCAGATGAGCATCCAGAGTAAGGCTGTATAGTTGTCTGTAGTTGACTGACTGTGGAGGAACAAGGGAGGCACCATCAGGTGTCTTGTTATGTATATTTTACTGCTAAACCCGTCTTGGGGACTTTTTAACCCCTCATTGTCCTTCTCCCTCCAGCTCATGTTTACTTATCTACCTACCCTGTCGGTGGGGGGTGGTTAACACTGGTGTAAAGTGTGAAGAGGCTCTGGGCCACCTCGTCCATCTGGAAGCAGCTCTGCTCCCAAAAATCCAAAAGATGCTCATGGGAGGAAGGAGTTTGTCCGTTTGCATTGGGTGAACAGAGTTTGGTTAGTGGAAAGTTGGGGCTGAGGAGAAGGCATTTCAGGCAGAAGCACCTGCATGAGCAAAGCCAGGGAGATGGGGAATCTGGGAAACATGCAGCAGTTGGCTGAGACCAGTGTGATGGGTGGTTTTATGTATCGACTTGCCTGGGCCTCTGGGTGCCCAGATATTTAATCAAACATTATACTGGGTGTGTCTGTGAGGGTGTTTCTGGATGAGATTAGCATTCGAATTAATAGAAGAAGTAAAGCAGGGTACCCTCCCCAGTGTGGGATGGCCTCACCCATTCCACCAAAGTCCTGAATGGAACAGGAAGGCAGAGTGAGAAGGAACGTCTGCTGCCTAACTGCTGAGCGGGGCCGTCTGTCTTCTCCTGCCTTTGGGCTCAGCCTAAGACTGGAACTTAGACCATCAGCTCTCCTGGGTCTTCAGCTTGCTGACTGTGGATCTCGGGACTTCTCAGTCCCCATAATCTCATGAGCCAATTCCTTATAATAAATCTCTTTATCTATATATCTCTATTTATCTATATCTAGGTACCTATGTATATGTATATCTGTATCTGTATCTGTATCTGTATCTGTATCTGTATCTGTATCTGTATCTGTATCTGTATCTGTATCTCCTATTGGTTCTGTTTCTCTGGAATACAGCCTATATAGCCAGAGCGATGGTTCTCAACCCTGATTGCACATTAGCACCAGCTGGGTTTAGGGGGTGTCAAAAAGTATGGCTCCCCAGGCTTTATCCTCAGAGGCTCTGATTTGGTTGGTCTGGGGTAAGCCTGGCATTTCACTTTTCTAAAACCTCCCCAGGGACTCCCTTGTGCAGCTAGGGTGGAGGGACTAGGAGCAGGGGCATGGGGCATGTGAAGGAGAGGAAGGTCAGGGACGTGAACTCACTCAGGGCATCCGTGTTGCAGACATTTGCCCAAGCTTGTTTGGTTGGTAGTGTACAAGACGACCCCATGTAGCAGCGATGATTATTCTCCCCATTTTTCAGATAAGGAAACCAGTTGCTCAGCCAGTGAGTGGATGGCCCAAGGTGACAAGGTTAGTAAGTGACAGAGCTGCAATGTATACTTTGGTCTGTCTGACCCTAAAATCTGTAATATGAGCCTAGAAATGTTTGGCCCAGAGGTGGTGTTTGTCTTGTACTCTGGAGGAAAGAGCATGGAGCACTGTAGGGCATGGTAACCTCCACTCAGAGGTCAGGTCCCCTCACTGATAACCCCACACTCCTGCCTGGGAGGAGGTCTCCACGCTTGGAGAACCTGCAGGATTTATGAGTTCTATGACAATGTCTTGTGCTTTTTGACGTCATATTAGCAGAATATTGGTGTTGGACTGGACCTCAGAAATCAAAACATTCCTCTGCCATCCTTCTAGGATCAGGGGCTCTGTCACATTCATTTCTTTATTCCCGTGATACACACAGTGGGTACCCAACTGATGTTTATGGAATTGAAATAAATGGTTTTAAAGGTCATAAAACTGGTATAATAAGTGCTCAGAGAAGTTTAATTGTCTTTCCCACACAAAGCGAATTATAGCAGACCTGGGACTAGAATCAGCTCTTCTGATCCCAGCCATGTGGTCTTTCAGTGCTGTTGTTCCACAATATTGCTGGCTCCAAAATCATAGCCTTTAGGGGCTGAGTGAGCCCGAGAAAAGGTTTATATAGCATTTGAAAACAGTCTTCATTTGTGTCCTCTCCAGCTCGATAGCACTGGCTGTCTGCAATTCTGTGTGAAGAAAGATTCTGAGGCTCACAAGAAGAGTGGCATTATAAATTAGTGGTATCTGCCATGGATGTGAGAATGGTTATTGGCAACATGCATCACAGGTATATTCTGTACCTGATTTTATTCAAATTCTGTATTTTATGGTTAAGAAAATCAAGGTCCTTTTAGCCATCTATAAAATTATGTAAATAATGGAGGACACTTCCACAAATCCCAGGTGTTCTAGGTTTTCCTTAAGGAAAGAAAAAGATTATGGGATTATGGCAAAGATTCTGGACATAAAGTTGGATGAAAAGATTGGTGTACACATGCTTATGTTTAATGACGGTATTATCTCAGGCATGTCTCTTTTTCTTTGTGAATTTCAATTTCTTCATCTGAAAAATGGAGATATAATCACTGGTGCTCAGGGTCGTTACAAAGAGTAAATTAAGGAAAGTTTGTAAAAGTATCTCATCCAACTATGAAGCACTATAGGACTCATTCTTTTTGTAGAATGTGTTAATTCTTTATCTTCCCCTTATCTATGCCCTTTGTCTTATAACTGTAGTTCTTGTCATAAAACAAAGTGTATTTTCCTGGGCTTTAACTTTGGCCTTAGCCATGTGATGTGATTTGGCCAATGAAAAGGGACAGAAGCCATAGGGTGCCAGTTTGGGCTAGTTCTCAAGAAGCACCACATGTTTGCATTTGCTCTCTTTAATTTCTGTCATTGTCATGAGAAAAACATGCCCCAGCTAGCCTACTGGACTGAAGACTATGAGAGAAATGAGGAACAGACTCAGACCCAACCTGCAGCTTATCGTTGCCCAGTGTAGCTCAGCCTGGATCAACTGACCCTCAGCTGACCTTCAGATGCCTCAGCTAAATGATTGTTTATTGTGGTATGTGACTGAGATTGTTATACAGCAATAGCTGACTGAATCATCCCTGTGGTGGCATCTCTGCAAACTAGACTTGGTAAGAAGCAGATTTGTCTCTCTGGGGCTGTGGTTTCATTGTAGAGTGAGTAAAGGAACATGAGCTATAGGGAGGGAAGAGCACCTTGTCACAGATTGGCCTTTCCTCTCTCTTCCACCTCTAGGATGAATGTAGGGGCTCTTGGATGCTACTGACATTGAATGTGTAACAGCTTGTGTGAGAGCCTCTCACCCCAGACATGGCTTCATGGCCTCTTATAGTCCAGTGACTCAATGCAGAACATCAATTGCTGTTTTTTTTTTTTCCATCAGCCTTGCTTACCATAGCTTCTCCTCAACTACCTTGCATCTGCAATCCTCTGCAACCCCACTTCTGGGATTCTCTTTGCCTATTTCCCATTCTGCACCCCTTCTCTGCCCCCACTTTGGGCTGGACTTTTATCCTCTGCAGGAGGGAGGAAGGATGTGTGGAAAGGGCAGCTGCTCCAATTAGCTGTGGAGAGAATGGGTCTCTGCCTCAGCCAGGGAGCTGGGCTGGTCTGTGATGGGCAACTCAAGGGCAAAAAGGACCGAAAGAGTCCAGGGAATATGCAAAACACTGCATTAAAGAGGCAAAGGATCAACTTTCCAAGTCCTTTACTCTGAAGTTCAAGCAGAAAATGTGAGAACTGATATGCTAAATGGATGCAAAGGATATTTTTCCAGCAGGTCCCTGGGTCTGAGAATTTTCCCCCACCCCCGCCCCCAGATGAAGAAAAGAAAGGTGATGTGCACTCTGAAGAAATTTTAACTGGTATTTCTCAGAGGAAGAGTCTATTTGACCTTGAGATCATTGGGTTTAGAGAGAGAAACAGGGACCAGGGAGCAGCAGGGACTTGTGTAAGTTTGCACAGTGATATGGGGGCATAGCAGGGACTGGAACCCAGGTGTGCTAGGTCCTGAGTAGGTTCTTCCTTCTCTGAACAGGTTTTCAGGACCAACCTGGTCTAAGATCAGGGTAAGGTCACCACCCCCACATGGTTCAATTGATGGAAAATGTCTCTCTTCAAGGTATTCTTATGGCATGGTCCTGCTTTCCTGAGTCCAAAGGGTCATTCCTGGTCGCTTGCAACGTCGATGATATGTACCTGTTGTCCCTAAAGCTGGCTGTCCTGATCGTGGCTGCCTTTCCGCATTGCTGCAGCCCTGATGCTGCTGATAAAAGGTGGAAGCTTGCTGCTCTGCTCTCTGTGGCCTACCTTATATGGTTGGGGCAGCCCACTCTTCTCTAGTCCTTCCACTCTGCAGTTTGGGACCAAAGAAATCCTCGTACATTAGCAGAGAAAAAGGAATTCCCCTCTATCCACAATTCAGGATTGTTTCTTTCTCCTGAATTAACACCATTATAGGATGACTAACAGTCAAAATATTCATCTCCTTCTAGCCAAAATCCATTCCCGTCCTTGGAGAGTGGTGTTTCTGCCTTGGTGTTGGCAAGAAAATCGCAAAATGGTCCAATATTAATATCTTTCTAAGGTTTTGTTTTTCACTTAGTTTTATCCAAGGTCACTTTATAAACCCATGTAATAAATGGGAAACCGAGGCCCAGAAAATGTTTAAGTGGCTTGCTTAAGGTCACACTGATGGTTGTTGAATGCAGGTGAATGTTTATGTTCCCCAGAACTCATAGGTGGAAACCCTAACCCCCTAATGTGATAATATTAGGAGGTGAGGTCTTTGGGGGCGATTAAATTAGATGAGACCATGAGGGTAATGCCCTCCTGATGGGATAAGTGCCTTATAGGGAGAGGAAGAGACCAAGACCTCGTCCTCTCCATGAGTACATGCCGAGGAAAGGCCATGCGGGCACACAGTGAGAAGGCAGCAGTCTACAAGCCAGAAGGTGGTTGCTTGCTAGATACCAAATCTACTGGTACCTTGATCTTGGACTTCTCAGATTCTAGAGCTGTGAGAAACAGGTATTTGTTGGCATAGCAGCCTGAATTGATTGTAACAGGAGTTGAAAAGTCAGGCCTTCTGACTCTCAGCCCAACTTTCCTTTACCACAGTCTTTTGGGGAAGGTGAACTGTACACTATCACTGTGATCACTTCAGGTTTTGTTTACTTGATTCATTACAGGATAGTGAGCTTCATTCTGTCCTTCTGCTGGGGATGATGGAGTGGACTTAGCTGAGATCCATCAGCCAAAGTGACACAAAGTTGGAAAAATGTTTTTCTCTAAGAACACTTGTGACAAGGGAGCAGGAACAGATACCTTGCTGTCCAACAACCAAGGTAATTAATATTCCATTAACAAGGCTATTACAACTCCTGAATAGAAATATGCTTCATCTTAAGGTGCGAAGCCCACTTCTAAGTGAGGTGTAACAGCTGAATAAGCATACCTGCTGATTTATGTCCATAAAACTTAATTTATTAGCAATGTCTTAATTGTGATGGTGCGTATAGTCCCTGAGCCATTAGCAAAATCCTCTAAAAGCTGCTGACGAGAATAATATGCCCAATAAATGGGATGAGCAGCACTTTTTCTGCTTCTGAGGCTATAGACTTGCTAATAAGGCTGGGCTGGTCTTTTAATGGAGTGGCCAAGCGGGCGGGAGGGAGCTCTTGGAGAGTGTGATGGAAGGTGGCCTCTTCCCGTGTCACACGGCTGTGTCTTGAAGGATGGGTGATATTTGGATCTGTGGATATACTGAGAGAGGTGGAGGGGACAGGAGAAGGTCCTCCAAGCATATTGGTGGCACAGAGGTGGATCTAGAGGTGTGCAACTCCAATGAGTTGTTCATTTTTGGCTGGGAAATAACTCTGTAGTTTTATGTATTGCCTTCTCTCTCTCTCCCTCCCTCCATCTTTTCTCCTAGCACTGACAAGAACTTGATCCTGAATTTAGCATACGCAGAACCTTAGTATTTCAGTGTCCCCATGAATACCAAGAGATGGACCTTGATCCTCTCTCACAGGGATTTAGATGCTGCCCCTCAGCAATGGAAGCCTGGTAGAGCCAACAATTCACAGGCATTAAAGGGCATGTATTTTACACACTGCAGTTTCCATCTAGATGAATTTAGGTTGCAAAACAGAGTATTTTACCTCCTCTGGGAACTCTAATGGTCTAAGAAGAATCACGTTCTTTCTTCTTCCTGTTTTCTCCCCATATGGGAAGGAAAGGTATTAGAATCTTCACGATTAAGGGAGATAATTCCAATGGCCGCTGCCAAGGACACCATTTTTTTGATGGACATCATTTTATGAAAAGAACAAATGGAAAAAATGAATTGAATAAATACACTCTCTCAGGCTGCTACAGCGTCAAGCGTCATTACCCAGCTTCTGCTTACAGCTATGCCCCA
Organism: Eidolon dupreanum; assembly: GCA_028627145.1. NCBI lineage: Eukaryota > Metazoa > Chordata > Mammalia > Chiroptera > Pteropodidae > Eidolon > Eidolon dupreanum. The sequence continues at coordinate 21,059,749 of CM053502.1, read as the reverse complement.
CCCCTCCCTATTGTCACTGTCCAGACAGAGGTACCGGAAAGCTCAAGGCTTCCATATTCCTGGAATGGGATACACTAGAGTCCTGCTGGGTCTGCCTGAGATACTTGTTCTAGCCAGCCCAACTTTTGTTCTTAAGTTACTTTGAATCGAAGTTCTTTGGTTAGTGTAGTCTGCCAGCTATCACCCAATACTTTTTGTCTAAACAATGTGGTGATAAAAGCAAGACAAGAACTAGTAACATAAAGAAAAGTCAGGAACCTCCAGAAGCTGTCAAAATCCTGTTCTAATGTTTTTTTTTTAAATCAACTTTATTGAGGTATAGTTTACATACAATAAAATTCACATGTTTTAAGCATACATGTTGATGATTTTTGATAAAGGTGTATACTCATTTAACTACCATCTCAATTAATGTATGGAACACTTCCATTTCCCCAGAAAGTTTCCTGGTGCCCCCAGTGCCAAGTAGCTGTCTAGTATGTCATATAAACTGAATCCCATAAATCACACAACATGTAGCTCTTTTTATCTGGCTTCATTTACTTTATAATTATTTTGAGATTCATTCATGTTATTGAGTTGTATCAATAGTTCATGTTATTGCAAGGTAGTGTTTCATTGTCTGGATATGAAATAATATGTTTATCCTTTCACCTATTGGTGGACTTTTTGTTTGTTTTTGTTTTTGTTTTTGTTTTTCCAGTTTGGGGCTATTACAAATACATTTCTTTCACATAAATATGTAAGAATAGAATTTCTGGGTTGTATAAGTGTATGTTTAACTTTGTAGGAAACTGCCACATTTTTTCCGAAGGGGTTGTACCATCATGCATTCTCAGCAGCAGTGTATGAGATATTCCAGTGCCTCCAGATCCTACTCATCTGATCTTGGAATTGCCTGTCTTTTAAATTTTAGTCATTTCAGTGATTGTGAAGCGCTATCTCATTTTGGTTTTAATTTGCATTTCTCTGATGATTAATGTTGAATATCTTTCATGTATTTATTGGCCTTTTGTATATGTTTTATGAAGTGCTTATTCGAATTTTGCCTATTGAAAAAAAATTGAGTAGTTTTTTAAAGGTATTCTGTATACAAGCTCCTTTACAGATATATGTGATGCAAATATTTTCTCCCAGGCCATGGCTTGCCTTTTCTTGATAGTGTCTCTTAGAGAACACAATGTTTTATTTTGATTAAGTTTAATTTATCTTTTTCCTTTTATATCTAACGCTTTGTCTTTTCTGTCTTAGAAATCATTGCCCAATCTAAAATTGAAAAGATTTTCTCCTATAAGATTTCTTTTAGAAATTATATAGTTTTAAGATTTATGTTTACACCTATAATTCATTTCAAAATAATTGTGTGTAGTATGAGGTAGAGGTTGAGTTTCCTTTTTTTTCATCTGACTATCCAGTTGTTCTAACATCATTTGTTTAAAACATTATTCTTTTCCCATTGAGTTATGTTGATGCCTATGTCGTTGAAAATCAATTGGTCATATATACATTGACCTACTCCTGGACTCTCTAGTCTGTTCAATTGATCTCTGTGTTTAACTTTATACCAATATCATTCTATCTTGATAACTGTAGCTTTACAGTTTAAATCTTAAAATCAGATAGTGTAAATTCTCCAACTTTCTTCTTTTTCTCCTATTTTATTTTAGCTACTTCATTTTTTTTGTTAATGCCTATAGCACCTGGTATTCCTAGGTGGTCTCCCATCCAAGTACTAACCAGGCCCAACCCCGCTTAGCTTCCAAGATCAGAGAGGTTCAGGCACATTCAGAGTGTTTTAGCTATTTCAGATCCTTTGGCTTTCCACTTAGTTTTAGAATCAGTTTGTCAATTTATACCAAAAAAAAAAAAAAAAGTCTAGGATTTTGATTGAGATTGTGTTGAATTTATAGATCAGTTTGGAGAGAATGGAGAACTTAACAAAACTGAGTTTTCTAATCTATGACTATAGTGTATCTCACCATTGACTTAGATCTTATTTAATTTCTCGCAGTAATATTTCATAGTTTTCAGTGTAGAGGTATTGCAATCTTTTCTTAAATTTATTCTAAGCATTTCTTATTTGACACTACTGCAAATCATATTATTTAAAAATGTTCATTTTCCTATTGTTTGTTGCTAAGATCTAGAAATACAATTGATATTCTTATTTGTTCTATTAGATTTTTTTTCAGTAAGTTCCTTAGTATTTTCTACAGTTATGTCATTTGCAAAAAACAAAAAACAAAAAACATTTAACTTCTTCCTTTCTAATCTTTATGACTTCTAGTTTTAATCCTCCTTTTTTATTTTCTTACTGTACTGGTTTGGACCTCCAATTCAAAGCTGTATTGAAATGGTAAGAGTGGACATCCTTACCTTGTTCTTTATATTAGGACAAAAACATTAAGTATAATGTTAGCTGTAGTTTTTTGTTTGTTTTTTTCATAAATGCCCTCCACTGCATTTAGGAATTTCCTTCTAAGTTTGCTAAGAGTTTCCTTTTTGATCATAAGTCTTTGCAATATAATTCCACATTCATGTTGATTTAGGTATTTCCTGTAAGTTAAAATTAATATTACACCAACTTTGGAAGAAAAAAGAATAAAATGTAAAAATTGAAGTTAAAGGATAGCTGAAAGAAAATATGGAAAAATATCTTTTTATCTTTTATAATTTAATGGTATGAAAGTCCTCTCTAAGCATGACCCCAAAAATAGAAACCATAAGAAAAAATTTATTAGACTATATTAAATTGTAAATTGCTGTTCTACGATGTCATAAACAAATATAGAAAGCTAATTAACACCTGACTAAAAGTGTATGCAACATATATGATAGCTAAATAGTTGTTATTTCTAATATATAAAGTTTGTATATATCAATAAAAAATTAGAACAATCTCATAAATAATGAGCAAAGGTATGAATAAATAATTTACAAAAGAAATGCAAGTATCCAACAAAAGTATGAAAAGATGCTCAATCACAACAATAATAAAATAAACTCAAATTAAACAATAAATGTTATTTGGTAAATTTGCAGAGGTTAACAGATTGATCGCATTTAGTGTCAAAGAGGTTGTAAGGATTGTTGGTGGGAGAGCAAATTTTTATAATATCATTGGAGGATACTTTGCTAATATTTATCAAAAATCTTAAAAAAGTACATAACCTTGAACTCCACAATTCTACTTCTAGGAACTTACTCTAAAGCAATTATCAAAGCAAGTGAGAAAAGATTTATATATAAGGATGTTTATTGCAAACTATTGATAACATTAAGTTTTGGATATAACCTACATATCTATTAGCAGGAACCTGATTAATTCCACTGTAGCCATTCAGTGGAATACTATGTAACTATTTAAATGAACTGTATGGATTTATGTTTATTGAAATGTAAAGATTTCCCTTTGTTAAATTAAAGATGGTAGGTGTATATTAAGATCCCATTTTTGTATTAAAAAAAGGAAATGTGTATATGTGTGTATATATATGTATATATACACACACATGCATATACATACATACACATACACACACATACATGCTTAATATGACGATTGACACATAGTAGGCACTCAATAAATGTTGACTGGCTGAATGTCCAAATTAAAAAGAAAAGGCTAAATGTATGTACATTAAATGTTAAAAATGAATATGGATGGATGGAGGGTGTTCAGTGATTTTTTAAAGTTTGAAAATTTTTAATAAATGTGTGTTACTTTCATAATCAGAAATAACAATAGATCTATTTATTTTCTAGAAAATAAAATAATCTATAAGTCTTGGTGATTGATTATAAGTAGAGGTATTGAGGGTGCTGGCCTGTATTTCAGCTTAGGTGACTGACTACCTTTAGGGTTCTGTTTCCATTCAATATAGGGATATCAGGAGGAGGAGGAGGAGCCTGGAATGTGTACATTTGTGTTGGTGGTTAAACTCTCTACCTGTGTCTGGAGTGCCAGTGTGGGGCACTCAGCTGGATATAGAGCTCTGGAGCTCCAAGAAAGAGGCTGGATTACATACAAATCAATTACTATTGATCCTAAGTCATGAGTCAGCAGTCAACATGTGGTAGTTACAGTCATCTCCGTGAACGCTGCTGCCCAGCAGAGAGGGCAGAGTGAGGGGAGGGCAAGGGCAGCCCAGCAGGATAACAGCATCTTCAGAGAGGACAGGAAGAGCTTCCAGGAAAGGAACCAGAGGAAGAACAGGGAGTTAGGAAGGAGAACCAGCAGAGCGGCATCCTGAAATAATGAGACAAATGCAGCTGAGAGGTTGATTGAGGTGTGGAAGGAAAAGCAACCAGTAGATGTGGTAATTAGCAGGGCACCCATGACCTTGATAGGAATGATCTCATTAGAGTGGTGGGTTCTGAAGTCAAAATGAAATGAGCTAGGGATATTGCCATGTGAGCTGGTGGGACAGTAAAGTATATTCAATTTTTAAGAGACACTTGGATGAGAAGGTAAAACCAGACCTATGGTGAAAGCAGCAGGGAGATAGAGGTCAAGAAATGTATATGTATATATATATATATGTATATGTATATGTATATATGTACATGTATATATGTATATATGTATGTATATGTATATGTATATGTATATGTATATGTATATATTTATTTATTTATTTTGCTAAGACAGAGATATTTGATCATGTTCATAAGCCGAAGGAAAGGAGCCAGCTGAAAGAGAGCCATTAAAGACACTGGAGATGCAGTATAGTACCACGCAGGGGTCAGAACAGATGGGAAGGGATAGAACAGATGGGAGGGGATGAAATCCAGGGCGTGGAGAGAAGGGTTAGTCTTAGACTAGGAGGTGCCCCTCTTCCACTGTGATGGAGAAGAAAATGGATGTGGGTGCAGTGGCGGCCGTAGGGTGGGGGCAATAATTAAAGGTGGTTCATGCTTGATTTTCTCCAGGAGACAAAAGATGTACTCCCTCTTGATGGCGTTTCATCATCTCCCTACCAGAAAGACCAGAGTTTTAAGGTTCCCGCTTGATGAAGTTGGCTTGACGCAAAGCAATAACGAAAGTTGCCAATGGAGAATGTGGCAGGAATCAGCCCGGGTGTCAAATTCACTCAGCTCCTATGTGCAAATAGATAATTACGAGGCATCACCACCAGTCGAACCGATCAAGATTCTTCTCGTGCGTAAGCCGGCACATGTTTAAGATATCCAGAATACAGATTTCCGAAATAATGATTCTAATAAACAGTGGTTATCTTAACTTTATTTTCAGGCCATAAAACACATCCTTTGATAAATTATTTCGCCGTCTATCCCCAAGTGCACCTCTCCATGCAAGACTCCCCTCCCCCGGCCAGCAGCCGCCGGAAAGGCAGCTCCATATATTATTCATTCCAATCAAATAAGACACAGTGGTGCCTCAGTAAACTTGCTTTTCATATCAGAATTGCTCTTATTGAGTAATACACACTGCAGACCCCAGCTTCCAGCACCAGGCCTGAAATGAGCAATTCTCTCATTGTAATAATGTGCCTCTGTCATCTCCTTATTATCAGCATGATAAAAGATGAAATATTCACAGATGCTGCCCTCCTAACCTGATCACAGCTTGATATTTGAGCTTTGGAAATGAGTTTTATAAGCTTTAATATACTCCTTGGCGGACTGACCCCTGAAATTAAACATTATTACAGAGCGGATATTTAAAAAGCTGGGGCCGCAAATTACATCAAAATGAAAATATTAAGGAGTATTACGAATCTACCAAGTGGGAGCTCACAGCTCTGGAAGCTGTGAACGCTGGAGAACTCCACACGCGGGTGTCAAAAACATCAGAGAAAATAATAACAGCAGAGACACCTTGACTTCGGTTATTTTATACTTAGGACTAAACGAAATTATTTGAATGGATTTTTTTTTTTCTCCTGTAGGCTAGCTTTCCAGGAGGAAAAAAAAAAAGCCCATTATTCTCAACTTTAGGTTCCTAATACATTTCATGCTTGGTTTAAAGAGGCACCTTCCTTTTTTTTTCTTTTCCCTTCCTGGTGCATGGATAAATAAAAGAAATACCTAAATATAATGAAACCAAAGATCATGCTAAGAAAAAAGTGAGCAAACATGACTAGAAAGAGCCCTGGATTCAATTTCCCCTGCGATTGGCATTCTGATGGACAGGTTTCTCAGAAACATGGGGGCTGCAGAAAACCAAGGAGAGGAGAGAAGGGGGGTGGTCACTGGCCTGCTGCAGGGCTGTGGCAGCTTCCACAAGGGACCTGGAGATGATCGGGAGCACAGCACTGTCTGCTGGAGCCTCACACAAGATTTCTGTTTGCTTGATAGTGGGGCCTGGAATTAGGTTGTACAGATACAGACCAGTGGTTACTGGTTTTAATGCCTGACTCTCCTGCTGGACTGAAAGCTTCATCAGGGCAGGAACCGTGTCTGCCTTGTTCCCAGCTGTATTCCCAATAGCAATGGCAGGACTTAGATAGGTGGCCCTTAATAAATGCTGTATTTGTTAAATGCATGAACACATGAATGAATGAATTGAAAAGAACAAATGACTTCCCGTTCTTTTTTTTCCCAGCCCCCATAAAGAACTCCTTGGAGGGATTCTTTGTCTCCATGGACCTGCAGGGAACACACAAGGAACCTTTCTAAGGCCTCATCTTCTTGTATTTACTTGAGTTGGTAAACCTAATTTGCAAATTATACTTAGAGACTATTCCAAAAATTTTCTTGATGCGATATACACATTTTGCTGTTCTGTTTGCCACTGAAAGTTCCTCTTTTGGTTGGTGCTTTTTTATATTCATCTCTTTGGGCCTCAGTTTTCTTAGCTGCAGAATTGGGACACTAACACCCAATGGAATGAGAGAAACAGTGTGTTAGATCCCTTCCTTCTTTAGTTCTTTTTCTGGCTCAGAGATGGTATAGATGTATTAATCAATTAGAAATAATCTTTTTTTTTTTTAAAAAAGCAAAGAAATAAATATCCTTTCCCTCAATGTCAGATCAATGTTTTTACATAGCAAGATTTTCTTTTATAAACCTGAAATGTATTTGTGTAATGGGGAAGGAAAAAGATATCCATAACATAGGTGATAAAAACATGGATTTTCGAACGGCTTCACTGGGGTTTGAGCCCTGACTTTGTCTATTTCTAGCTATGAGACTTTAAGCAAGTTACTTAACCTCTCTGAGGCTCCTCATTTGTGGAAATGGGATGAGCAGTAATGCGTACCTCATTTGCCAGATTCATGGCAAGACATACATGTAAAAAATTAAATACAAAGCATAAGTATTAGGAGAGAAGAAATAAAAAGGTTATTATATGCAGACCTATGACTGACTGTAGAAAATCTGAAAGAAACTATAGACAAATTATTAAGATCGAAATGAGACTTTAGCAGGGTTGTTGGATACAAAATCAATATATAGAAGTCAATTGAATTATGATACACCAATAGCAATCAGTTTTAAATTTTTAAAAAAACCATTCACATTAGCAACAAAAGTATAAAAGTACCTATAACGCAAACTATGAAAGTTTTTATGGAAAAAATTATAAAATTTTATTGAAATATATTAAGCTAAGACCTAAATAAATAGATATATCATGTTCTTGGACAAAATACTCAATATTATAAAGATATAAATGTCTTAAGCTGCTCTTTTGATACAATGCAATTTCAATTAGATTTACAATGAGGTGAGAACTTGATAAGCTAATTCATACCCTTGTATAGTATAACAAAAGGCCAAGATCTTTCTAAGAAAAAGAATAAGCTGTACCAGATAGCATGATTTATATAAAGCTTTAGTAATTAAGGCAGTGATAGATAAATAGGACAATGGAACAGAAGAAAGTGCCTAGAAACAAATCACGCATGCATGGAAACTCGATTCCTGATGGAGTGGACATTGCAGATTAATGAGAAAAGAATGGAATATTCAATACATAGTTTTGGGAAAATGGGTTATCCTCACTGGAAAAAAAAGGAATTTGGCTCTCATCTTACAATCTATACAAACATAAATTCCATGTGGATTAAATAATTTTAAATGATGAAAAAACTAGAAAACATTTAGAACTCAATATAGGAGGATATTTTCATAATCTGAGGTCACAAAACATGTACACTATTAAGACAAAATTAATAAATTTAACTATATTAGAATTAAGAACTTATTCAGCAAAAGACACCATATAGTGAAAAGACAAACCACACACTGGGAGAAGATATTTGAAACACATAATCAACAAAGGATTTATATCCAGAATATATAAAGAATGATTGTGAATGTGGGCTAGTGGGCAAAAGACATAAGCAGGTATTTTCCACAAGAGGAAAAATGAATGGACAATAAACATATGAACAAGGTGCTCAACTTCACTAATAAATAGGAAATTGCAAACTAAAATCACAATGAGATGCCATTACATGTCTACCAGATTGCCCAAATTTAAAAACACTGGCAGTACCAAGTGTTGATAGGGATGCAGAGTTAATAGAAATTCTCATACACTTTTGCTGGGGGTGTAAATTTGTACAACCATTTGGAAAACTGTTTGTAATTACCTAGCAAAGATGAACACACATATATACTATGGCCCAACAAATCCATCCCAGAGAATATCCTAAAGATACTCTTGTACAAAGTGGTCACAGCATTATTTCTATAATAGCAAAGATAATGAACGTAACCAAAATGCCTATCTACAGTACAACAAATAAAGAAATTGTGTTAAATTTATAAATGAAATGCCATTCTGAAATAAAAATGAACATATTACTACTATGCAACGTATTATGTGCATTAACTAGAATAAACTTTCAAATTAATGTTGACTGAAAGAAGGAATTCATGGAATACTTACACTATGAGACACGTAAACATGTAAGTAAAACAATTTTTTGTTTAGAGATCCATACTTAGGTAGTAAAACTACAGAGAAATCTAAGAAATGATTAAAACAAAATTGAGGATAGTGGTTACCTTGGGATAGGGTTGGCATAGGTGAGGATAGGAGAGGTTGGGGATAGGATGGGAAGAGTATATAAGGGGCTTCTAAGATACTGGCAATACTCTATTTCTTAATCGGGGTTGTGGGTACATGGACTTTCGTTTCATTATTATTCTTCAAAGAGTCTGCATAAATTTTAAACCCTAAACCCTATTTTGTATGATTATTTTATAATGAAAAAGAAAGAAGGAAGCTCAGAGGTGGAAGCGACTTTCCCAGAGTACGCAGTAGAGCAAGGATTTAAACCACGGTCCTCAGGCTGGTGTCCTTTTCTGAAGCGTGAGTGGAACCCACAGTCTTCTCTTGACTGTGGCTCATTCTCGCCATTGTGCCTATGTGCCTGAGTCCCTGGCCCTGCAGCCCCTTCTTTCGATGTGCAGGCCACCCCCATGGGACAAGAAGTTAAGTTATGAGACCACGCTTCCAATCAGGCCTGTGTCTTTTCCTTCAGTCCATCTCTAGGAAACAACAGTAAAGTCCAAATACCAGATGTATCAGTCATCAGCGGAAGGGTCAGTTTGCAGTGCAATTTCTTGAACATTTATAAGTACCAGAAATTTCTGGCGAATGCTAGAAAGGAGTCACCAAAAAAGCTGACATTAGAAAGGACTTTGGGGGATGACATTGTCCAAGCTCCTTATTTTATCCAGGAGCACACTGAGGCCTAGAGGGGGCTAGACACTTCCCCAAGGCCACAGAGCCAGGAAGTGGTGGAGCTGGTACTACATGGCTCAGCTTGTAAGCTCATTGGGATGTTGCGTCCTGTGGTCTAGGGTCAGCTACAGTGCCCTGCTGTTCTTAGATACCTGAGAGCATACAGAACTCTGGAGAGCAAATGGGATTAACTCCTACCTTTGTAGGTTTACACACTGGTTCCTATGATTATGACCTCTGGATTGCAATAAAAGAAAGGCTCTTCTGAATCGTTGGAGAAACACTCCAGAATGTTCTGAATCATTCTGGTGTTAACTGCATTCTAGAATCTACAACCGAGGACATTCCAAAATATTGGCTAATAAGGGTATTTATTGATTCAGAAAATATTTGTTCTTGCCTACGCAGTGTAAAGCACAGAATTAGCATGTGTGGGCTTGGGGGGAGGTGGGCAGAAGAGGAAAAAGGCTTTGGTTTTAAAGAACTGAGACTCCCATAGAGTTGGATGGAGAAGGGTGAATCAAAATACTGCTGTAAAGGTGGTTGTCTTGAGTTTTTATTATTGCTGTAACAAATTACCACTAATGTAGCGGCTTTAAATGACATAACGAACACAGTTCCACTCCTTTTGGTTCGATGTACTAGATCTTTTGTAAGACTATCTCTTGGTAAAAGTCCTCTGTTACTGTAAAAAATGTTTGGAAACCACTGTGGTCCTCACTAACAGGCCTTGATATCTCACTTTGCCCAATGATTACGGGTACCGTGACTCACCCGTTTCTGTGTTTTCAGCCCATGGTTCACAGCATAGACTGACTTAAGGCGACAATTTTATGACATCATTCTGATGATACCGATTCATCCTTAGCCATGTACCTAGCCATGAAATATCAAACAGAGGCAATTCCAAAGTCACCCAGCTCTGGAGGGAGCATGCTCTGGCTAGCTGCAGTGCTGATAAACTGACCCGTCCCAGAAATACATGGCGTCTGTGCCTTCTGCCTGAGTGGCACGCGTGGAGGGCAGTGCCCACCCCCCTAACACCCCAGTATGCACACATACACCAGCGACCCTAGGTGGACAGTGTCTACCCCCCTCTACATCCCCCACCAACACAGATCAGACCAATGACAATGATATTAATATTAGCAAACATTTATTGAATACCTATTGTGTGTCAGGCACTATTATTGTAAGCGCTTTTATTTAGATCTTTATATAGCCTCTAAGGTTATTGTTCTCATGGATTTGGTGTTCTAACTCAGCCAGTTTGACTTCAGAGTCTTGACCACTCTGCATACATTTATCTATTTATTACATGTCTACTACATTTCAGGTACGTAAAATAAGTAGTGAGCAAAACAGACATGTTTTCTGCCTTTGTGGAGCTAACAATCCAGTGGGGAAGGCATGTGCCAGTCACTCAACTAAATACAAAACTGGTGGTAAGGCTGTAGAGGAGATATATGGGGAACTATGAGGATATATTTCAGGAGACATTATCTAGGTTGGGAGAGACAGGGAGAGCTTCGCTAGGAGGTGACATTTGAGATGAAGGTCGAGTGGGTATTAGCCAACCTGAGGAGTTTGTTTTTACACTGAGGAAGAAGAGTATAGAGCAGAGGGAGACCAGGACAGTGCAGGAGGAAGGTACAAGCATCTAGGTACAAGCATCTAGGACAAGAAGGGTTAGAGAGAGATGATGACAGCATTATTTGCACAGGAGACTTCATGTATGCAGATAACCCCAGAGTTAGCAAGAGGAATAAGGACTGCTGGAGAAACATCCTATTCTAACCCACCCAAATGGGCTGATGGGATTTAGCACAATAACATGTACTGTTTTGGGCAGAGGCCTATTTATTTGGGGTGCAATTAGAAGACAGTACCGAGATCCTACCCTTCTAATTTCTCTTTCTGAGTCCAGGGGAGCTACTTTTAGCATCTGGCTTTCTTCCCTTGAGATGGAAGTGGCAGCTTTTGGACCATGGCTAAATTACTTCTTGGCACCTGGCTTCAGGAGCTTGTTAATGCTGGAAGCCAAGAAATTCAGCCAGATCTCAGTGCTATCCACACAAGTAAGATGTGCATTCCAGCTGTCTCAGGCTGTGACAGGGACTCTGTCGTTGTTCTCTCCCTTTTAATTTTCATCTACCTGTCATTGGCCTATCTCTCCCAAACTTGTTCATTTCTAATTTTCTCTACATGAATTAGGACCTATGTTTGCAAGTGTCGTAAACTCAGTTGGCATTAGGAAAAAAATGAGGGTTTATTATAAGAATGTTGGAGTGTTTTATGAAATCCAGAGAGAGAAATGATGCTGTGTCTTATGAACAAACAGACCCGAGGGATGGAGCATAAGGCGGGACCTCCCTCTCCATTTCTGCAACTAACAGGGAGACTGGGGCTCTGCTTCATCCTCTCAGTTGTGGGTGGATAGAGAGAGCATAGAGAAGAGCTCATCCTGCCCAGGTAGTGGGAAAAAGCCCATGTGCAAGAGGAAGGGGATGTCCTACTTCTTGCCATCAGCCAGGGAAACTTTGACCACTAATAAAATGTGGTCCAATAAATGTCTAGACTTGACTAATTGGATTAGCCATCCCTCCCCCATCAAGAGAAGTAAGTGCAGGGATGTTGAGAGGTGTTGGAGTGTTGCCAGATGCAGTCCTCTTTATGAGCTGAGTTGAAAACGTGAGGCAAAGAGAGAATACTGCCCATTAACACTGGCAAATGGGGTGGGACCTCAAAGTGTCACCTAAACCAGCATGACACTCATGCAGCAGCCTTGGGCTATGTCTAGATCTCATTCTGTTTCCAGTATTCTCTTGCTCTGATGTCAGATATGGGTGCTGGCTCCTCACTGGTCCATCTCTTTCCAGTTGCCCTCATTCAAGGGGACACTTACTTCCTATTGGCTCACACACACCCAACGTTGCCATAGCAGAAGTGAGGGCTCACAGCTCATTGGTCCAGCTACTTCAATCTTTCTTAAGACGTCAAAATATAGTAACGTCAGAAATGAACATATTTTTGCATCACCATTTTCCAGTAGGCATGAAGTTACTTTTGCTTTCTTATCATAGCTCTTAAAGAACATGGACATGTCCAGTATTTGCTTTTCTCTTTTTATATCCCAAGGTAAGACAACCACAAGTAGAATTTTAAGAAAATCCTTATTATACATTTTGAGGCTCTAGGTTCAAAATGTGGTACAGAGTTGGGAAGAACCATTCCTTCTGCCTCTGCCTGGAGCTCACCCAGACCATTTCCAACAAGTTTTGCATCTCACTGTAGGGGTGAGGGATTGGGGCTCTTCCTTGAGGGCTCTCTCTCAGTCCGTGGGGATAGCAGTAGCTGCTCCTTATAGCTGCCATTCCTATATTCCTTATGGTTCTCTTTACTTATCCTTTTACTCCTAATATATAGTAGACCCTTGAACAACATGATTTGAATGCATGGGTCCACCTATAGGTGGATTTTTTTCAATAAATACCATGGATTCTTTGTAGCCACAGGTTTTACATTCATGGATTCAACCAACTACTCATCAACAATGGTAATTTGGATCTGCAGTTGTGAATCTGCAGTTTGGAAACCGTGCTTGGGAATGTGAAAGTACTGTTTCAGATCTGCAGTTAGTTGAATCCATGGATGTGAAGGACCAATTGCAGAGTCAAAAGTTATACGTGATATTTCAGTTGTGTGGGGTTGGAGCCCTTAACCTCCTTGCTGTTCAAGCGTTGATGGTAGTTACTAATTCTTATAGTAAATGTTCCCTGTTCAAGTTACTGTGTGTTTTCTCTCCTCACTGGATCTAGACTAAGACACCCAGGTTGAAGACATATAGTTACATCAAAGAATGAAATACAAAATTTCAAATTAGGTTTTATTAGTCCCATTTCATAGATGGGGAACTGAAACTTAAGTGGCTCCATCTTCTGCAGCAGATGCTATTGGTACTGTGCCTATTTCCCCAGGCCCTTACCATTTTAGTATACTTCCATCTGTCAGAACCCACATTTCTGTGCCTCAGGACTTTGTCATAGCCCACTTGCACCACTTCAACAGTAGGCAAAAGTGCTGAGGGAGTTAAGTGCTCTTCCGTAGCAGTCTTCAGCCAATGACTGATAGGAGTTGGTACATAAATACTCCAGTCTCCTTGCTCCCTGGGCATGGGATAACTGGCTGTATGTTTGCTCTGACCACCAGTTTCCTTAGCGGGGTGAATCTCCGTTGCCTACTACACAAACTGATGCAACAATACAGCCTCTATTGTTTGCTTCTCCCTGTTTCTCTTCCCTACACTCTTGCCAGTGTTTCCTTTACCTTCCAAGCAATCCACTTGTACCCAGACCCTTTTCTCTGAAATGCTTTTTGGAGAACCCAACCAAGGCACTTATCTAAGGTCACACAACCAGAGAGTGGTAGGAGAAGGGACTGGAACCTAGTTTTCCTACTCTGTTGACCAGGTTTTATGCATTGAATGCCTGACCCCTCTCTTTTCAGTAAGTTCTATTTCAAATAAAACATTACACTTGAACTTGTGGTTACTCTTTAGCTAATTTTCAAACTGCCAGCTTTCTACCTTGTTAAAACTGTGTTAGATGTTGGTCGCCATCTTCCAGACACATGCTCTTCCCAAAGTAGCCTCTTCTATTCAGGCTTCTGCTCACAGGGAGAGGGGGCTAAGTGCCCCATTTGTAATAACATGGTGGCCCTTTATTGAAATGCCCCTATTTGCCAGACATTTTGTTAAGCACTTACTTGCAATCTGTACCACAATCTTAGGTGTGATAAGTTTTGGTTCTGTAATTTTTCAATTCTAAGACATACCATCTATTTATTAATTTTTTTTGGGAGGTAGAGGACACTCTCAAATTAAATGCATACATCAGTTGTAAGGCATATCCCAATTTCAGCATGATAAAATATGAAAAATACAGGATTATCTTTACTTAACAATAAGGCATTGGAGACTCAAAGAGATTAAGTCATGTACCCAAGCTCACACAGTTATCTGTGGAGGAGCTGGGATTCCTAAAATTCATGGTAATGAGAGGTGAGCTTGTCCTTCCTTCTTTCCTTCCTCCTGCTCCCTCACACAACTGGTTGGTTGGGGTATATTCTCCTGATCTCTGTCTGTTCCAAGCATTATCTTTCTTCCAGGAATGAAGTATTGGTACTTAGAGAAACTGAATCTGCCTGGGGCTGCTTAACTAGGAAACCTGCGAGGGTCAGGGCCATGGTAGGCCAGAGCCTTAGATAGGCTGAGGTAGGGGGGAGCTGACATCACTAGTGGAAGGAGGCAGTTTGAGGCAGGAGGTAAATGGGGGCTAACGAGCTGAGAAGATTAGATGGTGATATCACTCCCTGTGATGTCCTCACTCTCTTTTCTCTGGGAGGGTTTAGGAACATTCTCTTGCATGCAAACAATAACATTTGTTTGCTAGCCAGCATTTTATTTGTGCTGGCAAATAAACCTTTACATACATCATCTCACATCACCTCTAGGAAACCTTGGCTGTGCTCAGCCTTTACATAAAAGGTCTCATGTCACCTCCCTGGCAACCCTATGGCAGATACTATTCTCACTCCCTTCTTTAGATGGAGGACATGGGCTCAGAGAAGTGGTCTGTCCTCCATGATCTCACAGCTGGAAAGTGACAGAACTTGATTTGGATCCATGTGGTCTCCATCCAGGAACATGCTTTGGAATATGCTTCTCATCTCTACATAAACTTACTTTGGGATCATTGGAAGTGATAACAACAAACAAACAAACAAACAAAAAACCCCAAACCACCTTTTTATTCACGCTGGTTTGTGTGATGTTTGATCCTTGGCGCTAGGCAATCGTGACTGGAATAGACATTCTCACAAAGGATTTTGTTTTCCCCTCTGGGTTTACCCAGTTTGACTATGGCATCAGTGACAACATCTGCTTTGTAGTTTTACAGACTCTTTTTCAAAGCGTGTATCAGAAGCATGACTGAGTATTTGGTTTTGGGGCTGAGTGAATATGTTTTATTTCTCAGATAACACACATCGCTTGGGCACATGGCGACCGAACTCTCTGGATTGCTTGATTCATTTGAGCAGCCCATGCCCTGAGCTCTTACCACCCCTTCTCACCTCCATGATGGGGAATCCATTTGAACAGGGTTTTATACTTTCTGCATAATTTATTTACTAATTCAGATGCTCATTCAGCAACTGAGCATTTACCGAGTGCTTATTCTTTACTAGACATTGTGCTGGCAGCCAGAGAGCTCACAGTGTGGGATGAGGAGAGGAAGGTGGGAAGGAAGAAGGTGACGGATGACCCCACAGCATCCTAAGTACTATCATAGAGGTAAGCACAGGGGTGGTAGGACTCCAGAAGAGCAGCATGTACATCACATTGGGGTTCTAGCAAGGCTTTGAGATGAGTTGATTATAGTGTTGAAGGACAGGTGGGTGGGGCATTTGAAGCAGAGACAATAGCAAGTATCAAAGTTAGGAGAACTGTAAGTCACCTGGTATAGCAAAAGCCAGGGGTGAGTGGGTGGTGAGCAAAATGACCAGGAGATGATACCCAAGAGAACTTCAGGGGAAAGGCCAAGAAGGAGACTTACTAACAAGTGAAGAAATTCCATGGAAGGATTTAAGCAAGGATGTATTGTAGCCAGGCTGATTTCTTATGATGACAGTGAGTGGCCACTTTCACTGTCCGAAAATCAAGTTGGGAGGCAGTTGCTCTAACAGTGGCGATGGGAATGGAGGAGACAAAACAGATTTTAGAGCCATTTGGCTGAACTTGATGATGGAGTAGACCAGTGGGTGCAGGAGAGGGAGGCATTCTTCATTCCTAGGTCAGTGTCTTGGGTAACTATGTGGTGGTGGCACCATTTTTTTGAGATGGTGGTGGAGGTGGAGAATCAGGCATGAGGACTGAGTCAGTATGGGAAAATGGGTTCAGATTTGAACATGCCGAAATAGGCATGCATGTAGGATGCTTGGAGAAATGTTGGATATTTGATGGTAGAATGCCAGAGAGGGATCAGAATCAGAGAGACTAATGCTCAGATAGCCTCCTACAGCTGCCCTGGGAGTAAGATGTGATGATGGTGTAAGAATAACTCTTTTGCTTATCTTTTCTTACAGGATTTTTACTTGGAAACATCCCTTGTCCATTTTGGGGGGTGTAGTCAAATTGCAGCGCTGGTGCACCTACCACCATAGTTTCTCTGAAGAGATATATCTTCCCACCCATTTTGATATAGCGTGTTGGAGCTGATGTGGAGGATTCTGCTTCCTCACAGTTCATCGATACATTCTTTGCATTTGTTATCCATCGTCCTCTGGCCATCACCGAGTCAATGGGATTCTAATATTCCTTTCCCTGATCCAACCAAAGCTCTTTGTAAATTGGACTCAGCAGGAGTAAGTCCAGTGACCTCATAAATAGTGGAAATGATTGCAAATCAGAATTCATATATGTTCCGAACTCAGTGGGTATCCTTCTCCCCCACAAAGGAAGCAATCATCGCTTTCAAATTTCTGTTTGCCCTTTCACTCAGCTACGTTGGAAGAAAATATATAGAGAGATTTTGCTGTATAAGCCTGAAAGGTTCACTTCCTCCCACCTGAAAAAATAAAAGTCCTATGTCTGGCCTGGTGTAGTCAGATGGTCCCACTTGGGGAATCACCAGAGGTGAGAGTCTGGCTGAGGGCTCATACAAAGGGTCTTCCATGGGCACCACGGAAAATGTTTCATACTTAGAGAAACACTTAAAAAATCATGGCGGAGACTGCTAATGCTCCATCCACATCTGCGTTTTCCCCTCCTTCCGAGGCACACTACATTTCCCTGGTGTAAAGTTGGGGCTACATGACTCATTTTGGTCAGTGGAACATGGGCAGAGTGAGTATGCCTCTCTCAGGCTTGCCCCCTCATGAAACTCTCCACATCCTTTTTCTTTCTGTTTTCTTGCTTTTGCAGTGATCCAGTGGAGGGCTCCAAGTCCCTAATAGGTGATGGATCTATAGATGGAAGGAGCTTGAGTTCCTGAATGATTGTATGGAGCAGAGTTGCACCCATTGACCTGCACGGAACTATAACTTGAATAGGAAATAAACCTTTCTTGTCTTTAAAAACACTGAGATTTTAGGGCTCTGATGTAAGGATTAGGTTATCCTTTCTGATACCTATTTCTTCTCTGTATACTGTTTTAGGAGCCTTGCTTGGATTTGTATGGAAAAGCCTTCTTCTCTCCCCCACCCCTCTTCCTTCCCTGGCTTCCCTCTGTTTTTCCTTATAGAGAGATACATGGACTTTGTCACTTCTGGTTCTGATTCATAAAGGTTCCTAAAATAGAGTGAGGCAAAGGGTTGTTTGGGAGAGAGCATGGAGTCTTGGATTCTCATCCTGCCTATAGCTTTTTCTAGCTGATGAATCACTTAATTTTGTTTAATCTCAGTTTCCTCATTTGTGAAATGGGTATCAATGAATAAGAAGGATTGCTGTGAAGATCTGATAAGATAGTGTATATAAAAGCACTTTAGAAATTGCAAAACTCAATGTTCTTGTGGGTGATGATCAGGGAAGTTCCAGGAGGATGTTAAAACTTTCCCAAGGGCTATCTTCACTCCCACTGTTCTCTTACCTTTTCTCTTCAATTCTGGGCATACACATTCTTTCAGCGGAAGCCCCAACATTGTACCCCCAATGCTATCATGTTGCATGGCTGGGAATATTTTTTGGATAGCACCTGTAGAAAGTTAAGGTTAATTTTGCTCACTCTCAATACTTATTTTTTTCTCCTCTTTCAGTTGTTCTAGATTTATGAAAGGAGAATTCATAGCAGAGTTAATAAATCAATTACATTTCATTTAGCTTAGAAAAAACCTCCATTCTAAAACCGCCCAAGAAACAAAACTACATCTATTCACACAAATTGCAATGCTTTTCTCTGCATAAACAATTTCTTTTTGTATTTTATGGTTTTTTATGTCCTAAAAGGACAGAGATATTCACCAGTCTTGGAGTTTCCATAATTTAAGAGCAATCATTTGCTTTTTCTAATTTGTCCTAATGAGCCCACATTTTTTCTTTATCAGACCCATTTTCTCTGGCAAAAGGTCATCACAGGCAATCATCCATGTCTGCTGGGTATAAATTGTTTTCATAACAATTTTCATTTGCCTTGGAAAATGCACCAGGCTGAAAATATGGCCACTTTGTGACTATGACAGCGTGTATCATATTTTCCCCATTTACATCATATTTCCCCCCCGCCCCCCGCCCCATATCAACCTTCCAAAGAATTGTAAGCCATGGAATTGGGAATGTGAGCTGATGGTGTGGAAATGATAAGACTCTTTCCTTGCCTCAAGGTTTTGCTTTCAGACTCTGCTTTCTAGACCTACTGGACTATCTTATCTCCTCTCTGTGGCTCAGCCATGGCTCTATCTACCATTATTACTCCCCTCCCTTCTCCTTGGGGAGGTTTCTGGCTGCCCTTGGCCAGGACTTGGGCATTGATTCCCCTTCCCTCTGTGCCTATAGCTGAAGTCTGGTCAAGCTCACTCCTACCCACAGTCTTAGATCCTAGATATCCTGGACTGAGCCCTTGTACTCTGTGATAGAAGAATGGAAGACTTCAAAAAAATTTTAATATTTTATCTTAATTCTCCAAAAGCTCAAGTGTATATTCTGTTGATTCAGTCATTCATTCATTCAACAAATATTATTGAGCATCTACTCTGTTCCAGGGACTGGGCACAAAGATCACATTCTTGTTCACAGAGTGCTTACGGTCAGGTGGTGGAGATGGACCACTGTACAAGAAATTATATCAACACAGTGGCAAGCACCTAGAGTGTCCAGATGGGAATATCTTCTCAGGCTAAAGACAAATAGACACAACATTCTCAAGAAGGGACTAAACAAACACCGTCCAAGAGGAATACATGTGGGCTACCAATGTAATTTTTAAAAATTTATTTACAAAATTATACAGTAAAATTGACTTTTTTTTCTTGTGATAATCAGTTCTAAGAATTTTAACACATGGAATAGATTTATGTACCCACCACCACAGAGTACAGAACCCAAACCGCGCCCCCTAAACTATCTCTTTGTTGCCACACTCTTCACTCATCCACAATCTCTGTCAAACACTCATCTGTTCTCCACCACTACAGTTTGGTACTTTAAAGAATATATATATATATATATATATATATATATATATATATAAAATCAGATAGCATGTAACCTTTTGTGATTGGCTTCTTCCACTTAGCTTAATGTCTTTAAGATTCATCCAAGTCGTTGTGTTTATCAGTATTCATTTCTTTTTATTGTGAGTAGTTTTACATGATGTGGGCATACCACATTTTTTTTATCCATTCGCCCTCTGAAGGATATTTGAGTTGTTTCTAGCTTTTGGCTATCACAGATAAAGCTGCTGTCAGTTTGGGCTACTCTAACAAAATACCATAGACTGGTATTTTGCTTGTAAACAATAAAAATTTACTTCTCACAGTTCTAGAAGCTGGAAGTTCAAGCTCAGGGTGCCAGCATGGTCGGGCTCTGATGAGAATCCTTCTCTGAGTTGTAGACTGAAGACTTCTTTTTCAATCCTCACATGGTGGAAAGAAAGTGAGAGAGCTCTTTGGGGCCTTTTATATGAGGGCGCCAGTCCCATTCAGGAGGGTTTTACCCACATGATCTAATGATCTCTACCAGGCCCTGCCTCCAAATACCATCACGTGGGGGATTAAATTTCAACATACAAATTTTTGGGATATACAAACATTCAGTTCATAATAGTTGCTAAGAATATTTATGTACAGGTTTTTGTGTAAACTTAAATTTTCACTTATTTAAGGCAAACATCCAGCGGGTAGGATTGCTGGGGTATGTATGGTGAGTGTATGTTTAATTTCATAAGAAACTGCCAATTTTTTTTTTGAGAGTGGCTGTATCATTTTGCATTTCCTACAGCAATTTATGAGAGTTCTAGTTGTTCCTCATTCTCACCAGCATTTAGTATTATCAATATCTTTTATTTTAGTTATTCTAATAGGCATGAAGAGGTATCTATTGTTATTTTAATTTTAATTTTCCTAATGACTAGTGATGTCAAACACGTTTTCATGTTCTTATTTGACCTCCTTATATCCTCTTTGATGAAGTGTCTGCTCAAGTCTTTTGGCTGTTCCTTATTTTGAAAATTATTTGTATATTTTGGATACCAATCCTATGTCAGATATATGGTTTGAAAATATTTCTTCCTAGTCTGTAGCTTACCTCTTAATCATCTTCTAAATTTTTATAAAGTCTCATTTATTAACATTTTACTTTCATGGATTGTGCTCTTGGTGTCATTTCTAAGAGCTCAATTTTTTAAAAAATTTAATTTAAATTTGTATTTAAAATTTTTTCTAGTATTGATTTTTTAAAAAGTAAAGGAAACAGGCAAAATTAATTTTAATAATATATTTGATTTATCCCAATATTTCCAAAATACTATAAATACTAAAAATAAAGGAGTCATTTTTCATTCTTTCTTTGTATTTAGTCTTCAAAATCCATTGTGTATTTTATATTCACAAGTCATCTTGATTCCAACTGTCCACATTTCAAATGCTCAATTGCCATGTGTGGCTAGTGGCTACTGGATTGGAGAGCACAGAGCTGAATCATATGAAGAATTTTAACAGGTGGTAGTTGATGACTCTTGAACCTCTCACCCACATTGAAGGCACAAAAAGGAAGAATCAAAGATTTGGAGAGGATTTGTGGGGAGGATTTCTTTAGAGAAAGCTATGTTGTGAGTTCTACTCTCTGTACCCAGGGAGGGGTGGGACCTACTGCTTCTTAATTCTAAACCGGATGACAGAGACCACAAGCAGAGGAGGATTTGGACAGAGGAGCTGTGGAAAGGGATGGTATTGTTCTGTGAGCCCCAAAGGGAGGACTGTGGGATATCTGCCTTCTTGCCTCAAGTTTTAAGAAAGAGCTTTATCTGGTCACTGGAGAGCTTAATATACATCCCCTCTAGTTTGAGGGACACAGTTAACTAGTGTTTGATTTATACCTAAGAAGCCAAAAGGTCAAGAGACTGACTGAGGCAGCTCATGGCAACCTATTAGATGTTACTGCATTTGGAGACCCTGCACCCCCATCTATTGGGATAAAGAATGCAAGAGAGCTTTCTGAGAATGTGCGGGAGAGAGAAAGCCAGTGTAAGGTCTTGTCCAGGAAGGCCACTTGGCCACTGTACCTCAGTAGAGAGAAACCCACTGCCCTGAGACCCCTCCAGGTTTGAAATGCAAAGAGGAGGAAGAGGTAAAGGGAACCAGAGAGTTCTATTTTGACAAGTACATGGAGATCTAGCATTACTGTTCTCTGAACCGAGCAGATGCCTAAAGCCGGCTTCTTCCTTTTCTCTTGCGGATTCTCTGAAGACCTCATTCATTCTCTGTCACAGTCCTCTACTCCTGGTTCAAAGCTTGGTTCTTCCACTTACAGCTGTGATCTGGGTCAAGTTACTTAATCTCTGCTATTTTCAGCTTCCTCATCTGTAAAATTTTTCCCTCACAGGCTTTTTATGGTGAGGTCGAGATAATGCATGTAAAGGTTTACCCTAGTATCTGACACATAATTGGGCTGGTTATTAGGGCTTTACCCCCTTTCTCTTTCACTTTTTCCCTCTGTAGAGGGGAGGAAACCTGAGTGCATTTGGTCCTCTTTCATATAAGGGCCCATGATGCACTTCCCTTTAATACTTCTTCATCAGGGCCTTACTTCTCCAAGCAGTCCTCCATGACTGCCACAGCCCAGGGTTGAGGTCTTTTGCTTCTTCCTCTGAACACCTGTTAGTATCCCTCTCTTGGTTCTGATTTTGCAAGACCCTGTATGGTTTGCAGGGGGTCTCTCCAGACTCCCCCCTCCTCTTTCCAGGAACTGCTCCTCCTCCATTCATGTGATCGTCGTGGGAGCCATGTTGGTGGGCTGGTTGGTTGGTAAGTCTACCCCTGGATACAGTTGATTACTTCAGGGGTCCCAAAATGAGCCATCAATGCCTTCCCCATGCATTTTGGATTCAGAACAAGGAGTGTCAAATTTCTCTCTCTCTGGGGGTAGCTAAGGCCATCACATCTCAAGCTCTGCAGCTACTGGCAGCCCAGCCATATGTTCCACTGTGTGGAAGGAGAAAGCCAGGCCTCCAGGAGCTGTCACACTAGAGAGAAAGAGATGAGATACGCAGAGAGGTCTGGCTCCACCCAAGGTCTTGGTTCA
This sequence comes from Eidolon dupreanum, assembly GCA_028627145.1. Classification (NCBI taxonomy): domain Eukaryota; kingdom Metazoa; phylum Chordata; class Mammalia; order Chiroptera; family Pteropodidae; genus Eidolon; species Eidolon dupreanum. The sequence goes on along the minus strand of CM053502.1, from coordinate 21,036,794 downwards.
GGTTATTCCTCATGTTACGTGAGACACACAACATTCTCATAACCACTTTCTTCCTGTTTAAGCTACTTTGAGTAGGGTATCTGTCACCTGTGGCCCAAAGAGTTCTGAGTAATGAAGGTGTGTTTTTGTTCCTTGTGTCTATCCTGCCTTCCCACCTTGACTGGGAGCCTCTCAGGGGCAAAGACCATGCCCCTCACTCTGCTTCTGTCTACAGTGCCCGGAATAGTGCCTGGCTGCTGCAGCTGCTCCAGACAGATGTGTAGTTGACAACGAGGCTAAATCAAACATTCTGCCCAAGGAAGTTTTCTATATATTCCTTGCATGATGTCATAGGACCACTTTAAATCAATGCTCAAAATTCTGGTTTAGATGTGCTAAAAATGCTTTGTGGCAAGAACTGTGGACCCTTCTGGAAAAGATCTGGCAGGTATTTCATAAGAGGCACGGTGGAGTTTCAGATTGTTGGGTGTTGCTAGGAGAAATCACTGTATTTAAAAAGAAGCAATGTTGCTACCCACCCCACCCCAGGCTGCTGTCTCCCCCTTTCTTCCCCTGTTCCACCAAGCAGCCTAGTTAAAAACACAAACTTTGAAGGAGGCACTGAGGTCACAACCTGGCCTCTGTGTGGTTGTAGATGTGCAGAAAGTTTCCTTCTTTTCCAAGACTCTTTGCACACATTATTTCATTTAATTCCTATGATGTAAAATCCATGAGGACAGAAATTTGTTCTTGTATTTCATATGCAACTTAGCCTGGGTTGGCCTTTTCAGTAAACACTTGGACTCAAATTCTGTCAGTGTTTATTACATGCCTCCATAAGCTTGGGCCTGAGGTCTTTCTCATGTTCTCGCTTATTTAGTACAGGAACCTCATGAACTCAGGACTTGTGACCCCCACTTTATGGATAAGCAAACAGACGGAGAGGTTGAGCAACTTGTCACACAGCTAGGATTTGCCTCCATGTTCAGTTCTATTTCCATCATAACATGTGAGATAAAAAATGAGGGAGGAGCCTCATGGGTGAGCCATTCTTTCAAAAAGAAGAAAGTGGAAAACGATTTCTTCAAGTTGGGAAAAAATTAGTTCCAGATGGAGTTCTTGTTCCTGATTCTGCAGCATGAGCAGGGCTGGGACTTGGGAGAGATGCATGGACACTCCCCTCAATGCAAAATTTAAGGGGATGTCAAATAACTCAGTTTTCAAGATAGATAGTATTTTAATATAATATTTTAAAAAGTCAAAATTAATGAAAAAAGTCTATGATGGACAAACTATCAGCATGTCAGTTAAAGATGGGTTCTGTCAACAGGGTCAAGATTAGGGTAGGGTAAAAAACATGAACCGTGCAAGTGAGGGGCTGGACCTTGAAAGGGATAGAAGACCCTGCTATGAATTCATCAAAAGCCATTTGTCTTCCTCCTTGGCTTATAAATGACAACACGTCTCATTCTTCTTTGTAGTTAAGTGTGGCCATGTGACTAAGTTCTGGCCAATGATATGTCAGTGGAATTGATGTGAGCCACTCCAGACCTGGCCATGAAAACTCTAACATTCAATTCTCTGTGCTCTTTCCCTCTCCCAGCTTGATACAGATGAGCAGGGTGACCTCAGAAGCCAAGGACGGAAAATGACAGAGCCACCAGATAAATAGAAACTGGGAGAACCTAAATAGCTCAGGAGAGATTTGGCTGATTTGGAGGAGAACAGCCTGTTGGTCAGATCAAGACTCCCTCTTAGACTTTAAAAAAACTTACATTATACTGTGTATATAATATATTTTAAAAACTTATATCTGTTAATCCATTAAGGTTTAGGGGGTTATATGCTCCAGGAGCTAGCATTACCATAACTAATACAGAATTTGGTACCAAAAGTAGGATACTACTTTTACAGAAACCTAAAATATGTGACTTTAAGTCAGATAGTCAGATGGCATGCAGCCAGGAAATTGATCTTGGAGGCTGGAGATACAGAAATCCACAATACACAGGGGGAACATCTTTGGTACAACTGCCACCTGCAATAACTTGGAAGGGAGATCACGTGGCTACTGAGCCTGTTGCTCCAGGGGTCACAGTTGGAAAGGGTCAAAGCGACAACATGCTGGGTTTTACTCTCTGCTTTTGACAATGCGGTACAAGAGATGATCTCAAGAGAGATCTGGCTGATTTGCCTTAAAACAACTCTTGAGTCCCTGAATTTGTATAAGAAGAAAGCAGCTGTAAAAGTTGCACAGCCTTAAAGGAGGCAATACTCTTCAATGTCCGCTTCAGATGTGGCGCAGAAGATAACAGACGAGGAAGAATCACCGAAAATCAGAAGCCACAAAAAATAACGAATGTGAGAGATTCCCCCAGAGAACAAAGTCAGCACCTAGTTAAGGAAATCTCCCCACTGCAATGGCAGGTACACCTAAATTCACTCCTAAATTCAGGTAGAAGATTGTTTATTTGGGCCTCTCCTCTCACTTTTCACTGGGCATGAGTTCTCTGATGCCTGGGGTGGTATGTAATGTGTTGGTGAGAGTATGGTGAGATCAGCATTTCACATTCCACTAGCAACAATATAACCTTTTCTGGAACACAAATATACACCGGAAGCTTTAAAATGCTTATACTCTTTAGCCCAATAATTCCATGTCTTGGAATCTAGTCCATGGAGATCATTAGATGTATAATAAAGATTTAAATACAAAGATAGCCAGATTGTTATTTAAATGATAAAAAATTGGAGACTAAATATCCAACAATGAATTCAGTAAATGATTGAGTAATGATTTATAGTATATTTATAGGGTGAGTATCATTTATGCATTAAGTCTCTTTGTATAAAAAAAGTTTTTAATGACTTAGGGAAAAGCTTATCATGCGAAATTGTGTGTATACTAAGACTTCAACGGTGTAAAAATAAATGCACTGAAAAAAGGCTGGAAGGGAATGTGTTAAAATGCTGCTAGTGATTCTATGGGGAACTACAGGTTTACTATAGATAATACCTTTGAGTTTTTGGTGCTTAAATGTGTGATCTTCGGGCTTGTTTGGTGCTGTTTTTTCATTTGTAACAGAGAAGAGGTTGCACAGGATAATATGGAACTGGCCTTTCTAGTTCATAAGCCTATATACGAATGTGCTGAATCACCCCCTAGTTTATCATTCCTTTTCATTTTTTGAGATAAAACCAACCCTAAATCTTGGAGCCCGATAGACTTTGAAATTGGCCTTCATTTTAATTCTCAAGTTCTTAGCATGAGAGCAACATTCAATATGGTTCTGAAATATCTCATGCAAAAAAGTGCCAGAGTCATAGACTGAAATATTTATTTGAATATAAATGAACTCAGATTTGCCAAAATACGGTCCCCCTGTTGTCATGGACACAAATGCCTGACTTTCTGATTTGCATTTCTTTTCTAATGGGTACAATATGTTTCAGCTCCTCATTGGATATGAGAAACTCACCAATCTGTGAACTCCCCAAAATGTCAGGCTGTGGGGAACTTTTGTGCCTTGATTCTGCTTCACTTAGCAGCTGAAAATAAGCTTTGTCCTTGTGGGGTCAGGACAGGTGCTCAGAAGACTCCCAACTCCTCTCCTGCTAGCTTCCCTGAGAAGTACAAGCAGTGGATTTTCAAGGTACCAGGGTGCCTTCCACCTTCTGTCTTTCTTGGTCTCTTTTCCAGCCCCACCCACCCACCTTTTGGAAGTTCCCCTTGCTCTCTTGATCTTGAATAGTGAGGGCTGCAAGAATTCTTGTTGCACAGACACCCCTGGTCGCTGCCATGATCTGCTCTTTCTCCTATGTGTGCTCTTTGGTTCCCAGGTCGCCTTCTGCCCCTCCCTCCAAGCTCAAATTCTCAGAATCATATTCTCCCTTTCCCTCCTCACCTCATAAAAGACAATCACCAAATCTTGCCTATTATACCTCTAAATGATCCCCTGGTTGGTACTGAGCCTTCTTCCAATATGTTTCCCACGTAACAGGGAGAAAAATCTTCCTAAAATGCTAACGGAATCTTGTCATAATTTTTCTTAAACCCCTTTAATGGTTTGACACTGATATTAAGATAACATCCCATGTCCTTACCATGGCTTTTGAGACCCTGTCCTGTGTCACTCCTGTCCTTCTTTTCAATCTCATCTCACACCATCCTCTCCTGTGCTCGCTATATCCCAGGCACACTGGCCACATTTGTGTTTTTCTGCTGTGCCATGCTCCTCTCCACCTTATGGCCTTTGCATATGCTGTTTCTCCACTTGGAATACTTGCCTCCAGCTCCTGAGCAGATGCTTCTCAGTTTTCAGGTCTCACCTTAAATGCCACTCATTCAAGGAAGCGTTCTCTGATATTCCCAGTAGATTTTGTATTCTCTGGATATATGTACTTTCCATCCCCTGGGCTTTTCTTCCATATACTTGTCACAAAGCTGGGACTGTCTATTCAGTTCACCATTGTTTATCCAGCCCCTTGTGGAGTGTCAGGGTCATGGTAGGTGCCCAATAATTATTTGAATGAAAAGGAATTCTTCAGAATGGTTTTCAGGATAAATTTCTAAAGCACAAAATAAGCTCCCAACCCACAACTCTCCCCTTCTCTGACAAAATCGAGTAATTCAAAACTTATCTCTGGCCTCATTGATTATTTAAAAAAAAAAAAAAAAAAAGGCCAAGTCCCCAGCATTACACACGAGGGCCGTTGCAGCCTGATTTCCAGCCCATCTTCCCAGCCTCATTTCCTCTCATTCCTGCCATACTCTACGCCCAGGGGAATACCCAGCACCTCGGCCTTCTGACCCCTCCTTGGGTTTTATGGTCTGGGTCTTGGCTCTTATTGCTGGATTCTTCTTCCCCCTTCTCTTTGTGGAGAACTTTAAGGCACTCCCTCAAAACTTAACTGGAATGAAGGAGCCAAGGCCTTCCCCTCCTCTATGAAGGCTTTCCCACCCCAGCCAGCTGGTCCAGTCCTGCTGGGCTGTACTGTACATGTATGAGTTTGTAGTCTGTCTCACCCTCATGTGAGTTGCTTTAGGATGGTAACCTAAACTTATTGTCCTTGTATCACCTGTGACCAGCCGAAGATCTGGCCCACAGTGTGATGACAAAATGTTCTTTCCCCTCTCACCACATCTCCCCTCTGTGCCTAGGTAAGAAAGCACTTCTGCTTCCCTCCATGCCCAGGGAAGTAAGTGTCCCTCTCTAATCTCTTCCTAACTGTGCCCTCCTACTGGAGGAGATGTTGATAATCTGATTGATCAGAGTAAGGACATTCTCTGGAACAAATTGTACTAGTGGATGGGGTGTCTGTCTTCAAGGCAGGAGCAGAGGCTCTGAGTCTCCTCCGCCTGTTAATCCAGCCAGGTTCCCAATCTCGCCACCCTCCTCTCTGATGCAGCTTCCGTGCCTGAGCTGGAGAGAAGCTCTGTGCATCTCACCATCCTAGGCTTGCCGGTTCAGGCTTCCTGGAAAAGCTTCACTCCCTGTCTCCGCTTTTCCCACAGAGTCCTGCATGTTAGGGAGCAAGGAAGGGACGTTGGACTCATGGACAGTTGCTAGTAATAAAGGGCTGCTTTGTTTTCCATTTGACTATGGTGCCTGACATGTGCTTCATCAACCAGTCCCCGTGGCCAATGCTGACTTCCTCAATGGTCATTAAGAATATGTGTCCTTCATTCAGAGTGCCCGGGTTAAAATCCTGGCTCAGCTACTTGTTGACTGAGTGACACTGGACAAGTAGTTAGGCCTCCATTTCCTGATCTAAACAGTGGGGGCAACAATAGTGCTTACCTATAAGGCTGTTGTGAGGATTAAATGAGAAACTGAGTACAATGCCTGGAGCTTAGGAAGCATTGCATAACCATTAAGAACCCTTGCTAGGACACTGAAATGTAAGCTCTCTGAGGGTGAGAATGTGTCTATCTTATTCAAGGCTGTATCTGTCAGCCTGACTCATAGCGAGTGTCAGTAGATGTTTATTGTATAAATATTATTGCTCCTATTATTAAAAATGTATAGGAGGTACTCAATAAAGCTTTCAAAATGAATGAACAGATGCACAAATGTCTCTCCAAAGCCAGTCTTCAGTACTCAGGCTCACTGAAAGATATAGAAGAGTCTGTTTTATTAAAACCAAATATATGGACACAGACCAGGGAGACCTCTACTTTGCATTTATCTGAAGTGTCAGCAGGACTTTCTAGGTTTGATTAGCATTGGTATTTTGAAATAATCATGTGATGGGAACACTGTCATTCATTCATCCCTTAGTACTCATTGAGTTCCTCCCTCTCAGGCATTTTTCTGGGTCCTACAGGCACAGATGAACCTGGTACTGTCCCTACTTCAAGAAGCTCACAGGTGAAAGCCTGGGCAATATGTGATGGATGGTCCTGGGTACTGCATGTGTGGTTCTAGCTCCAGCTCTATCCTTTCCTTGTTGAAACCCCTGAGAATGCCTCTCCTGGACCTTTTATGATGGGGTTGCAGTAGGTCAGTAGTTTTTACTCTTTTGAACAGAGAAATCCTTTGTTTCAGTAAATATGCTATGTGAAAGCTGAGGGTCTAAAGCAGATGAAAAGGAGCTGATAGGGAAGTGGAGGCAGGTTCTGCCCATACACTCAGTCCACGGCCTCCCTCCCCCTCCTCCCTCAACTCACGAGTCTGAGATAATGCAAGATAAGCGGGTCTGTCCTGGACTACCCAAGAAGATTTGTTTGGCTTTTTGTTTGTTTTGTTTTGTTTTTAAATAAACTTTTATTTTAAAATAATTTTAGATTTAGAGAAAAAGTATGAAGATGGTACAGAGTTCCCATATAATCCACACCCAGCTTCCTCTATTATTACCATCTTCTATTAGTATGGTACATTTATTACAATTAATGAATCAATCTTGGTACATTATTATTAACAACTTAAGTCCGGACTTCATTCAGACTTCTTTAGTTTTCCCCTGATATCTTTTTCTGTCCTTGTACCCCATCTAGGAAACTGCATTATGTTTAGTCACCATGTTTCCTTGGATTATTCCTCTTGGCCGTGACAGTTTCTTAGATTTTTCTCTTTCTTTGCCTTGAAAATTTTGAGGAGTATTGGTCAGGTCTTTTGTAGAATGTCCCTCAATTGGGATTTGTCTGATATTTTTTTCATGATTAGACTGGGGTGATGGGTTTTGGGGAGGAGAACCCAGAGGTGAAATGCCTTTCTCATCCCATCGTAACAAGGGTGCATATACACTTATCACTGTTGATGTGAACCTAGATCACCTGGCTGAGCTCGTGTTGGTCAGGTTCCTCCACTGAAAAGTTACTCTTTACTCTGCCTTTCCATACTGTGCTCTTTGGAAGAATGTTACTGTGCAGTCCACACTTAAGGATGGGAGTTATGTTTCATTTCCCTGGGGCCACAGTATCTACATCTCCCTGGGGGATGGTAATAGAATTTGCCAAGGGCAAGGAGGCTCTGTCATCTGAGAGATGGTTCCTGAAGAGAAACTGTGGAGGGGGAGCCAAGACAGTTTCTGGATGCAAATGCACACAGTTCAAGCTCATTAATTCAGACTTCAGTGGTTTGCAGTCTAGGATGATTTGAATCCAGTAAAACCAGGCTTCCGTTTCACTATTAATAAGATTGTCAACAAGATTAGGTGGAGAGTGCAGGGAAACTAAGGTAGGCCATTGTTGTCATAATATTGCAAGGGAATGTTAATTTATCCAAGCAAACAAACTATTTTCAACTACTTTGAGGCTGCTGTTTGCACACCAAGAGTGTGCTAATTGCAGATGACTCAGCTCTTTCTCAGTGCAGCTCTGGGTCTACTCTGTTAGTTTTTAGTGGGAGAACTTTTTACATGTGAAGGCAGTTAGCATGCTTTTTCAAAAACATACTCTGTAATACAGACTTTTCACTTTACCTAGGTATCCACCAACCATTTGAAGATCTCTGAGTTGAATGGAGTGTGGTCATAGAAGACCGCTGCCTTGGGGAGAGGCAGGCAGGCAGGGGCAAGAGACAGACAGCTTCGGGGCATGGCGGTGCCTGAGCAAAGCCTTCTGAGTGAGGGTTGACTTGGGTCTGGAAGGATGATGGGTTTGACTTGACTGGAAACCTATTCCTCAGCTCACAACCCTCTCACTTGTCTTCTGCACCACATCTATCTGTCCAGCCTCCTTTTCTTACCCTGCCTTACCCTTCACATCATGTTCAGCTGCCAGATTAGGGCCAGAGGACCAGCCCTGTAGGTAGTCACCACCCCTTGGGGAATAGAGCTGGGCTGTGTGGGATATGGGGAGCCCAAGGAATTGTCCCTCCTTTGAACTCAGGATAGGATGTTAGGGTAGGATGGTAGAGTAGTAGTTCTCAAATCTGGGTGTACCTTAGAATACCTGGGAAGCTTTAAAAAAATTCGATTCCCCAGGTTCCACCAAGACCAATTAGACCAGTAGGGTAGAGAATCACAGCCAGAAGGTTCATTACACTGCTCAAAGGGATGCGTAATCCCACTATGCCTTAAATGGCTGCTGGACTCTTCTGTGTGTTTTCCTTGCTTCTCTCTCATTGGTGAGTATAACTAATTTATTACTTACATTAAGTCAGTTAACCTTTATTAATCATCTACTTTACAGCAGGCATGGAAACATAATTTGGGGTCCAAAGATGGATGATATAATTCCTTGCCTTGGGACTTTACAGATGGGGAGAGGGAACTATGCAAAGATAATGGTACTCTGGTGCGGCAAGTGCTGTCACAGAGGCGGGAGCACTAGTGTCTGGGAGCATGGGAGAGGCCATGCAGGTCTCGGCTTGGAGAGGATGGGGACAATTTCTTAAAAGAGGTAGCATCTAGGGTGAACACTGGAAAAAAAAAAGAATTCTCAAGGCTAAGCAAAGGGAAGAGAATTTTGGGTAGAGGGAACAGCATCTGCAAAAGCCAGAAAGGGTGACGATGGGTTTATTACTCTGTGTCAGGCATTGTTAAGCTATTTATATGCATGAACTCTTCATAATCCTACGAGATGAGGACTATTTTTACCTCCAATTTATAAATTAGGAAAATGAGGCATAGAGAGATTGAACATGTAGCTAAGTTCACACAGTCAGTAAGTGGGACAGTTGAGAAGGAAAACAAGATGCGTCAATTCTAGAGCAAGAACTAGTTAAGGGGGGTGGGAAGCAGGGTTGGGGGGAGCTTTGTGGCAAGGGTACTACTCATAATGGCATCGTTTATTTATAAACTATTTATATGGGGCATCATGATTTCTAAAACACATTTCCATTCCTTTTGGACCTAACAATTCTTGCTTGGACTGACTTTCTGTGCACTGCCCCTCAGCCTTCTCTAAAGCCAGACAGATACAGGGAGGGCATCTGGGTTTCTGGGCATGGTCAGAGGAACTTCTGCATGGGATCTCTGGCATTGGAGCTCTGGCTGTGACGGAAAGTGTTACACTGTGACCACATGGGGCACAGATGGCATCATTTGGTGACTTCACGGGCTCCTGTGGTCAAGAGCTGAGGAGTGTCATTGATTTGGAGCAACATAGACACTTGTTTTTGTGCCAGATATGGGTCCTCATTACCTACCCACCATTTCTCTGAGGTTGTCTATGGTTGTGAGACTGTGTACATGTCTTTTGTAAGAATAGCATGCTTGTGACAGAGCTAAGAGATTGCTATTAAAAAGCAAGAGCTCTGGGCTGTGAGTCAGTGGAGCCAGCACATCAATTAGGACAATAAGTAAGTAACTGCTTATAAGGGCAGGAAGAGTCTCACAGTGTGCAGGGTCAAGCTGCTTCATAGAGCTCAGAAGGGGATCATTTATAATTCTTAAGCCTAGTTTTGAGGGACAAGGACCACTTGGTATTATCACAGAGCTTAAGTTGCAAAGCTATAATCACATATGTTACACTGACAAAAGTTAAGACTTGCTTAAAATAGGCATCTCTGGGAATCCTCTCTTGCAGAGACAAATGAACTAATTTGAGAAACAGGCTCAGTCTATGTTAGACACAAAGGAGATGAGAGAATTAATTAAAGGGGAGGGACACGATTGATCTCAGTGCTCGAAGACTTGAGCCTTGGTTTGACACATCTGTGTCAGCCTGTGACAGCCTGATGTTTGTGTGGAATGCACTTTAGAATGTGACCTCCCAGTGCAACGTAATGGGGAAATGACATTAGTAGACGTCATAGGAAGAATTAACATACTGTGATTCTTATGTAGGGCTAGTCTATATGACATTGGAATGAGAATGAGAAAAAGGAGCTCCTTCTGGAAGGAAACAGCCTTGAGGGTTCCCAGCTTGGCAAGCAATAGCGGGTTGATTGTGCCCCTGCTCCTCTGGCCAGGTACCTTTGCAAAAACTGCACACCTGTGCTTAGCAGCCTTGTTTGCAGGGGTCCTGAGTTTGAGACTGGGGCCTTTGAGTGTGACAAGACTCTAACAAGTAGGTAGCCTGAAGCTGATCTGAGAGCCAGAGACCTACGTTTGAATCCTGGCTTTGTCTGTTGCTGGCTTTATTCTCTCATGTGTAAACTGGAAGTGGTCAGTACTGCCTCACCAGGCTGCTGTGAAAATCTATGAAATAATGCAAGTAAAAGGCTGAGCACAGCACCTGTCACTCAAGGAATGCTCAGTGCAAGGTAGGGTTAGTAGAATGTCCTTGCCCTGGAGGAGTTCACAGATAAACTGTCTTAAAATGTAGGTTTTATTGTTATTCCAGTATGGTGAGGTCAACAGATCAGGAGACAACAGTCACTGAAAAAGATAGTTATTACATACAGTTCCTAAGAGGAGGGAGCATGCCATCCCATGCAGGGCCACATAGGGAGGTACCAGGGTCAGTCGGGAGACAAAGGACTGAGAGGAAATGTATGCAAGAGCCTTTATTGTGGTTTCTGAGGGAAGGATTGGCAAAGCAGGGTAAACAGGCTTCAGATTGGCTAGTTTGAATACTTTCATTTAGCTCTGGGGTATAGGGGCTCTCCTGAGTTTCTGATACCAAGCCCTGGGGTGATTCAGGCAGGGTAATATTGAAGTGTAAGAGGTCTGCGGGAGCCCAGTGAAAAAGGTGGATGGGGATATAGGCTTGGTTTGGTTGGTTTGATCTGAATGGCTCACATGCAGGGGAGTAATTTGCTATATCTATGAATTAGCTAGTGCTGAGAAAGGCAGTCTCTTCCCGGTCAACAAGACCCAGATGCCAGAGCATCAAGAATAGAGAAAAAAATATATAGTTAACATACAAGCGAAAAAGACAGATACATAAATAGGTAATTCCCAAGCATTATGCTGAGGGCTTCATTCCTGTAATGGACACAGAGAAACAGGGAAGTGGGGAAGGCTCTCAGGAGGAAGCTGTAACCGGAGCCAGAGCTTGAAGGTTGGAACGAATTCCTGGGGCACAAAGCTAAGGTGTGGATATCTTAGGAGGGGACCATTTGTCTGCCTGCCATGACAGCTGTATGTCGCCATTCTTTTGTTTGTAATGTTTATGTCTCTATTAAGCTGTGAGTTTCTTCTTGAGAATGAGAACTTTATAAGGTTTGTTTCCTTGGTATGTAACACATTGCTTAACATAGCAGCTGTTGGCAAAACTTAGTTTTTGAGCAAATACATCCTGAGCTCTTCATCTGATGGATAAGATCATGGAAACCTAGAGAGATGAATGGCTCGTTCAAGATTGTACAGACCTAGTGGCAGAGCGAGAGTCAGAACCCAGGTCATCTGAGTCTTTACACTTTTACACCTAAATAGACAATGGCCCAAGGTCTCAGTGCACAAAGAATCCTATCCCATCCATGGGATGACATTGACATTTCCTTAACTCCTGTTGCCTGGATTTTTTTTTAGAAGGACATGTCTTATTCATACAGGACATAAGAAAGAGTCCAGGCTGTGGAGCCTATAAAACCTAGGTTTAAGTCCTGCTTTCACACTGTATCAGTTTGTTATCAGTTAGTTATTGCTGTGTAACAAACCAGCCCATAACCTAGTGGCTTAAAAGAACAATAATTTTATAATTTCTCATTAGTCTGTGGCTTGGTGGAGAGTCCTGTTAGTCTGGGCCAGAGTTGGCTGATCTTGGCTTGGCTTGCTCATGTGTCTTTGGTCACCTACTAGGTCAGCTGGAAGCTGGCTGGTCTAGGATGGCCTGAACTGAAACAAATAGCTTTGCTTTATGTAGTCTCTTTTCCTCCAGCAGGTAAGTCCAGGCTTATTGTTATGGCAATAGCAGGGCTCTAAATGAGAGCAGAAGTGTATAAGCCCAGAACTGGCCCATCATCACATTTGCTGCAGACTCTTGGCTAAAGCAAGTCAAAGACTGGATTCAAGGAATAGGGAAATGTCTCTACTTCTTTATGAGAGGATCTACAAAGTCACATTGATACAAGGAGGGGTAGAAAACTGGAGCCAATTGTATAGTTAACCCATGACAGGTCAAGTTTTTTAATTCTTCTAATCTCTCATTTTCTCACCTGGAAAATGGGGAATAGTAATAATACTTACCATATTGTAGTGAGGATTAAATAAGATAAAACATGCAAGACACTCAGTGCCTGACACAGAGCTTAGTAAGATCAACAGTTACTATTATTACTATCGTTATTATCTTATTATTTGGCAATTGTTCCTATTATTATACTTATTACAAACATTAACAGAAAACCATGGTTCTGATACAAAATAACGGATACTGGCATGATAAACCTCACTTTTCTGGGAAACGGAAGAGGCCAAGACATTGTCATGTTTCAGGTTATTGAGCCTCCATTGCCCTTTTCTTCCATTTCATAAGGAAGTATCTGTTTTTAAATATGAAAACAGCAGTTAGAGGGAGCATGAGACTTGAAATTCAGAGGACCTGGATCTAAGTACCAGCTGTGAAAATTTGGACAAATTACTTTACCTCTCTGAATCTCAATCTCTTTATCTAGAAAATGAAGATAATGATACCTACTTCACAAGTCTATTATGTGAGTTGAATCAATTGATATAGGTAAAAAAGAGTTTTGTAAGCAGGAAAGCACTAGGCAAATATTAGTTATTATAATCGATTCTTTCCCCTTTGTCATTTGCATCTGTGCCTTCAAAATCTCAATCTATCTCAAGATGATGAAGTTTTAAGGATAATGGAAGTTTCTTGGCTTTCTGGTTATCTGTGAGCAAGGAACTTATTTTAACTCATGTCATTTTTTCAGTAGTTATCCAAGCTTAAAAGTTTCATAAAAAAGGACAAATCCCAAATGTTCAACGTTCTCCAATCAAAAGGAATGACTCACAGGTCATTAGCATCCTGGAACATAGTGGCTTCTGTTTTATTGCTATTAAGTAGAATTTAGCTCTATTTTATTAAGGCAATTTTTACCATCATGTGAGAGGTTAATGCATTTTGCACATAATCCACTGCCTGGCTCACTAAATGCCGAACCCATTAAAGCCAAGCCAAGTAGGAAAAGATTTCAAGACAGAGTGACAAATCATGGGTAGTGTAGAATGAGTGACTGAAAGTATCTGAGGGTTTTCCTCTTCAAAATTTAAAATGTGTTTTCAAGCAGGAGAATAACAGAGCTGTCCTGGCAAAAACACTTATTTAGGAGCATATCACTGTAGCAGGTAAACTCTGCTGGGCACCGATGGACTGATGTTTAGGTGTTAAAGCTGGAAGCACACAGAGAGTATTCTTGCAACAGTTCCCAGCCCCCTTGCCAGTTACTTCTCTCCATCCCAGGACCGGAAAGATGCTATCTGCTAAGAATACTGCATTTATTAAGCTATAATGGATTTCCCCTCCCCAGTACTCTCTTCATCAAAGACATGGCTGGTTGGAATTTTGAGCAGTAGCTGGTCACAAGGATCACAAGAAAGCTGGAGAAGGAGGTAAGGGCCAGATCATGACTTTATAAGTGTTTTAAAGAGTTTGAATTTTATCTTCTAGGACATAGAAAGCAGGGCAGATTTTTTTTTTCTTTTTTAAATCAACTTTACTGCAGAATGTTATACACAGCAAAATGTACCCATGCAGCCATTGTAAATGTACAGTTTGATGAATTTTAACAAATGCATCCTCTCAAGCAAACTATCACAATCAAGATACAGAATATTTTCATCACCCCCCAAAATTCAGTCATCCCCTTTTACATTCAACCCTTATTCTCACCCCCTGCCCAAGTAACCACTGATCTGATTTCTGTCACTATATAGATTCGTTTAGCTTATTTTGTGTATCAGTGCTTCATTCCTTTTCATTGCTGAATAAGTAGTCCACTGTGTGGATTTTCACTATTTGTTTATCTATTTGCCTGTTGATGCACATTGGGGTTGTTTTCCCATTTCTAGTTTTACAAATAAAGCTATTATGAACATTCATGTGTGAATCTTTGTGTGGGCACGTGTTTTCATTTCTCTTGGGTAAATACCTAGGAGTGGAATTGTTGAGTTAGATAATAAGCGTATGTTTAATTTCTACCAAACTGTTTTCCGAAGTAGTAACATTTTGCATTCCTACCAATAATGCATGAAAATTCCAGGAGCTCTACATCGTTTAATCTGAGCCATTCTGGTAGGTTCATAGTGGTATCTCATGGTGTTTTAATTTGTGTTTCCCTAAAGACTAACGATATTGACATCTTTTTGTTTGCTTATTGAGGGCAGGATTTTAAACAGCAGAATTATAGGATCAAATTTGTGTTTTAGGTTCTGAAGTGCTGCAATAAAAGTAACAGAGAAATTCTACATAGTTTATGAAAACCACAAAGAGATCTAAGTCACTTGTTTGAAACCTCTGAGAGTTTTATCAATCAATCAATCAATCAATCAATAAAAAATAATGGAGGAGGAGAGTGTAGACAGAGGCAAGCACTGACTGCTCACTCTGCTGTCTAATGGTTGGTGGAATGAGTGAAGCAATTCCACTCTGCTTCAGCTCCTTAATTCTTCTTAGAACATAATGACGGAAATGGAAATAAAGAAGAGAAAAGTTTGATGTCAGAAACTTCTGGCAACTGAGGAAGGAGCAAAGAAGGCTCAGTCCTCCTACAGCCACTCCCAAGACTGCAAAAAAAAAAAAAAAATTTCCAGTTGTACACTAATATTCATTCTCCTCTTCTTTTACAGCAAAAAAAAGAAAAAGAAAAAACTTTTAGCTGGTCACCCAGAAAAAAAAAATTACATTTCCTAAACTCCCTTGCAGCTATGTATGTATGGTCATATGATTGAGTTTTAGCCACTAGAATGTGAGTAGAAAGGATGAAAGTCATTTCCAGGGAGGGTGTGCGATTTTTCTCCACCTTCTTACTGCTGGCTGGATTATGGACTTGATGGCTAAAGCTGAAGCATTCATTTTGGACTATGAAATAAAGACCATATGCTGAGGAAGGTGGAGCAACTATATTGAGTGAGCCAGAGTTCCTGACACTGTGGAATACCATTATCAACTCAAGACTGACCACTTCTGGATTTCTTCTGCTTGAGAGAAAAATAAGCTCATATCTTGTTTAAACCACTGTTATTTTTGATTTTCTGTCACTTGTAGCTGAAGTTAATTCTAATTTAGAAGCCCTAATTGCTGATTGCCCTGTGACTTCTGGGGGAAGGTAGAGTAATTTACTAATCTCTAACAGATTATCCAAAGTGAAACAACTATAGACATCATCAGCAAGTTTGAGTAAACGGTGAAAAACTGCTTGCTGGTTTTGCAAAATGACTTAGCAATTCAAAGAGAAGAACTGAAGGATTAATCTGAACATTCAGTACAAATTGCAACTAGCAAAAGAAATATTTTCAGGAAATAGGGAAGAACTTTAAAAAGCTCTCTTAATTGTATTTTTAGTGAGAATTGAAGTGGTGTTATGTTGATTTAAAAAGATCAATATAAAAACAATAAAGTGTTCTTAGAAAGGAAAAGTATGATTTCCATTCCTTTCTGAAAGGTCAGAAACCAACTGATTAATTAGAAAACAAGCCTAAGGATTTTTCTGATGAAAATTATAGGAGGTTTAAGAGAAATGTTAAAAAAAAAAGAAAAGAACTTTAAAAAGAATGGAGAAATATAAGCAAAAATGGGTATGGAGGACCAGATCTGGGAAATTCACCATCCATTCATTGGAAGTCTCAGAAGTAGAGAGCTTTACAAAGATGAATAATCAAAGAAATATTAGAAGAAACTGTCCTTGAATTAAAATTAAAAAATCTTCATGCAAAAATATCCACTGAGGGCTGGGAAAAAACACTGAAGGAAGTTCAAAAATTGGGAAAGTATCCTACAAGTATCAGAAAACAAGACAATAATTATCAAGAAACAAGAAAACAGGATCAGATCGATGTCTGATTTATCTTCAAATTATATTCAAATATAATAAAAAATATTTATAAAATTCTGGGGTAAAATTATTGTGACACTATAGTTTTTCCTCTAAAAATAAAGTATTAAAATAATAACAGCTTTGGTTACTTACTGTGTGTCAGGCTCTGTTTAAAGTGCATTTGTTGTATTATTTCACTTAACACTCACAACAACTCCATAAGGCAGGTACGATCATCCTTTTTACAGATGAGGAAATTGAGGCACAGATGAGTGAAGTAACTTGCCCAACATCACACAGCATAGGTAGAAGAGACAGTATGAACTCAGCTCATGCTCTTAATCATCATACTATACTGCCTCCTGAAATAAGATGAGAAATATCAATTCCTAGTAGGGAAACCGGACTTTAATCAAACACTCCCACATATACATGTTAAATTGCAACTATGATAAATGCCATGAGGGGGTGCTATGGAATTTTTATGCTTGGGAATCCAGCCTGGTACTTCACAGGATAAATGACACATAGCTACTGTTTATTGGATGCTTTTTTTTTTGAACCAGGTACTGAGTGTCACGCAAAAGGGAAACCAGGGGGAAGGACATAGGTGATGATTTTCCACTTACATGGAGCACAGAGAAACTCAGACTTGGAAAGCAGTTTGCCTATCAGGGGAATGGATCACCTTCACCATAGCCAGTGTCTGCTAATAAACCCAATCGACGGGGAACTCACTATCTCTTGCAGCACCCCATGTCTTCATTGTATACCTTGGCCCCAAACAGTTGCAGCTTTCAAATCTGAGGCTGTCATTGAAGGTTTGAGATCGAAAACGATTGTGAAGTCTTGGCTGGTTTACATTAAAGTGCAAGGGACAATGTGCTTGTCTCCCATTCTAAGCTTTAAATGTCTTTCCAAAGGGCAGGTCATGCTTGCAATGGAAAAAGGAAGTGTTTATAAAGGCTACGAGGCAGCTTCCCAGGGGCTAATTTTGCAATCATGCCTCTTGGACATCTGGAGTACCCTCTAGTGTTCAATGGGTCACCTCATTTCCTGATTCACTTACTCATTCATGCATTCATTCACTTTTTTTTTTTCACACATCTATTCATTTTCTCCTCCATTTATTTTTTTTCATTCATTCATTGATTTCAGCAGGCATTTGCTAGGCCCCTGCTGAATTACGTGCAGTGCAGGGGAACAGGACTCATCTCTGGAAGGTTCTGCCAAGTATAGAGTCTCTCAGACTCAAGTCACCAACTCTAAAAAGGTCTGCACATTTCCACAGCGTGTGGGCTCTGTGAGTGGGGACTACTCCCAGCATTAACTAGAGGACCAAACTGTGAACTGAAGGGCAAGGTGTATCTCCACATCAGAGCTCCTTTAGCCCTGCAGTCTTGGCACCAATAGGCAATTCATTGGACAAATGTGGCCCGAATAATTTATGAGTAAATAAAAAAGTACTCGCGTTTTCCATCTAGCTTACATTTTATGAGGACCTGGGCTCAGGTCACGTTTTCCTATGCCACTGCCTAAAAACAAGATATGAGTCTCACTTTAGCACATGTAGACAGTGTAAGGAATAATTGTTCAGAAATCAGTTTGAAATAATTTATACTCTAACCAAGTTTACAATTTTAATATCTTAAGTCAGGCATGACTGGGGAGTGAAAGGGAGGAAGCCAGAACTAAGAGAATGTTCCATGCCATTTTAATGTAGGCTAGAGGAAGAAAGAAAGGCAGGGTATCTCTTTAGGTCAGAAGAGTGCTTGGTCAAGGCTAAGGTCAGAATCCAAGATGGGTAGACTGGAAGATGAAAACTAAAGCATGAAGAGTATGTAGAACTCAACCCAGAGATTTTTGCTCTAACCTGGCATGTAGTTTACCTAGGGGTTGGCTTAGAAGACACTCTACACCAAAAGCATCTTCTCAGGTACAGTCTTTATGGAACTCCTGTCTGTACCCTTTACTGCCACCTGGGTGTTTCCCAAGGAAGGCATTTCCAGGTCTTCAGGAGCAGGACTTAGCATAGGTAGCTTCTCACAAAAGGTATAAAAGGGCCAGGTCCATGAGTGCCTGCTCCTATTCCCATTTCTTCATCTCTCCAACTCTCTCTCCCTCTTTTTCATTGTTTCTCCCTCCCTTCTTCTCTCGTTTCTCTTCATTCTGTCTTTTTTTTCCAGTTTTTTCTGAGTCCCTTATTTTCTCTGTCTTTTCCTTTCACCTGTGTTCATTTTACATCATTGAAATGAATACAAACAATGCCTTCTATTTGCCAGATGCCAGAGGTACAGGGATTAAAGTGTCAGAGTCCCTAGCTGTGGAACAGCTTGCAGGGGAGGCAGACAAGTGCATTGCAAAGTTAAGAGGAAGCTCAATGTATAGTGGAAGCCCCAAGGAGGGGCTCAGTGGGTATTGGGAATGGGGTGGGAGTGGAAAAAGGAGGTCAGGGACAGTTATAAAGAGGAACTGACCCTTGAGATGAGCATTGACCAATGACTGGTTGTCCACAGGTGGACGAGGGAGAAGGCCCTTACGAAGAGAAGGAAAATTCGGAGGCAGGAAGAGTATGATGGTTCAGTACTCTGGATCTCACGGGGTGTGAACTTGGTGGGAAGTAACTGATCATGGAAGCCAGCAAAAAAGACCCCACTGTTGTATCATGAGGAAGAGCAGGCTCATTCCATACTCTGAGCCAAAGCATTCTGCAGAAGTTCAGGTCTCCTGGTCAGGAGGAACTTGGGGAAGAGTCCCACCTTCACTTCCCAGTCATAGGGAACTGATGAGCTTCGAACAGACAGGAGAGGGAGGCCAGGTGCTGGATTACCTGAAGCTCACTGCTGGGCCCTGCCCTGCTTTGTCCTGTCCTGCTGCCTCTGAGACTGTCAGCCCTGGGGAGGAAAGGAGTCATAGGTAATTGCAAGAAATACACAATTTAAGCTATGCTTTCAGTGGCCGAGGCCTCACTGGGCCTGTCTGCTTGCCCATTGTTTATGCAGGGTAAGGCAGGGGCAAATTTTTTAAATGGGGGGCAGGGAGGAATTCCTTTCCTAAAAAGAAAATCATCAATTCCTCACAAGCCTCTGTGCAGCTTGGCCCCTTGCAACACTGTGCAGGCAGCCCCGAGCAACTCCCATGAGGCCTCATCCAGCAGTGGTGCTTTCATGGCAAATAATTGGCAGCGCAGTGCAGCCCCGGGGTGGGGCCTGACAAGGCTGCATGGAGGCCTGTGGCTCCCTATGAAGCAAGGTCCACACGGAGGCCCTTAATGAGCCATAGGAGGGCTTCCATGGGCCCAGGCCACTGGGACAGGGTCACTGCAATGGGCTTGGAACCCTGTGGTCCTTTCATATGCTGGCACTAGGCCCCTTCCCCACTGTGTGCCCATGAGGGGCTCTCCTCTCTTGGGTGCCAGGAGAGACAGTCTTCCCACATTGTCCCTGTACTGTCCCTTACCTTGCCACATGGTTAACTGTGCAAATCTCTGCTCAGTCTGGCAGCCCAGAGCTGAGCCAAAGGCCTCTCGACTCGCTGCTGTAGCTGTTGTGGAGCTTGGCACTGTTACTAGTATTCCCCAAAGTCGTAATTACCACCACTCAGCCTGGGTTAGTGATCTGGAGCCGGGAATAGCCCGGCCCGCACTGCCTCCCGCTGCCAGCAGACCGACTACTGATGGTAGTCCTTGTGGTTTGTAATAATAATAATGATGATAATAGCTCTCATTTATTGGACGCTCGCTGTGGACCTAGCTCAGGGCTAGGTGTTTTACATGAACAATAGGGCTTACTTCTGCTCCTCCCCCAATTCTCTCGGCAGACTGCTCCCCACCCTGGGTCTGGTCCATAACCATGGATTTACGTGGCAGCTTTTATTTTCGATCAGGGGAGGAGAAGGGTGTTCTGGGAACAAGGTTAGAGTGGATGATACACACTGTTTTTCATTTTGGCCCCTCGTGTGGCCTGACTTTGAGCATTTTGGTTGGGTGAGATTGCAGGGGGAGAAAGCGGTGAGGTGGAAAGAGAAGGCCAGGAATAAACAGAACTCCTTTTTCATGAGATACTTGACAGGATTCTGGGCAAAAAATCCTGGACAGAATGGACAGAAATCTAGGAGACTTGGTGAGACTTCTGGAAAAGCAAAGCTGCTTTGAAGAGCAAACTTCTCCCCGCCTCTGCCTGGACCTCAAAGATTTGGAAACATCCAGTGGCAGACCTGTGAGCACGAACAATGGCCGCCTTATGATGGACAGTGCAAGGGTGAGGCTTCTTGTTGCAGGTAGCATTCTCTAGAAGCAGATGCTGATAACAAGATGTTATATCGACACCTACGAAGAACAAGGAACCTAAGCAGGACTGAGCAGAGGACGAGGCTCAACCACGGTGCAAGCCCAACAAGGTCATGGCCAATCTGATGGGGAGCTCTGAAACGAGTTTGCTTGTTGGGATGTCCTTATCTAGCAGAAATGGTCAGTCCGCATTCCCCCACCTCACTCAGCCATGAGACACTGCCTGCCCAGGAAGGGCGGCCAAGGGTGAAGCTCCTGATTTAGACCCTGAGGTAGCTGAGAGCTGAGGTGACTGCCACCTGCACTCCTGGTAGCTGAGTTTTGGGGGTTGGGAGCGGGGAGGTGATAGGGTCACTGCTTGTATTTTGGGTCCCAAGGTAGGGCCTATAGGCCCTGTATTCTGTATGATGACACCCTCTCTCCTTCTTCCCAGGATTGAGTTTGATACGGTGGAATTTTTGTGGTTTGGTTACCAATACTTCTCTGTGATTCTGTCGATTTCTAGGCCCTCAATCAATGTTTGCTAAACGGTAAATGAATGGACAGGTCCCAAGGACAGCGTTACCGTGGAACTCCAAAGCATTTATCTTGAATCTGGAAAATGCAAGAAAAATTGGCCCATCTGTTTCTGTATTATATCAGGATAGCAAAAAGCTACAGAACTTAACTGTAGCCAACTCAATCATGTGTGACAACTCAGTAGCAACGCAGGATGCATTTTCGTAAAACACTCTGTGTGTATGTGTGTGTGTGTATATCTGCAAGAGTCAGATGTGATTGCTATAAAATCACAAGTGTGAAAGAGTGTATGTCCGAGAGTGTGTGTTAGTGAATGTGTGTGCCTGTGTTCATGTGATCGCCTATGTGTGTGTATCTAAGTGAGCAGGAGTGTGTGTGTGTGTATGTGAGTATATGTGAGTCTCATGTGCAAAACCTACAGTGCGTGCTCAGATGAGCAGGTGCACTGCGCATTGCCATCTGGTTGTGTCCATACATTATGTCCCCCTGAAAAATCTCTTTTGCTACCAAACTCATGTTGTCCAAATGTGTCTGAGAACTACTCCGCCTCACTTATTCAGACTAACCTGAGCTAAGCCAGTGTGAATTGATTAAAAAAAAAAAACCCAAAATTATCCAATATTTAGAAAGATAGCCGTCATTACCATACAGAAGAGCCAGTAATTAAAACAGCTTTGCCTCCCACTCAGTACAGGTATTGCTTTATCTACCAGCATTTCCAATAGAACTTTCTGTGATGATGGAAATGGTCCATTTCTGCACCGTGTTCACAGGATGCAATGCTGTCCACATGTTAAACACTTGAAATGTGGCTAGCTTGACTGAGGAATTGAATTTTTAATTTTGTTTACTTTTAACTAACTAATTAAAATGTAAATGTAAGTAGCCACATGTGGCTAGTGGCTGTGGTATGGGACAGTGCAGACCTAGACCGTGAGTTCCATGACTTTCTTTCCCCACTGCATCCCCAGAGCTTAGCCAAGGGCCTGGCACTGGGAGGCTGTAGAGTAAATATCAGTTGACTGAAGGGCCTATAGCCAGAGCAGGACTTTGGGGATTTGCATTAGTCAGTAGAAAAATGGAGATTTGATATAGTAAATGGAAAAATAAATATTGTTTGTAGATAAATGAGTGCTTCTGAAGTGTTGGATAAATATCTTCCCTAATGAGTTACACAGTGTCTTTATAGTGGAGTTTATCCTAAGAGTTTTTAAGACTGCCATTTTTTCCCTTCCTTCCATCCTTCTCTCTCTCTCTCCCCTTCCTCCTTCCTTCCCTCTCTTCCCCCACTCCCCTAACATAAGCAAACCTCAAACTTACATTTGCACAAGGTATTAATTTCTCCCCAATGGAGATTCTGTTGGTAATACAACGAAGACTGTCACCCACCCACCTCCCGCTTGCCCCTACCACCATTGTGTGCCCTTATGAGTCTGGTATCTCAAAAGCTGGGCTGTTCAAAAGACCCTCCATCTCAAGATACACATCATTTGGAAAATGTAGAACCTCTGAATTAGAATAGGACTCAGCAGCCACTCCATCTATACCTAGCAGCCCATCATTGTTAAGTTCAACTCACCAGTGGGTCACAGTGGGCTGCAAGAGGGTCTAATTTCCTCTTGAGTTGGTAGCCTTCTCCCTCTGTCGGCTGAGAGGAAGCATGAAGTCCACCGAACTCTTCCGTCTCTTTCACATCGGGTCACTCTTTCTCTGCAGATCCACTGATGCACCTTTGCACAGCTGGTGTCATTCAACCTAAGGGCATGACCCCATATGAATCACCTCCTGTGAATGCTCTGTGCCTCAGTTACTTCACCTGTAAAATGGGGGTGATATTAGGACCCGTAATACCCACCTCACAGGGTTGTGGGGACAAGCAAATGAATTAATGCTTGTGAAATACTTAGAAGAGTCCCTAACATACAGTCAGCTTTAAATAGATGTTAATTACCAATATTAGCATTCTTATTTTTAATCATTATTTCATATTTTTGGAATCTGATGATTGATCAGTCAGTTGAGATGAATTGTTTATTTAAAGATTTTATCCACAACTATCTTTT
Organism: Eidolon dupreanum; assembly: GCA_028627145.1. Taxonomy (NCBI): domain Eukaryota; kingdom Metazoa; phylum Chordata; class Mammalia; order Chiroptera; family Pteropodidae; genus Eidolon; species Eidolon dupreanum. The sequence continues at coordinate 21,013,632 of CM053502.1, read as the reverse complement.
ACTTTTTTGTACTTTAAGAAATCATGGAGTTCATAGCACTATATAAATATCTCTAAACCACCATACTTTCAATTAAGTCTCTAAACCAATAGTTTTTATGTTTTTTAAAAGATGAGTTCATTTATTTAATAAAAGCTCAAATTATAAAACAGATATAAATGAGCTTCTTAAGTGAAGAAAAAGTGGGACTTCCTGCCCAAGCCACGCTTCCATGGGTTTCTTAGAAGACCTGGGCTCCAGAGGAATCCTTTAAAACCAAGAAATTTAGGCTTGAGGAAATATCATTCACATCTTCAATCCTTTTTCATAGTGGCATCAGATGACATGTGCCATTTCATTACTTAGTTACTTTAAATGTCCTAATTAAAGACATCAGTTGACTCCATTTTTTATGTTTCTCCCAATCTGGAGCCTTCGTCCACTGTCTTTGGTTGATTTACACCCCAAAGTCTTCTTAATCTTATAAGATAGATTGATGCTTAACATCTGATGCCCAAAAAAATTCTCACAGGGAGGTTTATAGGGTTTCAATAGTTCCCCTCTCCCCAATATCCTGAGTTTTCCAACACCAAGGATAATGCCAAGGTTTTCTATCCTTTCTGCACCCTGATACAAGGACAGGCTCAAAGTAGGCACTCAATATGTATTTGCTAAATGAAGAATTTTCTTAGGAAAGAGCAAGTGCCTTGGAGTTAGAAGACCGTGCCTAAGTCTTGGTTTAACTATGTGACTCCGGGCCAGTCTATCTCTCTGAGCCTCAGTTTATTAGTCTGTAAAGTAAGAATGTATGTCTTACATAGGGTTGATATGAGGAGCAAATGGGGTGAGATAGGAAGTTCTTTGTAAACTGTAAAGGGATGTGCATGAGAGGATTGTTCCTATGTCTCCAGGGGGCTACTTTGGCCTGGTGAGCCTTCTGGGTTTCCTTCTGGGGCTGAACAACAGGGATGGATTCATTTGCAGAAAACATTTGCTAATTATTGTCTGGTTTGAATAATTATCCAGGGATCCTGGAAACAGTCCTTCCCACAGATCAAACTGTCACATCTGTAGACGACCTTTAAGTAATCTGAGTGGGGGTAATTACAAAGGGCTGGTTTTCTCTAAATATAGCTGTTCCCCAGCTAAAGGTCAACCTGAGGGAGCACAGTTTGATAATTGCAAGCGGTTTGATAATGAATTGGGGCAAATATTCCCAGGGGTGCAGTCAGAGGTTTCCTCCTACCAAGACCAGGGTGTGGATGCCCTGACGGGAGAGTTAGCTTTCTGACCCCTGCTGGAGAACCTCAAGGATCCCATTTTATCAAAGTTCCTGTCATAAAGTGATAGTGCTCATGGGAAGTCAAAACTTTTACAGGGGATAAAATTAGCTCTTCTGCCCCTGGGCTCCCGGAGTCCCCGGATGTTGCTGTTCAGCTGTGGTTTACTCTTTGTTTCCCAGCTGCATCCTGCATCTCCCCAGGAAGAGATTTTGCTCCTCCATGGCTGAGACAACTGAACTAAAACACCAGAAGGTGTAAGATCAGAGAAGACTTGGGTGCGAGTCCCAGCCCTGCCAGGATTCTTTGGGAGTACTTCGGACAAGTCATTTTCTTTATCGAGCGCAAGTTTCCTCATCTATAAAATGGGGCTTGTGAATGACTGTCCTACTTGCCAGGTTAGATTATAAGGAGACCCAATAAATAAATATGTGGGAAGTGCTTTGCAAGCTCAAAGTCCTCTGGAGATGCTATAGGAGGTCAAGACAGTCTCATTCTGTCCTATCTCCTTAGCTTTGTTTTAAGCCCCTCTATGGTGGGTGTTATAGTTCTCTTGCAACTCTCCCCTCTCCTCAACTTTTCTCTCTACCTGGTGCTTAAATTCAGTAAAAATCTGAGGGATTAAATTGAAATAAAAAAGGGAGAAGAGGAGAATTAAGTTGAAGGAAGTTGACTTACCTGCAGAATGTGAGGCTTGGTGGCTAGACTCTGCAAGTCAACAACCTCACCTCATGTTCCTTTTATTTTCACTAGACTCATGCTCCACTCACATTTCTCTTCCCCCCTTCCCTAGGCTCCCTCTTAAGTCTGTATCTTAGGTCCAGAAAAAATTTCTTTTCTGCCTGGAGTTTCCCACTCTTACCACTTACAGTAGTGGTCCCCAACCCCGAGGGCCGCAGACCGGTACCAGTCTGTGGCGTATTAGGAACGGGGCCACACAGCAGGAGGTGAGCAGTGGGAGAGTGAATGAAGCCTCGCCTGTATTTGCAGCCGCTCCCCAGCGCTAGCATCACTACCTCAGCTCCACCTCAGGTCATCAGGCATTAGATTCTCATAGGAGCACTGGTTCCTGGTGTCAAGAAGGTTGGGGGCCACTGACTTACAGTACCTGGAAAAGTCCTTTCTCTTCCTCTTGGTTCAGCACTGATAATGTTTAATAGAGTTGAGCTGCAATATCCCCTTTGTCAGTAGGTGTCACCATTGACCACACACTGTGTTCATTTATTCAGCACACATTTATTGAGACTACTCTGTGCTAGGCCCTCTTGGCATTAAAGGTACAACAGTGAATGAAACAGACAACATCCCTGCCCTCGTAGCTAAATAAACACAGATATCAAATATAATGTCAGATAATGATGAATGGTCTGGCAAAAAGGCAGGCTAAAGGGATTGAGACTGAATGGAGAGTGAGGTGGTGAAGGAAGGCCTCTGAGAAGGTGATATAAAAATGTCTTAAGGCCACAGATGGCATGTCTACCCATTCGTGTGTATAAGGCATATTACCTTAAACATTTTTCATTACTAAATTGAATTTTGACTTTGAACAATTATTTCATAGAGCTTAAGGGGTAGCAATTGACCTCTGCTCATGGGGAAGAGTTGCAATTCTGGGCTCCTCGGCAGAGCCAAAGTGTTGGGAGGGAGAGTGAGGGAATAGGCCTCTTGCCCCTGGCTATTGGTCCCCACAGCATCCTCTTCTATGGTTTCCTGTATGGCCTAGTGGCTTTCTGTGGCTTCTGGGTCATGCTTGATGTGGGGAATGATTTATGGGTTATTCACAGTTCTACCTGCCTGGGTGATCCTCCCAGAGGGCCTGGTGAGAGTAGCTTCCCTCTTCTCCGTTCTGTCTCCTCCCTGCTCTGGGGGTGGGGGTAGGATTTCCATCTGGTCCTCTGAAGAGGGGGTGGAGAGTGAAGCCAGCTCTCTCCCTGCTTCTGGACACCTGTCCAGGCCTGAAAAGTCTCCTTCCTCTGTGGAATACAAACTCCAAAGAGATTTTCAGGCTACTTCTGACTTTTGCTCTATTTTACCTCTCCCCTGAAGCAATGAGAACAGTGCTGGTGACTTACTTGGGGGTGGGAGTGAGCTGGGAAAATACAGGGGAACAAAAGCACAGATTGGATAAATTCACGTCTCAAAATATCATCTCAACCACACCTGTTACAGAAATTCCAGACTTACTTCTCTCTAAGTTCAACATTTTGTGTCTGGCGTACTTAAAACAAGGGTCACCAGACAGCTGTGTGTGTTGTGCCACACACTTGTTTAAATCCACACCCGCTTCCCCTAAGTTAAGTGTGGTTTCTTCTAGGCCAAGTGTGGGAAAAATGAAGTATTATTAATAGTTCTTCTTCTCCCCCCCCCCCCACCCAAATGAACAGTGATGCTGCCAGGCAAAAGGCAACAAAAGTATTTAATTAGCTTTTAGATGACTTGGAAACTCTTGTCTAAAAATATGGACAAGCAGGAGTGTGAAGGAGTGTGTAGGAGGGCTGTCCCCACAGTTCTGCACAGTCAGGACGACTGGGGCCACTTGTGGGAAATGTGCCAAAATATCCCTGCTTAGAGGCTCTTTTAAAATGAGCCCCCCACCCCCCGAGGTTTACAGGAAACTTCTCAGCAGATGTGGGCAATTTTCCCCAAGCCCTTGAAATGGAAGACAAAGGAAGCTGAATGACAGGGCATCAGAATGTGGAGAAAGGGATTGCCAGGCAGGCCGGACCAATTAGCTGCCTTCCGCCCCTCAGCTCTCTGCGGTGGTCTCCGGGAGTTTGGTGGGGAGGCGAGGGGAGCCAGTGGGCCCTGGCATGCTTGACACCCAATTAGAGCTCATTCACCAGCTGACCAGCCAGCCTGCTCCCTTTCAGCTGCTCAGTGGCCGTCTCAGTCAGCAGCTCTAAGAACAGAGGGTGCTAATTTGATGCTGGAACCCAGACGCCTCTCCATCAGCCTGGCCCGGCCTAGTACAGGCCCTGGCTTTTTTGGCCAAGCTTCTGTCCCTGGTTCTGTCACCAACTTGCCTTCCCTGAGAAAATGCCATTCCTCTCAAGTAGAAACAGATGGGCTGGCCCAGCAGCTCCTTCCAGGATTCTTGGAGAGCCAAGTCAGGACAGAAGCAAGGTCAGTAGGGGATAACGTGAGGATTGTGGGGCTAGGAGGCCTTGGTGTCATCAGGTTCCCTGAGGTGCTGGTAAAGCACTGACATGGGAGACAGGGACCTCTGCCTCTAATTTTCTGCGGTGACTTTCCTTTCTTAGGTCTCAGTTTCCCCATCTGCACACAAGGGGGTCTGATGAGAGGCCCTGTTGGCACCCTTCCCAGCCTGGTGTGGAAAGTTTCTGCACCAAGATTCTGGGGTGTTTGTCAGATCTTTGCAGTGAAGTAGGCTGGGAGCATTTTGGAACCCTGAGCCATATGAGGGCTTTTTGAGCGCAGCGAGGCTCTGGCTCTGGCGGATGAGGACTGAGCCTGCCTCCTAGAAGACTGGACAAGTCAGGATACTTGGAGAACAGATACTTGTTCTGTGAATCCAGATGCTCAAGCCGTTTCAATGATTCCAGAGATGTCACAGGGACACAATGGGGTCATGTGTGCTCTCCAGAAAGAACCACAGCCCCCCACTCCATTTCCATGACAGCTCCAGATATGCGCTCACATAACAACTTCAGTGGCCAGCCTCACTGCCCATCTCAGGTGTGCCAGGTTATCCTGCTGTAGACATAAGGAATGGGGTGCCCCAACGAGAAATCAAATGTTGCCGTCTTTGTTGCTCTGATTCTCTACTCCCTCCCTGAGTTAGAATTACACATCCACACCCTTTACCATGTGACTTTGCAGTTCCTGCAACCACAGCAGGTGGCATATGTTTCTCCACCCCACTAGTGAGGAACTAGGTCAGATGACTGGTCTGTCCTTTGAAACGTGTGTAGTAGTGCCCTGTGCCAGTTTGGAGCTGCAATCCATCCCTGTTTCTCCTCAACCTTCTTGTGTCTCTGTGATCTGCCATGGAAAGAACATGCTCCAGGCAGCCATGGCCCTTGCATCCTGGGCTACAGAATGTGACATGCAGAGGAGGCCTGAACCCAACCTGAAGCCTGGGTCTAGCCTGGTCCACACAAACTCTATCTCCATCAGCCAAGGTTTACCTATAAGACCCATGAATTGGAAAATAAATGTGTTGTGGTAAACCACTGAGATTTTGAGGCCCTTATATGACAAAGAACTGACTAACAATGCCCACGAGGGTGAGAAACTGCCAGGAAAGAGGCTGCTGGGCACCTTGCTGGTATCCAGGAGCTGGATGCAATAGAGAAACCATCACACTGTCAAGGCCAGGGGCAGAGGAATGCCACATCTCATACTGGCTAATCACAGTAGAGTTGCCCGATAACATACGAAACGTTCACGGGCTACCTTCTGGCACCACCCAGGCAAACCCAAGCCCCAGAGGGACCCCACACCCTGAGTGGGGTTGGGGAGAAGTCCCTGGACCATGTTTTCCAAACTTCCCCAAGGCGAATCCTGAAAGGAGTGGACACCACTGTTCTCTGGATAATATTCTAGGACCTAACCTGGCAAGAGGGGAAGGGGGCAGAAACAAAAACCCTCAGAACAACAGCCCAGGGCATCTGGGATGATCCTGGAAGAGTTACGATCCACGTCAATTTGGAAGTCTGGGCAGCAACTCTACTCACTGCTGAGATTCAGGAATGATTCCGAAACAGAGAAAGTGATTCCTAATCAGTTTAATGGAGAGACAGATGACTCTTACCCGGGAGTCTCCGGCACTGACAGAGTTGCTGTAATTGCAGGCGCTTGGCAGGGAAATCGGGCGTCTGTCTCTGGTCCCTTAGGTTGCACACCCTGGGGACCCCCAGTTCAGGGACCCTCCCACTGGACCTGGTTCGCTGAGCTGAGCCGACCCCCTGTGGATGTTGACCGCAGCCTGTGCGCATATGGCTTGAATTTGGCTAGGGGCTTTCTAATTGCAGCCTCATTTGTCATTTAAAATACGCACAGAAATTAGGATGCACGCAGAATTTTGATTCTAGCCTTTCTTTGTGCTTGGAGAAACAAGGCTTCTGTCTTCTCCCAGAGAAGCCTGTAGAATATGCTACACAAGGGAACCTCTGTGACTTTCCAGGAGTTACAGCTACTCAGGGAGGGACAACAACTGGGCCTAAATGTCAGCAGTCTGGATTCCTGCCTTGGCTCAGCCACCAAAGTCTGTGTGACTTTCGGCAAGTTTGGTCATTGCGTTGAGTGTCAGTTTTATTCTCTAGAACATGGGGACAATAAAAACCAGCCTCAGAGGGCTGCTGTAAAGACCAAATGAGATAATGCAAGTAAATGCTTATCACCACGTCTGGTCTAATGCCATGGTAATATGATATGTGGTACCTACATGGTAGCTTCTGTTACTATTATTTTTAATACTAGCAAAGTGCTTAGCATGTGATAAGTGCTCCATCAGTTGTAGAACCATTGTTGTTGTGGTGGTTATTATCAAAACAGATCTGATCATGTGTATCCCACGTTTGAAATCCTTTGTTAATCCTCACGCCCTCAGTAGTGGTTTTCACGTTGTACTGCTTGGTGCCCCAGGATTTCTGAGGCTGAGTATGTATCTGTTTAATGTTCAGGAAAATGTGGCTCAGAGTGGTCCCTAACTGTCCAGGGTCACAGAGTTTTCCTCCACATTTCTTCCCAATGTACCTCCTGGTCCAAGCACACTGGACTTTTCTCTTTTCCTAGAACATCTTTGGCACCTTCATATTTATGCTACTTTGCATGAGTCATTCCTTCAGGCTGGAAATCTCTTTCTACTTCTCTACTTGTCCAAAAATATATCATAGTCTGGGAAACGCCCTGAGCCCCTCAGACAGCATTGCTTTGGTGTCTGTCTAAGCCGGAGCCCAGGTCATGAAGGTCTATCTTTGCATTGGGCTATGATTACCTGGCCCCCTCCACCCATGGCCCAACTCCTTTCTCTTATTCCAACCTCATCATTGACTAAACACAGTTCGAGTGGTTAATGAGCCAAACTGACTCTGATTCTAAGCTGATTACAAACAAGCTAGAAGGGCTTAGAGCAGGCCACCTCAGCCTTGCTTCACCCATGCTCTGTGCTCTTAATGCATGAGGGAGGAGCCAGCAGGACAGCGGCATCCTTCGAGAACCCAAACCCAGGCCTGGCATCCTGGCCATATCTGCACATATTAGCTTTGCATTAAGCACCATGGTAGGGTTGCCAGATAAATACAAGATGCCCAGTTAAATTTGAATCTCAGATAAACAATTTCTCTTTAGTATAAAAATATTCCATAAAATATTTGGGACTTATTTATACTAAATTATGTTTTTGATCTGAAATTCAAATTTAACTTGGTGTCGTGTATTTTTACTTGTTAAATCTACCAACCCTACAGCACAGGCACATCTACATGCACTGGCCTGGGACAAGCATCGCAGGTGTCTGCAGACATAGTCTCTGAGGCAGTTTCCCAGGGCATGTCTATCTATGCTAGCTCTAGGCATGTATCCATGCAGGCCAGCTAATTTTCTAATACCCGCTTCTTCCCATTTTGGCATCTCTATTATCAGGACCTGTATTATCATCTTAACAACTGCTGCACTTGGGGCAGCAGTGGTGATGTAGCCACCACTCACTCGACATGTGCGGCCTGCCTGGTTCTGCTGGGAGGCCTGACTGGACACTGAGAGCCAGGCCCTCAATGGTCACTCAACAAAATATTCCACAACCACAACCATTTGAGGAAGGAGACATATCTTATTTATCGTCTGAAAACCTTCTGTTGGCACCGGGGAAGATCAAGAAAGAGCCAGCATGGGTATCAAGTGCAACACGGGTATCAACAGCTTGGAAGAAAATCTGGGAGATGCTAGTGGAGTGCTCTGTGAAGAAGTTCAACATCATCTACACTTTCGATGTCTCAGAGGATGAGACTGTGTGGGGAAACATGGACACTGAGGACTCTGAGTTGAAGCATGATCCAGAAGAGCTGGTCCCTGAATAGGAGGGTTAGGAATACTGTAAGCAATTCATTGCACTTATAATATTCTTTATACTTATTATATTCTTATATATAAGAACAATTAAATAAATATTAAAGAACACCTCAAATAAGTATAAAATAAAAATCTAAGTGATGAGAAAGCATTGGGCTTCAACATGTATTTTTTTTTTTTTAGTAGTGCATAAAACAATGATTTTCTTTATAATCAGTGATATCTTAGACTGGCTGAAATATAGGTAGTTGAAGTTAGTTAAACCAGCAGTCAGTAAGCCTAGACTAATTAACCTAAAGTTAAAGGAATCTAAGAGGTCATGAGCCTTTCCCTGGTGAGATGGCCCCTGCAATGATGGGTTATGATAGATGGTCACATTTCAAGAAAACCATATTCTTTGTATAAGGACTGCACAGTGTTGGGGAGCTAGTGGCATTTTAGGAAGGACAGTTCTTCGTTATGTGGGAGTGTTCCATGTATTACAGGATGTTTAGCATCATTGGCTTTTACCATGTTCTGTAAGTGCTTTCCAGTCATTGTGACAACAGACAAAATCCCCAAAGTCCCCATACGTTCCAGGCGCCCCCTTGGGGGCAGTACCATTGCTGGCTGAGTCCACTGGGCTACAGGATGCAGATGGTTTGACACAGGTCTGCCGCCTGTTGGCGTGTAGCACTATCCTTCCCCCTCTGTAGCTGAGTCCTCATCTTCCAAGAAGTCACAGCACTGCCAGGATTATTCAAGTCCAAGGTGCATGCCCAGCCCTGGTTTGGAGGGGTTGGGGGCACAGCCCTGGGCATTTCTGCCTCTCCTGTCAGGCCCCAGCCAACCTTCCTCCACCCAGTGTCCTCCCTTCCAGGAACATTTTCTCTGCATTCCTCCAGGCAGCCTCGGAGAGAACGGCACGTCGCCTCCTTTTCATTTACATGGGGATTACTGAAGACCAGAAAAGTGCTTTAAAATGATATAATGTCTCTGCACCTCATCAAACCCTTCCCCTTCCACCAATTTCTGCCTGATTTACAGTTAATATTGCACACTCCCATCACCCTGCCGGAGAAGCGGTGATTATTTCTCCATTGCCATAAAGAATGTAAAGGAGATGGGAAAAATCAGGTGAATTCAGAGAAAGTTTAGTGTAAAAAAAAAAAAGTGCTGGGGGAGGGGGTGTCAGGGAAGGCAGTATAATAATGGGAGCAAAAGTATTCCTGGAACCAATTTCAGAGTCAAGTGATTCCTCCTCTGGGCCTTGCATTAAAGCCTGTGGCCATGGGTTTGCTGGAGTACCTGACAAATGCATGGGGCTGGAGTTGGGGTGGCCCTGATCTGAAGCCTTCCTGGGGGTCCAGATAAAGGACCCCACCAAAGAATTGGCCATCCCTCAGAGGGTGAGGGCACCACCTGTCTTTTCCCCTTTTCTCTGGACAAAAAGGTCTGGTGAGCATTTAGGCTATTGAGTCTTTGAGATGCAGAAGGTGACTCTGAATCCAGAGGGATTTGTTTATTCTGTTTGATTTAGTTGAACACTGTCAGCCCTAATGTGGGGTCTAGGCTCAAATCCTGGCCCTGACAAGTACTGACTGTAAAACCTTGGGCAGTCATTCACAACCCTGAGCCTCAGTCTTCTCATCTATAAAATGGGATAAACTAGTATTTAATAAGAGCTAATATTATTATATTATACAACCATTTTATTATTTGCTCATGATTCTGCAATGTGAGTAGAGCCTGGTATAGAGGGCTCTTCTCTGCTCCATGTGGCTTCAGCTGAGCTCTGGCTGGCACAGGTTGGTTTGGGTCATATTGATGGGGCCTTGTATCTCATTGTGGTCTGAGTTTCTCTATTCTCCATTTGGCCTCTCCAGGTGGTTAACTCAGCATCCTCACAGCAGCAAGATGGCCACAGTATACTCAGACTTCTTACTTAGTGTCTGGTTACCCTCAGGGCACAGAAATCTAAAAGCTGCCAGGATTCAAAATTGGCACAGTGTCCCTTCCGTCACATTAAAATGGTCAAAACAGGTCATGGGGCCATTCTAGAGTCAAGAGGAAGTGGTACACAAGGGCATGAAAACCAAGTGGTTCATTGTGGTCCACTCAAGGAACAGCTCATCATACTTAGGTCTACAGTACCATTATTTTTCCCTCCTTCTATAATAGCTTGGCTTTGAATTTGTACTTCTGTACTTACCATTTATTGCACATGGATCTTTATTGTAAATGACCTCAGATCAAATCTGTTTCTCTCTCTCATTTTTTTTTTTTAAATTAGGAAAGAGAGCAATAAGGAAGTACGGGTGTTCCGTGGTCATGCCTGTCCACTTGCCTTTCTGGCTTTCTGGGTCTTGGGCACCCCTTCCTGCTTCTGTAGCTGGTCACTAGATCCATGTGCATCTCTTTCTATCTGTAGGGTTGTTTTTATCTGTTCCTATCTCTTCAACTCTTATCTTTGTCTAAGATTGCTTCTGTGACTCTCTGTTTCTCTGTCTATCTCCTCATCTCTCTGTTCTGTGCACATTTTTCTGCCTTTGTTTCTGTTGATCTTTATGTCTCTCTGTCTCTGTCTCTGTCTCTTCCCTCCCCCTTTAAATCTCCTGCTTCTTCTCTCAATCTCCTACCATCACCATTTTAGCCAGAAACATGGCCTTCTCCCTGGTCTTGTCAGAAAACTTCACCTTCAGTCTTTGGCATATAATCAGGAATTTCCTGAGTAGAAAAGGCCAGACTGCCCCAGAGGCCTTGCCGTATACAGAGACTGTGTCTAGGGATTCCTTCCTTTCCTCTCTTAGCATCTGGCCTCTGGAGCCTGAGAACTGCCTAGACCCAAAAGCCTTGCTAAGCGGGGCTGGGGATGGGGTGTAGGGGGGTGGGAGGTGTGAATGTCTTGCTTTCAGGGGTCTCTCTTGGGAAGAAGAGGAATGAAGAGAAGGCGGTGGTGGGGACAGGGAGGAATGTGATGAGGGAGGTGAGACACACCTGACACACTGTAGGTGCTCAAAACTAATTGCTGCAACAATGAATAATGATATGAATGGATAGCAGGCCTTAATCTTGTTCCATTATGTCAACTGAACATGAAGTATTACATTTCTTATTTTTAAAAAATCAGATTAATCTCTAATCTGAGCCTCTCTCCTGGGAGTGTGCCTCGGAGGATCCTGGGAGTAAGACATCATCTACGAAAGAAGCCCATCTTCTCTTCAGTTTAATTTCCTGCTCTGAAGGAGACAGTTCTAGTGGAAGGACTATGCAACTTGGGTCAGGATGATCTGAGATTGGATCCAGGTTCTGCACTTGCCCTGTCGTATGACCTTGGGTAATTCATCCACTTAAATCTCAGTGTCCTCATCTATAAAATGGGACTAATGATTTCTTCCTCCAAGGGTGGTTGCAGAGTTCACTGGGGGAGATGAAAGGCAGTGTCTATCACAGGAAAGAGGTTAGGAAATGGCTGCCCTTTGGCCCCCTAAGGCATCAACCAGATCACATCACCTTACAAAAGTAGAGAGAACCTCTAACTACCATGACCATCAGCTCATGGCCACCCTCACTGGACCTATGACCTCTCTTGCCCTGCCCTTCAGATTATCTTTAAGTAAATCCATACAGTTATTTTCTCTTTTCCTATAGATGTTTGAAATTTTACATAACAAAAAGTAACAAGGTGGGAGTGGGAGGAGATGATCTGCTCAGTGCTCCTGGTACTCATCCTGGGGGGTGGCAGGACTTCCCACAGAGCAACAACAGCATCAGTAGAGAGAGTTAAAGATTACATCCTTCCAGAAGCAGCATAAACACAATTAAAGGCAAACAAACTAAAAATGAAGATTTTCAACAAGGATTACTACTAGAGTTAATATCCCCATTATATATGGAGAGCTCTGACAATACATCAAGATAACACTAACACTTCAATTACGAAATGGGGAAATAAACGATTCACAGAAGATGAAATACAAATAGTCAATAAACATGTAAAAAGATGTTCCACTTTACCAGTAATCACAGAAATATAAATTAAGACAAAATAGCACTTTTATCTACCAAATCAGCAAAGATTTAAGAAATGGTAATGCCCAGTGCCAGCAAGACTGAAGCGACACAGCACTCTTGTCGGTAATTCTATTGTCAGTAATTTAAATTGGCATCTCTCTTCTCGAAAATAAGTTGGGACTATGTATTAAAAACCTTAAAAATAAAAAACCCCACATGCTTCAGGGCTAGTATTCTACCTCTAGGAAATACTCAGATATTCAGGCAAAAATTTATACACCATGACATTCATTATTTATAATTGAAAGTTTTGATTTAAAAAAGAGACAATCTAAATATTCCATAGTAAGAGAGTGCTTAAATAAACTAAACATCTATATGATATAACATTCTATAGCTATCAATAATTATATTTTCCAAGAACTTTTTAGGACATGGAAAAATACTGTTAAATAATGTTAAAAGAGAAAAACAGGATGTTGAATTATGTCATTATGCTGTATAATCCCAATTAGGTAAATAAATAAATATATAGGTAGAACAAAAACATTGTTAAGAATTTCTGCAGTTTTTAAAAGTTGCTAGCAGATTTAACTTTCTATCAGTCTGTGGTGTTAAAGACAGAAGTCACCTTGGAAAAATGATTCTTTGTTTTGGAGGTTTTTTAATTATACAAATATAGAACAAATATCCATTCAATGTTCTTAAAAGTAATACTGAGGGTTGGTGAAATACCCAAAGGCAAATGACAAAACTGAGGAGTAAATATTCTATTATTATTATTATTATTAATATTAATTTTTGGAATAAAATACCATTTTGTGGTAGAGTGGGTACATCTCTGAGAGAGATCTTTTTGATATTAAAGAATTTTTTCCTTTTTTAAAGGGAAAGAACAGTAGGGAGGAATGCTTGATAGAAGGGTCTAATTAATTCATTCAATAAGGGATGATTGTTTACTATACACCAGGCTCTGTTCTAGGCCTCAACATAATGTCAGTCAAGACCGAGTGCCAGCATTCCTGGAGATTACTCTAGTGATGGAGGCAGACAGCAAACCAATACAAGTATAAGGTATGAGGATGTGATAAACGCTATGGAAAAGAAAGAGGGTAAAAGGCTAAGGCATTATGAGGTGGACAGGATTTTATGTGAGGACTGGGATCAGAGAAGATCGTTTTTATAGGTAACTTTTGAACAGAGATCTGCAGAGGGAGCACTGCAGGCAGTGAGGACAGCAAGGACGAAGCCCTAGAGATGGGAATATGCTTGGACGATGTGGAGAATAGAAGGGAGGCTGTCGTGGCCAGGATAGACGAGCAAGGAGGAGAGTGGTGGCAGGGGCGGAGGAGGCAAAAGGAGAGTAGGATCGTATAGGCATGATAAGCACTTTGGATTGTATTTAAAGCAACCTGACTGCGATATAGTTTATATGCAAAAAATGCACCCATTTTAAGTGTCATTTGATAAGTTCTGACAATTGTCTACCCCCATGTAACTACCACCTCAATAAAGAATTAATAGAGAATCACTCGTGTTCCTCTTGGCTGTTAATCACTCTCCACCTCATGCCTGGGAAGCCACTAATCTGCTTTCTGTCTCTGTCATCATGCAGCATGCACACATGTGTCTGACTTCTTTTACTCAGTGTATTGGTTTTGCAGTTCATCCACATTGTGTGTATTGGTATTTCGTTCCTTTTTACTGAGCAGTTTTCCCTTGTAGTATACACCCAAGGCAATTATCCACCCACCTGTTGACGACATTTGGAGTTTTCTAGTTTGAGGCTCTTATAAATAAAGCTGCTATATACATTCTTGTACACTTGTTGTGGACATAGCTTCTCATTTCTCTTGGGTTAAAAACCTAGGAGTGGAATTGTGGGTCATAGGATAAGTGTATGTTTAAATTTATTTAGAAACTACCAGTTTTCCAAAGTGGTTGTACATTTTACAATTTCATTAGCAGTATATGAGAATGCCAAGTTGCTCCACATCCTTTCCAACACTTGGTGTGGTGAGTCTTTTTAATCACACCATTTTAGTGGGTGTGTAGTGACGTTTCATACTAACAGCATGATCTCAGGCAACTTGAGCTCCCTGAACTTTGGTTTCTGTGTCTGTAAAATTGGAATAATAATAGTTAAGAGTACTAATCTCATAGTGATACTGCGAGGATTAACAGTGATGATGCAGGGAAGGCATTAGCTTCATATCGAGCACCTAGCCAGTGCGCAGTAGAGGTGAGCTAGTTATGTTATCCCTTGGCAGAAGGGATGCTCTCTGTGCCTCCAATCACAGGCTGCCTCTCTTTTGCCATCGACCTACTACCATGTTGCTGGAGCACACTGATACCTCTTGGTGAAAGTTGTCTCTCGTGTCCATTTATCCTTGTCCCCTGACCTGTAACCACTGAAAGAAGAAATCTCCAAATCACCGAACACCCTAATAACATCTGTGCTGGGTCTCACCTTCTATTCTAATTACCTCTTCAAGGCATTTTCCCAATGAACATGGTGTCTACCTGAGAAAATTTGGGGGACAACCAGTAAGATATCTCCTCAAGCCCTGCCAGGGTTAATTCTTATGGGATTGAGGGCTCTCCCAGGGATGGGTGGGGTGGCCAGCAGCTAAAACCATTATCTGGACAGGCTTCGAAGGCAAACGACCTCTGTACGCCCCGCTGGCTGCCTCCACCCAGGAGCTGTGACAATCCCACCTCCCAGCTTTCTGCTCCTGCTTCCTCAAGGAGATCTTGAATATTTATCATATATTAGGTGAAAAAAGAAGTGGAACAGGAGGAAATTGTGTTACTGCATATAAAATTTGCCTGAAAAGTTTCCACTTTCCTCTAGTTGGAAAATAGTTTTGATTTGAAATATGAAGCTTCTCTCCAACTTATTATCTCGGAGATGAGAAAGGAAAATGATGCTCCTTCAGTTTCAGGTGGAGCCGCTGAAGGTGGTGGGCGTTTACGGGCACCAAAAATTGTCTGTAGAAATTGCCCCTTGTGCATCAAAATTGCAAATTTCTTTTTTCTTCTCTTGCTGCTTCCTCCACCAAAATTTTCCTGTAGCTAACAGGCAGGAGGGAGTGGAGAAAAGAATCCAATGGGAAGCAGCACGGTCCCCATGTCAATAGAACACCAGGCTCATTCTGTCCCGGACACACACTTGATTACAGCAGCCTTTACTCCACCTCATTTGATTTCTTAGGCCACAGAACCAAATTCCCTCTGCAGTAAGTTCTCTATGCTTTTCTGGGCACTGATCCCTTTATGACTTGGAAGATAGTTGTGGATCCACACTCCAGAAAAGCACACATACCCACCAACTTGCTCATGTACCTTGAGGGGATTTGTGGATTCTCTAAATTTAATCTGTAAGACACCTCTAGGTCAAGAACAGTCTACCACAACGTTAAAAACACCACAACAAAATCATAAAAGGTGCCATTTATCGAGCACTTAGATGCCAGGCACTACACTAAGCATCTCTGAACAAGTTAACGTGGGTAGAGGTGCTTAGGACAGTGCCTGGTGCATAGTCAGTGCTCTTATGATTGTAATTCTCATGTAATCTTCACAACGCTCCGTGCTGTTATCATCCCTAAGTTGTAGGTGAGATTCCCGAGGCCCAGAAACTTTAAGTAATTCACCAAAGGCCACCAGCAGTAAGCAGGAGGGATATGGTCTTCCTGACTCCAGCCTAAGCTTCTTAATATTCACAATGTAAGTGATCCTCACCTCTCCTTGCACACCTTCAGGGAAGGGCCTCTGCAATCACTCAGTTGGGTACCCTTCCATGCCTGGGTTGTTCTGACTTTTAGAAAGGCTTTCCTTTACCTGAGGCTCAAACTTGCTCCCTGATCTTGGCCCTGTCCTTTGTGGCTACAGCAGTACACTATGTAGGTATTGCTGCTGTCCTACAACAACCCCGTGAAGATTTGAGTCCAGTTCTGCTTTCTTCCAGCTCAATTCCTTGCACTGCAATCTAAAGACTTGTTCAAGGTCACATACCTTGAAACTGGTGGAGGCAAGATTCCAACTGGGTATACCAGTTTTCTGTGGTGTTGTAACAAATGATCATAAACTAGGTGGTTTAAAACAACAGAAATGTATTCTCTCACAGGTCTGAAAACCAGAACTCTAAGATTAGAGATCAGAGTTGATTTCTCTAGAGACTCCAGGACAGAAGCCGTTCTCTCCCTTTTCCAGCTTCCAGTGACTGACAACATTCCTTGGCTTGTAGACACATTATTCCAATCCCTGCCTCTGTCTTCACATGGTCTTATTCTCTCCCTGTGTTCTCATCTTCTTTTAAGGACATTTATTTTTGAATTTAAGTTTCACCCAGATAATCCAGGATGATCTCACAAGCTCATCTCTAGATTCTTAACTTAATTATACCTGCAAAGACTTGTTTTCCAATTTAGGTCACATTCACAGGTTCCCAGTGGACATGTCTTTTTTTTTTTTTTCTTTTGGTGTGTGTGTGTGTTGTGGGGATGGTGTAGCATATTGAACTCACTGCATTGGACCTGGCTCTTCCCATTCTTTATGCTTGACTACTATACCTCAATGAAGAAGTCCTACACTGACATACCATGAGATGAATGTGACTCACAGAAATATTTGATTTGATCTAACAACTTTTAAAGAGCAATTTGAATCAATCACTATTATTAGAAATTAGTAAAACTTCTGATATGTGATAGTGTAAAACATCACTTTCCCCCTTCTCTTCCTGGAAAGCATTGCAAAAACAATAAGATAAAAAAGTCTGTAAACTTCGTTTTTAGTGAAAATAGAAGGCAGGTTTAAGCCCCAGACTCTAATTTATGTGAAAGGGCTGCTGAAGTCAACTAAAACCAAGCAGGACCTCAATGAAGGAAGAAGAGAAAAAAACTAAATTGAGAAATCTTAGCAATGGGAAGACTCAACAGGAAGTCTTCTGAATAAAGGTCATTTAGGTGGGCCCTAATCCAATATAACTGGTGTCCTTATAAAAAGGGGAAATTAGGACACAGAGACACACTCATAGAGGAGAGATTATGTGAATACATACAGGGAAAAGATGGCCATGTGACTGGAATGATGCTTCTACAAGCCAAGGAATGCCAAGGATTGCTAGCAACACTAGAGGCTAGAAGAGGCAAGGAAGGATTCTCCCTTAGAGCCATCAGAGAAAGCAAAGCCCTGCCAACGTCTTGGTTTCAAACTTCTTGCCTCCAAAACTATGAGACAATAAATTTCTGTTGCTGCAGCCCTAGAAAACAAATACAAGTGGTAAGGCCTAGGTGCTGGGATTGCCATCAGATAAAGTAAAATTCAGGATAAAAGTCTCTCAATGAGACAAAGAAGAGAACTTTCTAATTCTAATAATATAATACATGTTTATGTATATACTAATAGTATTATACAAATGTTATATTCTTAGTGGCAATGAAAATAAAAGGGTTATAAACTATCTTTGTACCAAATAAAGTAGCAGCCATGTGCAAAACAACAACATTTATGAGAAATACAAGGAGAAAGAGAAACACACTAATAGTGGAAGATTTTACTTTTACTCTGCTTTACAGATTAAATGGATAAAAAGTAAATATAAATAAATAAGACCTAAATAATATAATTGACAAGGTATGACATATATATGACAGAGAGAATAACTCTGCTACAATTTTTCCTTTAAGTACTGATGGCATATTTCTAAAAATTGACTATATAAAAGGCTACAAGTTAAACCTCAATAACTTTTTCCCTCAAACAAAAATAGGACATATATTATTTTAAAATCATAATTCAATTAGGTAGAAAACAAAAAGCTCCTGCTGTGTGGGGTGGAGGGGCAATGGGAATAGACTTCAATGCTCCACCTTAATTCAATGAACAAGAATGTGAGCAAAGCAGCCAACCCGAGAAGTTAGAAAAAGGATAACAAAATAGATGTAAGGAAAGCAGACAAAAAGGTAATAAAGTAACTTGAAAGAATAATTTAATGAGTTAGAAAATAGAGTAACAGTAGAATAAATAAAATAAAATTAAAAGGTTTAAAAGCGAACAGTAAGATAGATAAATTTATAGCTCTAATAAAGAAAAAATTTGGAAGGCAAATATACACACAATAAGAGATAATAAAGAGGAATTAACATAAAGACAAAATTAATCATAAAAACCATTTGTTCAACTTATAAAAACAAATTTGACAACCAGAATGACTATGAAATTTTCTAAGAAAATGTAGTTTACCGAAATGATTAAAGAAGACATAAACATTCTAAATAAACTGATATCCATGGGGAAAAAAATGGAGAAATTTGTCAAAAAGCTATATCCTAAAAGGCATTAGGCCAATGGATTTAAAGAATTTTATCTGCTTTAAAAACAAATAATTCCAATATTAATTATTTTGTTCTAGTAAATGAAAAGAAGGGGAAAAATCCAGATTGTTTAAATGAATTAATCAATACATTGATACCAAATTCCAGTAAAGATTGAACACCAAGGAAATCCCAGACTAATTTCAGTTATGACTATCAATTTTAAAATCCTAACTAAAACATTAGCAAACAGAATTAGCAGCTCTTAAAAGTAAAATAAGTTATATACAAGTGGAATTTGCTCTAGGAATGCAAGGATGGTTTAACATTAAGAAACTAATTGAAATGATTCATCATACTGAAACGATTCATCTATGAAAAGAAATGATCGATTCTTGATTTAAAAAAAAAACACTCAATAAAATATGTGGATATTTTCTTAAGATGAAAAAAATCTACCTCACTTCAAAAAACCAGCATCATTCATAATGGGAAATTGCTCTAAGGTTTTATACTAAAGTCAGGAATGAGAGAGAACTTCCTATTTTCAGTACTATTATTTAATATTGTACTGAAGGCAGCAGTCAACTAAATTAGATAAGAGAAAGAAATTAGAAGAATGAAAGTTGTAAAAGGGGAATTAAAATTACAATTCTCAGGTAATAGTGGTATTATTATATATCTGGAAAACCTAGAAAGATAGACTTCGGAACTACTGCCAGCAATAACAAAATTCAATAAACTAGCAGTGTACAAGATAAATACACAGAAATAATTAACTTTTATGTATATAAACAACAGTTAGAGGATATAATGGAAGAAATGAGCTTATTTACAATATCAGCAAAATGATAAACTACCAAGTAATAAATTTAACAAGAAATGTCCAAGGCATATATGAAATAAACAAACAAACAAACAAACAAAAACCCCTTTATCCTTTTCTGAAGGATACTGAAATAATCTTGGACAAATGGGAAATCTGTCTAAATTCTTGAGTGGAAAAATTTTTTAATTTTTTCCTAAGTTAGTAATTAAGCTTAACATGAACCTAATAAAAATGCCAATAGCTATTTTGTGGGGAGAAAGGGGAAATTGGGAACTAGACAAGGTGTTTATAAAATTTGTATGGAAAAATAAACAAGATAGTCCTTTGTAATCTGTGTCTTTTCACTGAAAATTATGTTTTTTAAAAAATTATTCATGTTGATACATATAGTTATACATCATTCATTCTAAACACTGCATAATACTTTTTCATTGTATGAAGACACTATGATTCATTAGTTCTCCTGTTGATGGATATGCAGGTTGTTTCCTGGGTTGTGTAATCTCCTTAACGGTTCAAACCATCTGCATAGGGTGGGGTTGGGGGTGGGAAAGTAAGCGTACTTGGGCCCTTGCACCATCTGGGCAATATAAATCCATATCTATACATCACAGTTACCTGGGATTTTGAATTCTTTCAGGCAACTTAACATTTGTTTCCATCCATGGCTCTAGCGATTTGTCTGATGATTTCTTGGGCTGATGAGAAACATTTTTCTTGACCCTTTATGAGACCTCTGTACCCTTACCCTATACAGTCTGGGGGCCACAGTGATGCTCTATGACCACTAAAACCCCAGTCCCTAAGCCTCTAGGTCCAAGGCCCCTGGGGACCACCACAGTATCTGTTCCTGCTTCTTCCTTTGGCTTTCAGGTCCCTTGTTTTTATCTCACTCCTGGGATTCCAGTTTTCTCTTTTAAGCTTGACTATGTATTTATAACCTTTCTGCTGTATTTTACTTAGCCTTTTTATGTGGCTGTGGAAGGTGGGAGGTCCTTTTCTGTCAGCTCTGCTCACTGCATTGCTGGAAGTCGAGAGCCCACAATATGTCCTCAGTACATTCCATTTTGTCTTGTTGCTCCAGCCAGTGAGTTCTTTTCATGTTCTGGCTCTGGCTCCTGGCCTCCTGCTCTGTCAGCCCTGGGTGCTTTTATCCTGGTGGCATGGGGCTGGAATCTGTGTAAGTGCTATGCTCCCGAAAAGTGTGTGCTAATTTTAAAAACAGACATTGAGAGAAGTCTTTAAATTGTTTTCCAGGTTGACATTAACTCATTAATTAGCATAGACAGTGGACTATTTCCAAACCCATGGCATCATATTACCAATCAGTTCATTTGTGTCATGTCCACCCTGGGCATCTAGAACCTCCATGTTGGGAGCTGGGGATTGGAGGGCGTAGGAACAGAGGAGAAAAACCTGAACAAGGCTTACCCAAGGCTGGAGAAATTAACTTCCTTGTGGGCTTGCCCTGCAGGAGTCATAACCCATGGGCCAGAGGGAGAGCAGGTTTGGTGTGACCAGCAGAGACTTCTAGGGGCTCTGCTTTAGGATTTGCCCATGGCCACAATGTTCCTGGACCAGGGTCCTTTCTATCATAAAGAATTTTGAAGAACAAGGTTCAGCGTTAGCTATGTAAGTGAAGAAGAAAGTGAAGAAGAAGCATCTTCTATCTACTGGTGGGAGGGTTGGGTAGGGCTCCTGGTACCCAGCCAGGCAGGTCCGCAGTGCCTACCAATGGGTAGGGTTAGGGCAAAATGTGTAAGTGATGGAGGCAGGAAGTGCTGATCTATCGAAACAATGCCACTTGCTCATGAGAACTCAGTGGAGCAGGAGATTCTGTAAAGTACTAGATCATCTTGAGAAAGTGGAGTTGAAATAACACTCAGTGAACAGAGTTCACTCTCTTATACTCAGTAGAATACAACTTTCTGACAAGGAGTGAACAGAGATCCAGCAAAGATGTCAGTCTTTGCCAGATGATGCAGCCTTGGAGGACTAAAGCCACTTAGGGGGTTTAGGGGGGCGTTTAGGCAATTTATCAAAAGTTATCTGGATGTTAATTACCTAATTTGCCAGATTTAATGAGGGTGTCTGGCTGCAGTAGGGTCTCCTTACTGCAAGGGGGCGACCAAGAGAAGCTCAGGGCACAGAGGGAGG
This sequence comes from Eidolon dupreanum, assembly GCA_028627145.1. Classification (NCBI taxonomy): domain Eukaryota; kingdom Metazoa; phylum Chordata; class Mammalia; order Chiroptera; family Pteropodidae; genus Eidolon; species Eidolon dupreanum. Next base: position 20,992,042 of record CM053502.1, on the reverse strand, counting down.
AGAGGCTCGTTGGTCCATGAATCAGGCAGGGAAAGATGGCGAAGCATGTAAGTAGGCATCTGGGACAGAGTGGGACTGAGGAGGAAACACCCCAAATACTTTGGGGACTTAAAGACTTCCTTCCTTCTGCACAGTGATGTCACTTTGGAAGGCCCCAGGGCAATGCTATGCCAGGAGGATGCAGGAAGAAAGATCTATGGTTTTTACTGGTTGTGGCTTATTGCACAACAAAAAGGAGAAGACAAATATTCCTTATGACTCCTAGAACCTTGAAACAGCCCCCTTGCCCAGTCTAGGGAAAGTTGTCCAATCCCCCAGTTTGGCAATTTCCATAAGGTCCCTCCTCTATCTTTTTTTCCCCCCTTTGGCATAATCTAGAACAGTGATTTTCAATCATGAGCGAGTGTGCCCTCCAGGTGACATTTGGCAATGTCTGAAGACATTTGGTTGTCATAACTTGTGGGTGTGGGGTTGGTAGTACTTAGTACTGGCATCTGTAGGCAAAGGGCGCTGCTAAACATCCTATAAGCACAGGACAGCCCTTCACAACAAAGAATTCCATCCCAAAATGTCAACAATGTTGAGATCGAGAAACCCTGATCTAGATTAATCTTTTCGCTGAGTTTATGTTTTCAAAGACAAGTGCCAAGCTTCAGGCTACTTTTGATTTCAGCCCAGCCAACGCCAACATCCCTGAGGCAAGAAGTCTTGGGTATTTTCTTAGAATTGGTGAGGAAAAATTACACAGAATAAAATACACATAGTTCTCCAATTCTCCTACATCAGGGAAACAAAATGTAAATTAAATTTTCAATCCATTATTCTTCCACCCCTTCAAGTTGCCAAGCTTTGCGGTGCCTAAGGACTTCCAACTTGACAATTTTACTTTTCTTCCCCTCGCCCCCCCCCACACACATTTTCAGCTTCACGCATTGGTGTGGGTTGGAAGTTGAAAGTGTGGGAGTGAATGAGATCATTCACGGAGTATTCTCTCTACAGAGTGGGAAGAGTAGAGGAATCAGGACAGAATCCCAAGGCATGCAGACATTTAATGAGAGGCACAAGAGAAAAGGAAGAAAATGAAATTCCACAAGTGACCAGGGCAAGAAGCAATGAGAGAAGTGGGAGGAGAATTTAATTCAAACACGTCACACATTTTAAAGCACTATGTGCCAGGCACTGTGCTGGTGAATTGGGACCCAAGGAGCTTGAAGAAAATGTGGATTTCATTTGTTCATTCATTCATTCATTCATTCATTTGTTCATTCATCTGTTCATTCAACAGCTATTTATTGAATGCCTATTATGTGCCAGGCACTGTTCTGGATACTGAGGCCAGTAGTGATCAAAGAAAGTCTCCCTGCATGCAGCTGGCGAGGAAGACATATGAGAAAAAAAGTAAAGAAATATTGCCAAAGAAATTAATCAGGATGAGGGTTGACAAGAGTCCATTTGATCCCACTTCCATGTGGGACCACAGAACAGTTCTGGTGGACTGATGGGTACAAAACCTGATTGCAAATGGCCCAGTGCAGTAGCCCAGGGTGAGGACAGTGGGAGGCCTGCCACACAGTAGGCCTCACCAAATGTTGGATGAAGAAGCCAGTTTCTGGGTCACTGCCTAGAAATAATCTCCATCTCCTTCCCTAGTGATTTATTGAAACTGCTGTCACCGCCTTTGCACTTTTTCTGAAAAGTTTTGTGTAAAGCAGGAAATAAAAAGTGCTGGAGCCCTAGATTCAGAAAGGAGGAAGGAGGTATTTATTATTCCTTTAGTATAAGACAAGGCACAGCACCAGGAAAAGAATAATCAAAGTTGACAGCTCAGAGGAGATGACAGGAAATGGTTTCGAGGAGTCTCCTTTGGTCACGAATGCTAAGAGAATTTGTGCCGAACCAGGGAGTTAACTGTGAGAAATTTTGCCTCAAAAACATGTCTAACTTCATTTTTTAAACTCTTCTAGTAGAGGTGAAGCAGGCTTGTATCTGTGGATTATACCACCCTGGAGGCTTTCATAATAGACAGGAAAATAAATTAGTTATGACAGTCACTTCCTGAAGTCGGCAATATGAGTTCTCACTTGAGATCCACTGGCCTTGAGTTACAATGAAAGAAGTTTAGAAAAGCCTTTTTGTGCATGTGTTCTAGGGCCCAGAATCAGAGACTGTCACAGAAAGTCCACAGTGATGTGAAGACCTCTAGTATGATGAGAACGAGACCTGTTCCTGGCGGCTTCTTTGAAGAAAATGGATGGATACCAAATTCTAATAGGTTGAAATCCGCACCAATTCTAGAGCCAGGAGGCCCGTGTCTGTTCCTGTGTGACTTCAGGCAGACATTTGTCCTTTCTTACCTTCTGCAACAGCAGGGGATTGGACCCACCATCTGCGAGGGTCTGATCTTGCTTTTGCCTATTTGGTACCCATTCTCCATTTGTCCGGTAATAGCACGTCTTTTTCCCTTGGACAACTCCATCTCCTATTGTGGACAGTGTTGGTGAGCTTATCAGTCACATTCTCCTCACTTTCCCTGGCCAATGGGAGTCATGTCTACTTTCCATCTTTTCTGAAGCCTGTTTTAACACCCTTTCCTTCAACCCTATAAACTATCCTTTTACTTCCACTGAATGTCCATTTTGCCTCCATTAGCAAACATTGTTTCTATTGCTTGCAACCAATGAATCCTAATGTTACATGCCCCTGTGGGTCCCTTGCTCAATTCTGAGGTCATTGCTTTGAAATATAAATGTAGGATCTGACATTTATTTATATTAAATGTCCTCTTGTTGGATTAAGTCCACTGATCCAGCAAGTCAGACTTTTTGAAATCCTGATTCTGTCATCCAACATATTTATTATTTTTCCACTTTATGTAACCCACATGTCTCATCCCAAAGTCACCCATGGGTCATGTGTGAATTTATAAGCCCAAATTGGCCTTGGCTCTGTGTGGGGCTCTGACCAAGGACTGCAGATGCAGACATCTCCTTGGGGAACGAAGCAATCTAGTTTGGCGGAAGATGTGAAAACAGGAAATTACAGCACAGTGCGTAAATTCGTGGGAACCTGGTCAGGGTGGGTGTCAGGAAATGCAAGCAGAGGTAACATGGAGCAGGTGCTTGCCAGGAGTCCTATTGGAAAGAAAGACATTATGGGAAGAAAGCACAGTAAATGCAAAGGCAAGGAGACGGACAAGTTAACTGTCATGTTCAGGGAACTGCTCCTGGTGTGGTGTGACCGTGAGTGTAGTTGAGTACGTGGAAGCTCTGTCTGGGAAAGTATCAGTGTCTTGAGTGTTTCCCAAGGGCCAGATGAATCCAGGGAACTCACGGTTTTCAATGTAAACACAACTTGTGGGATTTCTGCGGGGGCACTTCTGGCACACAGCACTCATTTAGCGGGGCTACCATCTGAGATGTCCACATATCAGATGCTCCTCTCTTGGGGGTTTCCCTATGCGCCTTACCAGGGCCAGGAACTTGGCCCCTGGACTTGTGAGAGCTGGCCAGAACACTCAGTTCTCACTCAACACCCTCCACGGCCTTGATCCAAGCTTTTCCAAGTCCTTCCACCTTCCTCGTGGTGTACTAGGCCTGTCTCTGTAAGATCCTTGAAATTCTGGGGGCCCAGAATGACTTATGTTTTGAATTTAGCACCTTAGCCCAGCAGCATTCTGTCTTGCAAAACCACCACTCTGCCAGCTTCACATGAAGGGGCCATTTAATATGCAGCTGAGAAACAACCCTACAAAGCAAAGAAGATAAGGTGGGAATGTTGAATATTCATTTTTGTGGTTAGAGGGTGTTTTTCCTATGATTCTGTTATTCAAATTAGCTTGGATTGTAACTTCCATTTCAACAACAAATGCTTAAAGAAACACAACAGGATAATCTCCAGTTTGTTCTCCTGAGATCTCCAGAGTGACCGGCTCCCCAGAAGACTCCCCTTTGAAGTCAGGGATGTTGGCTGATCATTTCTTCTATCCTTGTGGACATAATACAGCAGACAAGAGGGGCAATGAGAGATAGCTGGTCTCTGGTCCTGGTCAGTGCCCACAGTCCCACAATCTGCCAGTTGATAGCTTTTGACAGGGCAGCCGGCCAGCCTGATCCTCAACTCACCTTAGGAAGCAACTGAAGAGTGGGTCAGCTGAAGATCTCTGGGAGCCGGCCACTGTCCCTGTTCCCAGTGTAATGGTGAAGCCCATTCTAAACTGAATCTGAGACAAGATAGCAGTAGTCAATGATGAATAGGTGAGCAGCAGTCAGCATTTATATTATAATAAAATATTTTTGCATCTACCCTGACACCTCTTGGTTCAAGCCTGGATAGACATTCACCTCCTAAAACTTCCTGCATTTACTCTCGCTGCTCTCCAATCTCCACCTGGCAGCCAGAATGATTTTTGAGTGTAAATTGGATCATGTCACTCCAGCTTAAAAACCTTTCATGATTGCCCATTGAGCTTAGGATAAAACCCATGGTATACACAGGCCTGAGGGTCATGGCCCTGCCTGCCTCTCTGAAGCTCTCTCTTGCCCCCGTTCTCCCCATTTACTGTGCTTCTGTTATTAATTCCTAGAATGCGCCAAACTCTCTTCCACCTCAGTGTCTTTGCACTGGCCGTTCTCCCTCTTGGGACACAATTCCCAGCACCTCTCTCATTAGCTCTATCTTTCTTTCAGTTTCAATATCACCTACTCAGAGAAGCCTTCCCAGATCTCCTCTCTGAGCCAATTTCCCTATATGAATCTTATAGCACTCTCTCCATTTTCTTCCTGGCCTTCCTAGTCACAATCTGTAATGAGCTGTTTACTTGTTATCTGTCTCTCTATTTAAAGGCAAGTCCCCTAGGGCAAGGATGGTCTCTGTCTTAGTCATCACTGTGTCCTCAGGACCCAGCCCAGTGCTCAATAAATATTGACCGAAAGAATTTATTGAGTGTCAACTGTGTGTCAGATTCCTGGTATGCTTTTCTCATTTAATCTTTACAATAACCTTGTGGGGCTGGTCAATGTTCCCTATCGCAGACAGCAAAATTGACGCTCGGAATGTCACCCAGTGGTAGAGCAAGACATTGAACCTAAGTCTGCCTGCCCCGCAGCCCATGTTCTTTCCACACACCTCCTTCCACCTTCAAGCCCAAACTGTGGTTTTGCTACTTACCACCTATGGGGCAAAGGGCAAGGCCCCAACCTTTCGAAACTACTTCCCCTCATTCGTAAAATGTGGGCATGAATAAAATGTGCCCTTACAGTATAGCGTAGCATGGACTCTGGAGCCAAATTGTCAGGGCTCTCTGGCTAGCTACTACTGTCTGTGTGTCCTTGGATGAGTGACTTAAGCTTTCTGTGCCTTAGGTTTATAATCTTAAAAATGGGCATAAATAGAGTTGTTGAGAGCATCACGTGAACAAATGTATGTAAAACCTTTAGAACAGTGCCAGACACTTACATAGTTGGGAAAGGGTTAGCTATTATTATCACCATTAGTTACCATTTATGGACTTAATTATTTTCCGAATCCCTTCACATTTCGGCCTCACACACACCCTTTACTTTCCTTTTTTATAGAAGAGGAAACTGAGGCTCAGGAGGTCTTGCTCAAAGTCTCCCACGTGGGAGGTGGAAACCACAGAACTCAAGCCCAGGTCCTAGCCCACCGCTCTTTCCTCAGCATCTCTCCCTCTCTTGCTCTGACTTCCTCCCGAGCGCTCGTGCTCCCCCTCCAGCCCCACCTGCCTTGCTTCTGCTGATCTGTCTTTTGCTCCATTAGGCAGGGCCGTGGCCCCTGGCCTTCGCAGGTGCTCCTCGCCCTTTGCGCTCTCGGGCTGCCCGCGCCTGCCCCACCCCACCCGCGGAGGTGACGGCAAAGTGAATTAGCGCGCAGCTCAGGGCACTGGGGCCCCGAGGTGCCGGGCAGCTTCGCGGGCGCAGCACTTCCCGGCCTGATATTTGCACAAAGTGCTCTCAGGGCCTCTTTACATTTGCACTTGCCCGTGGAGTTAGCGTTTCCGTCAAGCGTGACTTCTCCAAAGGGCGCTTGCATCCTGTGTTTGAGGAACCCAGGCGGGAGGGCGGGTTCGCTCTCTCCCTATCTTCCTGTCTCCCTGTTTCCCTCTCTCTCCCTCCCTACCCCTATCTCGATCCCCATCTCTCTCCTTCCCCTCCTCCCCTGCTCTCTCTCCATCAGCATCGCTCCCTAAGTCCAGCTCTCTGTCTCTCCCTATGTCTGTCTTTACATCTGTTCTTAAACCCCAGTCTTGCTTTCTCCCTCTCCACTGGGTTTTCTCCTAGTCCCTCCCCCTCCATCTTCCCTCCTTGCCTCTCCCACCTCCTCTCCTTCAAAAGAAACAATAAGACGCAGGTCTTACCTAAGGCTTCACATTCCCACAGTTGATGCCTCCGTGGTGGTTTTTGGACCTGATCCTTGTCTCCAGAGTTCTTTTCGGGTTCTTTCAGAGGATCCTTGGAGAGCTAGGAGAGTAGAGGGAAGAGCTCTAGGATCCTGTGTGTGCCGCACCATGTGGCTTTTGGGACAGCCAGTATAGAGGGAACCGTCTAAGCATCAGCTCTGGGCTCTAGCCCAGTTTGCCTTTTTTCTCCTTTTCGTTCCCCTGGGACGTCTTCTGCCAGTCTCAGCTCTCCACATGGTCCCAAAGCTAGCTGAGAATTCCTTTTGGGAGATTTCTGAACTTCCAGCCTCTCTTACCAGGTGGGACCTCTAAGCCAGAACCCCTCACCTGATCTGCCGGGAAGTACCATCCCCCAACCCCATCCACCCTCAGAGTAGCTAGGTGGTTCTGGGGCACCTGGGACTCATGGGCTGATTGTCTCTAGCAGGGAGCAGCCTGGGCCGGGGTTCTTTGGAGAGGCTTAAGGGGGAAACCCTGAGGTTCTTGCAGTTGGCCGGCAGGCAGAAATGGCCTGGGCATGGTTGAGGAGGTACTCTTCCACACACCTGGACGTCTACTACATCAACCACTTGCAGAGTATACCACTTTCCGTAGTGAACAAGGGGACCAATGGAATGGCTAGAATTTGTGTTCTAGGTGTTCGAGGTGTCATCAGGTGGGGTCAGGGAAGCTGGGGCTGGGGAGTGTTGAAACTCCAGCAGTGACCCTGGATCTCAGGGTTTCACATGCATTTGGGTATTTCTGCCCTTCCTTGGCTGCTTTGTCCTTCTAGAAGCATCCAGGCTCTCTGCAGTCTGCCTGCTCTAATGGTGCATGCCTGGTCTACAGATTAGAGCTGCATCATTTTGAAACACTTCGTGCGTGAAAGTTCGATTAGGTCCTACACCCATTCGCTTTAGCATAAGAAATCCTAACATTACTTTTGTCAATAAAGACCTATTTGAGTCTGTAAATATAATTGCAATTGTTGTGTTGAATACTTGTTTTAAAATGGTTTTAAATATTTTATCACTTACATGTGAGAACAAAATATCTTGCTGATGGTACCTGTCAAGAATTTGAAAATATCCTCATTAAAAGTTTTGATTACTTATGTGAAGTCATCTGATCAATTGCGTGTAATCATTTCTAGTATGAAACCTGATATTAAAAAAAATTTCCAAAGCTAACTTAAGTTTCTCATTAAAAAATTTGAAAGGATTTAATTTGGAAGTTATATACAAACTTGATGTTTAATATTGTCCCTACTACTTTGTATTTTATTTTTCTTATCATAATTATATTTTATAAAGAAAATGTAATTAATTTTTAAATGCCTCCTAATGGATCTACATGAGGTCTGTGGAAGAGCAGGAGAATTAGCCATTTGATGGGATGGTTGCAGCAAATGGGAAATTTCTGAAGATCTTGCCTCATCAAGGTCAGGGTGTTTCTTCCAAGAATGGGAAGTTATTTCTGGTTGTGGGAAGACTCGGCTTTTGGGGCCGCTGCTGTGCTTTTTCCTCCCAGGTTCAGCCAAGCTAATTCGGGATACTGCTGCAAGAGGCTGCATTCCCGCCCTGGTTCAAGACACTGCCTGAGTCTCCGGGCAGAAATGCGCCCTGCTTTCTCCAGCACTGCTGTTGCTGTCTTCTTGGCCAGCTGCTGCCCTGGGCAGGGCTGCCTGGTTGACACAGGTGTGGAAGACAAGCTCCTTCACACAGGGGTTGATCCTGGCGAGGAGCGGGGGACCTTCCTTGGAGCACTCCTGAGCATTGCAGACTCCAGGCAGAAAATGCCCACCCCAAAACCTACTTGCATGGGGATCGAACCACTCCGGAGCACAAAGAAATGTGGGCGACTTGTTATCTCTCATACTCTGCCTGATCTGTGGGCCAAGAGATTTATATGCAGAAGGCTCTCCCCCTTTCTAGCTGTGTGACCTTGACCTTGACTTCTTTAGTCATTCTCTCTAGCCTTCAGTTTGCTCATCTGTTACTAGCAGACATTAATACTTGCTTTGCAGGATTGTAAGGGAAAGCTGAGGGAATGTATGTAAAAACACTTTGTGAACTGTAAAGTACTGTGTACATGGAGGATTGTGATCATTGCTGTCAGTGAAAGCAGTACCACTATGATTCCTACTGAACCATAAAGAATCATTGCAAACTCTTTAGGAGCAATGGTATAGTTAGAAGCCTCTGGGGTTCTAGTGTCAATGGCTGGGTGGTATGGGAGACTTAGCTGGCAGAGAATAACTTCCACTGTAAAATCTGGCTCAGATTAGAGTCTCTGGTAACACACTACAGCCCCGTTCTTTCATTCACTAAACAAACATTTGCTTATTTATTTTTAAATAGCTTTTCTTCCTTTCCCCATTCTGAAAGTAATACACGATCATTCTAGAACACTTAGAAATACAGATATGCTGAATGAAGAAAATAAGAGTTGCCCCAAATCCTGCCTCCATGAATCAATGTCTTGAGTACACACACATCTCTCCACATTCCTTCAAATACATTTTAGAAAGATGTTATATCATATAATACTTGCTGTTTTGTGATCTGCTTTTAAAAAGCCTAACAAAAATTTGTGATCATTTGCTTAATCTATCCTTCTAACATGATAAAAATCACTGCCTAGCTGTCTGTACCATTAAACATTCAATGGTGCCTACTGTGTGCAGATCCCTGAATGAGCCCCTTGCAGAGAGAGAGGGATGTGTAGAGCCATTCTTGTCTGCTCCCTGGGAACTCAACATCCTGCAGAGGAAATGAGATCACCCCAGGGAGATGGGGCCTGCTGAAACACAGACAAGTGTTGAGTCTGCAGGAGGGGTGCCAGGAGGGAGAAGACATTTTCAAAAGAGGGAGCAAGGAAGGTATCCTGGAGAAGACTAGCCTAGAAGGGTGGGCTGTGTTTGAACATGTGAAAATTTGAAGGAGTTCTGGATGGCAGGAAGAATGTGAAATACAGGAGTGTGTGAACCCATATATCTTCAGAAAAATGACCAAATCACAACATGTTTTCTGTGCTTTTGTGGAAGCTAGTAAAGGAGGTGGGGTTTTGCGTCAGTACTGGTGAG